>OZ023265.1:171437942-172072942 GCA_964006375.1 Tillus elongatus | reverse complement strand
CTATATCTGTAGATAGTGTAAGTCTCTTTAAAAGAAACTTGTATTAAAAATTTCAATAAAGTTACACAGAAGATTTCCAGAAGGAAACTTAATTCATATTTAGAAAAGTAAAGTATCTGCCAAATTATAAACGTATCAGTTATTTTCCGTTATTAATCGCCCGTATGATTTCGTTTTAGTCAACATAATCAAACCGGTTTTTTTAATATCAACAATAACAAAATTATATTTTCAGATTAAAAGGTGACAAACTTATTTAGGCGTTTTTAACAAAAATGAGATCTTGTTCAAAACGTATGAAATCTGTCCACTATTGTTTCTCCAAATGACAAAGTAAAACATACATTCATCGAAATTCGATCGCGTAACCTTCTGCTTATGAGGCAAGCGCGATGCCTCTCAGCGATCTAGGTATACGTCAACTAACGTTTTGTTTAGATGACACATTATATCAGCTTCATGTCCGGGATATTATATTCAAAGTATACGTAACAATTAATTACAGAATTAGTACAATTACCATTGAAACAAATCCCATGACTATTTCGGTCTTATATGACGTCTTATGTTTAAGTTTAAGGATAAAAGAAACTATTTTGGAATCATTTTTATAGAGACTTGGCTTGATTTTGTCTACATTTATACTATATTTTGCGACAGCATAATATATCTATGCTGCGCTAAAACTGTATTCGAGGCCGTTCATAAAGCTACAAATATAGTGCTTTTAATAATTGATTGAATTCCCCAGTTAAATAACAATCACTTGGCAAATTTTTAATTTCATATCGTCTGTCATTTTCCATAATTACGGCCGAGATTTTACGATTGTGGGTTCGGGTAGTATGCTTGATGTCTGGTATATATTTAGTTTGGTTACCGTTGACGTATGGTTTATACCTGTTGTATGAATCAATCTACGCGTGGAAGTTAACTAATCTGTCTGTCAGGCATTGGACTTTAACCACTAAGTCGTCTCAACGCATGTCTTTGAGATTTTATTTTTAATTTGGAAAAAACTGTAAATATTTTGTGTACCAAATTAGTTTCTACCAAAAATCGACACCATTTCGTTGGTAACTTAATATTTATTTTACTAGAATATTTTTTTAAAAATTGATAAAAATTGTTATATAACAGAGTCAAATACATTCTGTCGAATTCCAATTTACGTTTTTTGTTGCTATTTTCACCAATGTATACTATTTTCGTCAACATATACAACGCAAGTAAACAAAAGACATGTGGCTTACATTTATCAAAGCTGGTTTTAATACATGTTGTCTCTATTACATCTGTTAAGTTACTTTTGTTTACAAAAGCAATAAATAATAAAAATGAGTTCGTATTTCATTATTCTCAACAAAAAATAGCCAAGTGTGCCAATTTAATGGCATTGAATGGAGGAGTGAAACTGATCAATAATATTTATAATACATGATGTTCTTTTTATAGAACAATTTAGTGAGAAATATGCAACATGTGGAAATCAATAGCCCGATATTAATAATACAACCTATTTGACTAGAGTTTCCTTGCCAATCGAATTAGAAAGACATGTTTATTTGTCCTGTGTAATATGTGTCTCATTTTTATACAAAAAGTACCTACATAATTTATAATAAATTTTGACAGAGCAAGTCATTTTATTTAAATATATGATTACTGCATTTTAAAGTGGAAGTCAACCTGTCGACTTTAGAAGGTTTATTACGTTGTTAAGTACTGAACAAATGTACTATATTATACATAAAAAAGTTTGGACGCAGCAAGTGCGTTATGGAAGTGAATTTTCATAAAAATGTTTTTAATGTCAAATATATCGCTCTAATGCAAGCAGGCATCAAGTTGGTTACCGGTATAACCTATATAGTAGGAACAATGTACCTACCATATTTTATCAAAATAATTATTTAAAAATGTACAAAAATGTTCCGAAAATAAACTTTAAATGTTTCTGAGAAAACTGGTCTCCTAGCCAATGAACCAGGTTAATAGCAAATTGAGTTATTGAAATTTGAAACATTTAATGAAAATTCGCTACCAAAACGCCCTTGCCGCGTTTATACCAAAATTTTCCGAAAATAAAGTTATATGTTGGTTTCCTAAACAACAAAACTTACGTTAATAGCAAATTGAGTTATTGAAATTTGAAGGATTTAATGAAAATTCGCTACCAAAACGCACTTACTACGTCCAGATTTATTTCTTACAAACATGCATCATATTTCGATAAAAAATGCTAAAATGCAGTAACGAATTTGTTCTACGAAAATTATAGACCGTTAAACCATAAACTTCACTAAACCTACAGCGAAAGCATAAACTTAACTAAACCGACAGCCAAAGCATCAGAGAAAGGGTCTATTTGAAATGAATGTTCTGTAAATATTTTAGTAAAATGAAGGTCAATGACGGTTAAATCTGAAACCTAAGGGTTCGCAGAACACTCTTCTTGCAACATTTTCTTTTCACAATCCGTATTTGTTTCACGTTTTTTGCCTAAACATTGCCAATTTTGACGTTTTAAATTTTTTTAAATATTTTTTCTGCTTATTCTTGACCTTTCTGCGTCAAGAAAACTTAACCGTTGTATGTTGTGTGTTGGGTGTGTGTCTGTTGTCTTTTCTATGTAAACTCTCCCCGCACAAGCTGCTCAGAGCTTCTGAACGGGAGGGTCTCATTTACTTTACTAAATCAAACCTATCTAAAATGGTAACATTTATCAGCGACAGCTGGGCAATTTCCTTAAGAGTAATCAGTACATTAAATTTTATATGCACAGACAATTCCCAGAGAATCATGTTACATTCAGAAATATTTATTTTCATATATCGTTACACAAAAAATACCGAATTTTTAGTGAATTTTCGTAGAAAAAAACATGGAATATTTATATATATATATATATATATATATATATATATATATATATATATATATATATATATATATATATATATATATATATATATATATATAGTTGGCCAGGAAAACCGGGCCAGTTTTTCCGGGAAAATTTTTGTATCTTCGGAAGTAACAAAGCTATGGCAATCAAATTTGTTACGCAGGTTTATGTTATAAAGTGTATACCACATACTAAAATTTAAATCGATAGAAGAAAAGAGGTAAGGTAAAAAATTCGGAACGCAGCAAGTGCATTATAGTAGTGAATTTTTGTTAACGCTTTAAATTTTAATAGCCCAATTAACTCAAGGTTCGTTGGCTAGGAAACCAGTTTTTTCGGGAACATTTTAAGTTTCTTTTCGGAACATATTTGTACATTTTCAAACAACAAAATTTAACGAAAAATGTTACATTGTTTTTACTATATATAGGTTATTATACTGGTAACCAAATTTGATACCTGCTTTCATTAAAAAAAAGGATGGACGCAGCAAGTGCGTTATATTAGTGAATTTTCATACAAATGATCTGGCACAAAATATTTTTTATACCTTTCTTTCTTGTAAGTTATAAATCTAGATTTTGGCATATAGTTTACTTTTTATATCGTAAACCTACCTACCAAATTTGGTTACCATAGCTTTTTTATTTTTTGAGTTATCGGTGTAATATATATATATATATATATATATATATATATATATATATATATATATATATATATATATATATATATATATATAGTATTAAGTTTTAGTGACGGTATTAGTGTTATTAACTCAAAAAATTGTGGGAAAGCCGTCAGTCGCAAAATAAAACTCTTTATTAATAAGCCGAGCTTTCGGAAAAATTTATTCCATTCTCAAGGCTACAATATGGAAAGAAAAAGTTTACAATTTACATAGGAAAAATATAAGAGTTTAAAATACTTACATATAACGTGAGTTTTACTAAACTAATTGTTCAATAACAAACATGAAAAAAACCATTTTATAAATTCGAGTGAAGTCGAAAAGTGCCAAACTGACATATAAAGCTAACTATTGTCTAATTGAATTTATTTTTTGTTTTTGTCAAGGAAATATAAATAAGAAAGATAATAATTTTAGAAATCACTACCCCTATTTATATTTCCTTGACAAAAACAAAAAACAAATTAAATTAGACAATAGTTAGCTTTATATGTCAGTTTGGCACTTTTTGACTTCACTCAAATTTATAAAAAGGTAAATTTTTCCGAAAGCTCGGCTTATTAATAAAGAGTTTTATTTTGCAACTGACGACTTTCCCACAATTTTTTGAGTTAATAACACTAATACCTCACTAAAACTTAATACTATATATATATATATATATATATATATATATATATATATATATATATATATATATATATATATATATATATATATATATATATCACACCGATAACTCAAAAAATAAAAAAGCTATGGTATATATATATATATATATATATATATATATAACTGATCCTGGATATGGGTTCTAGGGGTCTTAGTTCGTGCTCGTTAAAAAAAAATTATTTAAAATTCAAAAGTCGGGACCTCTCCATTACTGAATTTTTTCTACGAAACTTCACTAAAAGGACATAGGTACTTGCTATTAAAAATACTTTTATGAAAATTCACTACGATAACGCACTTGCTGCGTCCCATCTTTCTGTTCATTCGGTTATTCGGTTAATACTGATTCCAACATCACCTCTTAAGATGGTTTCATTTTAAAATATTTTACAAAAATAAGCGCTTGGATTATATTGTGAGCGATATTTCAGAGATGAGTAGACAAAGAGTAATGTGGCTGGATAAAATAAAGTCTTGAAATTTAATGCTCTATCAAAACTCATAATAACCAGCGTCTTGAGTTGAATTATGAGAGGAGAAGTTTAAAATTTAGCTTATTAATCACGCTATAACCAAACAAACGAGGTTCATAATAACAACAATATTTATGCTGGGATATGATAAATATTTATTTCCTAACATTAATTACAAATAAGCCTAATTTAATCGATATACCAGGTGACTTTCATGCAATTTTCGCCTTGTAATGAAAACAAACAAATATTTCACAACATGTAGTCTCCACGTATACAGAGTGTCCCTGATAAAAGGTTACAACAGAGTTTTCCCGAGAACTGCTAAGAATTTCAAAAAACCCTAAAACACTTAGATTTTCCTTTCGAGGGGGACAATTTTAATGAATTTTCGTAGAAATATTTCACTAATGGGGAGATTTAGATTTTTGAATTTTGAAAAGAATTCTTCAAATAAGCGTAAACTAGGACCTCCAGAACTCATGAGTGTTTTATAATAAGATGTCAATATTAAAGAGAGTGTATCTATGTGTGATTATAAGAAAAAAAAATTATTATGAACCTAGGTACGTTGTGGCCTTGTGTCTGTGATATAGTGACAAAAAATCATTTTCTTTTGTATAACTCAGAAAAGCCATTGAACGTTTCAATGAAACTTGGTGAGGGTAAATCAGGTGTAGAGGCACATATTTGAAGGGGAAAAGGAATTTTTAAATGTTACTAGTGGCGCCCCCACTGATGTGACCCTAAATATTTTGAATAAAAGTATCATACGCCACTGCTTTTCTAAGAATAAAAGTCACTTTAATATTATTAATTATTTTTGTAAAAGAAATCTCTTGATATTGTTTCGTCACTTTAAACGTTTTTATGAAAGGAAAATACAAAAGACTATATTTTGCATTTTTGGGATTTATTTTATTATTTATTAAAATAAGAAAACATTATCTAATAACTAATTTTAAAACCAACAGAACTTAATTAGGTTTGGGAGACCGTGTTTAAACTTACATACCTAAATTTTGGTAAATAGTTCATCCTTTATAATACAAACACGCGTACTATCCGGTTGCCCTTACTTTGCTATTTCTGGAGGTATAATTTTTTCCCGAGCGAAAACACAAAATTTTCCAGCGAAACCTGGGCAAATTTGCCTGGATAACGAACTTATCCAAGCCACTTACAAAAGGAAGGTACTCAGCAAATTGCATCAAAGTGGGCTCATTATCTTTTGAGTTATCGTTGTGATGCATATATATATATATATATATATATATATATATATATATATATATATATATATATATATATATATATATATATATATATATATATATATATATAGTATTCCCGTGAATAACAATATAATTAGAAAGGTGATTTTGTTTCTGACACCAGGGCCAGATTTTATACAAGGTAATCTTCCGGAACTTTTTTTAGTGAAAGGTGGTTTAACGACTTGTACGTGAGGATTGCACTTGTCACTAGTTGCCGACACTAACAGATTAAAATAAAATGATCCAACTAACGAAGTTACTTATAACACTCGCCTTGAATTGATCTTTTTATCGGAGCCAAATTTGGTAAATGCAAGAAAAACAACAATTTACTTATAGTAACTAGTTTACTTGTTCACTGCTAAATTTAGACTGACTTTCAAGGGAAACAGGGGTTGCTTATATACAAAATCCTTATGTAAGGGTTGAGTGGGGGTACATAACTGTCAATACATGATTTATGATAGGTTACAGCCTATACGTTGGTACATACAACAATATATATATATACATATATATATATATATATATATATATATATATATATATATATATATATATATTTATATATATATATATATATATATATATATATATATATATATATATATATATATATATATATATTGAAACTAACCCTGGATATCGGTTCTAGCGAGCCTAGTTCGCGCTAATTTGATGAATTTTTTTCTAAATTCAAAAGTCGGAGTCTCATTAGTGATTTTTTAAGAAAATTCACTAAAACAAACACTTGTGAAGTCACGGGAAAAGTCTACAACGGTATTAATAATGAAAGAGTTTCAATAAGTAAGGGCAAGAACAAACAAGCAGATATGCTATTCAAATTGAATTAAATCTTAAAAGTTTTCATCTCTTATTTATTTAATTATTTTTTATACAAAAACTTGCTAAGAAATTCATCCGAATAACAACAATCTGATTAGATAATGGTAAAGTGAAATGAGACTAAGAAGAATGATAAAGAATGTACTCACTAACCAGGATTAGAACTCGTCATATAAGACTCGACTATCGGATGTACAGGGATTAGGCGAGCCGGCCACGGTCGACATGACAGACTAGCAGATATATCCGGTAGCATGTTAATTGTCTAACGTCTTTTCTATTTACACCAAACAAATTTTATTTACAATTGATTTTTGCTCATATTTTAACGAAATGAAGGAAAATAACGATTTAGACACAGCCTAGGAGCCTGTTAGTCATTTCTGGTCGTATTTTTCCCCCACGTTCGTACTCCTACCATAATTATCAATTTTGACGTTTTAACTTTCTTTCATTAGATTTAATTAATTAAAGATTAATTTACCTCTAACTTTTTTGTCTTTCAAAATAGAGATCTGAATTTAGGTACATAGAATACTCTTTATAACATAAACCAGCGTACCAAACTTGGTTGCCCATACTTTGGTATTTTTGAAGATATAAACAACACAATATTTTTTGGGAATTTCAGGTCCGATTTTCCTGGTTAACGAAATTATCCAAGCCACGTGCAAAGGGAAGGTATGTACCAAATTTGATCAAAATCGGTTTATTAGTGTTTGAGTTATTGGTGTGATATATATATATATATATATATATATATATATATATATATATATATATATATATATATATAAATTGAAACCGACCCTGGATGTGGGTTCTAGAGGGCCTAGTTCGCGTTCATTTGAAGAAATTTTTTTTAAATCAAAAGTCGAAATCTCCTTATTAGTGAATTTAAAAAAAAAAAGTTAACTAAAAAAGGTACAGTGCTCTTTCGACAACAACTTGGAGACCCTATTGATCGTTGTCGTTGTTTCATAGGTATAAAGTATTTACTATTTTTCAAATAATACTTTAGAAATTTACAGTGATTACGAACATTTAAAATGTTGCAAGCAATATCTTGTTGTGGTCATATGATTTCAGAAAGAAATTAAAAATTTTTCGTTACCCAGCAAGTGCGTTATAGTAGCGAATTTTCATAAGAATTGTACACTATTATTATACGGCATATTAGTAAACTTAATACTTTAAACTTACACAGACCTTGAAGATCGATTTTAGAGGTCCAAATATTCCCATATTTAAAGAATTCTTTCGACAGTGTTACAATCGATGTCTCTCTACTCCTTTTAAGGAAAATGCCCAAAACTTAATTTTCTCTTAAGCTAAATAACTAAATTTTGTTATCTGTAGATAGTGTAAGTCTCTTTAAAAGAAACTTGAATAACAAATTTCATTAAAGTTATACAAATGATTTCCACAAGGAAACTTAATTCATATTTAGAAAAGTATAGTATCTGCCAAATTATAAACGTAGCAGCTATTTTTCCTTATTAATCGCCAGTATGATATTGTTTTAGTCAACCTAATCAAACCGCTTTTTTCAATATCCACAATAACAAAATTATAATTTCAGACTCAAAGTGACAAAGTTATTCAGGCGTTTTAAACTTAAATGAGATGCTGTTCAAAACGTATGAAATCTGTGGACTATTGTTTGTCCAAATGTCAAAATAAAACATAAAAAACATACATTCATCCAGCTGGATTCGATCATGCAACCTTCTGCGTACTAGACTAGCACGCTTCCGTAATACGTCAACTAGGGTTCTGCTTACATGATACTTGACACAGGCTTCATGCCCGGGGTAGTGTATTAAAAGTATACGTAACAATTAATTATAGAATTAGTAGAATTACCATTGAAACACATTCCACGACTCTTTCGGTCTTATATGACGTCTTATGTTCAAGTTGAAAGATAAAAGAAACTATTTTAGACTCACTTTTATAGAGACTTGGCTTGATTTTGTTTACTACATACAGACTTGGAGACTACTTCTCTGGCTTCACTGTTGGGTTTCGTTTCTGCAGATGAAGGGCGTAGACAGCGCGAAAGATAACTGGAGAAAGAGGCCATTATGAATTTTAGACGTTCTAAGATCTTTTTCAACTTTTCTGTGACTAGTTTCGCTGCTTCACAGAAACGTTGAAGAACATCTTCAGTAAGAGCAACAACAATCAATGAATTGATTTTGTTTACATTTCTACTATATAATGCGACAGCATTATATATCTATGTTGCGCCAAAATTATATTTGGGCCCGTTCATAAAGCCACAAATATAGTGTATCTTGATTATTGATTGAATCCCCCAGTTAAATAACAATCACTTGTCAAATTTTTAATTTCATGTCGTCTGTCCTTTTCCATAACTGCGGCCGAGATTTCACCATTGTTGGTTCGGGTAGTATGTTTTATGTCTGCTATATATTTAGTTTGGTTACCGTTGAAGTATGGTTTATACCTGTTTTATCAATTAATTTACGCGGGGCAGTTAACTACTCTGTCTGTCAGGCATTGGAATTTAATCACTAAGTCGTTTCAATGCATGTCTTTGGGATTTTATTTTTAATGTGGAAAAAGTTTTAAATATTGTGTACCAAATTACTAAAAATTCACGACATAGGTTTATTTGCACTATTTCTAGCCACATATAAAGTCTCATTACAGTTACTTTGATAGTTACAAAAAAAAAACTCGGGACGCAGCAAGTGCGTTATGGTAGTGAATTTTTGTTAAATGCTTCAAATTTAAAGAACTTAAGAGAGTTTGATTTTAATACGTAGTAAGGTCTTTCCTAAGCCAAGATATCCACAAAATTTCATTAAAATAACTTTGTAATTTTCGGAGAAAAAAATTTTGTTCGAAAGAAAATTTAAAATTTGAATAACTCAATTTTCTTTAAACTTAGAAAGTTGAATTTTGGTACGTAGTAAGATCTCTCCTGAGGCAACATACATAGTAAATTTCATTAAAACAGCTTTGTCACTTTCAGAGAAAAGAAAACTCAAAATTTTCCCGGAAAACCCCGTCCGATTTTTCTGGCTAACGAACTTATCCAAGCCATTTATAAAAGAAAGGCACTTGCAAGTTTCATCGAAATCGGTTGATTATTTTTTGAGTTATCAGACGGATACATACATACATACATATATATATATATATATATATATATATATATATATATATATATATATATATATATATATATATATATATATATAACATATAAAAATTGAATCTGACCCCGGATATGGGTTCTAGGAGTCCTAGTCCGCACTCGAAAGAATTTTTGCAAAGTCTCACCATCGATACATCTCTATTAGTGAATTTTTTTTAAATAAAAATTCACTCATTATGCATATTGTGCTTTCTCAATATTCTGTGTATTGCCCAGATAGATAAACCCAAATCTTGAGACCTACTATAATTTCATTCTTTCATTGTCTTCAATTTTGAAACGTTTAACAACTCGTCGTGTCAGTATTATTCCATGACTTGACGGCTTACTTTTAATTCTGCTGAATGTTGTTCTATTCATTGGAATCAAATAAAGGAATCTGTTGTTAAATGTTCCAACTGTTGTCTCAACTATTCACTATTCTGTTACATTCACCATATATTGAAAACATCATCTGCAGAATAACAAACTAGCATGTACAACATTAGTTTTAAACACTGCCACTGCCTATCCTCTCATGTGATCCTGATACTAGAGACGTGAAAATCGTCTTGTCGTTTCTACGATTTCTGTGTTAAATAAATATTAAATAAATAATAAATGCTTCAAATTTGAATAACTCAATTTTCTATAAACTTAGAGAGTTTAATTTTGGTGTGTTGTAAGGTCTCTCCTAACGCAAGATATCTACCAAATTTCATTAAAATAACTTTGTAATTTTCGGAGCAAAAAAAATTCGAAAGAAAATTTAAAATTTGAATAACTCAATTTTTTATAAATTTAGAAAGTTGAATTTCAGTACGTAGTAACAGTTCTCCAAAGGCAACATATATAGTAAATTTCATTAAAGCAGCTTTGTTACTTTCGGAGAAAAAAATTTTTTTCGAAAGAAAACTCAAAATTTGTCCGGAAAACCCCGTCCGATTTTTCTGGCCAACGAACTCATCCAAGCCATTAATAAAAGAAAACCACTTGCCAAGTTTCATCGAAATCGGTTAGTTATTGTTTGAGTTATCAGACGGATACATATATATATATATATATATATATATATATATATATATATATATATATATATATATATATATATATATATATATATAAACATATAAAAATTGAAACTGACCCCGGATATGGGTTCTAGGGGTCCTAGTTCGCGCTCATTTGAAAAAAATTCTCACCATCGATACCTCACTATTAGTGAATTTTTTTTAATAAACATTAACTAATATAGCGCTTTCAAAAGTTTTACCCGATTTTCCACCGGAAAAACTTGAGCATAAAGGCTGATTAACGAACTCTTCCCTCGATTTTCGCCAAATTCGCCCTCATCTGAAGAAATTGTTTCAAAAGCTTTTCATCGTGATGTCTCTATCATCGAATTTTTCTTAATGAACATTCGCTAAGAGCTTTAGATAAATTAAGCTTTTAGTATAAGACATACAATAGGGGATGCATATTTTAACACCAGGTGTCACATTTTATTAGTATCTACTGCACTAAGTTGTAAAGACCTATAAAACAGACCGCTGAAACGAATAATTCTTAACTCAATGCTTTTAAATCTATTAGTCAACCTTCTGTATATACACACCTTTAAAACTGAATTTGTACATCAAGAGAACCTCTTCGAGAGAATTGAATTTCTGAATTAGCCTCTCGTTCACGGGCAACTTGGCACAACATCCAAAGTAATTTATAAGAGTCTCATTAAACATCTGTGGTGACAGAGAATGCCATCTAATGGAAACCACAGAGGGAATTTTTATTTGAGATAGAATAAATTAGGGTATTTCTAGGTCATATCTCTGAGTCCTGCAATTTTCTCAAAGCCAACAAAAGAAGTGTTAGCACAAAGGAAGGAGCGAGCGATCGAGGCAAGTATTGTGTAGAGAAAAAGACTCAATCTCCAATGAAAGAACATAATTTCAGTGGATGCGTTTTTCATGAACGGTCGCTCATTTCACATGACACTGCTTCTGCCAAAGAGCCGGTGAAATTTCGCTAATCGAATTCTAGTCCGCGCTGATCACGTGGAGACAGTCACGATCCTGTTATTTACTTTTTCTTTCTCTCTATTTATGTTATGACTGTTTCTCACAAAGACAATTAATATCTGCCCCGAAAGGCATAAGTGTTGGCCATATGACGAATCATTATATAAGAGGAATAAAAGAGAAAACCAATTATATCACTTCTTTTAAATAATATATGTGACACTTAATTGAACGGTGTTATCTTTAATAACATTACGTCGTTTCTGGTCTCCGTAACTTTTATTACAACAATTTATCTTACATAGTCTCAGTAACATGTCTATACAGGTTTTTTACGGTAGCGGGCCGTTAGATGTTTACAGAAAACTAAAAAGTCTGGACGCAGCAAGTGCGTTATCGTAGTGAATTTTCATAAAATGTTTTTAATAACAAATATGTCTCTCTTGGTGAATTTTTTTAAAGAAAATTCACCAATGAAGAGATCTAGACTTTCGGATTAAAAAAAATTCCTCAAGTGACCGCTAACTAGGCTCCTAGAACACATACAATTTATATATATATATATATATATATATATATATATATATATATATATATATATATATATATATATATATATATATATATATATATATATCACACCAATAAATCAAAAAATAATGGTCCGATTTTGGTCAAATTTGGCACATACGACCCTTTTGCGAGTGGCTTGGATAAGTTCGTTAATCAGGATCGGTTCAGGTTTTCCCGGAATGTCTCTTTTAGTGAATTTTCTTAAAGAAAATTCACCAATAAAGAGATCTAGACTTCCGAATTAAAAAAAAAAATTCTTCAAGTGACTGCTAAGTAGGCCCCTAGAACACATACAATTTATATATATATATATATATATATATATATATATATATATATATATATATATATATATATATATATGTATCACACCGATAAATCAAAAAATAATGGTCCGATTTTGATCAAATTTGGCACATACCTCCCTTTTGCAAGTGGCTTGGATAAGTTCGCTAGTCAGGATCGGTTCAGGTTTTCCCGGAAACTTTTGTGTTTTCTTTCGAAAAAAATTTATACCTCCGGAAATAACAAAGTAACGGCAACCAAGTTTGGTACGCTGGTTTCTGCCATAAAGAGTATCCTATGTGACAAAATCCAGATCTTTATCTTAAAAGACAAAAAAGTTAGAGGTAAATTAATTTTTAATAAATTAAATCTGATTTAAGAAAGTTAAAACGTCAAAATTGATTGAGTACGAACGAAAGTAAAAACTACTACAAGAAATGACTAACAAGCTTCTAGATATGTGTCTACTTCGTTATTTTCCTTGATTTCGTTAAAATACAAGCAAAAAATCCATTGTAAATCAAAATGGTTTTATAAATTGTAAAACATTGAACAGTTAACATGTATTATGGGATATACCTGCTAGTTAATACTTGTCGAGCGTAGCTCAGTGGCTAAGTCCCTGTACATCGTATAATCGACTCCTACATGACGAGTTCCAATCCTAGTTAGTATTTTTACTTTTTATCAATTTTTTTCAGTCTCGTTTCATTTTACCGTTATCTAATCAGATTGTTGTTATTCCGATGAATTTTTAGCGAGTTTTTGTAAAAAAAAATAATTTAATAAAGAAGAGATGAAAACTTTTAAAACTTATTCAATTTGAATAGCATATCTGGTTGTTTGTTCTTGCCCTAACTTAATGAAACCGTTCCATATTTAATACAGTCGTAGACTTTTCCTGAGGCTTAGCAAGTGCTTGTTTTAGTGAATCATGAAATTTTTGAAGACCTGGCCACTCCGGTAAAAATACAGCTACATTTTGACATCTTGCAATGATTTAACTTCCATTGTTTAGATTCTTATCTACGATTTATGTTAATAGTATATCAGTACAGATAATGTATCTGTCTTTGTTCAACATTGTAGATATTGCATTACAGAATTTGAAGTGATGTCGGGGATTATTTTAATATTAATTTTGACTTTATTTTTATTTAATCAAAAGACTTGAAAATTTGTACACAACCACGCCTAATTATGTTCTTTTAACTTGTCAATTTTAGTTTTAATCACTTAAACCTCTTTTATTTTTTAATTTTTTGTTAAGCAAAATTGGGCGTTAAGATCTAATGAACGAACTCATCCAAGCCATTAACAAATTGAGGGTAATCTACAAATTTGATCCAAATCAGTGAAGCATTTTTGAGTTATCGGTTGGATAGATACATACATGCATATATATATATATATATATATATATATATATATATATATATATATATATATATATATATATATATATACTTTATTTGTTTGCTGTACTTTTTGTGATTTTTTATTGGTTTACGTAGACTGCAGTTTCGAACCGTCCCGGTTTATCATCAGCACGCTACTGACTATGATCGTTCCTGTGTGGTCTATGTCTGAGATTGTACGTGATGCCTGCGTGTTGAGCTTCTATTGGTCGGTTCACTGTTCTCTGCTGATTGGTTGTTTTCGGACTGTGTCGTGTGTATCTGTCTCCTGTCTTGATCACTGTGGTTTGATAATTTGTCTATTTGTATGGCTTTTATTAAGTTTTGTTTAAATGTTTATACTTGCATTTGTTCTGGCATTAATTGTTTGTTATTGTTTGTTTGTTGAATGTAGTATTGTTCCCAGATTTCCATTTTTTGTGGTCTTTAATATGTTCCATTAGTTGTAATTGACTGATATCTGGTCTTTGGCGTTTTCTGTTGTGAATGTGTGTAGCTACGTTTGATTTATAGCTAGGTATGTGGATCTTATCTAATGCTGTTATATGTTTATTGGATCTTGTTTCTATTGATTTTTTGTCGTTCCTATATATTTTTTATTGCATCTGTTACATTCTATTTGATATATTCCGTTTAAATCATGTGGGCTGTGTTTTTGTTTTTCATTTATTTTGTTAACTATTTTGTTATTGGTGTTGCAGCTCATTTTTAAGTTATATTGTTTGTTTTAATTTTTTTTTGATGTGGTGGTTATAAGTGAATGTTGTGTATTTTGTGTTTGTTTCTGGTGTTTTGTTTTAGGTTTTATTGTTTTTGATATGTTTTACTAGCTTTTCTATTGTTGTCTTGTTGTGTCCATTTCTTTGTGCTATTTGTATTACTATCTTGTATTCCTTTTCTCGTTCATCGTTATGGAGTGGTACATTTAGCATTCTATTTATTAAGTATCTGTATGCGGCCATTTTGTGTGTGTCTGAGAGTATTGAGTGTTTAGGTGTAGTGATGTCTGTTTGTGTAGGTTTTCTGTATATTTTATATTCAATCTGGTTTTCTTTTCTGGTTAGTGTTAAGTCTAGGAAGTTTATGGTGTTGTTTGTTTTTTATTCTATTGTAAATTTTATGTTGTAGATTTGGTTTATTTTTTCGAGGATATTGTCTATGTTGGTTTTTTGATTGTCATATATTATTAATATATCGTCGACGTATCTTATCCATTTGATGTTTGGCTCTGCTTCTTTTATGATGGTGTTGATTTTATCTTCTAACTGTTGTATGTATATTTCTGCCATGATGCTTGATATTGGAGATCCCATTGGTGGTCCGTCTTCTTGGATGTAGTATTCTGCGTTGAACTCAAAGTAATTTTGTTTTAATATGATGTTTCATTTTCATTGATTTGTTGTTTTTTGTTGTTATTTTGCATTTTATTTTTGGTTATATTTGTGGTTTCGTTAATTGGTATATTAGTGTACATATTCGATCACGGTCTACTGGAACTATTTGCATATTTCATTTAAATAATGAAATATTATACCAAGTAAAAATAATAGTTTTTAGATTGTGATGATGAAGCCTTTATTACGCAACAACTTTACCAAATGAAGCTCTTACTTAAAAGATAAAAAATATAAATATTGCAAGTATCCAAAGCTTATCTCTTACATGAAAAATAATAACCTAAACGTGACTTACATATTTATTTTTGTACGGCATAAAAACACGCATTGTTGATAACATCAGCGTATATCACTGATGAGCAAGGTACTGTAATTATTTTTAATTAATTAACGTGTTTGTGATTTGTGTATGTATTGTCCTAAACATACAAAGACTAAAATATTTAGGACGTCACATTAATTGTATGAAACGTAGCATAAATACATGTTATGTATTTCAGATTGGACATAATCCTTAATTAAAAGAAATGAGACTTTTGAGTTGATACAGTTTCCCAAAAAACGAATTTAAAATATCAGTTTAAAGGTTTACCCTCTTTTTAGTGAATTTTCCTAAAAAAAATTAACTAATGAGGAGATCCCGACTTTTGAATTTTGAAAAAATTTCTTCAAATGAGCGCTAATTAGGCCCCATATGACACATATCCGGGGTCAGTTGCGTTTTTTATATGTTATATATATATATATATATATATATATATATATATATATATATATATATATATATATATATATAAGGAAATATGGTTAAGGGCAAAGCCGCAAGGAGACAACCGTATACACGTGTTTCAAGCTTATTAGCCATCATCAGTACGGTATAGCCAGGTGGAGATGGGAACACTCTGGATGAAGATGCAAAAATACACGGAGTCACAACAGGCAATCAGTGCACATTTGCAGCATCATTTGGAAGACCCTCAATCCGAGGGAAACAACCAAAATAGCCACGGAGGCAAAGAAATCACCTGCGTGAACATCCGAAGCCCAGGAAGTTATACTAACTACAACAGGATTTATAACACGACATTTCTGTACTTTACAAGGAAAAAGGGTTAAGGGCAAAGCCGCAAGGGGACAACCGTATACACGTGTTTTAATCTTATTAGCCATCAGTACGGTATAGCCAGGTGAAGATGGGAACACTCTGGATGAAGATGCCTGTTGTGACTCCGTGTATTTTTGCATCTTCATCCAGAGTGTTCCCATCTCCACCTGGCTATACCGTACTGATGATGGCTAATAAGCTAGAAACACGTGTATGCGGTTGTCTCCTTGCGGCTTTGCCCTTAACCCTTTTTCCTTGTATAGTACAGAAATGCTGTGTTATAAATCCTGTTATAGTTATTATAACTTCCTGGGCTTCGAATGTTCACGCAGGTGATTTCTTTGCCTCCGTGGCTATTTGGGTTGTTTCCCTCGGTTTGAGGGTATTCGGTTGTCTCCTTGCGGCTTTGCCCTTAACTCTTTTTCCTTGTAGAGTACAGAAATGCCGTGTTTTATATATATATATATATATATATCTTTGCAAGTGGCTTGGATAAATTCGTTAGTCAGGAAAATCGGCCAAGGTTTTCCCGGAAAATTTTGTGTTTTCTTTCGAAAAAAATTTCTATCTCCGTAAATAACAAAGTAAGAAATAAGAATAAGATGGCTTGGATAAGTTCGTTAGTCAGGAAAATCGGCCGAGGTTTTCCCGGAAAATTTTGTGTTTTCTTTCGAAAAAAATTTCTATCTCCGTAAATAACAAAGTAAGAAATAAGAATAAGATGGCTTGGATAAGTTCGTTAGTCAGGAAAATCGGCCTAGGTTTTCCCGGAAAATTTTGTGTTTTCTTTGGAAAAAAAATTATATCTCTGGAAATACCAAAGTAAGAAATAAGAATAAGAAAAAGATTTTCCTCAAAACGTCAAAGTCGCGATTTAAAACGTCAAAGTCGCGATTTAAAACGTCAAAATTGGCAATATTTAGGCAAAGAACTTGAATCTAATACGGGCCATGGAAAGAAAATGTCTCAAGAAGAATGTTTTACAAACCCTGAAGTCTCAGTTTCAACCGACAGTGTCCTACATTTTACTAAAATATTTCCAGAAAATTTATTTCAAATAGACACTTTCTCTGATGCTTGGCAGTAGTCTTATCTATAGAGTTTATCGTTTAATGGTATATAACTTTTGTCGAATTTTCGTAAAAAATCAATAAAGCTCAATATATCTGTTATTATAAAAGATATGAAAAAAATCGTTTACTTAAATTATAGGGTGTCTTGAGCTACATCTTAAGACAATATTTCTACAATCACAGGCTGGCCCATAAGTCGTTGGTGATAAAATATTTCTTTTTTTTTTAGTCGAACAAGCCTTATGTTATTGCATTTTTGCATTTTCCATCGAAATATAATGCATCTTCGTAAGAAAAGAAATTCTGGACGCAGCAAGTGCGTTATGGTAGCGAATTTTGATTAAATGCTTCATATTTGAAAAGCTCAATTTGCTATTAACCTATAAGGTAGACCAAGAAACGGTTTTTTTCGGGAACACTTTAAGTTTACTTTCGGAAATTTTTGTACGTTTCCAAACAATAGAGTTATTTTGATGAAACATGGCACATTGTTTCTACTATATAGGTTATACTGATAACCAAATTTGATGCCTGCTTTCTTAAAAAAAACACATATTTGCTATTAAACACATTTTAATGAAAATTCACTACCATAAAGCACTTGCTGCGTCCAGAATTTTTCGTATTTTTACGAATTGTTTGAAACTTTCAACGGATTTTAGATAGATATTGCTTTAAGTGCAGATATACGCTATTTTCGTCTGCAACGCAGTCTGCTAC
This sequence comes from Tillus elongatus, assembly GCA_964006375.1. Taxonomy (NCBI): domain Eukaryota; kingdom Metazoa; phylum Arthropoda; class Insecta; order Coleoptera; family Cleridae; genus Tillus; species Tillus elongatus. The sequence continues at coordinate 172,054,317 of OZ023265.1, read as the reverse complement.
AGTTGGAAAAAACACCAATTTGAAGCATATTTTCTAACGTTTGCCTTTTCTAGCAAATTTTCGTAAGAAAATTTCGCAACAGAAGAGAACGCGACTTTTATATTTTAAAAGAAATTCCCTAACGAATTCCCTAAAGCGAACTAGGTCCACTAGAACCCATCTCCGAGGACAGTTTAATTTTTATGTATATACATACATATGTATGTATGTATATATATATATATATATATATATATATATATATATATATATATATATATATATATATATATATACATACATGTGTACAGTGTGAAACATACTTATGGAATAAAATTCGTTATTCAGAAAAAAATAGTTTTTGTGGAAAACGTTGAGACACGTGAAGTTTAATGTGTCGAACATTATCTTATAATCATAGTTAAAAAAATTAAATTCCCACCATTTTACCCCCACCACTTTATCCAATTTTTTTTAAACAACAACCCTACATTTTTTCATCACAATTCGATGGATAACATTTCTCTGAATGCGGAGATACCCCCATATGTCTGGTCTAATATTAGAGTTTTCAATACAGGGTAGAAATTTAATACCGGAATATTAAAAATAAACAGTTTACCCTGAAATTCAAATTTCGAAAATAAACTTAATAAAAACGTCCTTTTTTATAATAAATGTTTAAAAGGTTCTCCATTCACTTGCACACAACGAAATAATCTGCTCTGGAATTCTTCCCCAACTCTGTTCAACACGTCAGGCGTTACGTTCTTAAATTCTGTTGTTATTTTCATTTTAAAATAATCCAGATCAGCAGGTTGCGTTTTATACACTCTGTTTTTAAGGTATCCCCATAAAAAGAAATCAAGAGGTGATCTAGCCGGCCATTCCACAAAACCTCTACGTCCAACCCATCTTTTTGGAAAGACTTCATGTAAATACTCCCGTACTTAAAGAGAAAAGTGGGGCGGTGCACCGTCGTGTTAAAACCATATCCTTTCATGGGGAATATTAGGTACAATTACATTTTGTAACAATTCTGCTAACATTGAGACTACCTTTTCTCTTAGCATTTCTAAATATCTGAGACCGTTTAAATTTTCTATAAAAACAGGTCCAACTACGTGATCACCAATGATACCAGCCCAAACGTTCAACTTTTGAGGACGCTGAGTGTGTTGCACTCAAGTGGGTGTTTTCGGCAGCCCAGTATCTACAATTTTGCCTGTTTACATCGCCATTCAAAAGAAATGTTGCTTCATCGGAAAACAGAACGTCAGCAGAAGAAATAACATTTATATGTAACATGTCCAGCAGTTGTTCACAAAATTACAGTCTCCTATTAGAATCACCGTCAATCAACTCTTGAACGTGTTGTAGTTTATAGGGATGCATTTTTTCTTTTTAGAGACACCTTAAAACTGTTGATTGACTAACATCATTTTCACGTGTAACTTGACGGGTAGAAGTTGTTGGTTTTTCTTGAAAAGCCAATAAAATATTCAGTTTTACATCTTCTTCAACAAACTTGGGTCTCCTGCTTTAACATGTCCATAATCACGAAACTGTGAATGTATCTTAGACACAGTTCCCTGGGTTAGTGGGGGGCAAATCTGGAAGTTTTTCATTAAATAGGTTAACAACTTGTGCCTGTGTTCTACACATATCACCATACACAATGATCATTAATATTTATGTTCGCAGAGTTTCAGTTAAATATCGCATTATTAGATCAAAAATTAAGTTAAATTATCGGAACAAAATTACGACTAATTTACTAGGAGACCGTGCATTCAACACAATAGGCCACAAAGAAAAACAGAACTGTTAAATTTCACCTTTCACATTGCAAACATTGCTATTTAATAAGAAACGATTAATGATACTAATTAGGTTTTAGTTAAAAGACAAAGATAAGAAATTTAAGATAACAGTCAATGAAGAATTCCAAAGCAGATTTTTTCGTTGTGTGCAAGTGAATGGAGAACATTTTGAACATTTATTATAAGAAAGGGACGTTTTTATTAAGTTTATTTTCGAAATTTAATATTTAATATAAAAATTTAAACTAGCCCCGCACTCATTAGATTATACTTTTCCTACGAAAAATCGCTAAAACAAGACTTCGCGTTGATGATACTCTACACTACATATATTTCAGAAATCACTTACTACAGCAATCAAACCAGCACATTCTGTGTTGACCCATTCTCAGTGGACATACACAACATTATAAACAATAAGCAATTAGTGCAATAAACCGATGCCCTATTTCTAATTATGCATATGTATCTGGTAGAACAGAGTAGTTCAGTGGGGCCCTTTACATGTTCGTGGTTACATATAAGCTTAATGCTAGGTCTATTGGGCCCTCAAATCCGACCTACCCAATAAACTACCCCTTGCAATCTGTTCCAGTTAATTTCAATTAAGTGATGTAATTTCAGCGGGACCATTCTATGTCCAACACTAGGAAGGTGCCATTTATTATCATGTGCGTAGGCATTCGCACATATGGAATCGCCTATATTTAATCAGTCCGCTAAACAATGTCTAATTGACTGTTAAAACAAACAAAGACAATCAATTTAGTAATAATATGAGGTGATTTAACAAAATTTATTTGTGAGACTGCTTATAAAAAGATTTGCTAAGAGGTTTCAAGTTGACACATGCACCTCACGTGTCTCTGATTCCCAACGCCTAAATTTGTATGTAATTTTTAGCACAATTGTAACGATTACGTTTCGTTATTGCATTGACTATTTAAAATAAACCCGTAAGAGACTTAAATTATAGCCAACAATCCAATATCTGTAAGGGAATTCATGTTTTGATTTCAAAATTATTTTTATGAAAAGTCGCTAAATCTTCAACTACCGTAAACACCTTTACTGCATTTCTAATTTGTACGTTAAAATTCATTATATATTTGCCATTGAAAACTACCTCGCATTATTACTGAACAAATATTTCCAGGAACGAAATAGGCATTTAAAATATACGTTAGAATGTTCGAGAACAAAATATTGTTTATCTTAAAATTTTCCGTAATCGGTGATGTCACCCAAGAAAGACGTTTGCGTGCAGGGAGAGAATTGCCGGCAAAGCCACCGATTGGAGGTCTCGTTTTATCTTCGAAGAATAGAGGCTAGAAAGAGCTCGAGCACAGCCACCAACGGTCAGAGTAAAAATTTCTGCGTGCAACGACTAAACTGTCGCCGAACCCGGGACATTAGTGGAGAGTCTCTGCTGAGCGTTCAGAGAGTGAACATACGTCATTTTTCGGTGGCTATTAAATTATCTTAAAACGGGATTGTAATGTGCTTTCTGTTATCTGTACTACTAGTAATTATTGTCAGTGATTATTTAAAGTAATTTAAACGATTTTCGAGTTTAAATAAACATAGTTTTCAGCCTAAAAACGGGAGTAAAAAGTTGTGGTTTCTTTGTTCAGATCTGTTGACTTCTTGTCGTGATCAGAAAGAATTTCTGGTTGTTACCGTACCTAAAGTCATTTGGTAGTGAATTTTACCTAAGCAAATTCACGTTTCGACTGCGATTTGCAAAGTTTCCATCAAGCGAATTCGGAACATCGACATAGGTGTCAAATGGTCTTGTAATATTGGAGCAGTAACATCTATCGGCCCAATAATCTCTGATGGGAAGTCCCAGTCGTTTCCCCCACTTTTTCCGCTCTTGTTGGAGTCTGGAATCTGTGTCAGGCACTCATGATTGATCCCACCTGGAGAGCATCTTTACAGGGTCACCAGCTAATTTTAGTACCGGAAGATTGGTGAGTCTGAACAAATCCTTTCTCTGAGTCAGCAGAATTTTCATGCCGAAATTTAACATCTGAAGCTTTAATAACCTGAACTTTTAAAATCACGTAATCAAGTTTGAGCTAAACAATGTCAGAGAGGTGCTACCAGCACAACTAAATATGTCCTGTTTAATCCCTAGGTTAGGTTAGGTTTGTATGTGAGTGGGCCATATCGGCCCTCTACCGCGACCTTAAGGTCTATTGTGGCTCACGCCTAAAGTCAAATCCAGCCTCCTGCAGAGGTCGATAATCTTTGTGGGCGAAAGTTGATCCAGGTCTTTTGGAGCAAGCTTTACCTTGCCAAAGAGCAGGTATCTAGTCCTGTCCGCTGCCGGACAGTAACACAGCACGTGCTCTGCTGTTTCTTCATTCTCCATGCACAGCCGGCACTCGGTCTCCTGACCGACCCCAATACGGTGCATGTGGTGCCGCAAGCGGCAGTGTCCTGTATACAGGCCGACTAGAGTTCTCAGTTGTTGTCTGTTGACTCAGACAGGCCATTTATGAAGGCCTTAGAGTGGGCTAATCCTGGAAGATTTTGCCAATATTGGATTGTCATTCTTTCTGTCCAGGTCTTTAAGGTGTGTTTTGCTGTGCAAGATGTTATCCCCAGCACCGGTTCTGGTCCAAAAAAGTCACTCTGGGCCCCACTCTTGGCAAGCGCGTCGGCCGCAACATTGCCGTCATGGTCCGAGTGACCCGGTATCCAGACCAGCGACACCTCATTACAGCTGCCCAATTCGTTAAGGGCAGATTTACAACTCCATACCGTCTTTGAATTACACCGGTAGGAACCAAGAGCCTTTATTGCAGCTTGGCTATCTGCATATATCTTTATCGATTTGTTTGTGCACAGGTCTTTTAAACTTTCCCTTGCACACATCTCGATGGCATACACTTCTGCCTGGTGTATGGTTGCGTACTTGCCGAGGCTAGCTGATAGTCTAGCATCGGTGCTGCCCCCATATGCGCCGGCTCCTACTCCCAAATTGGTTTTGGAGCTGTCAGAGTACCAGCAGAGGTCCGCTCTCATCAGGGTCGATTAATTCCGGTCCCAGTCCTCCCTTTCCGGGAGGACGGTCTTGAAAGACAGGTCTCGGCTGATTTTTGTAGGCATCAAGTCTGAGACCATTCCCAGTATCCTGTGACAATCACTGTCATCAAGGAGACCGGACCCTCTCAGATTGACTTCCCTCGGCATGTTATCTGCCGTTTGTTTTAGTCTGTACGTTGTCCACCTCGCCACCCTCTCCAACCATATGTGAACTGGGGGAATATTGAGGAGGACCTCCAGAGCGGCTGATGGTGCGGTGCTTATCGCTCCCGTTATTATCAGACAAGCTTGTCTCTGTAGATGAGCCAGTTTGGCCCTCGCGATACCACGAAGTACCCTAGGCCACCAAACTATGGCTCCATATGTTATCATTGGCCTGATAACCACTACATAGAGCCAGTACATCTGTTGGGGGTTTGTTCCCCAGTTGTTACCACAGATTCTCCGGCAGGTCCACAGGGACAGTTTTGCTCTGCGGATAACGTTTTCTAACTGTATGTCCCAGTTGAGCTTCTTATCTAGGATAACTCCCAGATATTTTGCTTGGTCCGAAAATGGAATGGTTTCTCCCATGAGAATAGGTGGTTTTAATTTGTCCAACCTTCTTCTTTTGGTAAATGGAACAATGATCGTTTTGCGAGGGTTCACAGACATCTGTTCCCTTCGGCACCAATCATTGATTACATTTAGTGCTTCCTGAAGAGTACTAGCCAGTTCCTCCTCAGATTTGCCTCTAACCAATATGACGAGATCATCAGCATACGCCTGGACCTCAACCTCCCAGAGTTCGAGAATAGCCAGCAGATCGTCCACAAAGAGGGACCACAGCAGGGGGGATAGTATGCCCCCCTGAGGGCACCCCCTCGCAGCCCTGACCCCGACCACCTCCCCCCGCAATGAGGTAATAATGGTCCGATTGTGCAGCATGTTTCCGATCCAGCCACAAATGGTAGGTTCCACCCCCCTAGCGATAGTGGCCTCGTAGAGGGAGATAGGTAATGCATTATTAAATGCTCCTTCGATGTCGAGAAATGCTGCCACCGCAACCTCTCCATTTTCCAGAGAGTGGGTGATTTCCTCGACGAGGTTATTGAGCGCTAACTCAGTGGATTTACCAGTTTGGTAGGCATACTGGTGGGTATTTAGGGAGTTATTGGCCAGGATGTTCCCCCTAATGTGTCCATCCAGTATTTTCTCCAATCCCTTCAACAGGAATGATGTAATACTGAGAGGTCTCAGTGATGTGGGTAGGAGGTCCTTACGTCCCAATTTGGGAATGTTAACCTCTATAACCACCGTCCAGCTGGATGGAATATAGTTCCAGGCCAGGCTGGCTCTGAACAGCCTGATAAGGAAAGGTAGGAGAATCTCCAGTTCCTTTTGTAGTAGGACCGGCATCACCCCATCCTCCCCTGGCGACTTGAATGGCTGGAAATGATTTACAGCAAACTCCACTGCCGAGGCTGTGACTATTCTCCGAGCAACTTGCCAGTCCTCCCTATGGGGGCGTTTGAATCGTCCCTCAGCTGGTAGGACCTCTCCGTTGCTCAGGATCAGACAATCCGGGAAGTGTGTGTGTGCTAAGAGCTCTAACGTTTCTTTCCGAGCTTCAGTAAAGGAACCATCTGGTCGTTTTATCGATCCCAGTTCCTGTACTCGGTCGCGTGAGAGAATCTTGTGGATTCTGGCGCTGCTGGGCATATTATTAATGTCCCCGCAGAACCTCCTCCAGGACTCCCTCTTAGCGTCCCTTATCTCTTTGTTATAGTGTGTTAGAGCGGTTTTATATTGCTCCCAGGATCATTTGTGTTTGTGTTTATTTTTGAGCGATACCCTAAGTAATTAACAGTAACATTTTAGTAATATGCAACTATCATTATCTTATTGTTTTGACACATGTATGTAAATTAATAATTTCTTGCTCTTGAAATTCTTGCTGTTTATCTGATTGTTATTTGTGTGCAATTAATGTTTTTCTGAGATTTACCAACCATTTTTATTCCATTTTGTTTGCTATTCCAAATCTAATTTATATGCATAAATTTATATATTTTGTTATATTAAAGTATCTGTTTAATTGAAGAGAAATTCCTCCCTAACTTCTCCCTTCTTTTGGCATCAGCGCAAACAATTATTTCTTACTAACTATTCTCTAGATATCTAAATTTCTATGTAACCTAGCACTAGTCTGGAGAGCCCTCAAATCTAGGACTCTGGGCAGTGCAAAGCAAGCAAAGGAAGAGAACGTGAGTATCAAACTATATCCAGATGTATCATCCTACTAAAAAGTGCTGCTAACCTTAGTAACTTTGATAATCTGATAGATAGCTATTTTGGGGTAGGGTGTTATAGGCAATTATGACCTCACCATAGAGCAGATCTATATCCACCTGAGGTCAATCACAAATACCACTGTTTTCGTTCCCTAAAGCTTTTTTTCTTTGAAGAAGGTAACACAATCAGTGGTACTATTATAAAGTCGTGAGCATTTTGGTTAATATTTTACACCCAGATGCCACAGTGGCTACGAAAGTAGCAAATAAAAAGTTTATTTAGTTATTTAGAGGTCCTAAAAACAAATAAAAAAATTGCGGGACGCAGCACGAGCCTTATGGTAGCGAATTTTCATCAAATGCTTCAAATTTGTAAAACTCAATATTCTATAAACCTAGAAAGTTGAGTTTGGTTACGAGGGCAACATACCAACAAATTTCTTTTTCGGAAAAATTATTTTTTTAGAAAAACGGATCCGTGAGAGCTGGCTAACGAACTCATCCAAGCTATTAATGAAATAAAGATTCTTGCCGCGTTTTATCAAAATCGGTTAGTAACTTTTTGAGTTAGCGTGTGAATATATACATACATATACAAACATACATATATATATATATATATATATATATATATATATATATATATATATATATATATACAGTGTGTAAAAGCCAAATGGAATGAATTCATTATTTTGGTTACTGTACATTCTTATAAAAGATCCCGAAATACGTCAAATTTAAATTATAAATTGACATTTTTCAACCTGAAAATGAGATCCCTACCTTCATCCGCTTTGAATGACAGGTAGAACCCCCAGTTTTTTAAAGGGGAAGTATAGGCTTGTGATATGTAGTTTGAAAGGTTTGTTCATTCTCTATTCAAAAATGTTATCGTTTTCAAGTTTATTGCAACAATTAAGATATAATAAAATAAAATCATGTGGTTACCGAAATTCGCTATAAAATACTCAAAACTTATTACAATATTATAATTAGTATATTTAAAACTTATTTCCCGTTTAGGTCTTGAAGATAAGAAAGTAAGCAAAAACCATAGTACTGTGCTTTTTACATTGTATCCATTAAAAATACATTAAAGAGTTTCCGAGGCAATGTTAGTTTGTTTAAAACGCCTAAGCAAATTGTTTTGTAATTATAAATTGCCATTTAAATTGTTGAGTACTTCAACTTCAATTCTGAAAAATGGTTAGATTAACGGAAATGCATAAAATAACAGTTATACAAATGATTGGTTACGGAGATAAAACCCGAATACAACATGAATTTACTCGTCTATTTCATGAGAAATTTCCTGATTTACCGCCTATATCCCAGGGAACAATTAGTAAAATAGAGAAGCAGTTTCGCGAGTTTGGTCATGTAAGGCAGATAAAAAAAAGCAGCCAATGCACTGAGTGATGAAATCAAATTAGATCTGATGCTTGAATTTGCGGAAAACCCACATACATGGACTAGACAGGCATCCACTACATTTAATGTTAGCCATGCATCGATAGTTAACATATTAAAAGAAAATAAAATGCTTCCCTACAAAATGATACCTACTCAGGAGCTCATGGAAGAAGATTTTGAGCGAATGATGGACATGTTGGATAACAATATTATCCAATTAGAAGACGTTATGTTTTTTGATGAGTGCACTTTTTCACTTAACGGTCATGCTAATCGGCAAAATTGTCGCTACTGGGCAACGACAAATCCTCACTGGATGAGACGCAATACCCCCAGAAGGTTAATGTTTGGGCAGGGATTGTTGGAAACCATATCATTGGTCCCTTTTTCATTGAGGGTAAGTTGAATGTCGATAATTATTTGGCACTACTTCAAAATGATGTCATTCCGACTGTTTCTCGCATGGCCAATTTTACGTAGCGTTTTTGCGTGTAAGCACCATATCCTAATTGTACTGACACCCGTCTCTAAAATAGTAAAGAACGTTGTATATAAAGAAATAATATAAAGAAATATCTAAACTTTTTCTTTTTTTTCACCTCTAACCTGACTTGACTTGAAATTTTTGAGTTTCTTCTTCTGCAATATTAACCATGGTTTTAGACGACACACACACACAGATATATATATATATATATATATATATATATATATATATTATATAGTTCGCGGTCGCTAGATTGTTGTTTGAAGAAGGTTTACTTCTTCTTGCAGGTTTCGGCTGATGTTCAGTATAATCTATTTGGCTATGAGAATATATACACAGTTATGTGGGATGTGTTTCAATGGTAATTCTACTAATTATGTAATTAATTGTTAGGTATACTTTGAATATAATATCCCGGGCATGAAGCCAACCTGGACTATTATGTAAACAAAACGTTAGATAAGGTCTGCTCACATGGCCCAGAGACAGCGTCGTTGCCTTCTAAGCAGAAGGTGACGCGATCGAATCCAGCTCGATGAACGTATGTTTTTTATGTTTCATTTTGATATTTGGAGAAACTATATTGCACAGATTCCACGCGTTTTGAACAAGATCTCATTTTTGTTTAAAACGTCTGAATAAGTTTGTCACCTTGAAGTCTAAAATTATAATTTTGTTATGGTTGATATTGAAAAAACCGGTTTGATTAGATTAACTAAGAGGAAATCATACTGACGATTAATAAGGAAAAATAACTGCTACGTTTATAATTTGGCAGATACTTTACTTTTCTAAACGTTTATTAAGTTTCCTTCTGGAAATCTTTTGTATAACTTTAATGAAATTTGTAATACAAGTTTCTTTTAAAGAGACTTACACTATCTACAGATATAGCGAAATTTAATTTTTTAGCATCATAGAAAATTGAGTTTTGGACATTTTTCCCAAAAGGAGTTGGAACGCAAGGTTTTTTTGATAATAGAGATATAACGATGGTAACACTTTTGAAAGAATTCTTCGAATGTGCGCGTACTAGGACCTCTAAAATCGATCTTCAAGCTCTTTGTAAGTTTAAAGTATTAACTTTACTAATATGCCGTATAATAATAGTGTACTATTCTTATGAAAATTCGCTACTATAACGCACTTACTGCGTCGAAATTTTTTAAAATTGTAACATCCTTGTCTTTAACTAGCTGAATTGATATAAATACATCAGACAACGCCACTTGCAATCTTAGTTTAGAAACATACTATATTAGCATAAAAATTATAAATTATAAATTTAATAATTAGCTGGCTTTCTTTGGAATAATTAAAGTTGGGAATTACTTTAAAAACTGGTCTCCAGTCTTACACATTTACAGAATTAATAACTTGATGCTGTCAGTTTTATGGACATTTAAATCGACAAGCAGAACAACTTAGAAATTTAGGTAGTATAGTATAGGAATAATTTAAAAGAAAAATATAATATTTTGTATTAAGCAGCAACCATTTTCTCGCTGTAAGAAATTGGTATCTGAAATTAAAAGACTCCATTCTTTATTGTCTTCGTAATAAAGCGTCTCGTCGACCGGTTAAGTACCCACTTGTGATAGTACAGGTGTCGCGTATGGTTTTTCGCGACATGTAAAGATAAAGAGAGACTGGTGTGTGTGTGTATGTTTGCCTCGCGTCACAGTTGACGTCTTCTAACGACATGTAAACAACTAATGGGAATCTCGATGGGTAAACATCACACGCGCACACACATACACACACACACACACACACATTTCAGTTTGTAGATTATGTGCGATGAAAAGTGCCGCTATCGTGTGTACTCAGCAGACAAACAAGCCCTAATCTGCTAGTAGCTTTACGCTATATTTTATTAAAGCTACTTCAGGAAGCTTTGACTCGAATTATACAAACATTAAGTCTCTTTATCACATCGCAGCTTTTATTGAGATTAATGTAACAACGCATTGGACTTAATAATATTATGGCAATCAATTTAATATTAGAGAAATCTTATTTTAGTAAATTTTCTTTAAAATATTCACTAATACTAGGCCCTCTAGAACCAATATCCAAGGTTAGTTTGAATTTATATATATATATATATATATATATATATATATATATATATATATATATATATATATATATATATATATATATATATATATATATATGACATACTTGGTTATCGGGTTGAACCGCGTCCAGAATTTAATAAAATTCGACGTGTTGGATCCTGCTTTGGAGCTGTTTTCAAGAGGTAAAGGAAATATGTAAGGACACTCTAAGGCCTCAATCTGCCTACTCCTTAGAGCAGTGGACAAAGGTGGGTTGGGTTGTTGTAGCTTGATTACGGGGCCTCAATCTGCCTACTCCCCAATCTCGCCGGAGATCGTCGTGAGGTCTCAGTGTATTCAACCCTAGGCCTCAGAGAGGCCTGGCAGTTCGTTGCAAGTCTTGTATTGTATGTATAGTCTTGTCTACCTGCTTCGTTATCAGTGAAAGTAGTCGGTCACGGTCAATTGAATGGGGGCTTTGGTCACGGTACTAAAGGGTTAGGAGGATTAAGAGGATTACCAGCATTTGTTGAGACAGATAATGGGGAAATAAAATTGTCTGTGGAATTTATTTTCTTTTTGTGTGTTTGTAATGAAGATATAATAGGTTTCCAAGTAATCGGAAGGCGAAGACCATCATCCCTCTTATTTAAACAAATGGGACGTTTTTCAATATCGATTGCTTCGCGGATATTTCTTGTTTTGAAGTTGTAAACCGGTGCTATTGTTTTGGCATTATCGAAGTCTATTTTGTGTCCTGTATGAATATGATGCATGGCCAGTGCCGACGAGGGGTCGGAATTTCTAACTGCGAGGGTGTGTTCATATATTCTATTGTGGATGCGTCTATTTGTTTGTCCTACATGAGTTTGGGAACAGTCGGAACAAGGAATTTCGTAAACTCCATGGGATTCGTTTGGAATCGTATCCTTGGGAGTTTTTATCAGATTTGACAATTTTTGCTCTGTTGTGAATACGGTTTTGATATTATGGGTTCTAAAGATTCGGCTGATTTTGTCGGTGACGCCTTTAATGTATGGTAAAACGCTATGTGTTGTTGTGTGTAATCTGTTTGTTCTTGTTGTGGTGTAGTGGTTTGTTGTTGTGCGTTTCAAATGTTTCGTAGTATGTAATTGTTGCCGTATCCGTTTTCTAGCAATGTTTGTCTTAAAAAGTTAAATTATGTCTGTTTGTTGTTGTTGTCTGTTAGTCTAAGGGAACGGAAACGGGAAATTTTGGGTGCCACTGATGACTAGATAAACGCACAAAAGTAAAATATTTTGTGTGGAAAGCAAAATCCTATGTATGTTACAGAAAAAGACTAAGTTTTTTGCCACAAAAAACTTAGTATTCCATAAAAAATAATCTTTACAATAAAGGTATAAGAGTTGTCCTAGTTTGGGTAAAAAGACACTGTGGATTTGTTGGGTACGACGAAGCAAGCAAAATGGCAAAACGGGCCACCGAACATGGCCACGAAACTCAACTGTTAACACCATCCTTTAAACTGTATCCAATTAATGCTGGAGTCCCTCAAGGTTCAGCTTTAGCCCCTACTTTGTTTTTTTTCCACATCAGTGACCTCCTCTCTAGCACATCCAACCCAGTTCACAGGTACGCGGACGACAGCACCCTCCACTCAAATATACAATATTATAAGCCTGTCTCTTTAGCCCAATTAGATGAGGATCGCAGACTCATGGAGGGTTCTGTCTCCGTGGATCTCCAAAAAGTATTAGACTGGGGAAGTAGAAATCTTGTACAATTCAACCCCACCAAATCTCAGTCTTGCTTTTTATCTCATAAGAGATACACCAGCCCTAGACCCATCACAATGAACAACCAAGTTATTCAAAGTAATGAGTCCCTTTCACTTGTTAGCATTTGTGTGGATCTAAATCTCTAAATTGGATCTAAATTGGCACCAACATGTCATATCAATTGCAAAAGCGGCTGCTAAGAAATTTGGTTTCCTCTTCCGGGCTCGCAAAAACTTTTCACCAGCTAATCTCTATCCCTTATATACTTCACAAATAAGACCAAATCTCGAATACTGCTCCCACACCTGGGGTGCCGCTGCCGCTTCTACACTCGCTATCCTGGACTCCATTCAGAAGAGAGCTGTACGTCTCATCGCTGACCCTACCCTCACCCAAAGGCTGCCATCCCTTGCTCACCGACGTGCCGTTGGTGACCTCTCCTTCTTTTATAAATATCTGCACGGGCACTGTTCAGAGGAGCTTTCTTCCATAGTTCCTCCACCTGCTGCCCCCAACAGATATACCAGGGGCCAGAGCGAATGCACCCATTTACTGTCTAGGTCACTAGACATAGAACATCTTGTTATGCCCGCTCTTTTGTCCCGAGGACTTCCTAGTTGTGGAATTCCTTGCCGGTACATGTTTTTCCTTCTCCTCCTAACCTCCAAACCTTCAAGTCCAGAATTAACAAGTTGCCTCTTTCCTCCTTGTCGACACCCACGGTACGATAGTATTTAGGCTGTAAGCCCTCGTGGTGTGTTGTTGAAAGATATTTAAAAAAAATGAATTCACAGATCACACAAGATGCTGTACGTGGAAGAAAACACAAATATTCAAAAAACACAAATTCAAACCCAAACTATGCCCTAATTAGCCCACAATAAATACACAAAAACAAATACAGCTTACTTACAATCTCACAAAAATGACGGAGTACTATGAGGTTTTCACTAGAAAATAATGGAACTTGAATCATACACAACTTCAAGTAATACAATTTACAATTAAAAATCTATAACAATAAAACATTAAAAACGTCACTATAATAGGTTATATACTAATATGTGTCTCACATAATAAAATCTTTATACATATCAAACGACAATCACAGTACTCAAGAAATACAAAACTACCACAAAATCAAACTATCGCATAGATAACATTGAACAATCATCAACATGAAAGCACTCAAAAATGCGTATCAGAACCTCCGAGAATCCACAAGACCACACCTAACATATCCAACCGCATCATACAAAAAATCAAGCAACAACCCTTTGAAACGCTTTTTAGAAGCCTTCACTCTCATGCCGACCGGCAATTTACTGAATAGACCTGGCCCAAGGTAATCAAAATGTACAATAAACCAAAGGTTGCAGTGCTGTCGGGGCAGCGAGGCCGCGGACGAGCCCTGACGGAGGAAAAAAAAGGTAATCAAAGCACTTAGATGCCCCTTTCCAACTCAGCAACCCATAGCTGAGATGTGATTTAAACATAGCGCAGTAGACAGCTTTCAGGTTCCGCAAATGAAGGGCATTCTTCAGAAACTTAATCTTGTGTAGAATTACTCTACGGTTTTTACAACATATTTAACATGCGCATCCCACCTTAAATGACTGTCAATCACAACCCCCAAATACTTAACAGTGCTTCAAGCATCAATCACACTGTCCAATTCATTGATTGTTGTTGCCCTTACTTGGTGAAACTTGTCCATACTGCATACAGACTTGGAGAATACTTCTCTGGCTTCACTGTTGGTTTTTGTAGGTGAAGGACGTAGCCAGCGCGTGAGCTAACTGGAGCAAGTGGCCCTTCGAATTCTGGAAGTTCTAGGATGTTCTTCAATGCTTCTGTGACTATAGTTTCGCTGCTTGACAGCATTTTCAGACAGATTAAAATTGAATTAGTACGAAATCATGACAACTACAAATAAACATCTGTTGCTATGTTATGGTATGATGTTTTGATCAAAAAATTCTATCAAATTGAAAATAAAATGAAACACAGATGACAGATGAGGTTTTCAAAATTTCTATGTGATGTATGTCAATATTAAACATAAAAACTAGAACTAGCCTATAATAACTATGATAACAGTTACAACAATAAAATAACTAAACAATAACAGTATAAAAGTAGTCTCTATACAACGAAAATATCGACATACATCAACTCATTATTTTATTACAACTTTTTTGAAATAATAGTTAAATTTATTTTCTTTGACATATTTAATTAGAAAGAAGAATATCCAAGAAAGGGGAATTCATTAAATCAGTTTGCTCGTTTAAAACAAGGTAGTTATTGTCGTGTGTGTGCGTTTTGACTTCTAAAGCTTCAAAAAAGTCTAGTTTACGTTTTTCATTATAAAAATGTTGTGGTTGTATGCGGTTATTTATTGTAGGTCTATGTTCGGTATCAATAATATGTTTTGCAAATGTAGATTTGTCAGCGTGGTTATTTCTAAATGCAAAAATATGTTCTTTTATCGAGTGTTAAAATTTCTAGAAGTTTGACCTATGTAGATTGCGTTACAATGTGTACAAGCTAATTTATAAACTCCAGCTTTTGTCAGGAAACAAGATTTTTCTTTAGCGTTAAATAGTAAATCACGCGTCGTGTTGTAAGATTTAAAAGCTACCTTTGTATTTGTAGAAGTGTTTAAAATTTTTGAAATGTTTTCTGAAATAGTTCCAAAATAAGTTATGGAAACGTATCTGTTGTCTTCTTTGTCTCTAATATTTGGATAAATTAAATTAATCGCTAATTTGTATTCTTTTCTCTCTATCATTTTATCTATTATTTTAACAGAGTAGCCATTATTAAATGCTGTTTGCTTAATTATTAAAATTTCTTTTTCAAAATTGTTTTGTGACATAGGTATTGAAAATGCACGATGTATCATAGAATGATAGGCTGACAGCCTTTGTGAAAAAGGGTGACATGAATCGTATGGTATGGTTGTGTCAGTGTAAGTTGGTTTCCTATATATTGAAAAGTCAAATGAATTATTTTCTAATTTTCTAATTGTTAAGTCTAAAAAGTTTATACAACTGTTAGCTTCTTCTTCTAAAGTAAACTTAATATTTGTGTGAAAGCTATTAATAAAATTTAAAAATTCATTTAATTCTGTATGACTACCTTGAAAACATGCTAAAATATCATCTACGTATCTGTACCAAAAGACAATATTATGTGAAAGTTCTGATGTTAAAATTTGGTTTTCTAAGTTTTCCATAAATATGTTGGCTAATAAAGGTGACAACGGACTACCCATAGGCAGACCTTCATTTTGAATACAAATTTTATTATTAAATTTAAAATAGTTTTGTTTTATACATTCATTAAAAATATTCATTATTTCTTGTCTTTTTATGACATTTACGTTCTTTTCTATTAAAACGTTTTCTAATAGAGGTAAACATTCTTTAGGGGGTATCTTAGAATACATGCTACAAACATTAAATGAGACTTATTTACTATTTGTGGGAATAATTAAGTTATTTAATTTTGGTGTAAGTTCATAAGAATTCTTAACTGAATATTTTGGAAAGTAATTGTATTCTTTAATAAGTGAAACCAGTTTGCTCGCTATCTTATGATTAGGTGTATTAACATAGCTAACTACTGGTCTCACTGGTATATTTGGCTTATGAATTTTCAATTGGCCATATAATTTTGGTGGTTGCGGGCTTTTATATAAAAGATATTTCTTTTCTTGTTGACTAAACAATGACACATTTTTAAGTTCATTTTTTAGTTTGGTCTGAAATGCGTTTGTTGGGTCTCTCCTAATTTCTGTTAAATTTTCCGTAGTAATAAAATCATTAATTTTAATGTTATATGCGTCCCTACTTATAGCTACAGTTGTATTTCCTTTATCAGCTTTAGTAAAAACTAGATCATTGTCTAATATTTTATGCTGAACAGATTTTAAAATTTGAGTTTCGTTAATTAGACGTTTGTCATATTTTGAAGTTAAATGTCTTAAAAATTCACATATTTTTAATTTTTCTTATTGCATGGTTTAACCAAGAGTGCATAAGAAAGAAGGTCATCCCGAAGTAATGATCACGTTGAAAAAATACTGCGTAAGGCAGTCATGACCTTAGCCGTAACTAGGCGGCTATATGGAAAAACGTGGGGACTAAGACCTAACATGGCCCACTGACTGTACACAAGGGTGGTCAGACCATCGTTAACAAACGCGGCACTGGTCTGGTGGCCTAAGGTAACATAATCTAGTGCTAAACAAAAACTAGGCAAGATCAAAAGAATGGCTTGCCTAGGCATCACAGGGGCCATGTCTTCAACCCCAACAGCCACCATGGAGGTGTTGCTGGATCTGTCCTCCCCCTCCCCCTACACTTAATTATTATGCGGGAGGCTAGGCTAGGACTATACAGACTAGCCTGCAATGGTAGACTGAAGATCAACCCAAGCTTCAGGGGCCACTGCAAAATTCAGGAGATCGTGAAGGAGCACATGCTTGAAATGAGGTCAGATTTCGCGAGCCCGCGAATCTACAGGGACTTTACAGTGGAGATCCCCGACCGCGAGGCATGGCGGGAGGAGTCGCCGGGCATACCATGGGACGCGCTCCTCTGGTTTACGGACGGATCCGGCGAGGAGCGAGGGACGGGGGCAGGTGTTTATTCGGAAGGAGCGAGGGTAAGTCATAGTATTTCCCTCGGAGCCCATGCAGCGGTCTTTCAGGCCGAAATGTACGCCATCCTCCACTCTGTGCGGGAGAACAAGAGGAGGGGCTACACCAACAAGCGGATCCTCATAGCCACAGACAGCCAGGCAGCCCTTAAGGCCCTAAGTAGCTCACAGGTAAATTCCTGGCTGGTGAGTGCCGAGACGAGACGAGCGACCTGGCGGGGCAGAATGAGGTTATCCTCATCTGGGTGCCGGGTCCTCGGGGGTCAAAGGCAATGAAGAAGCTGACAGTCTCGCGAAGAGAGGGTCAGCAGAACCATTTATGCGACCAGAACCGGCTCTGGGCGTGACAAAGAGCACTGCCAGGGGACCCCATTAAGTCCTGGGTCAGAAACGAACACAAGGTGTACTGGGCAGACTGTCCAGGGCTCAGACATGGGAAGTCAATAATTGACGAACCCTGGGTAAAGAGATCTGTTGAGCTGCTAAATCTTAGCAGAGGACAGCTCAGAAACATAACAGGTCTCTTGACGGGACACATGGCCGTCAAGAAACACCTCGATAAAATGGGGCAGTTCGAGGGGGACCTCGCATGCAAACTCTGCGGCAAGGGGGAGGAATCAGCCCAGCACATCTTGTGCTAGTGTAAGGCCCTGGACCGTAAAAGACAACTGATCTACGGTCAGTCTAGACCGGAGACAGAGCATTAAGAAACTTCACCCTACCAATCGCTGTGCAGACTAGTTCAAGGCACAGTGATTTTGAAATAAGTGGAGTAAAAAGACTAAGGGCATGCACAATAAGCCAAAGGTTGCAGTTCTATCGGGGCGGCAAAGAAGTGGACGAGCCCTGATGGAAAAAAAAGGAAGCCCACAACCCTATTCCTAACGACTGCTTCGAATGATTTCTCCAAAATTCGCTATAAGTGAGATGGATCTACAATTAGTGCAATGCGCTCTGCTTTATGATCCCTTGTAAAGTGGCTTCACAACTAAGACCTTAAAAAAACTGGACATTTACCACTTTTCACGGCAAGATTGATAATACAGGCCAGTACTATTTGAAAATAACCATAAATAGCACATCGAAATATAAACAGGCGGTGATCAGATTCTAGGATTGTTAGTAGCTATGTATCAAAGACAGTCTATTGGGATCTGGTTTTACAAGTTTATATAAGAATACAGGAAGGAAAAACTAGGCGAATGGACACTGCATCCGAAGTCAATAAATCCTATACAAAAAAGTGCGTTAACAAATAAACCAAAGCTGACAGCAAGCAAACTTTATCTAGTATAAATTACCATCACAAGTTTAAAAGGAATTCAGTTTTTCAGAAACCAGCAAAAAAATTAATAAATTCAGCGCATACGCGTACCAAAATGTTCTTTTATCGTTGCGAATGAAAATCATCACAATTGAAGAAACATTTTCTTGGTTATGAATATACCTCATTTTACTATTTAAAGGCAGTCGTCTCTATCAAAATTGGCAGATATTAATCGACTGCTTTTCTATGATGCTAGTGAAGAGTATTCCTTCTTTATAACTAAAGGTTTCCTTTGAAATAAAATACGCCGTATTATTGAAATAGCTGCAGTCGTCTCGTGCATTTTTCTGGTTTGAATATTTATGATCGTCGCTAGGCTATTCAGTCCATCCAATATCGATTCCATGCACACGAATATTCAGGATGATTGATCACATTGTATTCCCTCTATCTCTCCAAAAGCTTTTTTCTTGGATACCTCAATAGATGACTTACTTGATAACAAGAGCGATTGGATATTCTTTAAAACATAAACGGCATTAAAAAGACAGAGGATATTTGAAAAGATTACGTGCTGTTGATGAAAGTTAATCCACCCCCATCGCGTAATGCTGATACATTTGAAATGTTAGGAATTGAAGCAGAAATAACTTTGAGAAATATCCCAAATAATATAAAAGTTAAATACCAAGCTGCAAACATTAAAAAGAAAGATTTTTGCAATTTCGATATTAAAAGTCAGAATTCGCAACTGTCAAATCAATTAAAAATAAACAAAAATCACACGACATTGTATTCACAAAAGCTGATAAAGTTATAGCTCTCACGAAATATGATTATGTACAAAAAAACTCTGGACGCAGCAAGTGCGTTATGGTAGTGAATTCTCATAAAAATGTTTTTATTGCAAATATGTGAGTTTTCTTTTTAAGAAAGCAGGCATCAATTTTGGTTACCAGTATAACCTATATAGTAAAAACAATGTGCCATGTTTCATAAAAATAACTTTAAAGTGTTCCCGGAAAAAACTTGTTTCCTGGTCAACCCTATAGGTTAATAGCAAATTGGGCTATTCAAATATGAAGCATTTGATCAAAATTCGCTACCATAACGCACTTGCTGCGTCCAGAGTTTTTTTTTATGGTATTCTTGCAAACTAAAGAAACAATTACTAGAAATAAATTGTTTTAGTTTTTTTTTTAAGATAGTGACTGTGCTTGCACTCTTTATTGTTACCGGTAACCTGTCATAGTAATAACAACCTGCATAGATGGGACTTGTTTTATAATGCCTGGGATTTGTGTTTTTTGACATGGAAATTATTAGTTCCCCGTGCAAAATGTGCATGCACGTCAGATCTTTTTAGGTATTTCCCTTTATTTTTATAAATATACGTAGGCAATCGCAACAGATAAATTGATGTGACAGTTAAAATCTGATTATGCCTGAATACCTCCCGACAAGAGCAGTTATAAGGTAAGTTAAAAACAAATCTGACAATCCTTTTCTGCATTATAAAAAGTCTTCCTATATCAGTTGCCCGACCCCACACCACTATGTTATAGCTTAAATGGGAGTATACCATTGCGTAATAGACCTTATTAAGTTTTTAATGTTAAGGCTCTCCTTAACGTTTAGAATTGCAACAAATGCATTCTTTGCTATGCCACAGGCATATTCCACATGATTTTGAAAGCTTAGTCGGCCATCAACGAATGTACCCAAAGATTTTACCGCGCTCCCCTCCCTGATGTTGTGACCATTGATCGAAAGCTTCAGATTCTGGTGGTTCTCTTTAGGTTGTCCAATGATGCTTTCTAAATAAACAGGTTTCTTTAAGTTGATAATTAATTTGTTTCTGTAACACCACTGGCAAAAACTCTGCAGAACACTGCTTCCCCTCGCCTCTACTTCCTCAGCATCGCTCCCACTAATAACAATTGAAGTGACATCAGCATACATTAGCACCCTGCCTACATTGATATACTCTGGGAGATCGTTCGCGTATAATAAAAACACCAAGCGGACGAAGACACTACCCTGTGGAGTACTCACAATTATGTCACACTCCCTAGATTCGGTGTATCCCAATTTTTTATAAGGTTTTCTGTTTGATAATTATGCCACAATTAGATTATTAGCAACCTCACGTATTCCCAGCGAGTTTAATTTACCTGCTACAAAATTGATGTCGACGGTAACAAATGCGCAAGAGAGATAAAAAAATATTGTAGCAACATTCTCGCCATGATCGAATATATCCTCTATATCATGTACAAAAGCTCTGTCCGTTGATAGACTCTGTCTAAACTCATTTTGGCAAGCATTAACGAGTTGATGTTTGTTTAGGAATTTGCTTATTCTGTCACATATCACTCTCTCAATAATTTTGGAGAGTACACTCAGGACAGATAGCGGTCTGTAGTTTTCTAAAATTCCCGGATGTCCCTTTTTTAAGGCTGCAATGACTCTAGCAAGTTTCAGCACATCCGGAAACTGGCACAGTCTAATGCAAGAATTTGTTACATCTGCCAGTGCATCTGCCAATTCTTCCCCACATTTTTAATAAGAAACACTGGTAGTTCTTTAAATCCGTGATTTTTTAACTGGGAGTTTATTTATGACATCAAGGATCTCTACCCTACTGACAGGCGATACAAAGCACGTACTGTCACCGATCTCCCTGCCAACTGTGCAGTCTCCAGACATTCTATTTGGGAAATATGCTTTCAACTTACGTAGAACGGAAGTCGTGAAGTACTCAGCAAAAGCATCTGCCACTTCTTTTTTATCACTTATCATTCTGTCATCAATATTTAATTGAATCTGATTTTCCTCCAATTATTTTCTACCCAGTTTTTCATTTACTATCTTCTATACCGTTTTAGTTTTATTTGATGACTTTTCAATAATATCTGCATAGTGGTTCTGTTTCATTTCTCTTACTGCACAATTTATGTCTTTTTTCATAGAGTGATACATCTGTCTCACTTCATCACCCCCATATATTTTTTTCAATATATTTAGACCCTGCAGATCGTCTAGCCTTTTTCTGAGATGATTCGGGAAACCAAATTTAAACTTAAAACCAGTAGTTTTAACTACAACTTTTTTCCTTTTCCGGACATGACTGACACGTGATATGACCATATCAGGGCCTCAAAAAAATTCTGAAACATTTTATTAGCGTCACCACAAGGTTGATTATTTTATGAATTTTTAAAACGTATTTTAAATTCCGCAATGGTACTTTCCCTTAGGCACATCATCGATGTTACTGATTTTGTTGTATTGTTTCACTATTGAATTCCTTGCAAATATCGCGGAACCAGCGTGAGCATTTTACAAACTCACTAAATCTAGTGTACCCGCCCAATAGATAAGCAAATACATTATCGCGTGTGAGCCAGTGTTCACATACGCACAAAGAAACTGGTATTTCCTTTGTTAGGAATAATTCTATTATACCAATCTTGTTCGTCAGACACTGAACATTTAGATGAATTACGCTTAAGTAACCCCTATAACAAATTTCATTAAAGTCAGTGGCGTCTCCTGACCAAAATGTTCGGGTGTGCGGTAACGAGTTGCTGTTAGTGGTGGTTTTAAAAATTATTAACACTAAATGTACATATATATATATATATATATATATATATATATATATATATATATATATATATATATTCGACCTATATGGGAATGATACGTAGATAAATAAATTAATTTCCCACTGCAACACTAACAAATTAAAAAGTCACTTAAAACTTTAAAACACGAAAAGAACATGGAATTATTATCAAGCTCTTCTCTTCACACAAATTTGTGTTAGCGTTAGCACTGTCCGGAACGGGGTGAAAACTGTAAACATTAAAAGTAGTTCAATGTTAATATGGTACTAAATAATAAAATGTGTGAAAATCCTGGATGCAGCAAGTGCGTTATGGTAGTGAATTTTCATAGAAATGATCTGGCACAAAATATTTTATTATAACTTTTTTATCTTGCAACATAAAAATCTAAATTTTGGTGTATAGTTTAATTTTTATATCGTAAACCTACCTACCAAATTTGGTTATCTTATCTTTTTTATTTTTTGAGATACAATTTTTTTTCGTTTAAAAACTCAAAATTTTCCCGGAAAACCTCGTCCGATTTTTCTGACTAACGAAATTATCCAATACATTTACAGAAGGAAGGTACATGCCAAATTTTATCAAAATCGGCCGATTATATTTTGAGTTATCGGTGTGATACCTATGTATATATATATATATATATATATATATATATATATATATATATATATATATATATATATATATATATATATATATATATATATATATATATATATATATAGTTTATTGTTATATAAATAGTACAAAGCATCTTACAAATAAGTCTAAACTTGTGACTGCAAATGATGCAATTTTGACTAAATTTTAATCTAAATGTCAATTGTTCTAAAGTTCTGTCATCTGATTTCTAATCTCCAAAATTACCTCACCTCATTATGTACCATTACAATTTCTACAAATATGGATGGTACTTGAAATCAGTTTCTTCATTTTAATCAAAAATTTCTATATTTTAAAACTTGACTCAAATTAAATTCTTATATATAAAAATTGAAACTGACCCCGGATATGGGTTCTAGGGGTCCTAGTTTGCGCTCATTTGCAAACAATTTTTCAAAATTCAAAAGTCGAGATCTCCCCATTAGTGAATTTTTTCTACGAAAATTTACTAAAATGTATTATGGTCTTTGATTCTAGAATACTGTGGTCCAGGCAAGCGCAGTTGTAATGTTTGTAAATAATGCTATCACAACGTTTGTTAAACCGGCGTTCCATTCATTTGTCTTGAGCGGTATTTTTACCGCTCACTGCAGTGTTAAAACGAATGGTATTTCCTTACTATTTTAAACACATGGGTGGGGGACTGTATTGTATACCAATACAGCTCTGTCGACTGAAGTTGTTCAGAAATAACAACGCACACCTAACCCGAATTCATTCCCAGTTGCTATTGACCTACTCATATTTTCTGAATGAAGACGTGGTGCCGACTTCATTCCAAGTCACTATTAACCGACTATTTATGAAATCAAATAAGTAAATTAAATCGATTGTCATAACATATGTAGTGTATTAAGACTAAGGGAAAAAGAAGTAAAACATATTTAACTGTGCACATTTTAATTATATTTTAGGGTGTGCGGCGCACACCTAGCTCACTAGGAGAAATCACCACTGATTAAAGTTACAAAAGGGTATCAGAAGGAAACTTAACTCATACCCAAGAAAACTATTCATTATTCAAATAACTACCTACTTCAATAATTAATCAACGAATATTAAAGTTAATATTCCTATTCTTTGATTCCCAATTTTAGAAATATATTGCTATACAATTATTTACTATTAAACCTCAAAATGGAATTGTCAAACTATGATAAGTAAACAAAACACTTTATTGTTCTTTAGTTTCCAACTTTAAAAGCATAATATAGGTACAAGTTGTTATATATATATATATATATATATATATATATATATATATATATATATATATATATATATATATATATATATATATATATATATCAATGACAATGATTTAATACATAACCTCAAAACAGAACTGCCAAACTATAATAAAAAGTAAGGGCGTTATAGTAGTGAATTTTCATAAAAATGTTTTTAATAGGATATATAATTTGTTTTAAGAAAGCTTGCATCAAATTTGGTTACCAGTATTATAACCTATATAGGAGAAATAATGTACCATGTTTCATCAAAATGACTTTATTGTTTGACAATATACAAAAATCTTCCGAAAATAAACTTAAAATGTGCCCAAAAA
The DNA here is from genome assembly GCA_964006375.1 of Tillus elongatus. Classification (NCBI taxonomy): domain Eukaryota; kingdom Metazoa; phylum Arthropoda; class Insecta; order Coleoptera; family Cleridae; genus Tillus; species Tillus elongatus. Next base: position 172,029,659 of record OZ023265.1, on the reverse strand, counting down.
ACTGGTTTCCTTGCCAACGAACCTTAGGTTAATAGTAAATTAAGTTATCAAAAGAAACATTTTATGAAAAATCGCAACCATAACGCACTTGCTGAGCCCAGAATTTATTTTCTTACAAACATGCATTATCTTTCGTTGGAAAATGCAAAAATTGCAATAATATAAGGCGTGTTCGATTAGGAAAAAAATTGCATCACCAGCGACTTATGGGCCACCTGAAATTGTAAAAATAATTTTATAAGATCCAGCTCCAGACATTGTACAATTAACATATAAAAATTTTTCTCATATCTTGTATAATGATGGATAATTGAACTTTACCCTAGAAATGCGTCACGCTGTATATATGAAAACAGATAAAAACTGAAACTAACCCGGATATGGGTTTTATGGGGACTAGTTCGCGCTCATTTGAAGAAATCTTTTCAAAATTCAAAAGTCACTAAAATTGTATCCAACTCTATGAGTAAAATTGTGATGGCCAAAAATAAATGTGAATGCAAGAAGAAGAGTATGCCTACATTTGTATTAGAAATGTCATAAAATAAAATACGTATTTACATGTCACTTTAAAAGTAGATGAGATATTTATCAAAATAATTTGTCAGTTGAATATAACATGTAGTATTGTAATGGGGGGGGGGGGGGGGGGGGGGTGTTGGCGAGGCAAGTATTGTGACTGTTTAATCTGTGGCTAATGAAAGGAAACTTTCGAGGCTAACTTACGACCACCACCACCACCATATAACATGTACTGTTGCCGTAGACTATTATGTACTATTTGTATTACGCCTTATAAGAATCTTGTTTTTTTTTTGGAGTACGAAAGCTTATTTTACTGTTTAAAGATTTTTCGATCGCTCAGCCTGAAATGGTTTTCGTCTCATTTAACGTTGTTTCATTATAGCGTCGCAGTAGGTTTTAGAACGCACTTGCTGCATCCAGAATTTCTTTTCTTACAAACATGCATTATATTTCGATGGAAAATGCAAAAATGCAATAACAGAGGCGTGTTTGATTGAAAAGAAACAAAATTTGTATCACCAACGACTTATGGGCCAGCCTGTGATTGTAGAAATATTTTTTTAAGATGTAGCTCAAGACACCCTATAATTAATATGTACAAAATTTTTTCATATCTTGTACAATAACGGATATATTGAGCTTTATTGATTTTTTACGAAAATTCGACAAAAATTATATACCATTAAACGATAAACTCTATAGCTAAGACTACTGCCAAGCATCAGAGAAAGGGTCTATTTGAAATGAATTTTCTGGAAACATTTTAGTGAAATGAAGGACAATGACGGTTGAAACTAAGACTTCAGGGTTTGTTAAACATCCTTCTTGAGACATTTGATTTTCATAGCCCATATGAGATTCAACTTATTTGCCTAAATATTGCCGATTTTGACGTTTTAAATCGCAACTTTGACGTTTTGAGGAAAACCCGAATTTATTTTTCTTTAAATGCCTATAACTTTTTTGTCTTTAGACGTACATAGCTAAATTTTGGTAGGTAACTTACCTGTAAGGATGTAAACCCGAGTACCAAATTTGGTTGCCCTTTTTTTTTTGTTCCCTCAGGGCTCGTCCGCGGCCTTGCCGCCCCGATAGCACCGCAACCCTTGGTTGATTGTGCATACCCTTAGTTTTACTCCACCCATTCCAAGATCACTGTGCCTTGAACTAGTCTGCACAGCGATTGGTAGGGTGAAGTTTTATATTGCTCTGTCTCCGGTCTAGAGTGACCGTAGATCAGTTGTCTTTTCCGGTCCAGAGCTATACACTCACACAAGATGTGCTGGGCTGATTCCTCCCCCTCGCCGCAGAGTCTGCATGCGAGGTCCCCTTCGAACCGCCCCATTTTATGCAGGTGTTTCTTGACGGCCATGTGTCCCGTCAAGAGACATGTTGTGTTTCTGAGCTGTCCTCTGCTAAGGTTTAGCAGCTCCACAGCTCTCTTTGAACTGGGTCCGTCAATTATTGACTTCCCATATCTGAGCCCTGGACAGTCCGCCCAGTACACCTTGTATTGGTTTCTGACCCAGGACTTAATGGCTCCCCTGGCAGTGCTCTTTGACACGCCCAGAGCCGGTTCTGGTCCCATAAATGGTTCTGCTGACCCTCTCTTCGCGAGACTGTCAGCTTCTTTATTGCCTTTAACCCCCGAGTGACCCGGCACCCAGATGAGGGTCACCTCATTCTGCCCAGCCAGGTCGCTCGTCTCGTCTCGGCACTTACTCACCAGCCAGGAATTTACCCGTGGGCTACTTAGTGCCTTAAGGGCTGCCTGGCTGTCTGTGGCTATGAGGATCTGCTTGTTGGTGTAGCCCCTCCTCTTGTTCTCCCGCACACAGTGCAGGATGGCGTACATCTCGGCCTGAAACACCGTTGCATGGGCTCCGAGGGAAATACTATGACTTACCCTCGGTCCTTCCGAGTAAACACCTGCCCCCGTCCCACGCTCCCCGCCAGATCCATCCGTGAACCAGACGAGCGCGTCCCGTGGCATGCCCGGCGTCTCCTCCCGCCATGCCTCGCGATCAGGGATTTCCACTGTAAAGTTGTTTTCCCTGCACATTCGCGGGCTCGCGAAGTCTGACCTCATTTCAAGCATGGGCTCCTTCACGATCTCCTGAATTTTGCAGTGGCCCCTGAAGCCTGGGCTGATCTTCAGTCTACCATTTTGGTTGCCCTTACTTTGTTAATTCCGGAGATATAATTTTTTTTTTAGAAAGAAAACACAAAATTTTCCGGGAAAACCTAGGCAGATTTCCCTGGCTAACGAACTTATCCAAGCTATTTGCAAATGGAATTTATTCACCAAATTTAATCAAAATCGGCCTATTATTTTTTGAGTTATCGGCGTGATACCTATATATATATATATATATATATATATATATATATATATATATATATATATATATAAACATATAAAAATTGAAACTGACCCCGGATATGTGTTCTGGGGGGCCTAATTAGCGCTCATTTGAAGAAATTTTTTTTTCAAAATTCAAAAGTCGGAATTTTTAAAGAAAATTCACTAAAACAAGGGGTGGATAAATATTGGTTCCGGCAAGTGTTGCGGATGCTTGTTGCGACCTAAAAAGTCATGAGTAACATTGGACCTGCTCAAACGTGATTACGTCAGTGGATCACTAAGTGAAGATTGGAGCCTGTGATGACCATGGTACATTAGTAGTATTAAAAAGCTGTGTTTTGTGAGCCAACGCATAGAAAACTCCGAAAAATGTAACAATATATATTAGTTTGTTGTAACATTCGTATCCCAGACTCTTTTTAGTCTGTAGGCACCTGTTCGATATTTAAATTTAATTTTACTGAGTAACTTTTTTTAATTACATAATAAGTACATAATTTTTTGTAAATCTCGTGACAAATGACAGCTGGTGATCCAGGCTATACATCCACTAATATAAATTGCTGTTTTCTGTGCGCGTGACTCTAATGAACTCTCTTGTTAATGGTGATAAACGAAGGGAGTATTGTTCTTATTCAGAGCTTACAATCTCTAATTAAGCGTGACAGTGACGAAATCGAAACCAGTCCTTTTTGCAGAACTCATTTTCTCAGAAATAATTAAACATCTACCTACAGATTCTATTTACGTGTTAATTAATCTTTTGTGCGGCTATTTTTTATTTTTTTTGTTAATTCTCTTTTGAACATATAATTACTGAAAACTTTTTTCGTTGTTCACTAAATGGTGTCGTGTACAAACATGAACGAAAATAATTTTCGTGCATATTTAATATAAAAAAAGTTCGGGACGCAGCAAGTGCGTTATGGTAGTGAATTTATTAAATGCTTCAAACTTGAATAACTCAATTTTCTATAAACTTAGAAAGTTTAATTAAGGTATGTAGTAAGGCCTTCAGTAAGGCAAGATATCCACCAAATTTCATTAAAATAACTTTGTAAGATTCGGAGAAAAAAAATTTGTATGAAAGAAAATTCAAAACTCAATTTTCTATAAACTTAGAAAGTTTAATTTTGGTACGTAGTAATGTCTCTCTCAAGGCAACATATATAGTAAATTTCATTTAAACAGCTTTGTAATTTTCGGAGAAAAAATTTTTTTTCGAAAGAAAACTCAAAATTTTCCCGGACAAGTCTGTCCGATTTTCCTGACCAACGAACTCATCCAAGCCATTAATAAAAGAAAGGCATTTGCCGAGTTTCATCAAAATCAGTTAATTATTATTTGAGTTATCAGACGGATACATATATATATATATATATATATATATATATATATATATATATATATATATATATATATATATATATATATATATATATATATATATATATATATATATATATATATATATACATATAAAAATTGAAACTGACCCCGGATATGGGTTCTAGGGGTCCTAGTTTGCGCTCATTTGAAAAAATTTTGCAGTCTTACCATCGATACCTCTCTATTAGTGAATTTTTTTAAATAAAAATTTACTAAAAGACAATTGTATATCTTAATTATAGGGTGTCTTCCCAAGCAACATTTAAAGTGAAATTGACGTAAAATCGCCCTACCAATAGGTCGGCGACCAAATCACCACAGGTCATTTTCAAGTAAAATTTAAGTGTATCTTACCAATGTGGGGAATAAAGTCTTCTAGGCGCCGAGTGCCGTGACGTTCTTAACAAAGAACTACGCATGTGACATTATTCGGTTCTGCAGGATCTGTGGTTATGTATGTATGAACAAACAGTAGAGTAGTAGAGATATTGTCCATCTTTGTCAAAAAATGACATCTTGAATGATCAAAGAACTTACTTCAAATATTTGCTACAATGATGAAGGTGATTCGCACTGTATAAAGACAAAACCCACTGCGGTTATGTTTTTTTCTGTTAACATGATGATGATACTTCGATAAAATTTGAGCGCCCGTATAAAAGATAAAATTAGTGAAAATAAAAAATTATTCAAAATTCTTGAAATTCTGATTTTGGAGGATTGGTGATGTAAACAACACAAAACTATCTTGTCGTCATGGTATACAATCATTATTTAATGTTTTTATCGAACTAAAATTTGATTACACTATATTTAACAAAAAAATATTTTTAATTTTCCAATACAATCAAGATGGATACCGCAAAATTAATTTAATATGGCTGCCCTTCTAACATTATTGACCTGAAAGTTAATTTTGCCCTATTTTTTTACCTATAAGTCACAATTCCTAATGACAGGGCAAACTAACCAAACTTTGAAGGCATTTTGTCCTATTATGGGAATTTCAACTATATGGTAAACGAATTTTGTTTGAATTTATTAGAAATGAAACATTTTCGTGTATAGAAATATATATTACTTATATCTGTGCACAGCCGAGAGACATATAGGAATAAGTATACAGCGCTTTTGGTCTTTGATTCCATAATATATAGACAATAATAAAAAATAGAAACAAAATAAAATAAGTAAATATACATAAACATGACAGCTGACCGTGTTGCCACTGCTTCTCTCCATTTGGCATGAAAATGGATGTATTATATTGAAAAGGGAAACGTGCTGATTTGATGTAAGCCACTTTGAATGATCAGCATCTATCACTATTTTTCTGTGAGCATTCTTCACTACTCTATAATAGTTTGCAGTATGTCTGTAAACTTTTATTGGTTTTAAAGGGGCATTGTAATACTATATTTGTTACTGGTGCACGCACATTAACAACAATAATAAACTTTTATTGATGAAGTTTATCAACTGACACACCTTTAAGATTCACAAATGTATTTCACTGCTGTACACTTTGAACTTTGAGAACAATTTTTACTTCAAGTCAGATTTTATGGGTATTTTCAACTTGAAGGTAGGCAATTTGACTTGGAAGACCATTTCTGCAGTAATTATGACTTTATAGCCGATCAGAAGGCCATTTTAGGTTAGCTCAAATATTTCCTGTGCTGTATTGCAATGAAATTGGTAATATATATGTAAGCTGGACTTCATAAGAAGACCTCCAATTTACTATACCACAGAGATATATTGCAGGTTAATATTAGGTAATAAATTACCTTAAAGTAGGTATTTCAGGTATCTGGGCTTAGTAGTCGATTTTCAGTCCAATTTAGGGCACACTTCGACCTAAAAATTACCAACTCTGGAATTGAAACACAAAAGTATATTCAAGTATATTTTATGAGTCAAATTAAACCAATTTTTTCCCAATTTAGTTACTTGTAAGTTGCTGACTTTGGAGTAATTTTAATAGTCAAAAATAAGCTAGTTCGGAGCCGCATTTCCAAATTTGTAGTCATTATGACAATCCAGGCAACATTGTGGTTAATTATTACTAAATTACTACTTGGTTAGGTTATTTGGACTCGAGTGCTGGTTAACATGCCTTAATTTGTTGCTTGGGTTGGGCTACATCTTATATAACTATTTAGACAATCGAAAGCTGGCCCATAAGTCGTTGGTGATACAAATTTTCTTTTTCTTTAAATCAAATACCTCCTGTGTTATTGAACTTTAGCATTTTCCATCGAATTATCATGCATATTTGTATAAAAATTTATAGCGTTCATGGTTTTCGAGTTATTTTAATTGTTCCATATTTTTGGTGGGTATTAAAAATTATGTTACGGGGTTTTTACCAATATATAGCAGAGTCCGATGAAAATCACGCATTCACAGAGGTTTTAGTTTATATTATTCGTGAAAAAATCGCGGTGCGGTATACAATTTTTTGTTTCCATAGAAATCATTGCTTGTAAAATTTTTGTGAAATTTTGGTAATTAGTAATAAATGTTTAATAAGCTATTGTAAAAAAAGTGTTTTCGGATTTCCGTAAAAAAATTGTTTGCAAATTTTTATGAAATTGTTATAGGAAGTGCCGTCGAAAAGCATTTTGTTTGAATAATTATATAGGGTGGGTGGGTCAAGAGTTTCAAGGGGTTCCTTGGCCAGGCAAATCAGACCAGTTTTTTCGGAAACATTTTAAGTACATTTTCGAAAAAATGGATTTTTTCAAAAAATAATGTTATTTGATGAAACATGATACATCGTTTCTACTATACAGTGTGCCCCAAACTGGATGGGAATGTATTGATATCTCCGTTATTATCAGAGATAGGGAGATAGATAAATAGATAGATAAATTAACAAGTTTTTGTAGAACTTCATGTTCGTTCCAAATATGACTTGTATTTTGCCCTGCCTCTTTTCGTTTTCAAGTTATTTTGAAAAAAACCAAATTTGTCGATTTCTTATTTTAGTGAATTTTCGTAGAAAAAATTCACTATTGGGGAGATCCCGACTTATGAATTTTGAAATTTTTTTTGCAAATGAGCGCGAAATAGGACCCCTAGAACCCATATCCGGGGTCAGTTTCAATTTTTATATATATATATATATATATATATATATATATATATATATATATATATATATATATATATATATATATATATATATATATATTATATATATATATATATCACACCGATAACTCAAAAAATAATGGGCCGATTTGGATAAAGTTTGGCACGTACCTTCTTTTTATAAATAGCTTGGATAAGTTCGTTAGTCAGGAAAATTGGTCGAGGTTTTCCGGGAAAATTTTGAGTTTTCATTGGAAAAAAATTTTGATCTAAAAAAATAATGACCTGATTTTGATAGAATTTGGCATGTACCTTCCTTTTGTAAATGGCTTGGATAATTTCGTTCATCAGGAAAATCGGACGAGGTTTTCCGGGAAAATTTTGAGCTTTCAGTCAAAAAAAATTTTATCTCAAAAAATAAAAAAGCTATGATAACCAAATTTGGTAGGTAGGTTTATAATATAATATAAAAAGTAAAATATACATCAAAATTTAGATTTATATGTAACAAGAAAAAAAGTTATAATAAAATATTTTGTGCCAGATCATTTCTATGAAAATTCACTACCATAACGCACTTGCTGCGTCCAGGCTTTTCTTCAATATCTAAGTAGGCGTTGATCTGACATGTCTAAGACTTGCACATTATCAGGACAGTTTTCACAGGGTAATCTTTGTGTGCTATTCTCAACTTTGGATTTTCTTTTGTTTTTGAGATACAGGTATCAACGTTTGCTTTTATTATGGCACCCATATTGGATTTTTTGCTCATGTGAAAAGAGCTTTCCAATGATCTACAACATGCTTGAGAAATCTTGTAATTGCACTGACAATTTTGAGAAAAACCGTTTTGAGGATAGTAGACTATGAAATCCAATACCAGAACACAAATGACAAAAAAAGTGTTCAAAAAGCAGGAGGCCACGGAATCTAACAATAGACTTCTACTTTTAACACAATTTTCCGTAATGATTCATGATAAAAAAATATTGTGATTTAATTTACAACACTTAATTAGGTATATTGTGATTTAATTTACAATACTTAATTAGGTACTAATGCTAGGTAATATTATGTGAAACAGTTTAATAACGAAACCCGGAAATAACAAATAGAAACTTAAACTCCACAACACAACAGAATTAGAAACGGAACTCAAGAAATAATAGAATAGAAACTTAAAAATACACTAAATAGAAAAAAAGGAGGAGGTTCTCCATTCGACTGTATTTTTTTTAATGTGTGTTACCTCAGAACTTTTTTCTATGTGAACTGATTCTAATGATTCTTTGTTTATTTGAAAGCTGGTGGTTTTCATGTGGCCTCATATAAGGGTGATCAAGATCTGGCTAGTAGTTTTTGAGTTATCTTTAATTAACATCACGATAACACGTTTAACAAATGGTGGCAGCGCTGATATGCAGTTCTCTAATAGCTGGTCTTTTTTTAATGACTCCAAAATACCTCAGAACTTTTTTCTACGTCAACCGATTTTGATTATTCTTTTTTTATTTAAAAGCTGGTATGTCTCATGTGGTCCTATATAAATTTAATAAAGACCTGACTAGTAGGTTTTGAGTTATCCTTAATGAAGTCGGTTTTCTATTTTTTTTTTAAATTTTTAGTTATACGGTGTAAATAAAAGAAATAAATTCATTATTTGGGAAATGGGTGACAACGGAGAAAGATCCTGCGTTCTGTGAAATATTTGTTCTAGTGGTGACCTCACCTGTTTGGGCGTGATAACGCTATTGACTTTTTCACCACAAGTTTTTTTAAAAATATTATTTCTTTCAAAATTAATTATTTATCTAACAATTGTTTGATCGAAATCCATTCTTATGAAAATTCGCTACTACACCCCATTTGCTGCGTCAGGACTTTTAAAATTGATGTTTATTAATCTTCTGGGAAGATGCTAAAGTTAAAGAATACGATTTACTGGGACAGTTGTATTATTAAAAAAATATGTGTTACTATATATTTACACTAGTTTTAAATATTAACATTTAATTATGTTTTAAAGAAAATACTTTGATTTTGCTAAGTTGGTTAAAATGCACAAGCAGTCTCAAATATTAGTTTTAGTGGATGATTAAAGTGCTATAAACATAAATTAGGTTTAATCTGCTCTGACCGATATCCTTTCACGTTATACATAATCACACTTTAAGGAAATTCCCGGAAGTTTTGGAAAGTGCAGCTCTAGGAAATGCGTCAGACTGTACGCGAATCCTTAAGTTCCTAACATTCTCTTCTGAGGCATGAGCATGCATCCAAGTTACCCGAATCTTCTTTTTGTGATTAAAGGGTCGAGAGGACATTTAAGTTTACGACAGTGGCGGCTGGTGATGAAGGGCATAGGGGCACGTGCCCAGCTCAAATTTCAATAGAAAAAATAGATTTATTTTCTTTTCATTTACGATAAATGACAGTTACAATGTTACAATAATATCAATTAATTATATACGGCAAACTATCCATATTCTCATTATTATTGACTCATCATCGCGCTACCGTACTCTATTCTACGGTAGACTTTGACTTTGCATCCAGCCACCGTGGTCGCATTACGCGTGCTTGCGCCTTTGAATATGAATATACACATTCAAACACGAGGGCACATGATATCCAGCCCTCGTTTGTCATCGGGCTTGCAAACCGAACACAGCGAGGATGTCATTAAAATCGGCTCAAGGGGTCACACATGTTCAGTGACTGTTTTAAGTGTTGTTTATTTTCTTCGCTGAGAAATGTGTTTTTACTGTTTTTGATTGTGAAACGTGTCTAAATTAATTCGGTGAACTTTTTATTGACTAATAAAGACATAATGTACGATATCCGAACGGAAATTAAGCGACTACGAAGGCCGACACCCGATTTAATTATTTCCAAAACAGAAATGGGAAAAATGCAAAGTTTTCCACGAAAACTTGATATTAGTGTCTACTAGGGATGGGCAGCTAACATCGATGTTTTTGGAATATCGATGTTTTCCATTGAACATCGATGTTTAAAACATCGATGTTGTAATTTCGATGTTATATTTTTAACATCGATGTTATTTGTAATCATCGAAACATCGTTACGTATCCCACAAATGTCCTGTAATTTTTCAGTTAGAAAGTCTTTAAGTAGCTAAAAAATACATCAATTTACTGAACAAATTACTAATTGAAGTAATTGATTCTTTACTCTTTGCACATTGTGACTTAGGCGACATCTGTACGTGAACGCAGTAAGTATTAAATTCCGGCTACCTGGCATAAATGGGCACTCCTGTCCGATTAATTGACGTAGTAACATCATAAACAGGAACGTTTAAGGCTCGGAGATTGGTGGCGCTGGGCTCTGACAGTAACACAGAACCAGTAATAGCCGTTTTTAGTGAATTTTCTTTAAAAAAATTCACTAATGAGGAGATCCCGACTTTTGAATTTTGAAAATTTTTTTGCAAATGAGCGCTAATTAGGCCCCCCAGAAAACATATCCGAGATCAGATTCGATTTTTATATGTTATATATATATATATATATATATATATATATATATATATATATATATATATATATATATATATATATATATATATATATATATCACACCGATGACTCAAAAAATAATGGGCCGATTTTGATTAAATTTGGTGAATACCTTCCTTTTGCAAGTGGCTTGGACAAGTTCGTTATTCAGGAAAATCGGCCCAGGTTTTCCCGGAAAATTTTGTGTTTTCTTTAGAAAAAAAATATATCTCCGAAATCAACCAAGTAAGGGCAACCAAATTAGGTTGGTGGGTTTACATTGTTATAGGCAAGGTACCTACCAAAATTTAGCTCTGTAGGTTAAACAACAAAAGTTATAGGCATTTAAAGAAACATAAATTGGGGTTTTCCTCAAAACGTCAAAGTTGCGATTTAAAACGTCAAAATTGGCAATATTTAGGCAAAGAACTTGAATCTAATACGGGCTATGGAAAGAAAATGTCTCAAGAAGAATGTTTTACAAACCCTGAAGTCTTAGTTTCAACCATCATTGTCCTTCATTTTACTAAAATATTTCCAGAAAAAAAATTCATTCCAAGTAGACCCTTTCTCTGATGCTTCGCAGTAGTCTTAGCTATAGAGTTTATCGTTTAATGGTATATAATTTCTGTCGAATTTTCGTAAAAAAATCAATTAAGCTTAATATATCGGTTATTATACAAGATATACAAAAAACTTGTATACATTAATTATAAGGTGTCTCGAGGTACATCTTAAAAAAATATTTCTACAATCACAGGATGGCCCATAAGTCGTTGGTGATATAAATGTTCTTTTTTTTTTTAATCACACACGCCTTATGTTATTGCATTTGCTATTAAAAATATTTTTATGAAAATTCACTACCATAACGTCCCGAATTTTTTTTAACCTGCACCTGCCATAATCTGCATCGGAATATGTTTCCATTTTCTAATGCCTACAAAACTACAAACTATTTTTTTTTCTCTCGAAAGAACATAAAATTAGTAAATTTACTATTATTTTGAAAACATCGATGTTTCCCAACATCGATGTTTTCCAGCCGATGTTTTTCCTACCATCGATAGTAGGTTTCGATGTTAAACATCGATGTTAACCTCGATGTTTTAAGAAATGTGCCCATCCCTAGTGTCTATGACAGATTTAAGTGGTTATGTGGGTGTCCTAAAAGAATCAAACTGTTTTTTAATTTGTTTAAAACATAATTAATTACTTTATATAACCGAGAAGATATGAGATCTATGGAAGGTATTCCACAGGGTAGTGTTCTGGGGCCTACCTTGTTCAATCTTTATATAAATGACTTATTGTCCTTGGAATGTGAAGGTGAAATCATAGGCTATACAGATGATACAGTGATATTTTGGAGTGATCGAACTTGGGACGGTGTCAAGCAAAAGGTACAAGGTGAGTTTACCATGGTTGTTAACTGGTTCAACGTAAACTTCTTGACAGTTAATCAGGAGAGGACCAAATTTTTGCCATTCTCAACGTACAGCAATACATTACCTGGCAATGACCCGCTGATGATCAAAACAGAAACCCAAAAGGTTCTTAGAATAGATCAAGCGGAAAGTATTCGATACCTGAGCATCATAATTGATAGACATCTCAGGTGGGGTAAGCAAGTGGATCAAATTGTGGACAGGGTTAGATCCTTACTCTACAAGTTTAGGTTCCTGAGGGAATATTTAAACACCAGGGAAATGAAGATCTTATATTATTCACTGGTACAGTTCCAGCTGGCTTACGGAATAGTTGGTTGGGGTGGAGTAAGACAAAACTTATATAGACGATTAGATGTTGTGCAAAAATGGGTACTCAAAATAATGTACCGCAAATCTTTAACCTACCCTAGTGAAGATCTTTTTAGGGAAGCTGGCGTTCTAGACTGTAGAAAACTGTACTTCCAGGCGGCACTGGCGGAGCGTTATAAACACGCAGATGAGCTGACCTTTCCGGAGCACCGATATGAGACCAGGCAAATAAATCAGTGCAGAAGGGATAGGTGTAGGAAAGAAATTGGTTAGCGAAGCCATATTTACATAGGGCAAAAATTATATAACTTGATCCCTCAGTGACTAAGAGAATGTGTATTGCTAAGAAGATTCAAAAACCACTTGAGGGTATGGCTCACGACAATGTCGAGAAACTAAGCGAGGCATATTGTCGATTTTGATTTGTGATAATTCTGGACCGGGAAATCTGTCTCGTTTGTGTTTGCTTGGTCTTTTTAGGGGTGTTTTTGCCGGTTTTTTTATATACATTTGTCTGCACACATATTTTTATTTATGCACACGCTGTTTCTTCGCAGTGATGAACTTAAAAAAATATATTAATTTTTTTCTTGTACTGTTTACATTTGTGATCCGTCCACAGTTTTATCTATACGACCTTTTCTCCTTTAATTAGTGAGCATTTTTTATTCTGTGACTGGTGTGCCCTTTGTCTCTGTGTGTGTCTGTGTAGGAGTGAGTGTGTGTGTGCGTGTGATTGAGCAAGTAAATACATTGGTGGTAGCATATAGCCGGTTAAATAACTGTCCATGCTTTTGTACACGAGGCGGTGGGCTGCAGTTACGGGAACTGCGCTGGATTATCCCGGTGCTCTGCGGGTCTTTATTTTCACGGAAGGCTGAATTTTAGATGACAGCATGTTAGGGATTATGTAAACTCACACAAAAGTACCTATGATGAGTATTTCGTGAGTATTTATCTCACTGTTTATTCTGAGACATCTATATTTAAGGATAACGATTGTTAACTTTTTTTTTTCTTATGTATTATTTTTCGCTGAATAAACCCTATTATTATTATTATTATTATTACTATTAGTGCTTTCTTAAATTTTCTAAAGGAAAATAACCTTAACGAAACATTTTTCGAAATTTATAAACTATGTAATATTGTAGCAACGATTACAATGACCATTTCAGGAAGCGAAAGGTACTTTTCTACTTTAAAACACGTTAGGACATTTTTAAGGAATACCATGAGCCAAGATAGACTTACAACATTGGCCATGTTGTCCATCGAGAAAAAAAAACTCGGGACGCAGGAAGTGCGTCATGGTAGTGAATTTTTATTAAATGCTTCAAATTTAAATAACTCAATTTTCTATAAGCTAAGAGTTTAATTTTAATACGTAGTAAGGTCTTTCCTAAGGCAAGATATCCACAAAATTTCATCAAAATAACTTTGTAATTTTCGGAGAAAAACATTTTTTTCAAAATAAAATTTAAATTTTGAATAACCCAATTTTCTCTCAACTTAGAAAGTTGAATTTCAATACGTAGTAATATCTTTTTTGAGGCAACATATATACTAAATTTCATTAAAACAGCTTTGTTACTTTCGGAGAAAAAAATTTTTTTCGAAAGAAAACTCAAAATTTTCCCGGAAAACCCCGTCCGATTTTTCTGACTAACGAACTCATCCCAGCCATTAATAAAAGAAAGGCATTTGCTGAGTTTCATCAAAATCGGTTAATTATTTTTTGAGTTAGCGGTTGGATACATATACATATATATATATATATATATATATATATATATATATATATATATATATATATATATATATATATATATACATATAAAAATTGAAACTGACCCCGGATATGGGTTCTAGGGGTCCTAGTTCGCACTCATTTGAAAGAATTTGTGCAAAGTCTCACCATCGATACCTCTCTATTAGTGAATTTTTTTAAATAAAAATTCACTAAAAGGTGAAACACATCCGGGACTTAAATGAAAAAGTGATTAACATTTTTGTGAACAATAAGGACAGGCGAGCTGATTTCCTCTACAAGTAACGGTAACATACCTATATCAAATTTTTTCACACGTTGTCACCCATTATTTTAATAAATTTATGCCATCGATATTCGTGATTAAATCTTATTTCAAATAGCTCCCAATTTCCCAAAACGTATTCTTGTGAAAGTCTATATTTTTATATAAAATAATTTCTCATTGAAATTCCGAAGTGTTAGGAAAACGTGTGACCTTGAAAATTTTCAAAATTTTTGTCTGCGCCGCCATTGGTTACTGATAGGCAATGCTACTCACAAACCCCGTGCTCACCCCTGTAAGACACCCACGAGCCGCCACTGGTTTACGAAAAATCAATTTCGAGGCTCTAGAATCCCGAGTAGTGAGTTTGGTATATCTGGTGTTTAACGTCAAAGTTAGACGTCAAACAATTTCAAGAAGCGTATACAGGACTGCCAAGATAATTTGTCCATTTTTAATAGGAAATTTAACATACAAATATACCATACAGTGTGTCCCCGGATTGACCTATGGATAGGTGAAAACGGTTATAATTTTTTTAGTTGAACCTCCACTTTCTGGGAATAAACCCTGCTTGAATAAAGAAAAAGTCTGGACGCAGCAAGTGCGTTATGATAGTGAATTTTCATAAAAATGTTTTTAATAGCAAATATGTTTTTTTGAAGAAAGCAGGCATCAAATTTGCTTACCAGTATAACCTATATAGTAGAAACAATGTGCCATGTTTCATCAAAATAACTTTATTGTCTAAAAACGTACAAAAATTTCCGAAAAAACTGGTTTCCTGGTCCACCTTATAGGTCAATAGCTATTCAAATTTGAAGCATTTAATAAAAATTCGCTACCAGAATTTCTTTTCTTACAAACATGTAGTATATTTCGATGGAATATGCAAAAACTCAATAACATAAGGCGTGTTCGACAAAAAAGAAATCACCAACGACTTATGAGCCACCCTGTAATTGTAGAAATAGTTTTTTAATATGTAGCTCAAGACACCCTATAATTAATGTATACAATTTATTTTCGTATCTTGCATAATAACGGATATATTGAGCTTTATTGATTTTTTACGAAAATTCGACAAAAATTATATACCATTAAACGATAAACTCTATAGCCAAGACTACTGCATCAGAGAAAGGGTCTATTTGAAATTAATTTTCTGGAAACATTTTACTAAAACGAAGGAGAATGACGATTGAAACTAAGACTTCAGGCTTTGTAAAACATTCTTCTTGAGACAATTTATTTCCATAGCTCAAACTCATTTCAGGTTCTTTGCCTAAATATTACCAATTTTGACATTTTAAATCGCGACTTTGACGTTTTGAGGAAAACCCAAATTTATTTTTCTTTAAATGCCTATAACTTTAAGTATTTTTGAATAAATTGATGTTTGTCTGTCTGTTATCGCTGTCATGTTGGCCATTTTGTGTGTTATTATCTTGTTTTGTGTTTATGTATCTGGATATATATATATATATATATATATATATATATATATATATATATATATATATATATATATATATATATATATATATATATATATGCTTAAGTGGCTGTAGGTCGTTTACGGGGCTTCAATCTGCCTAGTTTCCAAATCTCGCTGGAGATCGACTGTAAGGTCGCAGTGCTTTCAACCGTACACCTGAGAAGGATCTGAGAGGTTTAGGGTTGAAAATACTGAGGGCGTAGAGACGACTTCCAGCGTGATAGTAGGCAGATTGAGGCCCCACAATAAAGCTACAGCAACTTCATAGTCCTTGTAGAGGATCTATGGAGCGGTTTTAATAAATAAATGCGATGAATTTGTGGAGTTTACTCTAGTCAAACTCAATTATTGCATCTGTTTGCTTTGTATTAGATTCGAAACATATTTGGCTTTATTTAACGGTGCGTAGCATTAAAAATAATAAAATAATTACATTGGGTTCTACCCGCCTTCACACGAAACATTTCATTAATTTGAAATCAGGTAATATTAATATCATTCTGTGAACTTTCAATCTTTCGTTTGACCATAAACGTGGGTGAAACGTTTTTGCAACATTGAAAGGGTTCACGAATAGAAATGTTATTTCCAGAACTTATTTCGAGAACCATGCAGCTTTAATTAATCAAGCTCTCTCCCAGAGCGTAAATAACGTGACTGAATTGTATACCAGGGCATCTTTCAGTCCTACGCCTATCAGTTTTCAACAAGGATTATTTCTGTATCGGATATTAGCAGGTCACCAAAGGCGGATACATTACGTTTCTTTGCGACAAAAAATGCAATTAAGCTTTTAGCTGTAATACAGATCTATAGTCAGTGTTTTAAATTACCTACTTTCGGAATAACTTACACCAGTGAATTAAAGACAAATAGTATTAATCCTTTCTTTAAAAGAGCAACATGTTTTTTTGATAACAACTGATCATGATATGGACGGATTTACGCCTCATCAAAAGGAAGGAACGTCCAGATATTTAACAACACAATTCTACGACCTCGGTTAATGTTACTTTCTACAGTATAAACTGAAAAAGTGAAATAAATCTTCCACTGAGAATTGAACCAGCCACCCTTATCTTCAGAGAAACACGTTCTTACCAGTGAGTCATTGAGGCTGCCTTATTTAAGACTTCTAAAACTAATTTAAGCAAACGACTATTTTGTATACTCTTCCCAACCAAACATCACAATTATATTATACGTTCTGATAAGTTTGATCACAAAAAGGAATCTCGGAAGTCAATCTCGTACCCGGAGATATTCTTCTTTTTATCAAACAGGAGCGCAAAACGGCTTAACAAATCTTTTGTTCATACCAGTGTATTAGCTTCGACAGCTGCTTGAGGTCCGATCCAGACTCGTGACGATAATTTATCAGGATTATCGACAATTAAATCTTTATTACCTTGGAAATTTTAAATCAAATTCCCAAAGGAAGCAATTTCCGTAAGGAATTTCTAAAGCGGGTTCCAAAAACGGTTCCCGAAAAAGAAGCTTCATTAATTACAAATATCATTAGTGCTCTTCGCGATAATAATTTACTTTGATGGCTTACCCTCAATTAGCAGGGGCTTCTGAGAGGCTCGAAATCGACACTGTATCTAGATTTTTACCAATTAGTGGCCCGGTGACTGACGCTAGAATGAAAGTGTTATAGGATCGCATCGCTTCTCACCTTTGTGAGACGTATTGCTTCCTGACACGTGCCCGTGTTTTGTTTTACGCTGTCTCTTTTTTGCGTAAAGGTTTCCTCATTTGTTAGAGAGATATACGGAAGGTGATTTACGAGCTTTAAAAGTTTCGCCATTTCAGTCGTTTAAAACGCAGTTGTGATACAGGTGTTCCGGGAATCCTATTTATATAAATGATCATTTACCCTATGTAAAAACTGGAACCTGTGATGATAAGTACACTTGGAGAACCCAAATCACCACAACACATATTTTAAATACCTTACGATCGTTTCGCTGACGTCAACGTCATCAGAGGATGAAAAATTCTATTTTTTTTCTTCTAATTTTTCATCCTCTGATGACGCTGACGTTGTCAGTGAAACGATCATAAGGTCTATAAAATATGTGTTGTGGTGATTTGGGTTCTCCACGAGTACTGATCTAATGATCATATCTTAGGAGGGTTAATACCCTCCTAAGATTTTGTGCCTTAAAACTTTCCTGCATCGACTTGTTTAAAATAAGGACAGTAGATTTCTTAGGTACGTATTATTTATTCTTGTTGGTATCAAATTTTCATTAAAGATGAGGTGATTTAGCCCGAATCTAATTTTGCCAATATTTGTCGCAAAGTTTCATTAAATTTTTCGCGCGAATATATGATAGGTTTACTTCAATTGAGGTATTCCAAAAACATTATGAGTGTTGCGTCTTAGAATTATTGCATAAGATTATGTATTATTTGTTTAATTAAACTTTCTGTCTGATTCGCGCTTTGAATCGTCAATATTGATATATACTTCAGATTTTAAGTATCTCCATAGATACTAAACTACCAGAGTCAAATGAGGGAATCTGGCTGGCCATTCTATTGGACCTCGTCGACTGATTTACCCCTCAGAAAAAACAGTATCTGAGTATTCACGCACCGGATAAGTATAATGGGCCAATGCTCCGTCTTGTTGCTATCATAAGGTATTATTGAGAATGTCGGGATCTTCTGGATTTGGATACATTACAGCAAACGCATGCATCAAATCGAAATATCGAACCCCTAGATATCTTCTTTAGTCAATGTACCCTCAAAGAAGAAGGGACACAGAATTCTGTTTCCAACAATTGCTGCCTAAACATTTACTACTGAGGGTATTGCGGCGGCGCTTTATTATCCAGTTCGGGTTTTCTGTAGCCCTATCAGAAATTTTGCCTATTTACACTTTTGTCAAGGCAAAACGTTGCTTAACATGTTCAGTTTAAATAAACAGAAATTAAGAAAACTACCTAATTTAGATATAGATTATGATGTGTAAAATATGATCCAAATTTTTCGCAGAATCCGAAAATAAAATAAAATTGGCTGTGGTCATCCAAGAAGCACAAGGTGTGACGTCTTCAATTTTGTGAGCCACACTGTATAAATAAAAATTAGTTTGCAAAAGCTAATTTATAAATAAAAAACGACTGGCTCAAACGTTTCTTTTCTAAAAGGTCTAAATTTTAAATGAATTTATTCCAACTTTTTTGAGCGTACTGTACAGGGTGAGCGAAACTCGATGTCCCGGCTCTATTGTAAAAAAAGCAAAAGCGATAGAAAAAATCTGAAAAGAGGTTCTTAAATGCGATTGAGTAAGGTCCATTATAAGCGAAATGTGCATATTTTTGGATATCTGAAAACTGAAGTAATGACGTCATAGAATTTTTTTCCTAGAAATATACCTACATTTTGGCATATCTAAAAAGAACTATTTTTTCTGGACAAATTATGTAAAGAAAAAAAATGCTATCTTTTTCCGTTAAAAAGTTATACACTATAACACACATTATATGTTACTACTTTACCACAGCAATAAACCAAGTATGTAGGCAATCATTGCAACAAATTCTCAATGTGACCACCTCCTATTTCTAAACACTTATCCAATCTCCACCCTACCTCTCGCACTGGAGCCTAATGAAACATTTCTCTAGATAGTTCATCGCAAGCATTTCTGATTTTTTCTTGTAAATGTTTCAAGTTAACAGATGGTGTTCTGTAAACTTTATTTTTCAAAGCTCCCCACAAAAAAAAGTCAGGTGGGGTCAAGACCAGTGATTTAAGCGGCCACTGTATCGGTCCATTTATACCTATCCATTTTCTCCGTAAGTTTCATTTAAATATTGTTGGACAATTCTTGCTTTATGCGTTGTAGCTCCGTGATGCTGGAAACAAATATTTTCTCGCAGCTGTAATGGCTCATTTTCAAGCAGCACAGGAAGTTGTTCTGGGAGAAATTGCAAATATCGCTCACTATGTAAAATTCATTCGTAAAAATATGGACCAATCAAATGCCTGTTAATAATACCACAGTAAACGTTAATTCCGAAGTGTCCTTGATTTTCAATCGCATTGACAAAATGTGGATTTTCAGTAGCCCAAATATGCTTTTTTTTATTGGACTTACCGTTATTAACAAAACGGCTTTCGTCCGTCCAAAACACATGTTGAAAAAAAAAACGATTGTCATTGATCAAGTTTACCATCACTTGGGAAATATAATTAATTCTTCGCTGTTGATGTTAATCTGACAAGTGTTCTAAGTTATAAATCTTTGGGTGATGAATAAAAGGCCTTTTCTTTCCAAACAAATACTTTATTCCTTGTCCCGACGCGTTTCGACCTTACCTAACAGGTCATCCTCAGGGGAATCTATAATTTATAAAAGGCTTGTCAGAAAAACTGAGTTTTCCGGTAGGCTACTTCTGCGAGGGTACAACGCAGGAATATAAGATAAAATGAGTTAACAACAGCTAACCCCAACACTAAGTCAAAAGGTTAATAGTTAACATGTCAAGCTACAAAAGCTATAAGAACACAAGTATACAGTCACTAAGTACTGCATGCAATAAAATTGAAAAACAACTACAAGTCAAAAAATTAAAATACAATAAAAGGCTAATCTGTCTCTAGATCTTCAAAAATTACAATACGTCTAATATTAAAACTCATAAAGCTTAAAAATTCTCCAAAATTCAAGCCTTAGCTGAAGACAACAACAGGAGTAAGAGCAGACAGCACAAACACCAGCAAGCCATGCAGCCGAGAAGAAACTTTCAGAGAAAATAAACCTATCAAGTGAATGGGAATTGAAACAGAAGCGAGTTTTTACCGTTGTTTGAAACATGAAAAATGAAAAAAGCGCCAAGATGGCGAACTTACTTACTTGTCTTGCTAAACAGGACTAAAAAACTATACAGTTGAATGCCCAAGGAACATGCTTCATCTGTTGTTATAGGATTGATCCATTTGGTATCAGAAGTGCTAACAACTTGGAAAATAACAGCTCTGTTGAAAATCAAGAAAGAATTTTTGTTTCAAATTTAAAAGGTGAGATATAACGTGCATAACACGTGATGGAGAACACAAGCCGGCAGAACATCTCAGCGCAAGGTCGATACTTAAACTGAAAAGGGAAAATGACAAGTGACATTTGACAGAAGTGACGTATCGACGACGGAAAACAAAGACGCTAAAAACGAAGGACAGGTCCGGAGTGGGCCAAAATGACCTGACGTAAGGTCGGCTTCTTAATCGAGAATGAAAACGGCAATCAACAACTGACAGACGTGAGAAATTGACTCGAAAATATACAGACACTAAAAACAAAATGGCAGGTCTGGAAGCCAAGGAGCAGATCCCCTGACTAAGTTGTTTTTTTTTTTTTTTTTTTTTATGTCAACAACACACCACGAGGGCTTACAGCCTAAATACTATCGTACCGTGGGTGTTGACAAGGAGGAAAGAGGCAACTTGTTAATTCTGGACTTGAAGGTTTGGAGGTTCGGAGGAGAAGGAAAAACATGTGCCGGCAAGGAATTCCACAACTTGGAAGTCCTCGGGACAAAAGAGCGGGCATAACAAGATGTTCTATGTCTGGTGACCTGGACAGTAAAAGGGTGCATTCGCTCTGTTCCCCTGGTAGATCTGCTGGGGGCAGCAGGTGGGGGAATTATGGAGGAAAGCTCCTCTGAGCAGTGCCCGTGCAGATATCTATAAAAGAGAGAGAGGTCACCAACGGCACGTCGGTGGGCAAGGGATGGAAGCCTTTGGGTGAGGGTAGGGTCACCGATGAGACGTATAGCTCTCTTTTGAATGGAGTCCAGGATAGCGAGTGTAGAAGCGGCTGCTGCACCCCAGATGTGAGAGCAGTATTCGAGGTTTGGCCTTATTTGTGAAGTGTATAAGGTATAGAGATTAGTTGGTGAAAAGTATTTGCGAGCCCGGAAGAGGAAACCCAATTTCTTAGCAGCCGCTTCTGCAATTGATGTAACATGTTGGTGCCAATTAAGATTTCGATCCACAGAAATGCCAACAAGAGAAAATGACTCATTACTTTGAATAACTTGGTTGTTCATTGTGATGGGTCTAGGGCTGCTGTATCTCTTGTGAGAAAGAAAGCAAGACTTAGTTTTGGTGGGGTTGAATTGTACAAGATTTCTACTTCCCCAGTCTAATATTTTTTGGAGGTCTACGGAGACAGAACCCTCCATGAGTCTGCGATCCTCATCTAATTGGGCTAAAGAGACAGGCTTAGAATATTGTATGTTTGAGTGGAGGGTGCTGTCGTCCGCGTAACTGTGAACTGGGTTGGATGTGCTAGAGAGGAGGTCATTGATGTGGAGAAGAAACAAAGTAGGGGCTAAAGCTGAACCTTGAGGAACTCCTGCATTAATTGGATACAGTTTAGAGGAATGGCCATCCACAACAACAGATATGCTCCTGTTGGAGAGGAAATTTGCTGTCCAGGTACAAAGTTTTGGTGGTAGGCCATAGGCCGGAAGTTTATTAAGCAGCGCTGCGTGCCAGACCTGGTCGAATGCTTTGGATATGTCTAGAGCAACAATCTGGGATTCACCGTGTTGTTCCATAGACTTGTTCCAAGAATGGGTGACAAAGGAAAGGAGGTCGGCAGTCGATCTGCGCTGACGGAATCCATACTGCCTGTCGTGGATTAGACTGTGTTTTTCAAGGAATTTTAGTAGTTCGGTGTTTATATACTTTTCCATCACTTTAGAGATGACTGAAAGGAGAGAAATAGGCCTGTAGTTGCTAGGAAGCGCTTTGGATCCTTTCTTGGGGATGGGTTGTACTCGAGCAGTTTTCCAGTTACTAGGGAATATGCCTTTATTGTAAGATATCTGAAACAGACGAGTCAGGACAGGAGCAAGTTCTGGTGCGCATTTTTTGAGAACAATTGCTGGGATCTCGTCAAGGCCAGAGGCTTTCCTGGTATTAAGAGAAGAGAGCATCTTTCGTACCTTTTTAGTTTTGAAAATGATATCAGTCATTTTATGCGCGACGTTGGGGACTGTTGGTGGTTGAACATTTGAAGGTGGGTTGAGAGTAGAATTTCCGGCGAACAACGAAGCAAAAAGTTCAGCCTTGCCCAGGGCGGTAGAAACAATTTCGTCACCGGAGACGAGAGGTGGGAACGTGCTCTTGCAGAAATTATTCCCAATAGACTTAGCAAGAGTCCAGAAGGGTTTGCCGCCGTTGGAGCTTGAGAGGACTTTGTTTTTGATGTGGTTATTAAACGAGTTTTTTGCCTCAGAAAGAATGCGGACATAGCGGTTTCTTGCGTCGTTGAATGCTTGACGATTTTCTTGACTGGGATTGTGTAGAAGCGTTTTGTGAGCTTTGACCTTTTCAAGTCTGGCCTTGTCACAGGATTTAGAGAACCAGGGCTTTTGAGTGGCTGAAGAGGTTTTCTGTGTACGTGGAATAAATAATTCCATGCCAGCTTGGATAATTTCGGTGACGTTTTCTGAGATATCAGAGGGGTCAGGATGAGAGAAGCAGACAGACGCCCATGGAAATGGGGAAAAGTAATCCCGCATTTCGTCCCAGTTTGCGGAGTTGTAGTGCCAAACGATACGTGGGTGTGATGACTGTGTGACCTCGGGTTGCATTGCACAGGAAGCAGTGACCATGCCGTGGTCTGAGCGACCAAGGGGGGCGGTGACTGATATCTTATAGCATTCAGGATTTGTAGTAAGAAGGAGATCCAAGGGATTTGAGCTGTGTGTTGGGATACGAGGAAAGTAAGTAGGTTGCTGAACCATATTGGCCAAAGAATTGCTGACTGCAAAGGCTTCCGCTGCTCTCCCTTGTGGATCGGTTTTTGAAGATCCTAGCCATTCCTTATTATGGACATTGAAGTCGCCAAGAATAGTGACCTCGGAGGAAGGATATTCAGAAATCAGATAGTCGGTTTTTTCAGAAAGGTAGTCAAAGAGCTGGACAAAGTTGTTGTCAGAAGGTGACCGGTAAATGCAACAGATGAATTTAGTTGCAGCCCTGAGAGAGAGTTTTATCCATAGTATGTCTTTTCTTCCAGCTTCTAAATTGGGAAGTCTGGTGCAGGGTAGATTGCTACGGACGTATGCGCACACGCCTCCATGCAATCTAAAGGCAGTAAGGAGCTCATACCCCGGGAAATTAAGGTGATTAGTGGCTGTTTTGGCACTGATTTGGGTTTCGGTGAGGAAGAGGAGTTGGGGCCTGTTAGTCTGGAGGAAATGGTGGACGGAGTTCAGGTTAGAATTTAGGCCACATATATTCGAAAAGGATATGTTAAATCTTGATGTTGGCGCCCCCTGTACACCCCTCTCCCGGAGATCCGAATGGAGGGGTATTTTGCCTCCGGAATATTTTATACAAGGAGGAGCCATCATCATTTTTGCTTATAAGGGAAACCGACTCATACACCAGAACCGGAAACGTCCGTTGGGACTTCACTGGCTCCTTGATGCATGGGGTGGTACCTCCTCGGGCGTGAAAAAATCCTTTACTGTTGTCTTTTTACTAAGTTATACTTTTTTCTACAAATTTGATTATAACTTTTTAACGGAAAAATATAGCAATTTTTTTCTTTTCATAATTTGTCCAGAAAAAAATACGAAAAAATAGTTCTTTTTAGATGTGCCAAAATATAGGTATGTTTCTGGGAAAAAAATCGATGACGTCATTACTTCAGTTTCCAAATATCCAAAAATATGCAAACTTGGCTTAGTCAATCCCATTTAAGAACCTCTTTTCAGATTTTTTCTATCGCTTTTCCTTTTTCTTACAATAGAGCCGAGACATCGAGTTTCACTTACCCTGTATATAAAATTACTTAACTCTATATATATTTAATAATATTCCTAATAATAAACATGACATTTCTAAATATGGCGACACTTTCCAAACCTACACGCGTTACCACTCGACAAGACTCACCCTTGAATCCATTTCTAACAGGTCGCAAAAGCCCTAGGAAACGATTTCATTTATTTATAAAGTTAAAAATGTAGGACCAATAAATCAGTGATGGCATTTCTCCTACCTGTAGCTTTGATAAAAAACAACTCCGTGTTCGTAGTCAGTACCTGTGTTATACCGCATGCAGACATTCAGCGAGATCAAAGGTTATCCACATAAAAAAAACTTCGGTAAAGCATTTCCAAAGTAAAGAGAAAGTTCTAATAATTTATGGCTTGCCATATCAAAATGATGGAAAGGCTATCCGACAGTATATTCTGGATTTCTTGCCTTGGATGTTTATGTAAAAATAAAGGTAAATCGTGTTTTGTACTAATTTACGTAAAATAGAGATAAATAGAATCTAGTAGATGCTAGATAATAATAATAATAATTTATTCGTCACGTTGATAAATAAGAGTACATATAACATATCAATTAAAGCCAGTGTACAATGTCATAAATACACATATAAATATATAGGGTGGCGCACTGTAAACAAAACAGACTGATTTGCGTCCAGTCAATTTTAATATTGAGTTGGACATGTTTTGACATAAAACTCAACTTTGTCACATCAACCCCTTAAGGGTGGTAATAACAACTCTTATATTTTAAATAGGTAACATAAGTCGAGTGTTACACCATTTGAAAGCTCTTTCCTTTCTGAATTCAGCACACTAATTTTTCTGGAAGTTATATTAACTCGTTTGAAAATTATCCGCAGTTGAAGATGCAAAAACGCATTTCACTCATTCCGATAAGAAATGTGCTGATAGTCGATGTTTTGTTGGTTTGTAAACAAAAAATTGACTATCAGAACATTTTTTATCGGAATGAGAGAAATGCGGTTTATTAATTCAGAAAACGGAATCCTGAACGTGAATTTCCGGTTAGAAATGAGACTACTGAGATTGAAGTTTTAGTACAAATTGCTGCAGACCCAACTTTGAGCACGAGAAAATTGCCCACTGTTTCAAACATCAAAATAAGAACTATTCAGCGAATATTGAAGCATCATAAATTTCACCCGTAAAATTCATCTTGTACAACAACTGAATGAAGATTATTTTGATCGGCGGCTGGAGTTTTGTGAAGTTATGACTGCACGAATAGCTAATAACCGGAATTCTCTGTTCAATATCTGTTTTTCAGACGAGTGTACGTTTTTATTAAACTCTACAGTCAATCGTCATAATTGTCGTTATTGGGCAGATAATAATCCAAGAAATTTTCACGAAGTCCACACTCAAACTCCACAGAAATTGAATGTCTTGACTGGCATTTTTGGAGACCGTTTAATCCGACCAATTTTTCTTGATGGCAATTTGAGTGGCGAAACGTATTTGGAATTACTAGGAAATATCGTTTACCTTCTACTAATTGACATTGTTGAAAATGATGATCGCTATCAGGAAAATCAATTAGTGTTTCAACAAGATGGAGCTCCCCCGCATTCTTCACAACGTGTTAGGGAGTCTTTGAACAGAGAGTTTCCAGAGCAATGGATTGTGCGTAGAGGTGCTATTGAGTGCCCCCTTGATCACCGGATTTAACTTCTTTAGACTTCTTTCTATAAGGCCATTTAAAGAGTAGAGTTTACGCAACAGAACCGGAGTCTCTGGAAGAATTACGACGACGCATTGTTGAAGAATGCCGTCTAATAACTCCGCAAATGCTCCAGAATGTCAGAGCTCGTTTTGAACAAAATTTGTACTTCTGTATGGAAGATGGTGGTCAACAATTTGACCACTTACTTAACTGAATAAACATTTTTGAACGTTTTGTTTTGTTTATTAGTTTTTTTAACGAAAAATTGACTAATTAGCGCATTTCTTATCACAATGAATGAAATACGTTCTTGCAACTCCAACTGTGAATAATTTTTAAACGAGCTAATAAAACCTCTAAAAAGATTAGTGTGCTGAATTCAGAAAAACAATAAAGATATTTTGATGAGATATGGTACATTATCGTTTCTACTATATATATTGATGCCTGTGCATTAAAACAAGGAAATATTTGCTAATAAACGTTTTGATGAAAATTCAGTACCATTACGCACTTGCTGCGTCCAGACTTTTATTATAATAAATTAGTATCAATAAAATCCAGGGATCTCTTGATTATTCCATTTTTTTTACAAAAATCTCTAAAAACATGTGTAATACAAATTTTTTGGGGATATAAAAACTTAACGTGCTTTTTTTAATCATTAACATTCGTTAACAATTGAGCTAACAAGGAATGTCTATTTTGAAAGATAATAAAACATTAATCGTCTTATCTAAGTTAGGTGAGAAATCAATAGATATAAATTCAGAGAAGATGCATAAGTGATTGGCGGTATCAAGTGTTAAAGTTTACTGCATATCTTTCCACGTTGTAACCCATCAAAATTTAACTCGATATTGTAAGGAACTTTCCCAGCCAGGGGTTTCCTCACTATCAAACCGTTTAACAGATAATTCTGTGCGAAGTTTGCGGAATTAAGGAGCAAATCCTAGACTACAAAGTTTGCTTCTTCCTCATTCTGGTTAAGCGTTTGTCATCCAGATCCTCCAGGAGGTAGATATATATTCAATTAATAGCATTCTGCTCTGAGTTCAGGTGATTCTTAGATAAAGTTTAGTGTTTTCGTCTAACAAAGAAACAGATGCATGTTCTTGAAATGACTGAGCCGATGTTGAATAAAGATAGGTGACTATTTGTAATATAAGTTATAACGTTAATAGTGAATGGTTATTTTATTTTTTAAATTTGGCAAAAGAATTCACTAATATTTTAATTATAAAGGGAAATGATGTGGCGAGTCAGCCTGGACCTAACACTTAATGCAAATTATTAAAAAATGTGGGTACTGGCCTTACAATCTTGGTGACGTCGAACACATAAATAAAAATCAAGACCTGGTTATTGGTATTTATTGATAAAAGAGCGCTTTATATAATACAAAGTGTTGTATTTAATAATGATTACTTGCGGCAGTTTTTTGTGAAACTTAAAGTAAAAACAATGAAAGCAGATGAATTAGGTACTTAACTTTTGCTTCCGACGTGGTATTTAGTGGGGGTCCAGTAGTTCATGTAGTTTCTTGTCGCTGTTCAGGGCCAGCGGGACCACTCAAAAAAAGCCTGGACGCATCAAGTCCATTATGGAAGTGCATTTTCATAAAAATGTTTTAATAGCAAATATGTCTCTTTAATCCAAGCAGGCGTCAATTTGATCACCGGTATAACCTATGTAGTAGAAACAATGTACCATATTTTTTCAAAATAACTTATTGTTTGAAAACATACAAAAATTTTCCGCAAATAAACTTTAAATGTTTCCGAAAAAACTCGTTTCCAAGCCGACGAATCTTAGGTTAATAGAAAATTGAGTTATTCAAATTTGAAGCATTTACGGAAAATTCGCTACCATAATGTACTTGCTGCATTCGAAACTTTTTTATAAATTTTGTTAATTGGCCG
This sequence comes from Tillus elongatus, assembly GCA_964006375.1. NCBI lineage: Eukaryota > Metazoa > Arthropoda > Insecta > Coleoptera > Cleridae > Tillus > Tillus elongatus. The sequence goes on along the minus strand of OZ023265.1, from coordinate 172,001,038 downwards.
TTATTTTTTTGGAAATGTTACTAGAGTTTTTGCATAAGTTTTTATACAGGGTGGCGCATTGAAAACGAAACAGACCAATTTGCGTCCAGAGAATTTTTTTTAAGAAACGCTGAAACACGTCAATTTTAATATTAAGTGGGACATGTTTTAACATAAAACTCAATTTGTCACATCAACTCCTTAAGAGTGGTGATAACAACCCTTATGTTTTAAATAGGGAACATGGGTCGAGTGTTACATCATTTGAAAGCTCTTGCTTTTCTGAATTCAGCACACTAATTTTTTTGGAAGTTTTATCAACTCGTTTAGAAATTATTCACAGTTGGAGTTACAAGAACGTATTTCATCCATTGTGATAAGAAATGCACTAATTAGTCAATTTTTCGTTAAAAAAAAACTAAAAAACAAAACCAAACGTTCAAAAATGTTTATTCAGCTAAGTAAGTGTGCAAATTGTTGACCACTAGCTTCCATACAAAAGTACAAATTTTGTTCAAAACGAGCTCTGACATTCTGGAGCATTTTTGGAGTTATTAGACGGTATTCTTCAAGAATGCGTCGTCGTAATTCTTCCAGAGACTCCGGTTCTGTTGCGTAAATTCTACTCTTTAAATAGCTCCATAGAAAGATATCTAAAGGAGTTAAATCCGGTGATCTAGGGGGGCACTCAATAGCACCTCTACGTTCAATCCATTGCTCTGGAAAATATATGTTCAAAAACTTCCTAACACATTGTGAAAAATGCGTAGGTGCTCCATCTTGGTGAAACACTAATTGATTTTCTTGATAGCGATCATGATTTTCAACAATGTCAATTAGTATAGGGTAAACGATATCTATACCTTTTGCCACTCAAATTGCCATAAAGAAAAATTGGTCCGATTAAACGGTATCCAAAAATGCCAGTCCAGACATCTGTGGAGTTTGAGTGTGGACATTGTGAAAATTTCTTGGATTATTATCTGCCCAATAACGAAAATTATGAAGATTGACTGAAGAGTTTAATTAAAACGTTCACTCGTCTGAAAAACAGATATTGAACAGAAAGTTCCCGTTATCAGCTATTCGTGCAGTTGTAACTTCACAAAACTCCAGCCGCCGATCAAAATCATCTTCAGTCAGTTGTTGTACAGGTGAAACTTATGATGCTTCAATATTCGCTGAATAGTTCTTCTTTTGATGTTTGAAACAGTGGCCAATTTTCTCGTGCTCAAAGTTGGGTCTGCAGCAATTTGTCCTAAAACTTCAATCTCAGTAGTCTCATTTCTAACTGGAAATTCACGTTCAGGATCCCGTTTTTTGTTGGCTACTGAACCACTTTGTCGAAACTTTGCAAATAACTCCAAAATGTATTTTCTGTTCAGATGTCTGTTGGGATGTCGTTCATTAAACAAATTTGCGGTACGGTTGGCACAGTCATCGTTTTTGAAAAAAAGAGTAATTATTTCAACTCTTTCTTCTACAGAATACACCATTGTGAAATTAATTTTCGGTAGTACCATCAAGTATCAAACCGACCGATAAACTGAAATAATAAACCGCATTTCTCTCATTCCGATAAGAAATGTTCTGATAGTCAATTTTTTGTTTACAAACCAACAAAACATTGACTATCAGCACATTTATTATCGGAATGAGTTAAATGCGTTTTTGCATCTTGAACTGTGAATAATTTTTAAACGAGTTAATAAAACTTCCAAAAAAATTAGTGTTTTGAATTAAAAAAAGAGAGAGCTTTCAAATGATGTAACACTCGACTCATGTTCCCCATTTAAAATATAAGGGTTGTTATCACCACCCTTAAGGGGTTGATGTGACAAAGTTGAGTTTTATGTCAAAACATGTCCCCCTAAATATTAAAATTGACGTGTTTCAGCGTTTCTTAAAAAAATAATTCTGTGGACGAAAATCGGTCTGTTTCGTTTTCAATGCGCCACCCTATATATATATATATATATATATATATATATATATATATATATATATATATATATATATATATATATATATATATATATATATATATATATATATATATATATATATATATATACCGATACCTCAAAAAATAATGGGCCCATTTTGATCAAATTTGGTGAGTACTTTCCTAAGTGAAGATTGGAACCTGTGATGAGCACTGATAAGTACACTTGGAGAATCGAAATCACCGCAACACATTTTTATAAAGACGTGACGATCATTTAATTAACAAGGTTAGTGAGCGTCATCATAAGAGGAAAAATTCTGAGTACCTTGCTTAACCAAGCGTTTCGTTAGTCATGAAAATCAGCTGGTTTTACCCCGAAAATTTTGTGTTTTCTTTCGAAAAATTTGTATATCTCCGGAAATAACAAAGCCATCGCAACCATATATTGTACGCGAGTTTGCGTCATAACAAGTAAATTATGTACCAAATTTTAGATCGGTGGGCTTAAAGAGAAAGAAGTTATATGCATTTAAAGAAAAAATGTGATTTTTTTCTCTTAAAACGTCCAAGTTGCGATTTGAAACGTCAAAATTCGCAACATTTAGCCTAAGAACGTAAAACGAATGCGGGTCATGTAGAGAAAATGTATCAAGAAGAGTGTTTTGCACACCCCTGAGTTCCAGCTTCAATCGTAATTGTCCTTTTTACTAAAATATTTGCACAAAATTCATTTTATATAGACGCTTTCTCTGATGCTTTGACAGTGGTTTCAATTATATAGTTTATCGTTGAATGGCCTATATTTGTAGAAAAAATCGTTAATGAGGAGACCACGACTTTTGATTTAAAAAAGATTTCTTCAAATCAGCGCGAACTGGGCTCCTTAGAACCCATATCCGGGGTTAGTTTCAGATTTTATCTGTTTTCATATATACAGGCTGACGCATTTCTACGGTAAAGCTCAATATATCCGTTATTATACAATATACTAAAAAAAATGTATTTGTTAATTATAGGCTGTCTGGAACTGCATCCTATAAAATTTGTTTTACAATGATAGGTGGCCCATAAGTTGTTGGTGATCCATTTTTTTTAATCGAACACACCTCATGTTATTACATTTTGCATCGAAATATATGCATGTTTGAAGAAAAGAAACTCAGGACACAGCAGGTGCGTTATGGTAGCGTATTTTCATTATATGTTTCACATTTCAATAGCTCAATTTTCTATGAACTTAACATTCGTTGGCTAGAAACCAGTGTTTTCGGGAACATTTATTTTCGAAATTTGTTTTACATTTTTAAACAATAAACTTATGGTAATATGGTACATTGTTTCTACTATATAGGTTATACTGATAACCAAATTTCATGCCTGCTTTTTTTTAAAGAAAAAACATGTTTGATATTAAAAACATTTTAATAAAAATTCACTACCATAACGCACTTGCTATGTCCAGACTTTTAAAGTTAAGAGCCGTAAAATCGGCATTTAAGCGAAGAGTTCTAAATAATAAAAATATATCTATCAGCATTTACAGACATTTACCTTAAAAGTATAAAATAAATAAGGGATGAAAGTTTAATACAAAAAATTGGAAAAGTATCAGAAATATTTTAATGAAAGTTTTCTACCATAAATTATTTGCTGAGTTCAGCTTTTATAGTTTTTTTATTTATGTTTTTAAATTTTTATTTCAACAATTCACCACGAGGGCTCACAGCCTAAATACTATCGTACCGTGGGTGTTGACAAGGAGGAAAGAGGTGAATAGAGTCTAAAATAAAATTCCTATTCGGTTAGAAACACTAATATTCTACGTAACCGTTTTAGTCTAAAAGACGAACGCTCCATATTTCACTCAATGATTCAAAATTGCTTCTAGAATTACCTGTTCCTAAAATGGCCTGGAAATACTACACGCCCTAATAATCTCCTCCAATATAACGGTTTCGGATTTAATTCCACCTAACATACTGATGTAATTTGCAGATATATTCCACATTTAAACCCACATCCTTGACATTAATATCACTATCACGTTTTCTCTGGCCCGTCACATGGCAGACATTTCAGACATCAAAGATATTTAATACATTAACAGCTAGGATAATCTAAGCTCAGGATAAAATTATAATCTCCACGCTCGGAGGTGTATGATTTAGGGTAGCCATAACAATTATAAACAACATGTACTACCACCACTCAAGGTTATTTGTGTCATTGTTTACTGTCTCAAATAAGTTCGGGGCGGGAACATGCCAATGAGACGTTTACACTCGTACTACACAAATACTGGCTCGCTTTGATCTACGTAGAATATGTTATTTAGACTAGTAGATTAGACAGATGATATTTGCTAGGCGTCTTACCTGATAGACAGAGTAGGAGAGTAATAACAGATTTTAAATTATCGAAATAATTCAGAACATTTGGGTCTGAGGTTCTTTAAAATAGTGTTGCAAATTGAACCATAACTATCACATAGCTGTGACAATCTACTCTCCTCAAAAATACATTCTCAAGAAATTAATTTAGGGTCCTTAACTTGACCACAAAGGAGCTATTTGTATTCCTGTATCCATAAACTTCTGAAACGTTATATTACTCGAGTTTTAACGAAAAATGTCAATTTTTACTAAATCACATCATTTATCCCATCCTCCATGAGGCGATCTTACACAAAAACAACTCGAACAATTCCCTTGTCGGGTGCTAACTGGATACCAAATTGGAAGAAGATATCTCAAGTCGTTCGAAAGTTATAGCGCCTACTACCAGACAGATGTTTAGGCCGACAGATTGACCGACCGACCGACAAACAAAATATTTTCATCCAGGTATCAAGTTTTCTACATGTTTTGAGACTTTTTAGTAAAAAAATTCGATCTATCTATCTATCTATCTATCTACCACCCATATTCCACCCCCACACATTCGACCCCTAATTTAATTTCAGCAAAAAATACCAGATGTTTGATGAAATCGAACGTTTTGTAATAAACATAACCATAAAACGTTATATTATTCGAGTCTTAATGAAAAAAATTTAAATTTTCACAAAATCATTCCCCATTAATCCCCAACCCCCTGGAGCGATCTTACTCAAAACGTAGTTGAACCGTTCGTTGGTCGAGTGCTAACTGTATACCAAATTTGTAGACGATATCTCAATTTGTTCTAAAGTTATCGTTACAAACAAACAAACCTACAGACCGACAGACACAAAAAATTTCGTTCCCAAATTATGTTTTCTATATAGTGTTAATTGGTAAAAATTATACCAGTTCTATACAAGAAGCCACAGGCTTGTACTGTATATTAACATAATTAACTAAAAATCTAAATCTGCAAATCACATTCCAAAATCAGTATACTACAAATTTTGACATATTAATTTCATAATCATAATCACATTTATTTCGTCCATCTCTTACTTCATCCACTACCTTTATTGCCCATAGATCTCTAAATATATATATATATATATATATATATATATATATATATATATATATATATATATATATATATATATATATATATATATATATATATATATATATATATATATATATATATATATATATATATATATATATATATATATATATATATATATATATTCTTTTCGATACTTTTTAGACGTTTAAGCAAAAAAAAAGGCTTGAAATTTTTGTCGCTGGTGCCATTTTTTTTCTTCCTCAGGGCTCGTCCGCGGCTTTGACGCTCCGATAGCACCGTAGCCTTTGGCTTATTGTGCATGCCCTTAGTGTTTTCTACTCCACTCATTACATAATCACCGTGCCTTGAACTAGTCTGCACAGCAATTGGTAGAGGGAAGTTTTATATTGTTCTGCCTCCGGTCTAGACTGACCGTGGATCAGTTGTCTTTTGCGGTCCAGAGCTTTACACTCGCACAGCATGTGCTGGGCTGATTCCTCCCCCTCGCCACAGAGTCTGCATGCGAGGTTCCCTTCGAAGCGCTCGATTTTATGCAGGTGTTTCGTGACGGCCATGTGTCCCGTCAAGAGACCTGTTATGTTTCTGAGCTGTCCCCTGCTAAGATTAAGCAGCTTTGAAGCTCTCTTTAAACTGGGTTCGTCAATTACCGACTTCCCATGTCTGAGCCCTGGACAGTCTGCCCAGTACACCTTGTGTTCGTTTTTGACCGAGGACTTAATGGCTACCCTGGCCGTGCTTTTTGTCACGACCACAACCGGTTCTGGTCCCATAAATGGTTCTGCTGACCCTCTATTCGCGAGACTGTCAGCTTCTTAATTGCCTTTGATCCCCGAGTGACCCAGCACCCTGATGAGGGTGACCTCATTCTGCCCAGCCAGGTCGCTCGTCTCGTCTCGGCACTCACTTACTAGCCTGGAATTTACCCGTGGGCTAGTTAGGGCCTTAAGGGCTGCCTGGCTGTCTGTGGCTATGAGGATCTGCTTGTTGGTGTAGCCTCTTTTCTTGTTCTCCCGCACACAGTGCAGGATGGCGTACGATTCGGCCAGAAAGACCGTTGCATCGGCTCCGAGGGAAATACTATGACTTACCCTCGGTCCTTCCGAATAAACACCTGCCCCCGTCCTACGCTCGAAGCCGAATCCGTCCTTGATGCAGACGAGCGTGTCCCGTGGTAAGCCCGGCGTCTCCTCGCGCCATGCCTCGCAGTCGGGGATTTCCACTGTAAAATTGTTTTGCCTGCAGATTTGCGGGCTCGCGAGGTCTGACATCATTTCAACTATGAACTCCTTCACAATCTTCTGAATTTTGCAGTGGCCGCTGAAGCCTGGGTTGATTTTCAGTCTACCGTTACAGGCTAGCCTCTATAGTCCTAGCCTGGCCTCCCCCATGATAACTAAGTGTAGGGTGGGCAGATTCAGCAACACCTCCATGGCGGCTGTTGGGGTTGAAGTCATGGCCCCTGTGATGCCCAAGCAAGCCATCCTTTGGATCTTGCCTAGTTTTTGTTTGGCACTGGGATGTGTCACCTTAGGCCACCAGACCAGTGCCGCGTTTGTTAACGATGGTCTGACCACCCTTGTGTACAGCCAGTGGTCCTTACTAGGTCTTAGTCCCCAGGTTTTCCATATAGCCACCTAGTGACGGCTAGGGTCAGGTCAGGTCAGGTGAGCTAAGGTTAGGTCAGGCCTTATACTTTTTTGGTATACATGAATGACCTTCCCAGCGCCACTAAATCATCAAAATGTATTCTGCTTGCGGCTGATACAACATTCGTCAACTCGCATTCTGATTTTTATAATCTAGATTCAAGTATTGAAAAGACGTTGATAGTGACGGAAGACTGGTTTACGGCTAATCAGTAAAGTCTAAATACTTCTAAACCTGAACAGCTTATATTATCTTTAAAAGACTTACTTGTGAGCAATAGCTTGGACGTGAAGCCTGTCCAATTTTTGGGCGTTCTTGTGGATTGTAGGTTGATATGGGATGACCACTGCAAATACGTCTCACAGAAGACGTCTAGGGGTCTCTTTCTTTTGCGGAGTCTTGCGAGCGAGGTTTCAATGCCTACTTTGTTAACTGCTTATTATGCATATGTGTATAGTATTATTTCTTATGCCATATTAATCTGGGGCCATTCTTGGCATACTGACCTGGTTTTTGGGGTTCAACGAAGAGCTATTAGGATTATGGCTGGTTTGGGATACAGGGAAGATTGTCGTAAATCCTATAGAGAACTAAAGATTTTAACTTTGCCATGTGTGTATTTACTTCAGTGTGTAGAAGCCAATGATACTAGTTATAGTACACCACAAGAAGTGCATGGCTATCCTGTCAGAAACAACACCAAATTAAATACATATTATTCGCGTTTAATGAGGACACAATGTGGTTTTGACTATTTTGGTGTTAAATTTACCTACCAAACCAAATAAAGGAACTCGAACTGAAACTTTTAAAAAAATCTGTGAAATCGCTTTTGGTAGATAATTCTTTCTGTTTGTTTGATGAATATTTTAAATATACCTTTAAAGCTCGTGCGTCAGGTGTTGTCTTTATGTAGATTTTACTTTATTATCGTCTGTGATATTTGCTTCTGTGTTATCGCTGTTAGTTTATTTTGCTTTGATTTTGTGACGTTCGTTAGGTATATACGACAGCTTTTATTTATTACGTTGACTTGTGCCAACATTTAACATGTACCAGCACCAACAAATATTATTATTATTATTATTATAAATAAAAGTTGTCGAATTTTTGTGAAAAATATAATATATAACCTTTTAAGTTGATTTTCGGAAAATGTTTGTACTTTTTGAAACAACAAAGCTATTTTAATGAAATGTGGTACATTGTTACTACTATACTTATAGGTTATACTGCCAACCAAATGTCCTTTTAAAAACAATACATATTTGATGTTAAAAATATTTTTACGAAAATTCGCTACCATAATGCACTTTCTGCGTGCAGACTTTTTAAAATTTTGTTTACAATTTCAATTTAATTTTAGACAGATTAGATTTGAATTTTATACGTACCTATATTCATTTAGCAAAATTTTCCTGTAAGAAATATTTTGTCAGTTTTCGCAGAATCTTTTTTAGTGAATTTTCGTAGAAAATATTCACTAATGGGGAGATCCCGACTTTTGAATTTTGAAAAAATTCTTGCATATATATATATATATATATATATATATATATATATATATATATATATATATATATATATATATATATATATATATATATATATATATATATATATACACATATATGTATCACACCGATAACTCAAAAAATAATGGACCGATTTTGATAAAATTTGGCGTGTACCTTCCTTTTGTAAATGGCTTAGACAAGTTCGTTATTCAGGAAAATCGGACGAGGTTTTCCGGGAAAATTTTGAGTTTTCATTAGAAAAAAAAATATTTTAAAAAAATAATGCGCCGATTTTGATAAAATTTGGCATGTACCTTCCTTTTGTAAATGTATTGGATAAGTTCGTTCAGTTAGGAAAATCGGACAAGGTTTTCAGGGAAAATTTTGAGTTTTCATTAGAAAAATATTTTTATCTCAAAAAATAAAAAGCTATGATAACGAAATTTGGTAGGTAGGCTTACGATATAAAAAGTAAACTATACACTAAAGTTTAGATTTCTATGTTACGAGAAAAAAAGTTATTATAAAATATTTTGTGCCAGATTGTTGTTACATAATAAATACAATAATTTCTATGAAAATTCACTACCATAACGCACTTACTGTGTCCTGGCTTTTTTTCTATTGAGAAATGTTGGTAATTAATAATAAATGTAAAGAAAATTTTTTTCGTGAAAAACTTTCGCAAATTTTCGTAAAAACCAATTTTTATGTAACATTACTTAAACGATTTTTTTCAAAAATGGCCTATTTTTGAAACAAGTTAGAAAATTTTTAGGCAAATATTTTTCTATTTAATTTTTGTCAAAGGGTTTCTGTGTATATTATATCTATCAGGTGTGTAAATAGCTTAAATATGTTCGTGGGCCGGCAAAGTCGGAAATATTTTTACGGGAACATTTTACGTTAATTTTCGGAATGTTTGTACTTTTTCAAACAATAATTTTAATGAAATATGCTGCAGTTTTTCTATTATAAAGGTTATACTGTTAACCAATTCCCTTTCATTATGAAAAAGTCCGGACGCAGCAAGTGCGTTATGGTAGTGAATTTTCATAGAAATGATCTGGCACCAAATAGTTGGTTATATATTTTTTTCTTGTAACATAGAAATCTAAATTTTGGTGTATAGTTTACTTTTTATATAGTAAATGTATCTACCAAATTTGGTTGTCATAATTTTTTATTTTTTGAGATAAAAATTTTTTCGAAAGAAAACTCTCGGAAAAACTCGTCCGATTTTCTTGGCTAACAAACTTCTCCAATCCAGTTACAAAAGGAAGGTACTTGCCAAATTTGATCAAAATCGGCTCATTATTTTTTGAATTATATATATATATATATATATATATATATATATATAAACATATATATATATATATATATATATATATATATATATATATATATATATATATATATATATATATATATATATGCAGTCTATGTTGGGAAAGCTAGATTGTCCTCCATACAGAAAACAAGGAATTTGGCAAAATTTCTAGCATTTCACTACTCCCTGGCGTCGGTAATTGGACATAGTCGCAGAAACAGATCGACGTTAAAGACACAAAATAGAATACAAACAACTTTCTTAAAAGTACCACGGTAAAATAAATTTCAATGGATTATAGCAAGATAACCATTATCCTTCTATTTCGGGAAAATTATTTCTAATAATAGCACAGCTGTATTTAAAGCATTAAACTTAATAAAATTCCACCTTAAATGTAATCCTAATTTTTATGAATATAACAAATTATATATATGAGAAGGATGATTTATTAACACGTTAGCACGTTGCATGTCTAAGACGTGGATTCGGGAATTCGCGTGCTCTATAAATTTCTCTGCCGACAATATCTTTCTTGTTATCGTTTCTGCTAAATATATGTTAGCAAATAACCACCGAAAAACTTAACAGCTCCTTAGGCACAATATTCGACGGAATGAAGCGAGGAAACTCATATATCTACTTCTAGTGTGTAAGTAATCTAAATGTTTGTAGACATGCGATACATGTAATTCTGATTGCCATAAAATACACCTCCCTGCTATATTTTTAACATTTACGGAAATAGAAACAAAATCCTACATACTCAACATCACACTCCAATACGATAAAATAGATTAGATACAATAAAACGTCTGGACGCAGGACGTGCGTTATGGGAGCGTTTTCATTAAAAAATTTAATGGCAAATGTCTTTTAGTGAATTTTCGTAGAAAAAATTCACTAATGGGGAGATCCCTAGCACCCATATCCGGGGTCAGTTTCAATTTTTATATGTTTATATATATATATATATATATATATATATATATATATATATATATATATATATATATATATATATATATATATATATATATATATATATAATAAAATCGGACGAGTTTTTCGTAGTTTTATCTCAAAAAATAAAAAAGCTATGACAACTAAATTCGGTAGGTACGTTTACTATATAAAAAGTAAACTATACACCAAAATTTAGATTTCTATGTTAGAAGAAAAAAATATAAACAAATATTTGGTGCCAGGTTATTTCTATGAAAATTCACTACCATAACGCACTTGCTGCGTCCGGACTTTTTCATAATGAAAGGGAATTGGTTAACAGTATAACCTTTATATTAGAAAAACTGCAGCATATTTCATTAAAATTATTGTTTGAAAAAGTACAAACACTGAAAATTAACTTAAAAATTTCCCGTAAAAATATTCCCGATTTTGCCGGTCCACGAACATATTTAAGCTATTTACACACCTGATAGATATAATATACACAGAAAGCTTTTTGACAAAAATTAAATAGAAAAATATTTGCCTAAAAATTTTCAAACTTGTTTCAAAAATTCGCTATTTTTGAAAAAATTGGTTAAGTAATGTTACATAAAAATTGTTTTTTACGAAAATTTGCGAAAGTTTTTCACGAACATTTTTTTTACATTTATTATTAATTACCAACATTTCGCAATTGAAAAAAAAGCCTGGACGCAGAAAGTGCGTTATGGTGGTGAATTTTCATAGAAATTATCTGGCACAAAATATTTTATAATAACTTTTTTTTCTCGTAACATACAAATCTAAATTTTAGTGTATAGTTTATCTTTTATATTGTAAACCTACCTACCAAATTTCGTTATTATAGGTTCTTTATTTTTTGAGATAAAAATTTTTTTCTAATGAAAACTCAAAATTTTCCCGGAAAACTTGTGCGATTTTCCTGATTAATGAACTTATCCAATCCATTTACAAAAGGAAGGTACATGCCAAATTTTATCAAAATCGGCGCATTATTTTTTGAGATAAAAATTTTTTTCTAATGAAAACTCAAAATTTTTCCGGAAAACCTCTTCTAATTTTTCTGATTAAGGAGCTTGTCCAAGCCATTTACAAAAGAAAGGCACATGCCAAATTTTATCAAAATCGGCCCTTTATTTTCTGAGTTAAACATTTTTTTCGAATGAAAACTCAAAATGTTCCCGGAAAACCTCGTCAGATTTTCCTGACTAACAAACTTGTCTAAGCCATTTACAAAAGGAAGGTACATGCCAAATTTTATCAAAATCGGCCCATTATTTTTTTGAGTTATCGGTGTGATATATATATATATATATATATATATATATATATATATATATATATATATATATATATATATATATATATATATATATATATATATATATATATAAATCGAAACTGACCCCGAATATGGGTTCTAGCGGTCCTAGTTCGGGCTCATTTGCAAAAAATTTTTCAAAATTCAAAACTCGGGATCTCCCCATTAGTGAATTTTTTCTACGAAAATTCACTAAAAACACAAAAAAAATTCTGCGAAATCTGACAAAACATTTCTTACAGGAAAATTTTGCTAAAAGAATATAGGTACGTATAAAATTGAAACCTAATCTGTCTAAAATTAAATTGAAATTGTAAACAAAATTTTAAAAAGTCTGCACGCAGAAAGTCGTTATGGTAGCGAATTTTCGTTAAAATATTTTTAATATCAAATATGTATTGTTTTTAAAAGAACGTTTGGTTGGCAGTCTATAAGTATAGTAGTAACAATGTACCACATTTCATTAAAATAGCTTTGTTGTTTCAAAAAGTACAAACATTTTCCGAAAATCAACAAAAAGGTTATATATTATATTTTTCACAAAAATTCGACAACTTTTATTTATAATATTAATAATAATAATAATATTTGTTGGTGCTGGTACATGTTAAATGTTGGCACAAGTCAACGTAATAAATAAAAGCTGTCGTATATACCTAACGAACGTCACAAAATCAAAGCAAAATAAACTAACAGCGATAACACAGAAGCAAATATCACAGACGATAATAAAGTAAAATCTACATAAAGACAACACCTGACGCACGAGCTTTAAAGGTATATTTAAAATATTCATCAAACAAACAGAAAGAATTATCTACCAAAAGCGATTTCACAGATTTTTTTAAAAGTTTCAGTTCGAGTTCCTTTATTTGGTTTGGTAGGTAAATTTAACACCAAAATAGTCATCACCACATTGTGTTTTCATTAAGCGCGAATAATATGTATTTAATTTGGTGTTGTTTCTGGCAGGATAGCCATGCACTTCTTGTGGTCTACTATAACTAGTCCCATTGGCTTCTACACACTGAAGTATATACACACATGCCAAAGTTAAAATCTTTAGTTCTCTATGGGATTCACGACAATCTTTCAAACTGTATTCCAAACCAGCCATAATCAATAAATACTGGACGCGGTTCAACCAGAGAACCAAGTATGTTTCATATATATATATATATATATATATATATATATATATATATATATTTCCGAGCCATAACTTAAAACATTATCAACTGATTTTTACAAAACTTGGCACATATCTTCATTGTATTAAGACCGCGGACGAGTTCGTAAATCAGCTGTAACGGACATTTTCCCCCCAAAAATACACAAAAATATTTTTGAAAACGCTATATTTTTAAAAATATTAGAGTAATTAGAATAAGACTTTAGTTGTGGATAGAGTTCAGGTCTTTACACATTCCCTTTACCTCTTGAACATGGCTCCAAAGCAGGACCCGAAACGTCGAGTTTTAATAAATTCTGGACGCGGTGCAACCCGAGAACCAAGTATGTTTCATATATATATATATATATATATATATATATATATATATATATATATATATATATATATATATATATATATATGTATATATATATATATATATATATATATATATATATATATATATATATATATATATATATATATAATATATACATACATATATTTCCGAGCCATAATTTAAAACATTATCAACTCATTTTTACAAAACTTGGCACATATCTTCATTGTATTAAGACCGCGGAAGAGTTTGTAAATCAGCTATAACGGATATTTTTCCCCAAAAATACACAAAAATATTTTTGAAAACGCTATATTTTTGAAAATATTAGAGTAACTAGAATAAGACTTTAGTTGTGGATAGAGTTCATGTCTTTACACATTTCCTTTACCTCTTGAACATGGCTCCAAAGCAGGACCCGAAACGTCGAGTTTTAATAAATTCTGGACGCGGTGCAACCCGAGAACCAAGTATGTTTCATATATATATATATATATATATATATATATATATATATATATATATATATATATATATATATATATATATACATACATATATATATATATATATATATATATATATATATATATATATATATATATGTATATATATATATATATATATATATATATATATATATATATATATATATATATGTATGTATGTATATATATATATATATATATATATATATATATATATATATATATACATACATATATTTCCGAGCCATAATTTAAAACATTATCAACTCATTTTTACAAAACTTGGCACATATCTTCATTGTATTAAGACCGCGGAAGAGTTTGTAAATCAGCTATAACGGATATTTTTCCCCAAAAATACACAAAAATATTTTTGAAAACGCTATATTTTTGAAAATATTAGAGTAACTAGAATAAGACTTTAGTTGTGGATAGAGTTCATGTCTTTACACATTTCCTTTACCTCTTGAACATGGCTCCAAAGCAGGAGCCTAAACGTCGAGTTTTAATAAATTCTAGACGCGGTTTAACCCGAGAACCAAGTATGTTTCATATATATATATATATATATATATATATATATATATATATATATATATATATATATATATATATATATATATATATATATAAATATATATATATATATATTCGAGCCATAACTCAAAACATTATCAACTGATTTTAACAAAACTTGGCACATATCTTCATTGTATTAAGACCGCGGACGTAGAAATGTTATAGATAAACCCATGTTGTGAGTTTCAAGTAATTGGGTTTACAATATTTGCAGTTACTTCCAAAATAAAAATAAAATTCCAAAGGCATGCGTTGAAACGACTTAGTAGTTAAAGTCCAGTGCCTGACAGACAGAGTAGTTAAGTGCCATGCGTAGATTGATACATACAACAGGCATAGATCATACATCAGCTGTAACCAAACAACATAAATAACAGGCATAAACCATACCACCCAAACCAACAATCGTGAAATCGCGGTCACAAATATTCCAAATGACAGACGACATGAAATTAAAAATTGAGTGATTCTTTTTTAACTGGGCGACTCAATCAATTTTTAAAATATACTATATTTGTAGCTTGATGAAGGGCCCTAATTCCAGTTTTAGACTGAAAGTGTAGCATAATATAGTGAAAATGAAAACAGAATCATGTCACTTCTCTATGAAAATGATTTTAAAGCAGTTTGTTCTTTTATCCTTAAACTTAAACATAAGACGTCGTCTAAGAGCAAAACAGTCGTTGAATGTGTTTCAAGTTACAGTTCTATTAATTCTGTAATTAATTGTTACGCTTGCTTTTACTATAATATAAAATATCCCGGGGCATGAAGTCGGCGTCAAGTAAACAAAGCTTAAGTTATAGTATCTCAGCTAGTTAACTGGTATTATGCTTGTCTCCTACGCAGAAGGTGCCGAGATCGATTCTCGGTCAATGAATGTATCTTTTTTTTTTTCACCTTGACATTTGGAGAAACAGTAGTGTACAGATTTCATACATGTTGAACAAGATCTCATTTTCGTTTAAAACGCCTGAATAACTTTGTCACCTTTGAGTCTAAAATTATAATATTAAGCAGAGATTTTGTTGATGTTGTTTTTATTAGAAAAATTCACTTATAGAGAATTTGTTTTTAAAAAGCTTTTTAGCCGTTGGAAAAACCGGTTTGATAAGGTTGACTAAAATGAAATCATTTAGTCGATTAATAAGGGAAAATAACTGCTATGTTTATAACTTGGCAGATACTTTACTTTTCTAAATATGAATTAAGTTTGTTTCTGGAAATCTTTTGTAACTTTAATCAAATTTGTAATACAAATTTCTTTTAAAGAGACTTACACTATCTACAGATATAGCAAAATTTAATTTTCTAGTTTCATAGAAAATTTAGTTTTGGGCTATTCTCAAAAGGAGTTAGAACACGAGATTTTAGTGAATTTTTATTTAAAAAAGTAACTAGTGAGACTTTGCAAAAATTTTTTCAAATGAGCGCGAAGTAGGACCCCTAGAACCCATATCCGGGGTCAGTTTCAGTTTCAATTTTTATATGTTTATATATATATATATATATATATATATATATATATATATATATATATATATATATATATATATATAGTATTAAGTTTTTCGTGACGGTAATAGAGTTATTTATCAAAAAATTGTGGGAGAGCCGTCAGTTGCAAAATAAAACTCTTTATTATAGGCCGAGCTTTCGGAAAAAATTATTCCATTCTCAAGGATATAATGTGAGTTCTACTAAACTAATTATTAATTGACAAACATAAAAAAAAACAGTATCAAATTTATCTGTCAGATAAATTTGATACTGTTTAAAATTTATTCCACTCTCAAGGATATAATGTGAGTTCTACTAAACTAATTATTAATTGACAAACATAAAAAAAACAGTATACATTATATCCTTGAGAATGGAATAAATTTTTCCGAAAACTCGGCCTATAATAAAGAGTTTTATTTTGCAACTGACGGCTTTCCCACCATTTTTTGATATATATATATATATATATATATATATATATATATATATATATATATATATATATATATATATATATATATATATATATAAATATATATATATCCGTCTGATATCTCAAAAAATAAAGAACCGATTTCAATGAAACTTGGCAAGTGCCTTTCTTTTATTAATGGCTTGGATTAGTTTGTTAGCGTGGAAAATCTGACGAAGTTATCCGGAAAAATTTTGAGTTTTCTTTCAAAAAAAATTTTTTTCTCCAAAAATAACAAAGCTGTTTTAATCAAATTTACTATATACGTTGCCTTGGAAGATGCCTTGCTAAGTACCAAAATTCAACTTTTTAAGTTTATAGAAAATTGAGTTATTCAAATTTTAAATTTTCTTTCAAAAAAAGTTTTTTTTCCAAAAATTACAAAGTTATTCTAATGAAATTGGGTGAATCTTTTGCCCTAGGAAAGACCTTACTATGTGCCAAAATAAAACTTTCTAAATTTATAGAAAACTGAGTTATTCAAATTTGAAGCATTTAATAAAAATTCACTACCATAACGCACTTTCTGCGTCCGGATATATGCGTTTTGATAATATAGAGATATAGATGTTGACACTTTAGAAATAATTCTTCAAATGTGCGCGTATTAGGTCCTCTAAAATTGATTTCCAAGGTCTGTGTAATTTTAGGGTCTTAATTTTAGTAATATGCCGTGTAATAATAGTGTACAACTCTTATGAAAATTCACTACCATAGCGCACTTGCTGCGTCCTGAAATTTTTAATTTCCTCTCTTCTTTTGGTCAATAAGAATTAAACTAAAAGTATTATTTTGAGGGAAAGTTGATATACGTAAAGTTTTGCATGGATGATTATTATATATAAAAGCGATCAGACGGCAATCGAATAATAATTGGAAAGAACTTTTTTCGGCTTCTGATAAAAAAACCGGTAAAAACTTTCCTTATATTCAGTTCAAATCACAATTGAAAGGGCATTCCGAAGCGTTCTAGCCGAATGATCGAAATTCATTATTATCAAAACTGGAATTGTACAATCGGAAATTCAAGCGATTGAAACAAACCTATTCAATTAAGCTTCATTACAAATTCTATAGTATGTTCTTCAGAAATATTGATTATAAGGGAAAGCACTTAAAGAAATAAATTTAAAATTTACACTGGCTCTCGACTTGAGTTCGAGCGTAAATTCATTTCTCTTGACAGCTTTTGTCACATTTTGATTAGATTGCGGCTTATTTGCTCAAAGGGGTCTCTTAATTTCGTTCATTAGTCTTGAATTCTAATGTAAATCAGACAACTTGAACTGCTTCTTTAATCAAATTGTTATTGTTTAATGGCACTTCTGCGCTAATTTTAGTCATACTTCATGTTTGTAATTGATTTTACTCTACTCTCTCCGGGAGATGGCTATATCGTCAAGATTTACTTAGACTCTTGTTAAACTCTGCACTTTAATGGAGCTTTTCGTGGATAAGGGTGTTGTCTAGCGCCATCTATTTAATAATTTATCTACTTTCTTACTTGTAAGCGTTACATTAATATAAACAATGACTAAGCACTTTTTTTAGTGAATTTTCTTTAAAAAAATTCACTAATGAGGAGATCCCGACTTTTGAATTTTGAAAAAATTTCTTCAAATGAGCGTTAATTAGGCCCCCCAGAACACATATCCGAGTCAGTTTCAATTTTTATATGTTTATATATATATATATATATATATATATATATATATATATATAATATATATATATATATATATATATATATATATATATATTTATATATGTATCACACCGATAACTCAAAAAATTATAGGCCGATTCTGATTAAATTTGGTGAGTACCTTCCTTTTACAAATGGCTTGGATAAGTTTGTTAGCCAGGAAAATCGGCCCAGGTTTTCCCGGAAAATTTTGAGTTTTCTTTCGAAAAAACTTGTAAAAAATTTATATCTCCAAAATTAACAAAGTAAGGGCAACCAAATTTGGTACGCGGGTTTATATCATCATACGTAAGCCGCCTACAAAAATTTAATTCTGTAGATCAAAAGACAAAAAAGTTATAGGCATTTAAATAAAAATTTATTGGGATTTTCCTCAAAATGTCAAAGTTGCGATTTAAAACGTCACAAATTGGCAACATTCAGGCAAAGAAGAACTTGAATCTAGTACGGGCTATGGAAAGAAAATGTCTCAAGAAGAATGTTTTACAAACCCTGAAGTCTTAGTTTCAACCGTCATTGTCCTTTATTTTACTAAAATATTTCCAGAAAATTCATTTAAAATAGACCCTTTCTCTGATGCTTGGCAGTAGCCTTAGGTATAGAGTTTATCGTTTAATGGTATATAATTTTTGTCGAATTTTCGTAAAAAATCAATAAAGCTTAATATATCCATTATTATACAAGATATGAAATTTTTTTTATATATTAATTATAGGGTGTCTTGAGCTACATTAAAAAAAATATTTCTACAATCATAGGCTGGCCCATAAGTCGTTGGTGATACAAATTTTCGTATTTTTTTAATCAAACACGTCTTATGTTATTGCATTTTGCATTTTCCATCGAAATATAATGCATCTTTGTAAGCAAGTGCGTTATGGTAACGAATTTTGATCAAATGCTTCATATTTGAATAGCCCAATTTGCTATTAACCTATAAGGTTGACCAAGAAACGAGTTTTTGTGGGAAAACTTTAAGTTTACTTTTGGAAATTTTTGTACATTTTCACACAATAAAGTTATTTTTATGAAACATGGCATATTGTTTTTACTATATAGATTATACTGGTAACCAAAATTGATGCCTGCTTTCTTAAATAAAAAGAAAACAGACATATTTGCAATAAAAACATATTTAAGAAAATTCACTACCATAACGCACTTGCTGCGTCCCGAGTTTTAACCTATGTTATGTGTACATGCCCAGCTAAGAAACCATCATAGGTAGACCAATTTCAGGACGCAGCAAGTGCGTTATAGTAGTGAATTTTCATAATCATTGTACACTATTAGTAAGATATATTATTAAAACTAATTCTTTACATTTAAATAGACCTTGGAGATCGGTTTTAGAGTCCCAGTTAGCGGTTATTTGAAAAAATTTATATTTTATATGGAGAAAAAAATTAAAATTTGGCCTTAGATATAATATGTAAGTACTGCAAGTGTCTTTAAGAAAATTGTGTTACAAATTTCATTAAAGTTATAAAAGTTAAAAAAAAAATTACAAAGGAAATGTACCTGTCAAATTATAAATATGGCAGGTATTTTTCCTTATTAATTGCTTGAATGGTTTTGTTTTAGTCAACCCATCCAGTTTTTGTAAAAAACAAAAAAAAAGGTTTTTAAATCAATTTTTTTAAACATATTTATCTATATAGCTCATTATGTTACTTTTCTTTAATTTAGTACACACGGTGCGTTTACATAGGTGTTGTTACTATGGTTCAAGAATGGAGATTCTAGCTTAATGGGAAATTTATTGAGCTATCGGATTTCAAAAATTTTTACGAAAATTTTCTACCATAACATACTTGCTACACCCAGACCCTTTCCAACACTTATTTACTATTGCTGTATCCATACTTTTTGAAAATGATAACATATTTGCAGCTTACTATGTAAGACTGACAAACAATGCAACCTCAATATCATTTTTGGAAAAATATTTAAAAAAATGAAATGAGATAACAATTTTAAGATAAATTGAAAATCGTGGTTCGCTGCTTCGTCGCGGGGGTTCTTTTTCTCCTGCTGCATGCCTGCAATTACCCTCAATGCATAAACAATAACAATTCAAACATGAAAAATTCCTTTGGAGCAACCCCTAAGAAAGTTACGGGACCTTCGGTAATTATAGAGGTTCTGCGCGCGGTAAACAGGATTTTAAGTAGGTACGGCTGTAAAATGGGATAAAGGAAGATTAAAGAGCTCCAACTAAGCTGTTTCTTTAGCACTTTCCGCTCACATTTCCTTTTTATATTCTTCTCCGCCCAGCACCCCTATTCACTCTTGGTCTCGTAACTTTCTTGAGGGCTGTTTGCAAGAAATTGTTCTTGTGGTATGGGCATCCAGAATGGGTTCTAAGCATATTTCTGAAAATATTTTCCTTAACACCCCCCATGCGCTAATCCGCAAATTTACCGAAAATTTAATTTTTATTTACAAACGGAATGCATCTATGAAATTATAGGTAGCAGGTAAGTATTTTTCTATATTAATCGCTTGAATGATCGGTTTTAATCAACTCATTCGAACCAGTTTCTGCAAACAAAACAACAAAAAAGTTTTTTTAAAACAAATTTGTCATTATCTGTGAAGCTTATTGTGTTATTTTTTAAATTTAGTATCCACGCTGCTTTTATATAGGTTTTGCTATGTATCAAACCTGAAGATTCTAGTTTAATGGGAAATTGGGTTATCAACATTTGAAATATTTTTATGAACATTTGCTACCATAACGCAATTAAACTCTTTTCAATATTTATTTACTATTGCTGTATTCATACTTTTTGAAAAAGAAATAAATATAAACAATACAAATTTTAATAATTTAACCTAAACATCCTTTTATATAATTTTAACTAGGGATGTATGTACTTTGTAGTACCTACCTAGATATTATAAGTACTTACTGTATTAGTTTGAGGTAGGTATATTTCTTGTAATACCTACCAGTGAATTCTGTATAGAGTTCACCAGGTAATACATACAATATCTACAATCTACATGCAGTTTACCTATCGCCTTCATATTTGTTTGATTGGATATTACAATCATAATATCCTACTACATTCATTTTGTTAAAGTTAAGTTAAAATTGAAAGTTGGGTTATTATTTACCTACTACTTATATTAACCTTAGAATATTGATACCTAGTTGTTTTTTATTATAACATCATAATAAAGTATCAGCAATTAGCATCAGGGGAGTCAATTTCGAAGTTATGGGATGCGCAGAGCGTGAGCGTACACGCTTTTCTGTGAAAAATAGCTACGTGTTGTCAGATGAAACTAAGAAAGAGAGAGATGGCTTTTGAGTTTAAATACCGTGAACGTGAAGAATGGGAAGCTTAATTTTTATACATAATGAAACGTCGCTCTAAATTGCTTTTAAACAAATTAGTTCACTGTCATTAAATTTTTTATTTATTAGTTTACATTCGCATGCTAAAATTTAGCGCTTTTGGACCCAAATTTTGTCCCGGTACAAAATTGTTAGTTGTTTGCACATTGTACACAGCTCTATCTATAAAATTTTGTGTAAACTAGAGCTGTCGTGACAACATACCAGCGGATACTGCACCGAGCTGGCGTCTCTGTCGTATCTCTCACAATGTTATCCAGTCTGACATCTTGCAATAACTTCCATTGTTTAGATTTTTATCTACGATTTATTTAGATAGCATAGCAGTACAGATAACGTCATCTGTCTTTGTCCAACATTGTAGATATTGCATTACAGAATCTGAAGTGATGTGGAGGATTATTTTATCATTAATTTCGAATAACTTATTTTGCTTTGATCAAACGACTAGAAATTAGGTACCCAGCCACGTCTGTCCATGTTCTTTTAAGTTGTAAATTTTAGTTTCAATCACTTAAACAATTTGAGAGATATTGTGTTTTAAAAAAATATTTTTTAATTTTTTATTAAGAAAGATTAGCCGCTAATATTTGATGAACGAACTCATCCAAGACATTGGCAAAATAAGAGTAATTCCCAAATTTGGTCCAAATCAATGAAGTATTTCTTGAGTTATCGGTTAGACACACACGTATATATATATATATATATATATATATATATATATATATATATATATATATATATATATATATATATATATATATACATTTTAACTGACCATGAAATTTTCCGAAAGTCTCACAATCGATACCTCTCTAAGTACTTTTCGCGGGTTCCAATCTTTACTTAGCTACTTTCAGAAATAATGATGTGGTATATTCCCAAAATTTAAGATGCTGGTCCGTTCAAAGTCCAAATTGAGCAATACATTGCAAAGGGGTATGACTCCGCGTTTATTATGAACACTCTGTATAAGATACGCAGATTAGATTGTGGGAATAGATACACTAAGTGACTCTTAATCCATTGAAAATCTAATATTTGGAAGACACTCAGTAGCATTTACACAGGCACTCCAGAAAAGTCGTTTTTTTTTCATTTTTGCACTCAAGTTGTTAACACTCTAAATCGATAGAGGTATTTATTTTTTTCGTAAAAAAATGCCCAATATGCTTAAGTCATTTTTGGGGTCTTATTTGTTAGCGTAGTAGGCTACGGCAAAGTAGTAGTAGTAGGTGGGGAGGCTAACGCCAGGCAAGTAGGCCACAATGGGCCCTTTTTCCCAACCGCGGCCACCCAGCAGCCATGCTCTAGTCTTCCTCGGTTCCGTCGCCAAACCGCCTCGACCTCGAAATGAAGGCCATGACGGTCTTCCATTGGACGGAACATACCAGGTTCTTCTGCAGAGTCCTCGAGCCGAACAATTCTGTTCGAAGACTCCCAAAAGCTACGCACTTACACAGGTAGTGGTAAGACGTCTCTTCATTCTCGCCGCATTCCTGGCAAATGCGATCCCTCTCGACACCTATCAATGTGAGGTGTCTTCGTGACCCTTCAACACCCCAATGATGCGGAGAAGCGTAGGTCGACTCTTACCGAGAAGCCAGACAGCGGCCCTCCACGAAGTACCTTGCCTGCCTACAGCCACCGGCCGGCCCCCAGTGCCTCTCCATGGCCTCCTTAGTCCACCTGTCTAAGGCGACGGAGACCGTCTTCCTACTTATGCCTATCGCAGGCTCCGGGCCACAGAACGTCCGCCGGGAACCAAGTCTTGCGAGATCATTCGCCACCTCATTCCCCGTTACGCCACAGTGTCCCGGAACCCACACAAGTTGCACCTCCTTTGTCCAGGTTAGTACCTTAAGGGCGCCAGCGCATTCCTGAACCAGTGTTGACCTAATTCTGGCGGCGCGCACTGCCCGGAAGACCGACGAGATATCCAAGCAAATGTGTACACATTTCTCATGGCTCATCCTTACATCCTGTCGATTGGCTACAGACAGGATAGCGTACACCTCCGTTTCAAATGCCGTGGTATATGCGCCCAGAGCATAACTCTCGCGCACTCCCAGTCTGTCGATGTATATTCCAGCCCCGGATCATTGCTGATCCTCCAGCCGCGATCCGTCGGTAAAACAGACCAGGCTTCGGGCTGGAATGCAACCTCATTTTCCCTCCACTGATCCCTACTGGGGATTCTGAGGGTATATGGCCTAGTCAACCTATTATCGTCCTCTGCATTCCGTACCTTGATGGTGGAAATCGGAATTTATTTTTCCACCTCATGACGACTCTTGCATGTCCTATTATTTTCCCCCTCCTCCCTCCGCACCAGTTTCCAGAGTCTCGCATTCTAAGATGCGACGCCATAGCCTCCCTTCTGATACAGATGGGAAGCGGTGGCGGCAACAGCAAGACCTCCAGCGCGGCTAAGGGTGTGGTCCTCATAGCGCCTGTGATACCCAGGATTGCCAGTCTTTGGAGTTTGGCCAGCTTCTTACTAGCAGTTTGGTTCACACCACACCACCAGACCAACGCACCGTGGAAGATCCTCGGCCTGACGACTGCAGTGTAAATCCAATGAAGGATCCGATAATTAAGTACCCAAGTCCTCCATATCACTTGACGCAGCCGCCAGAGGGTCGCTACTCCCTTCCTTACTACTCGTTATATTTGAGACCCCCATGATAGTTTGGAGTCCAGGACCACCCCCAGATATTTGACTTGCCGCACTAAAGCTAAAGGTTTTCCTAACATCACCGGCGCCCTGAACTCTCCATATTCCTCTTCTTGCTGGATAGGATCATCTCCGTCTTCGCTGGGTTAACGGAGAGTCCCAGCTCACACTACCTCTCAATTATGCTACAGGCAGCTTGCATACACGCACAGACGACGCCGAGGAATTTGCCGGTGACTAAGACCAGCCCATCATTAGCGTACGCCTGTGCATAGAAGCCATTCTCGGAGAGCTGCTCCATGAGGCCGTCCATGACCAAACACCATAGATGCGGCAAGAAGCAGCTGCCCTGAAGAGAGCCGCCCGTCACTCCAACGCTACGGCGAAAGTAAATCTTAAAATATTGAATACCAGGGTCTGGA
Organism: Tillus elongatus; assembly: GCA_964006375.1. Classification (NCBI taxonomy): domain Eukaryota; kingdom Metazoa; phylum Arthropoda; class Insecta; order Coleoptera; family Cleridae; genus Tillus; species Tillus elongatus. Next base: position 171,976,123 of record OZ023265.1, on the reverse strand, counting down.
GGATTTAAAGTACTTTATTTTAAGGAAAACAATTATGAAAATCGGCCGACCAGTTATGAAATAGTAACATGTCGCCACTTAAAGTGAAACACACACTATATATATATATATATATATATATATATATATATATATATATATATATATATATATATATATATATATATATATAGGGTGGCGCATGAAAACGAAACAGACCGATTTGCGTCCAGAGATTTTTTTTAAGAAACGCTGAAACACGTCAATTTTAATATTGAGAGGGATATGTTTTGACAAAACTCAACTTTGTCACATCAACCCCTTAAGGGTGGTAATAACAACCCTTATATTTTAAATAGGGTACATGGGTCGAGTGTTACATCATTTGAAAGCTCTTTCTTTTCTAAATTCAGCACACTAATTTTCTTGGAAGTTTTATCAACTTGTTTAAAAATTATTCACAGTTCAAGATGCAAAAACGCATTTCACTAATTCCGATAAGAAATGTGCTGATAGTCAATGTTTTGTTGGTTTGTAAACAAAAAATTGACTATCAGAACATTTCTTATCGGAATGAGAGAAATGCGGTTTATTATTTCAGTTTATCGGTCGGTTTGATACTTGATAGTACTACCGAAAATTAATTTCACAATGGTGTATTCTGTAGAAAAAAGAGTTGATATAATTACTCTTTTTTTCAAAAACGATGACTGTGCCAATTTGAACGACATCCGAACAGATATGTTAACAGAAAATACATTTTGGAGTTAGTTGCAAAATTCGACAAAGTGGTTCAGTAGCCAACAAAAAACGGGATCCTGAACGGGAATTTCCGGTTAGAAACTACTGAGACTGAGGTTTTAGGACAAATTGCTGCAGACCCAACTTTGATCACGAGAAAATTGGCCTCTGTTTCAAACATCAAAAGAAGAACTATTCAGCGAATATTGAAGCATAATAAATTTTACCCGTATAAAATTCATCTTGTACAACAACTGCATGAAGATGATTTTGATCGGCGGCTGGAGTTTTGTGAAGTTATGACTGCACGAACAGCTGATAACGGAAACTTTCTGTTCAATATCTGTTTTTCAGACGAGTGTACGTTTTTATTAAACTCTACAGTCAATAGTCATAATTGTCGTTATTGGGCAGATAATAATCCAAGAAATTTCCACGAAGTCCACACTCAAACTCCACAGAAATTGAATGTCACGACTGACATTTTTGGAAACCGTTTAATCAGACCAATTTGAGTGGCGAAACGTATTTGGAGTGACTAGAAGATATCGTTTACCCTCTACTAATTGACATTGTTGAAAATGATGATCGCTATCAAGAAAATCAATTAGTGTTTTAACAAGATAGAGCTCCTCCGCATGTTTCACAACGTGTTAAGGAGTTTTTGAACAGAGAGTTTCCAGAGCAATGGATTGGGCGTAGAGGTGCTATTGAGTGCCCCCCTAGATCACCGGATTTAATTCCTTTAGACTTATTTCTATGAGGCCATTTAAAGAGTAGAATTTTCGCAATAGAACCGGAGTCTCTGGAAGAATTACGACAACGCATTGTTGAAGAATACCGTCTAATAACTCGACAAACGCTTTAGAATATCAGAGCTCGTTTTGAACAAAATTTGTACTTTTGTATGGAAGCTGGTGGTCAACAATTTTAACATTTACTTAACTGAATAAACATTTTTGAACGTTTGGTTTTGTTTTTTAGTTTTTTTAACGAAAAATTGACTAATTAGTGCATTTCATATCACAATGAATGAAATACGTTCTTGCAATTCCAACTGTGAATAATTTTTAAACGAGTTGATGAAACTTCCAAAAAAATTTGTGCGCTGAATTCAGAAAAGAAAGAGCTTTCAAATGATGTAACACTCGACCCATGTTCCCTATTTAAAATATAAGGGTTGTCATCACCACTCTTAAGGGGTTGATGTGACAAAGTTGAGTTTTATGTCAAAACATGTCCCCCTCGATATTAAAATTGACGTATTTCAGCGTTTCTTAAAAAAAATTTCTCTGGACGCAAATCCCTCTGTTTCGTTTTCAATGCGCCACCCATTATATATATATATATATATATATATATATATATATATATATATATATATAAAGGATTTAATACAATTATAACTTAAAATAGAAGTGGGCAATCGCCATAATAATATAATTGTCGCCAACGTCCGGGCAGGTACAATATATATAAAAAAATATATTTACTATATATATATATATATATATATATATATATATATATATATATATATATATATATATATATATATATATATATATAATCAACTACCTACATTAGAATTGGCTTCGTTCGTGATAATCAATTTTATGTTATTAGACAAAACGATAAATCAATATGAACAAACAGTAAATTAATCCGAATGAATGGTTGTGATTAGATCTGTAAGTTAGGAGCATAACAAAACAACAAAATGTTCTCTGAAATGTCGCATAAAACAAAGATAACAGTTCTGTGGATAGAACTCAACATGCACAATAGCTTCAGGGTCTAGCAGTATCTGCAAAAACACCATTCATCCTGCACTAGACAAATGTTCTTCGTACACAGTTACAACCGTATTTTAATTACTGTATATTTTACTGACAGTCACATTTATTTTAAGAGAAAGATAAATTATACCTTCAAAATATAATGCAGCGTCCGAAATCGAATAAGCTTAAGGTAGGTTTGCCCATGTATGTTAATATCATCTTCGAAATACTCATTACCTATCATTAGATACGCTGCATTTCCTTTTAGTGAATTTTTATTTAAAAAATTCACTATTAGAGAGGTATCGATGGTGAGACTTTGCAAAAATTCTTTCAAATGAGCGCGAACTAGGACCCCTAGAACCCATATCCGGGGTCATGTTTCAATTTTTATATGTTTATATATATATATATATATATATATATATATATATATATATATATATATATATATATATATATATATATATATATATATATATATATATATATATATATATATATATATATATATATATATATATATATATATGTATGTATGTATGTATCCGTCTAATAACTTAAAAAATAATTAACCGATTTCAATGAATAATGGATTGGATGAGTTCGTTATCCAGGAAAATCAGATGGGATTTTCCGGGAAAATTTTGAGTTTTCTTTCGAAAAAATTTTTGTCCAAAAATTACAAAGTTGTTTTAATGAAATTTGGTGAATATCTTGCCCTCTGAAAGACCTTACTACATACCAAAATTAAACTTTCTAAGTTTATAGAAAATTAGTTATTCAAATTTGAAGCATTTAATAAAAATTCACTACCATAACGCACTTGCTGCGTCCAGAGTTTTACACATGGTTTTTAAGAGCAAAGAGCGATTAACTGAAGCAGAGTTAGAATAATTCCTGTAAAACCTTCTCTTATCACATTTTATCCGCTATACGAAGGGGCCAAGAAATAATGAATGTACTCAAATTATTTTAAGTAAGTTACTCAAATAGCAAGAACATTGTGTACCAAATAATAATTGCTAAACTAAAAAAGCATTTGTACCTATCTTCTGATGAGATAGCATGGCAAACTATGACAGGGGCGCCATCTTGCAAATGGCGACCAGTCGTACATCTCACAATGTTCTAGGAGGCTGGCTACCATAGCCGTATTACTTTATAGGTGTGTTCTCGCTGTAATCAGTATACCGCTACCGCAGTGATAAGCTCTAATTAGAGCGAAACCGGCCTACGTTTCTAATCATGGTGAGAATACATATAGCCTTATTAAAAAGGCTGTCCAAAAAAAAGTAATTTGTATCACCAACTTATCGACCAGCCTATGATTGTCAAAATGATTTAGGCAAAGAAACACGGATTATGTAAAGAGTGGTCCGTAAACCCTTAAGTTTCAGCTTCAAACAACATTGCCCTTCATTTTAATAAAATATTTCCAGAAAATTCATTTTAAATAGACCCTTTCTCTGAGGCTTTGGCAGTAGTTTTAGTTAAATTTATGGTTTAACGGTCTCAAATTTTTAGCTAATTTTCGTAGAAAAAATGTGTTAACGAGGAGACCGCGGCTTTTGAATTCTCAAAAGATTTTTTCAAATGAGCGCAAACTAGGCCCCCTAGAATCCATATCCGGGTTTACTTTCTGTTTACATATATACAGGGTACGGTACGGTAAAGCTCAATATATTTGTTATTATGCAAGATACGAGAAAAAATTGTATAGGTTACTTATATGGTGTCTTGAGCTGCAGCTTATAAAATTATTTTGACAACCACAGGGTGGCCCATAAGTCGTTGGCGATACCTACAATTTTTTTTGAACATTCCTTATTGCATTTTTGCATTTTTCATCGAAATAGGATGCACGTTTGTAAAAAAAATCGAGACGCACTAAGTGCGTTTTGGAAGCAATTTTTCATTAAATGCTTAAAAATTCAACAACTCAATTTGCTATTTAACTTTACGGTTAAGTCGTTTGAATTTTTAAAACAATTTATTTAATACTTTGAACAATCAATAATTAATTACTTAGTTACAAAAAAATGAATAATATAATATACTAAAAATGAGACGATCAACCTACATGTGATATAATGTCTTTGCACTCGGTGTGCGACTGACTAACTCGGAACAAGAATGAACGGTTCTACCTCTGTGAGCAGCCTCTTTATAGTCTTCCCTCCAGGCGTGGCACTATTGTCTCTGGATAAACAAGGAATCTGCTGATGTAGATTCTCACAGTGATATTCCGTTCTACTTGCACTTTGAACCTGCAAAGTTCTTGGCTCCTTTAAGACGACGGCTGACTCAGCAGTTCTTACCGTGGGAAGGCGACATTGTAGCATAACGGGCCCTTGTTTGGGCTCCACTTATCTAGCTATTACCCTAAGGTTGTCGGCTAGAAAACGAGTTTTCTCGGAAACATTTTAAGCTTATTTTCCAAAAATTTTTGTACATTTTCAAACACGTTATTTTGATAAAATATGGTACATTGTTTCTACTATATAGGATATACCGTGACCAAATTGATGCCTGCTTGCATTAAAGAGACATATTTGCTATTAAAAACATTTTTATGAAAATTCACTTACATAACGCACTTGCTGCGTCCAGACTCTTTAATTCAGTTTCCAGCCAGAGTATCCAACCTCAGTCTTTTATGTTGTATCTAACAAACTATTAACATTAAAAACAGACCATCGTATCCCAAACGTTTCAGTTAGATTTTTTTCAACAGAAAATAGTAAAAGAAATGTTTATTCTAAAAATTAATAAATCGGTAGTATATGGGTACATGTTTTATATTTTAATTGGATACTATTGCTTTACGCTTAAGCGAACTCTGCTTAAAAAAGCATTTACAAAATATTATAAATGGTAACTTTATCATTAATTTGCTCATAAATTTTATATGGTGATTGTTTTGTTCATTTAGATGGAGTGTATTTGGTGGGTTCGATTATATTTGCCAATCGATATTACCCTTTTGTTTTATTAATGTTTTCAGTCAATCAAAATAACCTACTCTCATTTATTGATGAGCCGCATTATACCTATTTTTTAGAATAATTTGCCAGCAGCTATACCACCATCAATACACCGTTTCTCGTTCGATGCATACATTTTGTATGTGCATTATTATTAACATATTCCATGTAGTTAGTTCTATTTGATCTAATATTTGGCTGAAAAATGCAATAGCAATTTATATCATTAGATGAAAAACATATCTTTAAGGATTTTTAGTGAATTTTCTTAAAAATATTCACTAATGAGGAGATCTCGACTTTTGAATTAAAAAAAAAAATCTCTCCGAAAGAGCGCGAACTAGGTCCCCTAGAACACGTATCCGGGGTCAGTTTGTATATGTTTAACTCAAAAACAAGTGAGTCGGTTTAGATAAAATTTGGTGAGTAAATTCTTTTTTCAAGCGGCTTGGATAAGTTCGTTAGACAGGAAAATAGGACCAGTTTTTCTGGGAAAATTTTATGTTTTCTTCTGGAAAAAAATCATATCTCCGGAAATAACAAAGCTATGACAACCACATTTGGCAAGCCGGTTTATGTTGTAAAAACCAAATTCCGCACCAAAATTTAGGTCTCTATGTTGAAAGAAAAAAAGTTATAGGCACTTAATGAAGCTAAATTTTAGGGCCACTAAAACTCAGAGAAGACGCAATACCAAAATATTGTATGTGTTAAACAAAATCTATTTACAGAGAACGTTTATCTTTACATGGCGCAAAAAGTTTAAGAAGTACCAGATAGATTACTTTGAAAATCTTATAATCTTTCTCCTGTAAATGTCACACTGGAGACGTAAAAATTGCGGTTTATGAATGGAGAATATTGCATAAAGTGTGTATTAGAGTATTATAAATTCATGCTACTCTTCTCATTTGTGAAAATAAATGCAAACCCTGCCTCTAAAGACCTTACATATTACAGATAAATAACTTAAGACCATTATGGGTTATCTACCTTTCTTCACTGTAGTTTGCCAGAAGTATTACGTGGTGTAATGGTGAGGATGCCTGTCTGATGAGCGAAGCGACGCGGGCTCAAATCTCACCGTTTACTGAATTTCTCTTTTTACTCTTTTTAAAACTTTTCTTCGTCTTTGATTCCATTTTAACATTATCTGATGAGATTGTGTAATTCCAATATATTTGTAGAGACTTTTTGTTGAAAAGTAAAGTAACCCCTTTAAGACTTTTAATTCAAGTTTAATAGTAGCTGTTGTTGTCCTTAGTTGGCAAAACCGTACCACAGTTAACATAGATGTAGAGATTTGTGACCTGAGAAGAGGTTGTTTTCTTCTCTACAACCGGATTCAATTTTTACAGCATCCACGGGCAAAAGAATTTTCTCTGTGAAGCCACAGAAAAAGTATCTAGTTCTGTATGTAGATCAGAGTTTGAATATTTTTCTGTTTGTTAATTTTCTTGTACAAAATGTTCTTTTGATAGCGAATTTTCTTATAAACGAATTTAATGAATTTTCTTTGAAGAAACGTTTGTTGCGAATTTTTGTATGAAAAATTATTCAATTAAAGGAACATTTTTAAACGAAATTCATCGAAAATAAGGTTTCAATGGATTTTCGTGCAAACAATTTTTTTTTTAAATTTTAATTACAGGTTGGGTTTATAATTTGAATTTTTGTAATTAATGAAAAATGTTTAATGAATTTCGGGACGCAGTAAGACCGTTATGGTAGTGAATTTTTATTAAATGCTCCAAACTCGAAAAATTTTCTATAAATTTAGAAAGTTTAATTTTAGTATGTAGTAAGATCTTTTCTAAGGCAAGATATCTACCAAATTTCATTAAAATAACTTTGTAATATTCGGAAAAAAAATTTCGAAAGAAAATTCAAAATTTAAATAACTCAATTTTCTATAAACTTAGAAAGTTTAAGTGTGGTACGTGGTAATGTCTCTCCCAAGGCACATATATAGTAAATTTCATTAAAACAGCTTTGTAATTTTCAGAGAAAAAAATTTTTTTCGAAAGAAAACTCAAAATTTTTCCGGAAAACCCTGTTTGATTTTCCTGGCTAACGAACTCATCCAAGCCATTAATAAAAGAAAGGCACTTGCCGAGTCTCATCAAAATCAGTTAATTATTTTTTGAGTTATCGGATGGATACATATATAGATATATATATATATATATATATATATATATATATATATATATATATATATATATATATATATATATATATATATATATATATATATATATATATATATATATATATATATATATTGAAACTGACCCCGGATATGGGTTTTAGGGGTCCTATTTCACGCTCATTTGAAAAAATGCAAAGTCTCACCATCGATACCTATTTATTAGTGAATTTTTAAAAATAAAAATTCACTAAAAATGTTTACGTATTTTCTTAAAAATTGTTTGCAAATTTTCATTAAATTTTTGTTGTGTGGTCGAAAAAGTTTTTGTGGAAAATTATATTTTGGTAGGTGGGTAAATAACTTGAAATGGTTGGTTGGCCAGGAACTCGGACCAGTTTTTTTAATTTATTTAATTTATTTTTATTAGTGAATTTTCTTGTATAAAATGTTCTTTTAACAACGAATTTTTTTTATGAATGAATTTAATGAATTTTCTTTAAAAAACATTTGAGAATTTTTGTATGAAAAATTTCTCAACTGATGGAACATTTTTTAAACGAAGTCCGTCGAAACTAAGGTTTTAATGGATTTTTAACATATTATTTTATTTTCAATTTTAATTACAGGTTAGGTATATAATTTAAATTTTATGTATTCTTTTAGCAGAATTTTGTGTAAAAAATATTTAGCCAAATTTGATGCCAGCTTTTATTTAAAGAAGACATATCTCCCATTAAAAATATTTTTATGAAAATTCACTACCAAAACGCACTTGCTGCGTCCAGACTTTTGTTATACTGTCTCAAAGAATCCCACGAAATACTTTTTTGCACCTCTATCTGATTACCCATTTATATGTATACAACTGAGAAAACAAGGAACAAATAAATTTTAACTTATTTCCTAATTTAAATATTTAACAAATATAAGACTATCGTATTTTACGGTAAGAACCATGATTTTGCCTCCAAATGTTCAAAGCAAGGACGGCGGAGACACAAAAATATACGAAGAGATACTGGGATCATTATAGCTTTTGAATAACGCTCGGCTTAAGCTCCACCTAGACGTATGAGAACGTAAGAAAGTTAACAAAATTTCCTAAGCAATAATGGCTTGAAAAATAACTGCAACGTTTTTGTTATCTTTAAATCTATTTCATGAATGGAACCAAAGCCGTGAGAAATAGCTTTTTGGAGATATAAATTTTTCCCACTCACCAAAGCAAAGGACCAGGAAACAGATTGAGGACTCTGAGTACATGTTCTTTCATACTTTCCTAACCTTTTGAAAATTACCCCAAAACCGGAGTCGAAACGTTGAGTTTTAATAAATTATGGACGCGGTTTACCCGAGGACCTAGTATTTCTCACACTAATATCCGCGGAACGCTGAATAACGGATATATATATATATATATATATATATATATATATATATATATATATATATATATATATATATATATATATATATATACAGGATGGCGCATTGAAAACGAAACAGACCGATTTGCGTCCAGATAAAATTTTTTAAATACGCTTTTAATATTGAGGGGGACATGTTTTGACATAAAACTCAACACATTAACCCCTTAAGGGTGGTGATAACAACGCTTATATTTTAAATAGGGAACATATGTCGAGTATTACATCATTTGAAAGCTCTTTCTTTTCTGAATTCAGCATACAAATTTTTTTGGAGGTTTTATTAACTCGTTTAAAAATTATTCACAGTTGGAATTGCAAGAACGTATTTCATTCATTGTGATATGAAATGCACTAATTAGTCAATTTTTCGTTAAAAAAACTAAAAAACAAAACCAAACGTTCAAAAATGTTTATTCAGTTAAGTAAATGTTAAAATTGTTGACCACCAGCTTCCATACAAAAGTACAAATTTTGTTCAAAACGAGCTCTGATATTCTAAAGCGTTTGTCGAGTTATTAGACGGTATTCTTCAACAATGCGTTGTCGTAATTCTTCCAGAGACTCCGGTTCTATTGCGAAAATTCTACTCTTTAAATGGCCTCATAGAAATAAGTCTAAAGGAATTAAATCCGGTGATCTAGGGGGGCACTCAATAGCACCTCTACGCCCAATCCATTGCTCTGGAAACTCTCTGTTCAAAAACTCCTTAACACGTTGTGAAACATGCGGAGGAGCTCTATCTTGTTAAAACACTAATTGATTTTCTTGATAGCGATCATCATTTTCAACAATGTCAATTAGTAGAGGGTAAACGATATCTTCTAGTCACTCCAAATACGTTTCGCCACTCAAATTGGTCTGATTAAACGGTCTCCAAAAATGTCAGTCGTGACATTCAATTTCTGTGGAGTTTGAGTGTGGACTTCGTGGAAATTTCTTGGATTATTATCTGCCCAATAACGACAATTATGACTATTGACTGTAGAGTTTAATAAAAACGTACACTCGTCTGAAAAACAGATATTGAACAGAAAGTTTCCGTTATCAGCTGTTCGTGCAGTCATAACTTCACAAAACTCCAGCCGCCGATCAAAATCATCTTCATGCAGTTGCAAGAACGTATTTCATTCATTGTGATAAGAAACGCACTAATTAGCCAATTTTTCGTTTAAAAAAATAAATAAAAAACAAAACCAAACGTTCAAAAATGTTTATTTAGTTAAGTTAGTGTTCAAATTGTTGACCACCAGCTTTCATACAAAAGTACAAATTTTGTTCAAAACGAGCTCTGACATTCTGGAGCATTTGTGGAATTATTAGACGGCATTCTTCAACAATGCGTCGTCGTAATTCTTCCAGAGACTCCGGTTCTGTTGCGTAAATTATACTTTTTAAATGCCCCCCTCCCATAGAAATAAGTCTAAAGGAGTTAAATCCGGTGATCTAGGGGGACACTCAATAGCACCTCTACGCCCAAACCATTGTCCTGGAAACTCTCTGTTCAAAAACTCCCCAACACGTTGTGAAAAATGCGGAGGAGCTCCATCTTGTTGAAATACTAATTGATTTTCTTGATGGCGATCATCATTTTCAACAATGTCAATTAGCAGAGGGTAAACGATATCTTCTAGTAACTCCAAATACATTTCGCCACTTAAATTGGCATCAAGAAAAATTGGTCTGATTAAACGGTCTCCAAAAATGCCAGTCCAGACATTCAATTTCTGTGGAGTTTGAGTGTAGACTTCGTGAAAATTTCTTGGACTATTATCTGCCCAATAACGACAATTATGACAATTGACTGTAGAGTTCAATAAAAAACGTACACTCGTCTGAAATTTCGATATTGAACAGATAGTTCCCGTTATCAGCTATTCGTGCAGTCATAACTTCACAAAACTCCAGCCGCCGATCAAAATCATCTTCATTCAGTTGTACAAGATGAATTTTATACGGGTGAAATTTATGATGCTTCAATATTCCCTGGATAGTTCTTCTTTTGAGGTTTGAAACAGTGGTCAATTTTCTTGTGCACAAAGTTGGGTCTGCAGCAATTTGTCCTAAAACTTCAATCTCAGTAGTCTCATTTCTAACCGGAAATTCACGTTCAGGATCCCGTTTTTTGTTGGCTACTGAACCACTTTGACGAACCTTTGCAACTAACTCCAAAATGTATTGTCTGTTAACATGTCTGTTCGGATGTCGTTAATTAAACAAACTTGCGGTACGGTTGGCACAGTCATCATTTTTGAAAAAAGAGTAATTATTTCAACTCTTTCTTCTACAGAAAAACTATTGTGAAATTAATTTTCGGTAGTACTATCAAGTATCAAACCGACCGATAAACTGAAAAAATAAACCGCATTCTGATAAGAAATGTTCTGATAGTTATTTTGTTGTTTACAAACCAACAAAACATTGACTGTCAGCACATTTCTTATCGGAATGAGTGAAATGCGTTTTTGCATCTTCAAAAAACTTCCAAAAAAATTTGTGTGCTGAATTCAGAAAAGAAAGAGCTTTCAAATGATGTAACACTCGACCCATGTTCCCTATTTAGAATTATAAGGGTTGTTATACCCTTAAGTGGTTGATGTGACAAAGTTGAGTTTTATGTCAACACATGTCCCCTTCAATATTACAATTAACGTGTTCAGCGTTTCTTAAAAAGAAATTCTCTCGGACTGTTTCGTTATCAATGCGCCACCCTATATATATATATATATATATATATATATATATATATATATATATATATATATATATATATATATATATATATATAATTCGTTTATTTGTGTAAATTATACAGTACGCTAATACAATAAGTCAAAGACTTGTGCTGTACAGTAACGTAATTTAATATATAATATTATATCCAAAATTGCTTGTCAGTAAGAATCCAAATTTCGCACTTCAATTTTTGACATACCAAAAAAATCTATTTTTGCTTCCAATTTTTTCCATTTGATGCCTTAACCGTTGCCTTCATTTACAACAAATCTTCATTTCTACTTTTCCATTTACAATTCATCGTAACATATCCATATTTTTGCCAAATATATATATATATATATATATATATATATATATATATATATATATATATATATATATATATATAGAGAGAGAGAGACTTGCCAGACGTCCCGGTTATCTAAGTGTGTCCCGGCCGGTTGTATATTTTGTCCCGAAACATGCGGCAATGATAAAGCCACAGAGCAGGTCCTTCTCTGGGCACATCCAAGATCATTAACCCATAATTTATTGGCTATTCTTCTTTTTCGTCGGCTTCTGATTCTTCTTCTTCTTCTTCTTTGTTTATGGCGTCTGTATCTACTAACAATTCGCCAGCTCATTAGGTGAGCTCATCATTTGTCTGGCTGTTGACCATGTTATGACCTCCATTCTTCTCTCTTCTGGTTGGTATTGATTCATATCTAATTGGCAACACCAAGGATCGGATGCTTAAGGTTTAAAACAGATTTAGATAGTAGGGGTCATAAAACGGAAGTAAGTGACTATATATTCATATTGTTATAATTTAAAAAGGCAATTTGTATTTTCATTCCTAAACGTCACAGAGTCTGGGATAGACATAATCAAATACTCAATGAAAGGCTTCTGATCCAGACAGATTCTGTCAGAAATCTATAAACTGACAGATCATATACAACTGATTGTAATAGTTCGGGTGCAGCAACTGTGTTATGGCGTACCGGATTTTCGTCAACTCTTTTCAAAATTTAATTTTCCCCGAATCAATAGAATCCAACTACGGTACCAAACAAAAAATTTATAAAGACAACATGTGTACGGAATGTCATCAAACCAAATTATTTTTGAGGCTACAACTCTTCTAGTTTTCGAGAATGTTTCGATCTTGAAATATTTTAATGGGAAATGGTTACTATAACGCTCTTCCTGCATCTAGACTTTTAAAGTTTATATTTCAACAACACACCACGAGGGCTTACAGCCTAAATAATATCGTACCGTGGGTGTCGACAAGGAGGAAAGAGACAACTTGTTAATTCTGGACTTGAAGGTTTGGAGGTTCGGAGGAAAGGAAAAACATGTGCCGGCAAGGAATTCCACAACTTGGAATTCCTCGGGACAAAAGAGCGGGCATACCAAGATGTTCTATGTCTAGTGGCCTGGACAGTAAAAGTGTGCATTCGCTCTGTTCTCGTGGTAGATCTCTTGGGGACAGCAGGGGGAGGAACTATGGAAGAAAGCTCCTCTGAGCAGTGCCCATGCAGATATCTATAAAAGAGGAAGGAGTCACCAACAGCACGTCGGTGGGCAAGGGATGGCAGCTTTTAGGTGAGGGTAGGGTCACCGATGAGACGTGTAGCTTTCTTATGGATGGAGTCCAGGATAGCAAGTGTGGAAGCGGCAGCGGCGCCCCAGATGTGGGAGCACTATTCGAGGTTTGGCCTTATTTGTGAAGTATATAAGGTGTAGAGATTAGCTGGTGAAAAGTATTTGCGAGCCCGGAAGAGGAAACATAATTTCTTAGCAGCCGCTTCTGCAATTGATGTGACATGTTGGTGCCAATTGAGATTTCGATCCACAGAAATGCCAACAAGAAAAGAACTCATTACTTTGAATAACTTGGTTGTTCATTGTGATGGGTCTAAGGCTGGGGTATCTCTTATGAGATAGAAAGCAAGACTGAGATTTGGTAAAGTTGAATTGTACAAGATTTTTACTTCCCTAGTCTAATATTTTTTGGAGATCCACAGACAGAACCCTCCATGAGTCTGCGATCCTTATGCAATTGGGCTAAAAAGACAGACTTAGAATATTGTATATTTGAGTAGAGGGTGCTGTCGTCCGCGTAACTGTGAACCGGCTTGGATGTGCTAGAGAGGAGGTCATTGATGTGGAGAAGGAAAAAAGTAGGGGCTAAAGCTGAACTTTGAGAGATTCCTGCATTAATTGGATACAGTTTAGAGGAATGGCGATCCACGACAACAGAAATGCTCCGGTTGGATAGGAAATTTGCTGTCCAGGTGCAGAGTTTTGGTGATAGGCCATAGGCCGGAAGTTTATTAAGCAGCTCTGCGTGCCAGACGTGGTCGAATGCTTTGTATATGTCTAGAGCGACAATTTTGGATTCACCGTGCAGTTCCATAGACTTGTTCCAAGAATGAGTGACATAGGAAAGGAGGTCGGCAGTTTATCTGCGCTGACGGAAGAAACCTGTCGTGGATTAAACTGTGTTTTTCAAGAAATTTTAGTAATTTGGTGTTTATATACTTTTCCGTCACTTTAGAGATGACTGAACGAAGAGAAATAGGCCTGTAGTCTTTTGAACGATTTGTTACTCTAATTTAAAATCATAAATATCACAAGATTTCAGGCGTTTACTGAAAGTTTTCACATAATCACTATATATGACTGAAATTCACCAGATCTAGTGAAAAATCACCATGGTTGGCAACGCTGCTCCTGACTACTTTTTTCACAAGACTAAACAACGAGCCCCTAGACCAAGGCTACTCACACCTGTGCGCAGTACCCGGTCTTTCCGTACTAGTCCAACAAACTTGCATAGTTTTAAGAGAGCGAACGATTTTTGGCTCTTCGTGTCTGTACACCTGTCTGTACTACCTGTATCTATGGACAGGCACTGTCTTATTATGCTGTGCCATTAGCCATTAGTACGGGCTCGTCACGAGTCGATATTTCGATGCCCGCGGGTACAAATCGATCAGTACCTTGGCGTTTTTGCCGCCTGCGTACTTTTATAGCTAATAGATTATTATTCTCGTCTTTTTTACTCAAATAAAAACAAAATCACATTAAAAATGCCTGCTTCGTTGCGACTGTTTAACAAAGTGCTTTTTTAATCAAAATCATTTCTAAAAAAAATTCCCTAGCATAACGCTTTTATTTCTTTAGAAATGCTCTGAGTAACGTTTGCGGGAGAAGGTTACATAGAAAAGTCAACGGACACAACCAACAACACAGAGACAGAAACTTTCTCCAGAATCGAACCCCCGCACTCCCTATTAGAAACTAAATATGGTTACGACTACACAACGAAGGTGTGTGGTACCACACAAAACGAAGAGTAAATTATGTTTTTTTGCCTAAACGATGTAATTGAACTTTTGTAGAGTCAATAGTACAGGCAATAGAGAATTTTTTCTGCATTAAACTACAGGAGTTATTTTTTTTTTTTTGATAGATAGGTTCAGAATTACGTACTGAATGTAAAAACACAAAATCCTTACAAATTAGGAGGTTGGAAGTGCCGCCATTTCGAGAAAAACCGTTTCGTCCTATATCTCCGTAACCGTGCACTTTAGACCAAAAATGGTAATGACCTTTATTGTAGATAATTGCATTTCTCATCTTTTTTGTTGAATTTTTTTTTGTGTCACTCACCGTTTACAACTTGTACGACTATTAGCATTCATTTATTGACTTTTTTACCTATATCTTTGTAAATAATTGTTTAAAAAATAAAATGCTTATAACTTAACTTTTCAATGGACAAATTTTCTAGAAATTTTACTTAAAACTTTTTTTCTAAACTTATTATTAGTGCATTTTCTTTAAAAAAAATTCACTAATGAGGAGACCCCGACTTTTGAATTTTGAAAAAAAAAATTGAAATAGGCGCTAGTTATGCCCCCTAGAACACATATATGGGGTCAGTTTCTATATATATATATATATATATATATATATATATATATATATATATATATATATATATATATATATATATATATATCACATATATATCACACCGATAACTCAAAAAATAATAGATCGATTTAAATTAAATTTGGTGAATACCTTCCCCTTGTAAGTGGTTTGGATAGGTTTGTTAGCCAAGAAAATCAGCCCAGGTTTTCCCGGAAAATTTTGTGTTTTCTTTCTAAAAAAAATCATATCCCAGGAAATAACAAAGGAAGGCCAACTAAATTTGGTACACCGTTTTTTGTCCTTATAGGTAAAATACCTACCAAAATTTAGGCCTGTAGGTTAAAAGACAAAAAAGTTATAGGCATTTAAACAAAAATAAATTGGGGTTTTCCTCAAAACGTCAAAGTCGCGAATTAAAACGTCAAAATTGGCAACATTTACGCACAGAACCTGAAACTAATATAAGCCATGGAAAGAAAAGGTCTCAAGAAGAATGTTTTATAAAGCCTGAAGTCTTAGCTTCAACCGTCATTGTCCTTCATTTTACTAAAATATTTCCAGAAAAATTTGTCGATTGAAAAGTGCAACATTTAACGCGTTATCACTTTGAAAATATTGATTTTAGAATAAAAAGTTTTTTACAAAAATTGTAGAAAATTTGTCGATTGAAAAGCTAAGTTATAATCTTTTATATTTTAAATAATTATTAACAAAGATATAGGTAAAAAAGTCAATAAATGAATGCTAATAGTCGTAAAAGTTGTAAACGGTGAGTGATACAAAAAAAATATTTAACAAAAAAGATGAGAAATGTAATTATCTACAATAAAGGTCATAACCATTTTTGGCCTAAAGTGCGCGGTTATGGAGATATAGGTCGAAATGGTTTTTCTCAAAATGGCGGCACTTCCGCCCTCCCAATTTGTAAGGATTTTGTGTTTTTACATTCAGTACGTAATTCTGAACCTATCTATCAAAAAAAAAATAACTCCTGTAGTTTAGTGCATTATGGACAAGAGTAACGGGCTCCTCTATTGTCTGTACTACAAGTAGACTTTACCAAGTCCTCTTTGCACATGTGGAGGCTCCTTTAGCCGGGAGAATTCATTCTGCTGGGAAGCCACAAACTTGAGAAGTTTCTAACCCTGGAAAACCTCGTGTGTTTGTTCGTTGGAGATTGTGTTTCGTATTAGAGTTGAAACTGCAGAGGAATAATAGGCCACATTTCCACATTGACATTTTTATTACTAATGATTAGAGGTCAGATTACCCGCTTGTGTATAAGACTTGAGCAAGGTTTAATAAACAAAAAAGAAAAACGTCTATCTGATTTGCTGTCTGGATTCCCGTATACGATCGCTTCGAATATTGGTTTATTTGAATATAATGTGTTTCAGCATAATTAAATACAAGGATGGGTCAATAAGTCCGCGACTTTTACATTTTCAGGCCTCATCACAGTAAGGGCAAAACTGCTCCTGTGAACAAGCATCTGCCAGTTGACTCCTGTCAAATTTTGAACGAACTGCGTCTTTTAGTTTGTGTTAGATAGACATTGAAAGCAGACAACCTCTTGAGTTATAACGAAAATGGAAAAAAGTGAATTTTGTGTGCTCATAAAACATTATTTTTTGCAGATAAAGCCATTACTCAAACCAAGGCTACGCTTGATAGATACTATGGGGACTCTGCACCGTCAATTTCCATGGTAAAAAAGTGGTTTATTGAATTTCGTTGCGGCGGTACAAGCACAAATGACGCTGAACGTTCTGGACGCCCAGTTGAGGTCGCTACACCCGAAACAATTGAAAAAATTCACGATATGGTGTTGGCCGAACGGAGATTGAAAGTACGAGAAATTATGGAGGCCATAGGCATATCAGATGGCTCAGTGGTTTCGATTTTTCATGATCACTTGGGTAGGAGAAAGCTATCCGCAAGGTGGGTGCCGTGTTTGCTCACACTCGACCACAACCGCAATCGTGTGACAACTTCGATGGAGTGTTTGTCGTTGTTTAACGGCAAGGGACGAGTTTTTGCACCGTTTCGTAACCGCGAACGAAATATGGATTCACTACAACACACCAGAGACCAAGCAACGATCAAAACAGTGGGTTTTTCCGTGCAAATCGGCGCCGAAGAAGGCAAAGGTCGCTTTGTCAGCCAATAAAGTCATGACGACCGTTTTTTGGGATGCACGTGGTATAATCCACATTGATTACCTTTAAAAGGGAAGAACAATCAATGGCGAATATTATACCAACTTATTGGACCGATTCAATGACGATTTGAAGAAAAAACAACCGCATTTGGCCAAGAAAAAAGTTCTTTTCCACCAAAACAATGCAAGGGTGCACACCTATGTAGTCTCCATGGCGAAATTTCGTAAATTGGGCTACGAATTGCTCTCTCATCCGCCCTATTCTCAGGAGATTGAAAGCACGAGAGATTATGGAAGCCATAGGCATATCAGATGGCTCAGTGGTTTCGATTTTTCATGATCACTTGGGTAGGAGAAAGCTATCCGCAAGATGGGTGCCGCGTTTGCTCATAATCGACCACAAACGCAATCGTGTGACAACTTCGAAGGAGCGTTGGGCGTTGTTCAACCGCAATAGGGACGAGTTTTTGCACCGTTTCGTAACCGTGGACAAATATGGATTCACCACAACACACCAGAGACCAAGTAGAAGTCAAAACAGTGGGTTTCTCCGTGCGAATCGGCGCCGAAGGTGGGTTTGCCAGCCAATAAAGTCATGGCGACCGTTTTTTGGGATGCACGCGGTATAATCCACATTTATTACCTTAAAAAGGGAAGAACAATCAATGGCGATTATTATACCAACTTATTGGACCGATTCAATGACGATTTGAAGAAAAAACAACCGCATTTGGCCAAGAACAAAGTTCTTTTCCACCAAAACAATGCAAGGGTGCACACATGTGTAGTCTCCATGGCGAAATTGCATAAATTGGGATACGAAGTGCTCCCTCATCCGGATTTATCACCGAGTGACTATTTCTTGTTTTCAAACTTAAAGAAATGGCTCGGCGGAAAGAGATTTGACTCCAATGATAAAACAAATACCAATTTTGAGGACCTCGAGAAATCTTATTTTTTGGAAGGGATAAAAAAATTGGAAAAACGTTGGAGTGTATGGAGCTCAAAGGAGACTATGTTGAGAAATAAAATGATTTTTTGTTAAAAAACCTGTGTTTTATTCAAAAAGTCACGGATTTATTGACCCGCCCTCGTATAACACGCTTTATTGGTTTTCATTCTCAATTCGGTTTATAGATATCTTTTTTATATAACTCACGACGCACCGCTAATTATGTGCTTACTTTGATTGGACCGTATACGATTATATAGATATAATTAAAATTATTGCAAACTACATCTACAACTAGAGATGGGGAAAACCCTTATTTTCTATTAACAGTTAAAGCCGTTTACGTTATTTCATAATAACAGTTGAAAATATCAGCTTCAGTTATTTCGCTGTTATTTTGAACTGGATAGTCGATCGATAATATCCTACATTCCCAAAGCTGTGAGCGAGAGTGAGCACACTAGAGTATAAATAACGTGTTTCCTGTTAAGTAATATGTTATGAAGTAAAGTCTGCTTTATACTGCATAACATACCCATACATATTTATTTCATTCCCAGTCGCATATCCATTCATCGCGTTAAATATTTAAATTTAACAGTTGCCGATAAAAACCGATGTTTATTCATCGAACCTAGTTGCAGTGGAACTGAAACAGATACGACTCCGAATTCTAGTTTAGTGTCAAAAGCGTTATTTTGTAAGCTGTTATTTTTATAAATCCACAACTGGTGGTTACCGTTGCGGCTCGACAACCGTTTAAAAATAACCGACACTTAAATAACGACCCATCACTATCTACAACCCACCTGATTCATTTTTCCATCTGAACTCTTCTCTCTCGCTTACCACTATCATGCGCCTTTTACAGAATGTATCGCATAGTTTTAAGACTAGATAATATACTAAAACTCTGGACGCAGAAAGTGCGTTATGGTAGCGAATTTTCGTAAAAATGTTTTTTGGCAAAGAGGTGTTGTTTTTAAAAGAAGGATATTTGGTTGGCAGTATAATCTATACACTACTAACAATGTACCATATTTTATTGTAATAGCTTTGTTGTTTCAAAAATTACAAACATCTTGCGACAATAAACTTTAAAAGTTCCACAAAAACCTGGTCCGATTTTCCTGGCCAACGAACCTCTTTAAGCTATTTACACACCTACCAGGATATAATTATTCACAAACAGCTTTAGGATCAAAAATGGAAAAAAAACTCTGGACGCAGCAGGTGTGTTATGGTGGTGAATTTTCATAAAACTATTTTTTAATAGCAATAATGTGTGTTTTTTTAAGAAAGCAGGCATCAAATTTGGTTACCAGTATAATCTGTATAGTAAAAACAATGTGCCATGTTTCATCAAAAT
Source organism: Tillus elongatus (assembly GCA_964006375.1). Lineage (NCBI taxonomy): Eukaryota > Metazoa > Arthropoda > Insecta > Coleoptera > Cleridae > Tillus > Tillus elongatus. The sequence goes on along the minus strand of OZ023265.1, from coordinate 171,955,905 downwards.
AACTTTATTGTTTGAAAATGTACAAAAATTTCCGAAAGTAAACTTAAAATGTTCCCGAAAAAACTCGTTTCTTGGTCAACCTTATAGGTTAATAGCAAATTGAGCTATTCAGATATTCAGAATTTGATCAAAAATCGCTACCATAACGCACTTACTGCGTCCAGAATTTTTTTTCTTACAAACATGCATTATATTTCGATGGAAAATGCAAAAATGCAATAACATAAGGCGTGTTTGATTAAAAAAAAAGAAAATTTGTATCACCAACGACTTATGGGCCATCCTGTGATTGTAGAAATAATTTTTTAAGATGTAGCTCAAGACACTCTATAATTAATATATACAATTTTTTTTCATATCTTGTATAATAACAGATATATTGAGCTTTATTGATTTTTTTTACGAAAATTCTACAAAAATTATATACCACTAAATGATAAACTCTATAGCTAAGACTACTGCCAAGCGTCAGAGAAAGGGTCTATTTGAAATGAATTTTCTGGAAACATTTTATTAAAATGAAGGACAATGACGGTTGAAACTAAGACTTCAGGGTTTGTAAAACATTCTTCTTGAGACATTTTATTTCCATAGCCCGTATTAGATTCAAGTTCTTTTCCTAAATGTTGCCAATTTTGACGTTTAAATCGCAACTTTGACGTTTTGAGGAGAACCCAAATTTATTTTTCTTTGAATGCCTGTAACTTTTTTGTCCCTTAACCTACGGAGCTAAATTCTGGTAGGTAACCTGCCTATAATGATATAAACCCGTGACTGAAATTTGGTTGCCCTTAGTTCGTTAATTTTGGAGATATAAATTTTTTTCAATTTTTTTCGAAAGGAAACACAAAATTTTTCCGGGAAAACCTAGGCGGATTTTCTTGGCTAACGAACTTATCCAAGCCACTTGCAAAAAGAAGGTACCCACCAAGCTTTATCAAAATAGGTTTATTATTTTTTAAGTTATAGGTGTGAAACATAAATATAAATACTAATACGCGAATTTTTCAAAGCCTTTTTAATATTTTAACCTTGCTAATTCTTTTTTATGCTTTTTCATGACTGGCTTTGAATGTTTTTAACGTACAAATGTTCGCGTAAAGTTACGTGTAGTTTTGAAATGGTTGTTACATTCCTGTTTTTTGCATGTCGTTGTGGCAGAGTTTCTCTGTTTTGATGCTTTTGGCTTTGCTTTTCAATTAGTTACAGTGCTTACTCATGAAGATGCTTGGGATCTCAAGCGAAATATATCGAGTATTTAGTACAGAGTGACTTTCTTTAAAATATAGCCCTCAAGTTTTGGTCGTAAATGCCCTTAAAAGTATACAAATATTAGCACCTTAACGTGTAACGACTGTTGCTCCTCCCTTCAATCATATATATATATATATATATATATATATATATATATATATATATATATATATATATATATATATATATATATATATATATATATACGAAATCGAAGAAAGTGAAGTGAAACAAAAAATATTAGAATTAAAAGAAAATAAATCGCCAGGTAATGATGGAGTGGAGGCCAAGACATTGAAAGGTGCTTACTTGAGGGAACGTTTCCAAGGGTGTTTAAGGTGGGTGTTATTTTTCCTATCTTTAAGAAAGGTAATCCAATGAAAATTATGAATTACAGACCTATAACAACAATTTCTAATATCGCCAAAATATTTGAAAAATCTTGAAATCCAGAATGATGTCTTTTATTAAAACGTATGGGGTGCTATCCAGTCGCCAGTTTGGTTTCTGTGAGGGTTGTTCTACGGAGGATGCTATAGCTTTTCTTACGAAAAAACTTTATAAAAGTCTAGATAAGAACCAACCAACCTTATGTGTGTTCCTGGACCTTGCAAAAGCATTCGATACGGTATCCCACCAGAAATTACTGGCAAAATTATATAAAAGCGGCTTTCGGGGAAGCGTATACAGCTTACTCAAGAGTTATGTTAGCGATCGAAAACAGTGCGTAAAGGTGAATGGTCATTTGAGCAGCTACGAAAGTGTTAAGTGTGGGATTCCGCAGGGTACAGTGTTGGGTCCCATACTGTTTAACATATATATGAATGACTTATTACACTTGCCTACGGCAGGGGAAATTGTCAGTTATGCTGACGACACAGCTATTATATACACTGCATCAGACTGGAAATCCCTGAAACAAAGAGCAGAGGAGAGCCTCAGATTCTTGAAGGCTTGGTTTGACCACAATATGTTGACAATAAACTGGAACAAAACAAAGTATGTACCATTTACATCGTATGCCAGTGGTTTGCCAAATCTGGGTAATTTAAACATCGGCAGCAGTCCAGTAGCTGAAGCAAAGAATATGTTATATCTGGGATTAAACATATACTGTCATCTGATTAGGATATACATACGAGTCAAATTGTTAGGAAGTTGAGAAGCTTTCTGTTTAGATTTAGGAAACTGAAACAATTCATGGAGAAAACTCACCTCAGAACTGTATACCTTGCCCTTATTCAATCCCAACTGATATATGGATTGCTCGCTTGGGGCAGCGCTTCAGAAATATATTTGAGAAAGGTGGGAACCACACAGAGATGGATACTAAAGATTATATGTGGTAAAAATATGACTTACCCCTGCGATCTGCTCTATTCTGAAAACAAAGTATTGGATATCCATAAGTTGTGCTGCCGTGCAATTTTATTGTACACACACAGAGAGAAGAACACCATAAGTTTCCTGGAGCACACCTACCAAACACGGTTTAAAAATGTGGTAACCGTAAAACAGAGAGCGAATAAAAGGATTGGCCGAAAAAACTTTGTTTATATTGGTTTGAAAGCGTACGATGTGTTGCCACTGGATATAAGACAAGTGCATTCATATAGATTGTTTAGGAACAGGATACAGTCCTGGCTACTTGAAACTCCGAGAGATGTTATATACAGACTGGTTAATTTAGGTTAAGATTTTGGAGATGTAGTGCATCCAATCCTGTGTTTTAAAATTTGATGTAATTTTTTTTAATGTGTGTTTGTATTTTACTTGTATTATATATTGGCTGCTTAAGTTTTTTATGGTTTTGACTATTATTTTACCTCTGCATATATTTCGTGAGCGCATTCGTATGGTGTTTTATAGCATTATTTTTGTTGTTTTTATATATTCTCGCTTGTTTTTAGTACAGCTGTACATGGTTTTGGAATTTTGGTGTTGTTTGGGGAGTGCTGGATTGGGGGGTGGTTTTGTGTTGGTGGGAGGGAAGGATGAGAGGGAGTAATGTGACTGTTGTTGTCGGATGCAATTGTTTTTTTTTCTTTCTCTCTTGTGTGCGCATTGTGTCTGAGGTGTCCTCATTGACAAGCTATTTTGCTTCTATGGAGACATGCTGTGTAGATGTTGGTGTGGGAGAGAGAAGGGAAGGAGGGAAAAATGTGTGGTATTTTAGTGATCTAAATTGTTGGGCACATATGAAATATATATATATATATATATATATATATATATATATATATATATATATATATATATATATATATATAAACATATAAACATTTTAACGGACCTTGGTTTTGGGTTCTAGGGATCCAAATTCGTGCTTATCTGAACAAATTTTTTCAAAAGCCTTTCATCGTGATTAGCGAATGTTTCTATTGAAAATTCACTAAAATTTTTGTTAATGAAAATTCGTGAAAAAGTGCGTCTTCTTTTGAGTAAAGTTATTAACGAAAATCAGTTAATATATTAACCTACTTCCTTTAACATTTATATTATCAAAGGCAGGTGAACTCATCTAAAATTAGTAACAGTTATTTCTAAATCCATCTTGTATTTCTATACGGATAAGCTACTGAGAATATAAGGGATACTTCATCCAGTTCACATTGCACTCGTGTGGGCCATAAATTGTGGTGTTAACATACAGGGGCGTTTTAAATGTGGGATAAATTTCATTTTTTCTTCATTGTAAGTGATATATGCACAATGGTGCAAGACAGGTGTGACCCAAGGGTGTAGTTATGAGATACTAAGAAAGTAGCTTATAGTTAAGAGATTGTTGAATAACCGAGTTTCAATAGAAAGCATATAAAATGCTGCTAAGGAATTTAACAAGTTTCGGCAAGAAAACGAGTTATTTTTATTAAACATTTACCAGTTTATTCATCCTTCTGATGACGTTAACTTTATTAGCGAAACGATCGTCAGGTGTAAAAACTGTATTGTGATGAATTGGGTTCTCCAAATTGTGCTTATAATTTTTTTTCAAAATTCAAAGGTCAGGACCTACTCATGAATTTTTCCTACGAAAATTCACTAAAATTGAGAAAGTGAAAAAATGATATAAAAATCCCTGGACGCAGCAAGAGCGTTATGGTAGTGAATTTTCATAAAAATGTTTTTAATAGGAAATATGTATTTTTCTAAGAAAGCTTGCATCAAATTTGGTTACCAGTATAACCTATATAGGAGAAATAGTGTTATATATTTCATCAAAATAACTTTATTGTTTGACAATATACAAAAATCTTCCGAAAATAAACCTAAAATGTGCCCACAAAACTGGTTTTCTGGCCAACGAACCTTAGGTTAATAGTATCGAAAGAAACATTTTATGAAAAATCGCTACCATAACGCAGTTGCTGAGTCCCGAATTTATTTTCTTACAAACATGCATTATCTTTCGATGGAAAATACAAAATTTGTAATACTATAAGGCCTGTTCGATTAGGAAAAAATTGCATCAGCAGCGACTTATGGGCCACCTGTGATTGTAAAAATAATTGTATAAGATACAGCTCCAGACAACGTATAATTAACATATAAATTTTTTATCATATCTTGTATAATAATGGATATTTTGAGCTTTACTTTAGAAATGCGTCACCCTGTATATATGAAAACAAATAAAAACTGAAACTAAAACAGATATGGGTTCTATGGGGCCTACTTCGCGCTCATTTAAAAAAATCTTTTCAAAATTCAAAAGTCACTAAAACTCTATGAGTAAAATTGTGATGGCCAAAAATAAATATGATTGTAAGAAGAAGAGCATGTCTACATTTGTATTACAAATGTTAGAAAACAAAAGACTTATTTACATGTCACTTTGAAAGTAGATCTGACATTTATCAAAATAATTTGTCAGTTGAATATGACATGTACTGTTGCTGTGGACTATCATTATGCACTATTGTATTACGCCTTATAAGAATCTTGTTGTTTTTTGGAGTACGAAAGCTTATTTTACTGTAAAAACATTTTTCCATCCCTTAACCTGAAATGGTTTTCGTTTCATTTAACGTTGTTTCATTATAGCGTCACATTAGGTTTTAGAATCTAGAAATTATTCTATAAGACTAGATGCATTCTTGCAACAATTAGAACCGTAGACCGGTTTCGCTCTCATTAGAGCTCTTCAGTACGGCATTCTAATTGTAGCAAAAATGCACCAAAAATAACACGGCTATCGTATAGCCAGTCTTAAAACACTAAGTGAGTGGTGAACGTGTCGCCACCTAGTTCGGAACCAAGTACTATGTTGTCACGCCCGCTCCAAATCACACAGAGTGTTAAAAATAGAGACAGTATACAACTAACTAACAATTAAAAAAATTGTTAGCCCTGGCCCATTTCTACCCCAATATAGGGACAAAGTATGTAAGACTAGATGCATTCTCGCAACAATTAGAACCGTAGACCGGTTTCGCTCTCATTAGAGCTCTTCAGTGCGGCATACTAATTGTGGCAAAAATGCACCAAAAATAACACGGCTATCGTATAGCCAGTCTTAAAACACTAAGTGAGTGGTGAACGTGTCGCCACCTAGTTCGGAACCAAGTACTATGTTGTCACGCCCGCTCCAAATCACACAGAGTGTTAAAAATAGAGACAGTATACAACTAACTAACAATTAAAAAAATTGTTAGTCCTGGCCCATTTCTACCTCAATATAGGGACAAAGTATGTAAGACTAGATGCATTCTCGCAACAATTAGAACCGTAGACCGGTTTCGCTCTCATTAGAGCTCTTCAGTACGGCATACTAATTGTAGCAAAAATGCACCAAAAATAACACGGCTATCGTATAGTCTTAAAACACTAAGTGAGTGGTGAACGTGTCGCCACCTAGTTCTATTTTGTGTGAATTTTTTCGTTGCATACCTAGAACAAATTGTATTTTTTCTCAATTATAAATGATAATTTTAAATTAATTCCCATATTTTCTGTGCCCAAAGTTAAAATGAGAACTATATTCCAGGCACGAGCGTTGTTTCAATTTTTTTAATATTAATAACATTTTTAGGTAAATTAGCAGATTAGCGTATTGTTCGTTTTTTAAAACAAAATTTCAGAAACATGCTTAGAGGAACCCCTTTATGCATTAACCATCGGACAAATGCTGTGGTCTCAACTCCACAATACAGTTAAGAGACCTAAAGTCAATTTGAGGTTATGTGCAAGGTAAACATGCTACAACGGAGCTACAAATGCAAACTGTAAAAACTCACCTTGCAGAAGTCCATAGAAAGGAGAAACTACTTACCAACACCGTTTCTCCAGAAAAAACTTCCACATGGCATAATGAAGAAAAAAAAAACGCTACATAATAAGCGTAATCTGATTCCTTAAAATTAAATAAATAACTGAAACTGCTACCAAAGCATCACATAAAGGGTCTATTTTAAATTAATTTTCTGCAAATAATTTAATAAAATAAAGAACAACGAAGATTGTAGCTGAAACTCAAGTCTTTTTAACTTCTTTTACGACATTTACGCTGCATAGCCGTTCATTTAGGTTTTCTATCTAGAACATGTCAATTTTGACGTTTAGAATCGCGACTTTTTTGACGTTTTAAGAATAAAAACTTAAAAGCATATAACTTTGTTTTGTTTTAACGTAGAGATTCAAATTTTCGTGCATGGTTTTCGTTTTGTGATATAAACTCTCGCACCCAATATGGTTGCCCTAACTTTGTTATTTCCGGAGATACAAGAATTTTCCGAAAGAAAACGCAAAATTTTCCAGGAAAAACTAGTCCGATTTTCCTGGCTAACGAACTTATCCAAGCCACTTGCGAAAGGAAGGTACTCACCAAAGGTTAGCAAAATCAGCGCATTATTTTTTGAGTTAGCGGTGTGGCCATAAATATATAAACATATACAGTCTGAAACATACCTCGGATTTGGACTCCAGGGGTCCCAAATAGCGCTCATTTGAAGACATTTTTTCAAAATTAGCAAGTCGGGATGTCCTCATTAGTGAATTTTTTTCAAAGAAAATTCACTAAAAAAATGAGATTTATTGTTTTTTTTTTCATATAACTTCGTAACAGGTTAAAATGCTATAGATTGGAAACCAGAGCTGTAATGGTTTAAAAAATCTGTATATTCTTTTTAATTAAAAGATTTATTTAACTTCAATAATAACGGAGGTAGCTGTAGTGAGCCAATCTAAATTGATACCCTGAATATTGAAGTTACACATTACAAAATTCATCATCTCCGTATCAGAACCGAACTGCGCATTCTGCTTCCGGTTATTAAGCGTAGGTAGTAAAAGTCAACTTGATATTAGAGGATCTTCTCGTCTTAGTTCTCCATTACCTGAACACCCCTAATAGCTTTAATTAAATTTTGGCAGCTTTCTGACTTTACGACGCGACTCAATCATATTGCAATTGTATTTTGTCACGACACTTTCGTTTAGAATTAATATGAATGTTTGGTCGATTCTGTTTTAATGGGGTAAGCAAAGAATACCCACGGGATAAGGTGATATCCCTGACACGTCTTGTCGAATAGAAGAATTTTATTAGACAGGTTTATGGCCACATTAACGAAACGTTCAGGAAAGAACTGCAGACGCTTTGCTTGTGTTAAAAGCTTGTGTAGAATTTAAAACGTCGAGAGACAGCACCTGTGTTATTGTTATATGAGTAGGACGAACTAACATGCACTACACAAAAACCAAACCGACATCCACTAAATGATCATAAAATAACTGTAAACTAAAAAAATATGGCAATTCTAGATAATGTCATGGTAGAAAAGCGTGACTTGCAATGCATATTGCGGGGCAAACATTTTTTATTTCGACAACACACCACGAGGGCTTACAGCACAAATACTATCGTACCGTGGATGTCGACAAGGAAGAAAGAGACAACTTGTTAATTCTGGCCTTGAAGGTTTGGAGGTTCGGGGGAGAAGGAAAACCATGTGCCGGCAAGGAATTCCACAACTTGAGAGTCCTCGGGACAAAAGAGCGGGCATAACAAGATGTTCTATGTCTGGTGACCTGGACAGTAAAAGGAGGCGTTCGCTCTGTTCCCCTGGTAGATCTGTTGGGGGCAGCAGGTGGAGGAACTATGGAAGAAAGCTCCTCTGAGCAGTGCCCGTGAGGATATTTATAAAAGAGAGAGAGAGTGGGGGAGGTCACTAACAGCAAGTCGGTGGGCAAGGGATGGCAGCATTTGGGTAAGGGTAGGCTCACCGATGAGACGTATAACTCTCTTCTGAATGGAGTCCAGGATAGCAAATGTAGAAGCGGCAGCAGCACCCCAGATGTGGGAGCAGTATTCGAGGTTTGGCCTTATTTGTGAAGTATATAAGGTATAGAGATTAGCTGGTGAAAAGTATTTGCGAGCCCGGAAGAGGAAACCTAATTTCTTAGCAGCCGCTTCTGCAATTGATGTGACATGTTGGTGCCAATTAAGATTTCGATCCACAGAAATGCCAACAAGTGAAAAGGACTCATTACTTTGAATAACTTGGTTGTTCATTGTGATGGGTCTAGGGCTGGTGTATCTCTTATAAGAAGGAAAGCAAGACTGTGATTTGGTGGGGTTGAATTGTACAAGATTTCTACTTTCCCAGTCTAATATTTGTTGGAGATCCACGGAGACAGAACCCTCCATGAGTCTGCGATCCTCATCTAATTGGGCTAGAGAGACAGGCTTAGAATATTGTATATTTGAGTGGAGTGTGCTGTTGTCCGCGTAACTGTGAACTGGATTGGATGTGCTAGAGAGGAGGTCATTGATGTGGAGAAGAAACAAAGTAGGGGCTAAAGCTGAACCTTGAGGAACTCCTGCTTTAATTGGATACAGTTTAGAGGAATGGCCATCCACGACAACAGTAATGCTCCGGTTGCAGAGGAAATTTGCTGTCCAGGTACAAGGTTTTGGTGGTAGGCCATAGGCCGGAAGTTTATTAAGCAGCGCTGCGTGCCAGACATGGTCGAATATATGTCTAGAGCGACAATCTTGGAATTACCGTGTAGTTACATATACTTGTTCCAAGAATGGGTGACAAAGGAAATGAGGTCGGCAGTTGATCTGCGCTGACAGAATCCATACTGCCTGTTGTGGATTAGACTGTGTTTTTCAAGAAATTTTGGTAATTCGGTGCTTATATACTTTTCCATCACTTTAGAGACGACTGAAACGAGAGAAATAGGCCTGTAGTTGCTGGGAAGCGCTTTCGATCCTTTCTCGGGGACGGGTTGTCCTCGAGCAATTTTCCAGTTACTAGGAAATATGCCTCTATTGTAAGATGTCTGAAACAGTCGAGTCCGGACAGAAACAAATTCTGGTGCGCATTTCTTGAGAACAATTGCTGTGATCTCGTCAAGGCCAAAGGCTTTCCTGATATTAAGAGAAGAGAGCATCTTTCGTACCTTTTTAGTGTTGAAAATGATATCCGCCATTTTATGCGCGACATTGGGGACTGTTGGTGGTTGAACATTTGGAAGTGGGTTAAGAGTAGAATTTCCTGCGAACAACAAGGCAAACAATTTAGCCTTGCACAGGGCGGTAGAAACAATTTCATCCCCTGAGACAAGAGATGGAAACGTGCTCTTGCTGAAATTATTCTTAATAGATTTAGCAAGAGCCCAGAAGGGTTTGCTGCCACTGGAGCTTAAGAGGACTTTGTTTATGATGTGGTTATTGAACGAGTTTTTTGCCTCAGAAAGAATGCAGACATAGCGGTTTCTTGCGTCGTTAAATGCTTGACGGTTTTCTTGACTGGGATTTTGTAGGAGTGTTTTGTGAGCTATGACCTTTTCAAGTCGGGCCTTGTCACAGGATTTAGAGAACCAGGGTGTTTGAGTGGCTGCAGAGGTTTTCTGTGTACGTGGAATAAATAATTCCATGCCAGCTTGGATAATTTCGGTGACGTTTTGTGAGATATCAGATGGGTCAGCATGAGAGAAGCAGACAAACGCACATGGAAATCAGGAAAATAATCTCGCATTTCGTCCCAGTTCGCGGAGGTGTAGTGCCAAAGATACGTGGGTGTGATGACTGTGTGACCTCGTGTTGCATTGCGCAGGAAGCAGTGACCATGCCGTGGTCTGAGCGACCAAGGGGGGCGGTGACTGATATCTTATAGCAGTATCATATACTGAAAACATTCAGAAAGACAAACACTAATTTATTTAGTGGGTCAAAACAACAGTAGTCCCAAATATACAAATCCGATCAAACAATAGGGTGAAGTGAATTTTTTTTTTCTAATTGTGTCATGCCTATATGTGCAAAAGTTACACATTGGAACTCATAATATTTGCGCAAAATATGAATTCCATATTACATCATCTTCACGTTTCTAGATTATATCAAAAATTGCTAGGATTAAAAATAATATTTTTATTTTTGTATGCCTATGCACGAAATAGTGTTTATTTGTAATATTTATTAATAATAACATACCATTATTTTATAAATAATAATGCTGGGCATAGTAAGTTCTGTGCGAATCATGTTTCTGCAATAGTAATCAGTGATAATATATTTTAAACAAGGTTTGACGTGTTGCATACATGCAAACGTGAAAAATAACAGTTCTGGAAACTGGGCAAAGGCGCATATCACTACGTAACTAGAAAAATAAGAACTTACTGTCACTTAAAATATGACAGTCATTAAACAACAACAAACAAGTTACAATGTCATAAAACCACGTGCACGCATGGTGAATAAAAGTCACTTTTTCAAATCAACAGCATACCAGTATAGTAGTAATACTAGTAGTACGCTGCAGGGGCGTGCGGTGACATTTGAAATAAGGGAAGCAATTCCCAAAAACTTACCTATTTATAGTGTAACTCAATTCTTCTGTTGTTTTTGGAAAATTAGTTAATAATGTCGTCATGTAACTGTGGATTCTGGGACATTTCCTGGACGAGTTTATTTTCAACTGACAAAAATGAAATTTGGGAAAGTCTTTCATGTCCTGTTGAATTTCTAACAAAACTCTTGATACGTTTCAATGTAGAAAAATTTCGTTCTACAGACGCACTAGTAGCAGGAATGGTTAATACTAATTCACATAATTTCAACACTTCAGAATATGCATTTTCCAATTTTGATTGTTTAAAGAAAGTTAAAAGTTAACTAGCGTAAGTTTTTGTGTCAATAACATCGGGTTCATAAATGACTGTAAGTTCTGATCGTAATAAGGCTTTGTTAAAATAATGTCCATAGTGGTTAAATAATGATTTGAATGAATCTTCTGGGAAAGGTATCCCTTTAAATCCTCCAAAATTACACCATTCAAGAAATTTCAGGTCACTGAGATGATCAAATCTGCAGTTAATTTGCTGCTGAATTTGATCTACAATTTCGTAGAAAAGGCGGCGATAAGAAGTTTGAAGGTCTGCCACATTATCATTGCGCAGACGCTTTCTTCGTGGCTCCACTTCTCCTAATTCAATTGTTTTTTTCCAGAACTTATCAAATTCATTCCTTTTTTGAATTATAATGGATTTAAATTCACTACTTTTTTTCAGGCAAAAAACAATGTCATTTATTATACATTGCAATATGTTAAATAAATTATCTGAAAACGGAAATATTTCCAAAAATATATTAAGTAAAAAATTTAAATTAAAGTCTCCTTTCAAACCATCCAAAAATCCTCTAGAACTATTTATTGTTTCTGCGTCCCAATTTTTGCTGTTTTACATAATATTTTTAAAAACTTCAATTAACGATTCACGGTGTTCAAATACAGTTAACACAACCCTGCCGTTGTAGTTCCATCGGGTTGCAGCTACTTTGGGTAAATGTTTTTTAACAATTGAGTCTAAGGCTTGTGTGCGCTTCGTAGATTTGCAAAAAAAGCAGCCATTTAACACTTTACATTCTTTAATATGATTTATAGATTGGGATAAAATTATATTTAATTTATGAGCACAACAGTGTACAAATAGAGCAATGGAGAACGGTTCCCGCACTTTACCGTGAAGACCTGCTAAACGTCCGGCAATAACAGCAGCCCCATCATAGATTTAGGCAATTAATTTATTATCAGCCTCCTCAATATCTTTCATAATATTAAGCGCAATTTTATATAGAGCGTTTGCGGTACGATCTTCTGTCACATTTTTAAAGCCTAAAATCTTTCTTGTACACTCCCATCCATTTTTACGTAGCGTATTACTACAGATAGTTGACTTAAATTAGTTACATCAATTGTTTCATCTAGAACAATAGCAATGAAACGAGTCTGTTTAATTTCCGATTTAATTATGTTCACAATAATAGTGGCAGCAGCCGAAATTAAATCATTCTGGATGCGATTTTATGTCCCGCGAAAAACGTTAGACTGTTCCAAGTGATTTTTTAAACAAATGTCGTATTTGGCTATTAAAGAAACTAGGTCTTGAAAGTTTCCTCTATTTGCAGATGTAGTTGTTTCCTCATGACCCCTGAAGCCCAATTCATGCTGCGACCAAGAAAACACATAGCATCAATAAGTCTTTTTAATATGTTTCTGTTTTTATCAACCAGTTCATTGTGTTCGCGATGAATTTCAATCTGCTTGTCAACGGCGTATTCAATTCGCGTTTTTCCAAAGACACTTAATTTTAAAATGGTATGTAAATGCGCTTTAGACATAACATGTCTTTGTACTAGTTTATGTAGGTTATTCAAGTCGGAAAACCCACTTTTATTCCACAACCCCTTTTCAGTCACAAGTAGACTACAAGACCAACAAAACAGTTTATTCCTGTTTTCACAACCCGTTAACCATTCATATTGTTTATGAGTTTTTTCCCCGTTGAAATGTCGAATAGGTACATGTTTTAATTCTTGTATTTAAGTTTTTTATAGTAGGTTTCGGCCTACCTATATTAATAATAGCAAGTTTTTCAGCAAACAGTAAGGCTGAAAATCCTTTAGTTATCAAAAAACATACAATACAATCACAGTTATTATTACCACTTGTTTGTAAAAATTGTAAATCCCCACCCCCACCGTCACCGCTGTTAAAAGCTGATCTACTTGCAGCCATATTAATAATCATATAATGCCAATGTATTTAACTTACTGGACTGCTTATATATACGAAATAATCAGGCACATTCGCTTTGAACGCGCACCCGGTCTTTGTAGTACAACACGTTCTAAAAACACTCGTACATCGCGCCGAGCCGAGGTTTCTTTTATAAAGTTGCCTGCTGACTACGTGTATTTAACTGAAGCCATTGCATGCATCCACTCGTAGTATCAGATCACGTTCATGCTGTCCGCAATCGGTCGCATTCACCTTGTTAGGAGCGTATATACAAACACAGTATGCTGCATAATAAATAATTATGTGTGTGAGCTTGCGAAATAAAAATTTTAATAATTAAATTAGTTTCAGAATTTGAAATTTAATATTTAAAATACAAAAGGGATTTTAAATAATGCGGTTTAGGTATGTAGTCGTTATTTTAAGGGAAGCAATGCTTCCCTTGCTTCCATTGACCGCACGCCACTAGTACGCTGTAAGATGTGAAATTGCGAGTCACAGCATTCTGGTAAAGAGTACTTAAACTTCTGTTATAGTTACCGAATATAGTACACAAAAATGCCTAAAACCCACAAAGAAAGCGAGTGTGAAATCTTTGGTGCTCCTGCTGAATTAAAAACAATGTACTTTCAACGTATTCAGATGTAATGAAAGCTTTCTTGTTCATCAGATCGTCACTTAAAGATACATTGAATAATAAAGATCCAAGTGTTAATCAAGTGTCTTCAGATTTAGTGTCCAACATAAAATCTATTTGGATGAAATCCTCCCTGTCAGTTGTTTCTGATTAACAGATTTTACACAAAATAAAATTGTATAATGAAAAATACAACCATTATAAAAAATATTAAATCAAAGTACAATAGAAAATGTCTAGAGAAGCTGGAATTGTTTAGAACTGGTAGTAAGAAACTATTTGATATTTCCGTTTGCAAATGTAAAGAATTGTCGTTGTGTCAGTGTGTAATTAAAGTACCTCTATCGGAACGTGATTTTTTGGTTGATCAGAGAGCTACGCGAAAAATGGCGATGGGAAATATCGATAGAATAGCCACTAAGAAAATCAGAAAACATTCGGATCAAAAAATACTAGAGACTAGCAAAGAGAAGAAACATGAAGAACAAATGAATCAACTACAGACAGTGGGAATGGCGGAAGACATACTAAGTTGTGAAGATAGTGAAAGTGAAAATTTTCTTAGCGATGATAGTTTCGAAAATCCCATCCCCCGTACTTCAAGAAAAGTTCTATCAACGCAAGCTAGAATTAAATTACCACGTCTGGCAGCCGCATGTGACAGAACCGGTGTATCTGACAGAGCAGCTTCAATTATAGTAAGTTCTGTTCTACAAGATATTGGTGTTATTAGTAAACAAGATTCTAAGAACTAGGCAAGATCCAAAGAATGGCTTGCCTAGGCATCACAGGGGCCATGTCTTCAACCCCAACAGCCGCCAAGGAGGTATTGCTGGATCTACCCCCCCTACACTTAGTTATTATGGGAGAGGCCAGGCTAGGACTATACAGACTAGCCTGCAATGGTAGACTGAAGATCAACCCGGGCTTCAGGGACCACTGCAAAATTCAGGAGATCGTGAAGGAGCCCATGCTTGAAATGAGGTCAGACTTCGCGAGCCCGCGAATGTGCAGGGAAAACAACTTTACAGTGGAAATCCCTGATCGCGAGGCATGGCGGGAGGAGACGCCGGGCATGCCACGGGACGCGCTCGTCTGGTTCACGGACGGATCTGGCGGGGAGCGTGGGACGGGGGCAGGTGTTTACTCGGAAGGACCGAGGGTAAGTCATAGTATTTCCCTCGGAGCCCATGCAACGGTGTTTCAGGCCGAGATGTACGCCATCCTGCACTGTGTGCGGGAGAACAAGAGGAGGGGCTACACCAACAAGCGGATCCTCATAGCCACAGACAGCCAGGCAGCCTTTAAGGCACTAAGTAGCCCACGGGTAAATTCCTGGCTGGCGAGTGAGTGCCGAGACGAGACGAGCGACCTGGCTGGGCAGAATGAGGTGACCCTCATCTGGGTGCCGGGTCACTCGGGGGTTAAAGGCAATGAAGAAGCTGACAGTCTCGCGAAGAGAGGGTCAGCAGAACTATTTATGGGACCAGAACCGGCTCTGGGCGTGTCAAAGAGCACTGCCAGGGGAGCCATTAAGTCCTGGGTCAGAAACCAACACAAGGTGTACTGGGCGGACTGTCCAGGGCTCAGACATGGGAAGTCAATAATTGACGGACCCAGTTCAAAGAGAGCTGTGGAGCTGCTAAACCTTAGCAGAGGACAGCTCAGAAACACAACAGGTCTCTTGACGGGA
Source organism: Tillus elongatus (assembly GCA_964006375.1). NCBI lineage: Eukaryota > Metazoa > Arthropoda > Insecta > Coleoptera > Cleridae > Tillus > Tillus elongatus. The sequence continues at coordinate 171,940,286 of OZ023265.1, read as the reverse complement.
CACATGGCCGTCAAGAAACACCTGCATAAAATGGGGCGGTTCGAAGGGGACCTCGCATGCAGACTCTGCGGCGAGGGGGAGGAATCAGCCCAGCACATCTTGTCTGAGTGTATAGCTCTGGACCGGAAAAGACAACTGATCTACGGTCACTCTAGACCGGAGACAGAGCAATATAAAACTTCACCCTACCAATCGCTGTGCAGACTAGTTCAAGGCACAGTGATCTTGGAATGGGTGAAGTAAGACTAAGGGTATGCACAATCAACCAAGGGTTGCGGTGCTATCGGGGCGGCAAGGCCGCGGACGAGCCCTGAGGGAACAAAAAAAAAACAAGATTCTTCAGAAGTGATAGACGGGAGTAAAATCAGACGCGAACGGAAAAAAAATTGTATCTAGACGTTTTTTAGGGTGTAGATGGCGAAAATCACAATAAAAATGAGGGCAAAAGTCAACTTTTGGAGTTATTTGGACATTTTTTTAGGAAAAACATAAGTTGTACTCACTTTTGCGGCATGTTTTACACATTTTCGGGGGTCGTTCGTTTTATGTCAAGCTAAAGAAGGGTGTATTCCATTATTTCAATTCATTTTCACATAGTTAGTGCACCCCTTAACTGTTTATGTGTCTCTGAAAATTACCCTTCTTTTCATTGTATAACCGATCCTCAGTTGAAATTGATATTTGACATATAAAGCCAACTTAATGTCAAATGTCAATTTCAACTTACTACATACAGACTTGGAGACTACTTCTCTGGCTTCACTGCTGGTTTTCGTTTTTGTAGGTGAAGGACGTAGCCAGCGCGTAAGCTAACTGGAGCAAGTGGCCCTTATGAATTCTGGATGTTCTAGGATGTTTTTCAACGTTTCTGTGACTAGTTTCGTTGCTTGGCAGCATTCTCTGAGAATTAAAGAGACATATTTTCTATTAAAACATTTTTATGAAAATTCACTTCCATAACGCACTTACTGCGTCCAGACTTTTTTTAGTTTATGGTTATAACTCGCAATACCTCATGAATATTACTGCAAAATATTGCCTCGTTTACCTTAGTTTATGCTGCAGCAATAAACATCTACTTCAAAATGGTTGTATAACCGAAACCAGTCATTATCGAAGCCCTCTAGATGTGATGGTTCATTACTTTTATCGTCTGTAATTTATATTTTCTCGCCAGCGTTCTCGGATATAGGAATAAATTCATTTAGTTCGTGCCGGGCTTATTCAAGCTGCTTATTTTTTGTGACCCTGGAGCGCAGCTCTATCAGGTTCTGAGTGAAATTCGTGCATTCTTTGAGGTTTACCTTTATTTTTGGTGCTTTTACCTTGAGATGTTTATACCCGAATTCAACCACTGTTTCTTTAATTATTCAAGTTTGTTCTTTGCTACATCCCAAATACTTTATTTTCCTTTCTGAAAGGCTGCTTAGACATAAAAGATATACACAGAAAAAGCTTTTTTTCTGTACATTAGTAGCAATCACCTATATTGGGTTTTATCACGTACAAAGATCTATTTGATCTTTCAGTATTAAAGCGAAAAACATATAAAAAAGTAATAATGGTAATTGTTTTTATTTATTTTATTACACTGTATGTCAAATACAAGCTTAAACTGCGTTATGGTAGCGAATTTTCATAAAAATGTTTTTTAATAGGAAATATGTGTGTTCTTTTTTAAGAAAGCAGGCATCAAATTTCGTTACCAGTATAACCTATATAAAAGAAACAATGTGCCATGTTTCATCAAAATAACTTTATTGTTTGAAAATGTACACAAATTTCCGAAAGTAAACTTAAAATGTTCCCAAAAAAGCCGATTTCTTGGTCAACCTTATAGGTTAATAGCAAATTGAGCTATTTAAATTTGAAGCATTTAATGAAAATACGCTACCATAACGCACTTGCTGAGTCCCGAATTTATTTTCTTACAAACATGCATTATATTTTGATGGAAAATGCAAAAATGCAATAACATAAGGTGTGTTTGATTAAAAAAAAGAAAGAAAATTTGTATCACCGGCGACTTATGGGCCACCTGTGACTCTAGAATTTTTTTTAGATTTAGCTCAAGACACCCTATAATTAATGTATACAATTTTTTTCGTATCTTGTATAATAACGTATATATTGAGCTTTATTCATTTTTTACGAAAATTCGACAAAAATTATATACCATTAAACGATAAACTCTATAGCTAAGACTACTGCCAAAACATCAGAGAAAGGGTCTGTTTGAAATGAATTTTCTCGAAATATTTAAGTAAAATGAAGGACAGTGACGGTTGAAGCTAAGACTTTGTCTTTGTTTGTAAAACATTCGTCTTGTGCCATTTTCTTTCCATGGCCCGTATTAGATTTAAGTTCTTTGCCTAAACGTTGCCAATTTTGACGTTTTAAATCGCGACTTTGACGTTTTGAGGAAAACCCCAATTTATTATTTTAAATGCCTCTAACTTTTTTGTCTTGTAACTTAGAAAGGTAAGTTTTGGTATGATATTTACCTATAATAATATAAATCCGCGTACCAAATTTGGTTGCCCTTACCGTGGGTGTCGACAAGGAGGTGACCTTGATAGTAAAAGGGTGCATTCGCTCTGTTCCCCTAGTAGATCCGTTGGGGGCAGCAGTTGGAGGAACTATGGAAGAAAGCTCCTCTGAGCAGTGGCTGTGCAGATATCTATAAAAGAAAGAAAGGCCACCAACGCCACGACGGTGGGAAAGGGATGGCAGCCTTTGGGTGAGGGTACTTTCACCGATGAGACGTATAGCTCTCTTCTGAATAGAGTTCAGGGTAGCGAGTATAGAAGCGGGAGCGGCACCCCAGATGTGGGAGCAGTATCCGAGGTTTGGCCTTATTTGTGAAGTATATAAGTTATAGAGATTCGCTGGTGAAAAGTATCTGCGAGCCCGGATGAGGAATCCTAATTTCTTAGCAGCCGCATCTGCAATTGATGTGACATGTTGGTGCCAATTGAGATTTCGATCCACATAAATGCCAACAAGTGAAAAGGACTCATTATTTTGAATAACTTGGTTGTTCATTGTGATGGGTCTAGGGCTGGTGTATCTCTTATGAGCTAAAAAGCAAGACTTAGATTTGGTCGAGTTGAATTGTACTTGTTTTACTTCCCCAGTCTAATATTTTTTGGAGATCCACAGAGACAGAACCCTCCATGAGTCTGCGATCCTCATCTAATTGGGCTAAAGAGACAGACTTAGAATATTGTATATATGAGTGGAGGGTGCTGTCGTCCGTGTAACTGTGAACTGGGTTGGATGTGCTAGAGACGAGGTCATTGATGTGGAGAAGAAATAAAGTAGGGGCTATAGCTGAACCTTGAGGGACTCCTGCATTTATTGGATACAGTTTAGAGGAATGGCCATCCACGACAACAGAAATGCTCCAGTTTGAGAGGAAATTTTCTGTCCAGGTACAGAGTTTTGGTGGTAGGCCATAAGCCGGAAGTTTATTAAGCAGCGCTGCGTGCCAGACCTGGTCGAATGCTTTGGATATGTCTAGAGCGACAATCTGGGATTCACCGTGTAGTTACATAGACTTGTTCCAAGAATGGGTGACAAAGGAAAGGAGGTCGGCAGTTGATCTGCGTAGTTGCTAGAAAGCGCTTTGGATCCTTTTTTGGGGACGGGTTGTACTCGAGCAGTTTTCCAGTTACTATGGAATTTGCCTCTATTGTAAGATGTCTGAAACAGACAAGTCAGGACAGGAGCAAGTTCTGGTGCGCATTTTTTGAGAACAATTGCTAGGATCTCGTCAAGGCCAGAGGCTTTCCTGGTATTAAGAGAAGAGAGCATCTTTTGTACCTTTTTCCTTCCAACAATTATTTTCAATAGATTTTGCAACACTCCAGAAGGGTTTGCTGTCGTTGGAGCTGGAGAGGACTTTGTTTTTGATGTGGTTATTAAACGAGTTTTTTGTCTCAGAAAGAATGCGGACATAGCGGTTTTTTGCGTCGTTAAATGCTTGACGGTTTTTTTGGCTGGGATTGTGTAAAAGCGTTTTGTGAGCTTTCACCTTTTCAAGTCTGGCCTTTTCACAAGATTTAGAGAACCAGGGCTCTTGAGTGGCTGAAGAGGTCTTCTGTGTACGTGGAATAAATAATTCCCTGCTAGCTTGGATGATTTCGGTGACCTTTTGTGAGATATCAGAGGGGTCAGGATGAGAGAAGAAACAGACGCAAATGGAAATGAGGAAAAGTGCCAGAAAAATATGAAAAGCCAGTAATGTAAGATCCTCATCATGGTAACCCCCTTTTAAAAAGCTACAATGCGCCACTGCACAATTTTAAAAATAATCAATTTTTCAGCTATTACACCCTTAGGACTATACAGGTGTTCAAGCTCTTCATTTTGGAAATGCCAAGCGACGTTTACGTTTTTGTCAGTGGCTTATTATTATACTACTTAACCAAATGGGAGTTTGAAATTGCTCTCCCAGACAAGCAGTGTCACAATCAAAACTCGCCAGCCGAATGAAATCTTCCAACCTGCCTCTATTTAATACATAACCCCATGCCTGTCTCTCGTCAAGGGTGTGCAGCTAAAGATTTTTTCGCTTCCCATTGGCCGAAGCAATTAAGTTCTAATATTCACCCTGTTATGGAAAATTCCAGGCGACACGATAGAGTAACGTATTTCCGAGTTCGTGTGGACGTTTTAACACAACGACGTAGTTTAGAATATTCGAGTCGGAAAAACTACTTATGTTTGCGGCCGAGCTGCGTCTTATTTTTAAGCTTCAGCGATGGAATTATTTTACTTTTTATTTCTGAAATGAATAGGTCCATTTTGTATCTCTCAGGGCTCGTCCGCGTCTTTGCCGCCCCGATAGCACCGCAACCTTTGGCTTATTGTGAATGCCCTTTGTATTTTATACTCCACTTATTACAAAATCACTGTGCCTTGAACTAGTTGAACAGTTGTCTTTTGCGGTCCAGAGCTTTGCACTCGCACAAGATGTGTTCAGCTGATTCCTCCCTCTCGCCGTAGAGTCTGCATGCCAGGTCCCCCTCGAACCGCCCCATTTTATGCAGGTTTTTGTTGACGGCCATGTGTCCCGTCAAGAGCCCTGTTATGTTTCTGAGCTGTCCTCTGCTAAGATTTAGCAGGTCCACAGCTGTCTTTGAACTGGGATTGTCAATTATTGTCTTTCCATGTCTGAGCCCTGGACAGTCTACCCAGCACACCTTGTGCACGTTTCTGACCCAGGACTTAATGGCTCCCCTGGCAGTGCTCTTTGTCACGCCCAGAACAAGTTCTGGTTTCATAAATGGTTCTGGACCCTCTCTTCGCGAAACTGTCAGCTTCTTCATTGCCTTTGACCCCCGAGTGAGCCCGCACCCAGATGAGGGTGACCTCATTCTGCTCAGCCGGGTCGGTTGTCTCGTCTCAGCATTCACTTACCAGCCTGGAATTTACCCGTGGGCTACTTAGGGCCTTGAGGGCTGCCTGGCTCTCTGTGGCTATGAGGATCTGCCTGTTGGTTGAGCCCCTCCTCTTGTTCTCCCGCGCACAGTGCAGGATGGCGTACATTTCGACCTGAAAGACCGTTGTATAGGCTCCGAGGGAAATACTATGACTTACCCTCCGTCCTTCCGAATAGACACCTGCCCCCGTCCCACGCTCCCCGCCGGATCCGTCCGTAAACTAGACGATCGCGTCCCGTGGTGACCCCTTATATTTAATCCGTTGTGGAGAAATCCATTGGCATCGCTTATTATTTTAACAGGAACTAAAGTGCCTCTCGTATGTGATATTTTTACTAGGTGATTACCTAACCGGTGATTAATGGCTCTTTGTATTCAATACGCTAGCACTTAACCCTCTTTGCTGTCAGCTAGTTAATATCCTTCTTAAAAACTTACAACAGAAGAGAGACGGTGTTTTAGCAAGTATCAAATTTTCATAAATCTTTGTGACGATAGTTTGTTTGCTCATTTTAAATTAAAAAATATATATAGTAGCCATTAAAAATTTCCGAACAGTTGGTAAGATCATTAAAATGTAAGCCGTAACATTTTATAGTAAACAGTTGAATTACTCCAAAGGGGAGCTATTTACTGTAATGAATGTCACTCATAATAGCTATTACCCTGTGTAGATCCAGCTAAATAGGAAAAGCAAATGGCGTGTGATCATCACTATGGTAAACTCTTTTTTTACTTTATTGCGCCACTGGCTAATATTAAAAGCAAACAATTTTGTAGATTAAGCCATTACTTAAGGAGAGGTCGACTTACGAGATCAGATGTCGACTTCTTATGATATAGCTAGTAAATCTGGCAAATGATGGAAGATAGTCTTCTTCATAATAGCAATGGTTGCTGCAGCCAACTCTTGGATAATGTATAATGCACTGAATAGACAAAAAACAGATTTCATATATGTTTAATGAATTTTACTGAGGAGATGATTTAGTTTGAAAAATGTGTTTCACATTTTTACGACCCTAAAAAACGAGAACTCTGGTAGAGGTCAGTGATCATCTTCTTGTTGAAAGTAAAACATGTCGTAAGTGCACAATATATTCTCAGCATAAAATAGAAACAAATTTCGGAACGCAGCAAGTGCGTTACAGTACCGAATTTTCATTAGAATTGTACAATATTATTATATGGCATATTATTAAAGTTAACACTTTAAACTTACACATACCTTAAATATTGCTTTTAGAAGTCCTAGAACATGCACATTTAAAGAATACTTTCGAAAGTGTTACCATCGATATCTCTCTATTATCAAATAAGTCTTGCGTTCTAACTCCTTTTGAGAAATATTCCCAAAGCTCAATTTTCTATGAAGCAAAAGAACTAAATTTTGCTATATCTGTAGATAGTTTAAGTATCTTTCAAAGAACAAATTTCATTAAAGTTATACAGAAGATTTTAAGAACGAAACTTAATTCATATTTAGAAAAGTAAAGTATCTGCCAAATTATAAACGTAGCAGTTATTTTTCCTTTTTAATCGCCAGTATTATTTCGTTTTAGTCAACCTAATCAAACCGGTTTTTTCAATATCAACAATAACAAAATTATAATATCAGACACAAAGGTGACAAACTTTTTTAGGTGTTTTAAGCAAAAATGGGATCTTGTTCAAAACGTATGAAATCTCTGCACTATTGTTTCTCCAAATGTCAAAATAAGACATAAAAAAACATACATTCATCGATCTGAATTCGATCGCGTAACCTTCTGCTTAGGATGCAAGCACGGTGTCCCCTGCGCCATCCAGGCACACGTCAACTAACGTTTTATTTGCGTGATACTTTAGATCGGATTCATGCCCGGCATATTGTATTCAAAGTATACAGAATTAATTAATTACAGAGTTAGTAGAATTACCATTGAAACACATCCCACGACTGTTTCGGTCTTATGTTTAAGTTTAAAGATAAAAAAAACTATTTTAGAATCATTTTTATAGACTTTGCTTGATTTTGTTTAAATTTCTGCTATATTATGCGACATCATAATATATCTATGCTGCGCTAAAACGTGTTTGGGTCCATTAATAAAGCTACAAATCTGGTGTATTTTAAGAATTGATTAAATCCCCCAGTTAAATAACAATCACTTGGCAAATTTTAAATTTTATGTCATCTGTCATTTTCCATAATTGCGGCCGAGATTTCACGATTGTTGGTTCGGGTAATATGTTTTCTGCCTGGCATATATTTAGTTTGGTTACCGTTGATGTATGGTATATACCTGTTGTATGAATTAATCTACGTGTGGCAGTTGACTAATCTGTCTGTCAGGCATTGAACTTTAACCACTAAGTCGTGTCAACCCATGTCTTTGGGATTTTATTTTTAATTTGGAAAAAACTCTAAATATTGTGCACCAAATTACCTAAAATTCACAACATAGGTTTATTCGCACTATTTCTAGCCACATGTAAAGTCTCATTCCAGTTTCTCTGATACTTACAATTAACGAACTCGAGCTCGGCTTTCGCCCAAACAAGATTTTTGCCAAGTTTGATTCACATCAGTTTAGTTTTTTTCCGTTATCGCTCGGCTATATATATATATATATATATATATATATATATATATATATATATATATATATATATATATATATATATATATAACCATATTAAAATTTTAACGGACCTTGGTTTTGGGTTGTAGGGACCCAAATTCGCGCTCACCTGAAGAAATGTTTTCAAAAGCTTTTCATCGTGACCTCTCTATTAGCGTAGTTTTCTTAATGAAAATTCCCTAAAACGAACCACAACCTAATGCAGAATGTGCCAACCATGTTTCTACAAAAAATGTTTTTCAGCTTACCACACATGAAATATACCGTGAAATGTTTAGACAATTTTGTTTAGTAGAAGGTGTGTTTTATCAAGTGTTATATGACAACAATTGCACCATTGGCACATATATAAGCCATTGAAAAGTACTAATCCGCCAAATATGGCCTATGTAAAATATAAATAAAGCTTCTTAAGGTTATAATTGAAACTAACTAACTTAATTATCTACCAAATCAATAAAAAAATAAGATTCATCATCTTAACCTAAATATTTATTGGATAATATTTAAAAACTTTTTTAACCGTTCATACAAACCGTACTTTATGAACTGGGGTTGGTGCAAAATTGTCGGAAAGTGCAATATCTCAAGCACAAAAGGAACCTAGTGTCGCAAAGCTTTATTATGACCACATTTGTTTGTTTATGGGTGTATTCTAAATAGCAGGCTTGCTTTTCTGTGTGTGAACATGCTATTAGATTTCAGTGAAGTGACAGAAGCATTCGATGACATGGACCCTTCGCAATCAAACACATATATGCGGATTTAACAACCTGACGTTTTCCCAGCATGAACATGTCATGAATATCGAACGCAATATCTGAGGGACCATTTACATGCATGGTTGTCGGATTTGTTAAACGAATATCATTGCCTCACAGGTAATCCATCAAGATGTCATGTAAATTTGTTCTGGTGTTACATTTGATAACCAGATTTTTTATGCAAGTTAAAGTGTGATGTTAGTAAAATCTTTTCTTAAGTATGTAGTTGAAAATTATGGCCTATAACACTTTACTACCCCCCTTTTCTAATATAATGTGTTATTGTTTCGTTTTGTTTATTTAAGGCCGGCCTTTTTGAGAAGTCTAAAATCTATACTCTACTTCTAGAAATATCTTCCAAAATTCTGATGTTCCGCAAAAATAAGGACTCGTGAAAAACTTGTTACGATTAGCTTTTTCTGATAGGCGCAACTGTCTCTCTGATACAGAAAAAATATAAGTCACAACAAATCGCCTCAATATTTGACGACAAATCGATGCTTGTATTCAAGAGATTTTAAGAACAGCTGTTTTACTCACTACCGTAACTCCCTTGCTGACATAACGAGAGCCTCAAAGGAAGCTTAAATAAGATCAGGTGACTTTATTATTGAACAACAATACAAGTTTTGTTTGAAAAGATTTGTTGAAAATTTGCTATTGAGAATTACCATCGTAGCACTCCTACTGCCTTCCTTTCATTTATATTAAGCATTAAATATTCACGAAGGGAATATTTGCCTATGAGAAAAGATCGTTATTCTGCGGCAGTTTCTTACTAAAATATTCAGCCTGTTGAGAAATAAGATCAATAGAGTCTTTCTTAAAAATATAAAAATATCGATTTATACATTTAAAACGTATTTGTCTGGTAACAAGCATGGAAATTTTCAGAGGATTTTAAAGGACATCGGGGGAATATACCTACAGAACAAGACGGGTGATGCCTAAAAAAAGAATTGTATTTCATCTTCAACCTAATGAATGTGCGGAATAAAGTCGTCTCCCTCCCATAGACGAAATTTGCCTAACCGAAGTATTTCCCGCGTAACTTGACTCCTACTCTGTTCAAGAGATGTGGCAGTTGCAACTCTGATCCAATCAGATTCAAACACGCGCTACAGACTTCCTAGGGGAAGTTTGTGAAACAAAACCAGTCGAGAACGATCATCAACGGGAGACTATCTCGGAGAAGCGAGTGAAGTGCAGCGCCTTCATGGCATGTATACTTGATGTAGCTATTGTGCAATGTGCTACAAATAGTTTGAGTTCAGTCAGTGATTGTAACGACCCGTTTAAATTGATTAAACGGTAAGTTTTTAATAAACCTTTTGATGGAGCGGCAGGTTGCTAATGGCATTCTTTGTTGTAATTGCAGGGTTCACCTGCAGGATTGATTTGCAAGTTTAGATTCAGATTCATATTCACCTTCACGATCGGATTCACGTTTACCTTCAGTTTTACCTTTGGGTTCACGTTTATTTTCACATTCAAGTTCCAACCCATTGTCCAGTGCACCTTCTGCATTGCTCTCGACCCCATTTTTAGCGTCACCTTTTCAGTGTACATTTCAAATATACTTTATTCTTATCGTCACCTCTACATGCTTTCTCTGACAACTACTGGCTCATCTCTTGGGTGAAATTAAGCGCCTATGGTAAGCGCTAAATGCTGTCGCGTCAGCCTATCTGCCAGGGGACAGCACGGACCCTCCTCCACCCAACGAATTGGAGCAGCTGATGGTGGGTAGCAGAGCAGGTGGATGGCAGACCATCATCGGCATGGATGCGAATGCGCACCATGAGTTGTGGGGTAGCTCGGACACAAACTCTAGGGGTGAGGCACTTTTACAATTCTTTATGAAATTTAATTTAGACATATTGAATAGAGGTAATAAACCGACCTTCGTCACAACACGGCGTGAGGAAGTTTTAGATCTAACAGTTTCCACCCAGTTTCTGGGTGACTTTGTTAAAAGCTGGGCTGTGTCTGGGGAAGTGAGTAGCTCAGACCACAGATACATCCGGTTTGAAATCGCCAAAGTCGAAAGAGAAACGGTATGGTACCGGGACCCCCGCAAGGCGGACTGGGATGCCTACAGGGCAGACCTAGCTGTGGAATTGCGGGGGGTTAAGAGTACCATAAAAAAATTCAATAGACCTCGAGATTGCAGCAGTACAATTGCGAGACGCAATTACCTCGGCCTATAACGCCAACTGCCCCCTGAAAATGAGGGTGTCCACCAGGAACGTCCCGTGGTGGAACGAGGACCTCAGGCAAAGGAGGACGCAGGTTCGTAAGCTGTTTAACGCGGCCAAAAGGTCGGAAGCATGGGATGAATATAGACAGGCCCTATCGACCTATAACAAAAGACTGAGAGACGCCAAGAAGGAGTCGTGGAGGAGGCACTGCGAAGAAGTGGAAAACACGTCCGAGAGTGCTCGACTGCACAAGATCCTGTCTAAGGGCCCTCAGACTAACATAGGCTCCCTTAGAACACCCACGGGAGGCTTTACAAGCTCGGGGGAGGAAACTATGGAAATTTTACTCCAGACGCACTTCCCCGGCTGTAACATAATAAACCAATCACCTCCGGACTGGGAACACTCAGAAATAGAGGCGCCTTATAGGCGGGCATCTAGAGTAGACTGGACAGTCGCTAAAGAGGTGGTTACCTGGAGCAAAATCAGATGGGCCATTAACAGGTTTAAGCCATACAAATCGCCGGGATTTGATGGAATAATGCCCATCATGCTCCAACAGGGGATAGATATACTGGCGCCGGTGCTTACCCTCATTATGAGGGCCAGCCTAGCTCTGGGGTACATTCCGAGGGCATGGAGACTGGCCAGGGTTGTATTTATTCCTAAACCTGGGCGTCCAACAGACCAGGCAAAGTCCCTGAGGCCAATAAGTCTCATGTCCTTCTTGCTGAAAACAGTGGAAAAACTGCTCGACCGGCACATTAGGGGCGGTGTACTGGAAGCATATCCTCTACACTGCGGATAATATGCATACAGAGCAGGATTCTCAACAGAAACAGCACTGCACCAACTGGTGCTGAAACTGGAGAATACGCTGGAGAACAAGGAGGTGGCGTTGTGGCCTTCCTAGACATAGAGGGGGCCTTTAGCAACACCTCGTTCGGATCGGTTCTGGCAGCTGCCCGGGAGCGTGGAATAGAGGAGACCTGCTGCAGGTGGATCGGTTCCATGCTCGGGGACAGGGCGGTGTTCACCTCACTCGCGGGAGGGACTCTGCTGGCGGGGGTCGCGGCCGGGTGTCCGCAGGGGAGCGTTCTGTCTCCCTTGCTCTGGTGTCTAGTCGTGGACGGCCTGCTGGGGAGGCTCTCGGGAGGGGGTATGAGGTACAGGGCTATGCGGACGACATTGTCATCATAGTCCGAGGAAAGGTCACACAGGCAGTGTGGGAGCGTATGCAGACTGCACTGAAAGTGGTGGAAGGGTGGACGGTTGATCAAGGGCTCGGGTGAGCCCCGAGAAAGCAACCGTCGTGCCGTTTACGAGGAGGAGGAAGTGTGAAAGCCACAGAACTCTCACTCTATACGGTAGGAGCGTTCCAATCGCCAGGGAGGTAAAATATCTTGGGGTCATATTGGACTCTAAGCTAACCTGGAATGGTCACATTGGAAAAATACTGCGTAAGGCAGTCATGACCTTAGCCGTCACTAGGCGGCTATATGGAAAAACGTGGGGACTAAGACCTAGTATGGCCCACTGGCTGTACACAAGGGTGGTCAGACCATCGTTAACATATGCGGCACTGGTCTGGTGGCCTAAGGTGACACAATCCAGTGCCAAACAAAAACTAGGCAAGATCCAAAGGATGGCTTGCCTAGGCATCACAGGGGCCATGTCTTCAACCCCAACAGCCGCCATGGAGGTGTTGCTGGATCTACCCCCCCTACACTTAGTTATTATGGGAGAGGCCAGGCTAGGACTATACAGACTAGCCTGCAATGGTAGACTGAAGATCAACCCAGGCTTCAGGGGCCACTGCAAAATTCAGGAGATCGTGAAGGAGCCCATGCTTGAAATGAGGTCAGACTTCGCGAGCCCGCGAATGTGCAGGGAAAACAACTTTACAGTGGAAATCCCTGATCGCGAGGCATGGCGGGAGGAGACGCCGGGCATGCCACGGGACGTGCTCGTCTGGTTCACGGACGGATCTGTCGGGGAGCGTGGGACGGGAGCAGGTGTTTACTCGGAAGGACCGAGGGTAAGTCATAGTATTTCCCTCGGAGCCCATGCAACGGTGTTTCAGGCCGAGATGTACGCCATCCTGCACAGTGTGCGGGAGAACAAGAGGAGGGGCTACACCAACAAGCGGATCCTCATAGCCACAGACAGCCAGGCAGCCCTTAAGGCACTAAGTAGCCCACGGGTAAATTCCTGGCTGGTGAGTGAGTGCCGAGACGAGACGAGCGACCTGGCTGGGCAGAATGAGGTGACCCTCATCTGGGTGCCGGGTCACTCGGGGGTTAAAGGCAATGAAGAAGCTGACAGTCTCGCGAAGAGAGGGTCAGCAGAACCATTTATGGGACCAGAACCGGCTCTGGGCGTGTCAAAGAGCACTACCAGGGGAGCCATTAAGTCCTGGGTCAGAAACCAACACAAGGTGTACTGGGCGGACTGTCCAGGGCTCAGACATGGGAAGTCAATAATTGACGGACCCAGTTCAAAGAGAGATGTGGAGCTGCTAAACCTTAGCAGAGGACAGCTTAGAAACACAACAGGTCTCTTGACGGGACACATGGCCGTCAAGAAACACCTGCATAAAATGGGGCGGTTCGAAGGGGACCTCGCATGCAGACTCTGCGGCGAGGGGGAGGAATCAGCCCAGCACATATTGTGTGAGTGTATAGCTCTGGACCGGAAAAGACAACTGATCTACGGTCACTCTAGACCGGAGACAGAGCAATATAAAACTTCACCCTACCAATCGCTGTGCAGACTAGTTCAAGGCACAGTGATCTTGGAATGGGTGGAGTAAGACTAAGGGTATGCACAATCAACCAAGGGTTGCGGTGCTATCGGGGCGGCAAGGCCGCGGACGAGCCCTGAGGGAACAAAAAAAAGCGCTAAATGCTAATGCTGTCTCGTGCAGCTCTTACATTTCCGTCTGCAGGCAATCAACACCTGTGGAACCACATGTGGAGGCCTGGCATCAGCCCGTGAAACGATGGAAATGCCAGTGCACTATATGTGAGTCCTCTACAAGTTTCTTGAGTGATTTTTAATACTTTAGCCAGACATGAACTTTTCTACACCCTCACATTGCTCATTAAATTGCAATATGGTTTTTACTCAGTCAAAAAGTAAAATCTTAGTCAGTGAGATTGATCGTTATATATATATATATATATATATATATATATATATATATATATATATATATATATATATATATATATATATATATATATATTTCCTGGATATTTTTTTAAGTTTATAACTTTATAAAAATTTTCGTAAGAATTTATTTCTCTACTCTTGCAAAAGGCTAATCGACGGTACATACCACAGTTTCTGTAAAAGAAAATTTTTTTAATTTACTTATTTATCATTTTAAGTCAATTAACTGTCTAACTGTTTTTTTATTAAATATCACTTTTATAAAAATTTGTTACTATAACGCACTTGCGGCGACCAGCCAGTCTTTTGTATGAATAAAACAAATGTACGGTCTTTTGTAATGCCAAACAGACTTGATTTTATTAGCCGTTTTGTTGAAAAAATTTTACAGAAAAAATTCGATGAAACAGTTTTCACGAAAATCACATAAAACAATTTTGTTGCGCTATTTTTTACGATTTTCGCTTAAAAAAAAAGAGTGAATATACTTATAAAAACTGGCAATAACCACGAATGTGGGTTCTGTGGCGATCACTTCATCATCGAATTTTTCTGCGCAAATTCTGTATAAGTTGAGTTGTTAGAATTTAAATGATTTTTATGACAAATAACTACCATAACCAGACTTTTAATCTCACCTATTTCACAACAACCAAATTTATCCAATTTACCTCAATATCACTTTGAATGCGTGAAACCTTAACTTTTAATTGACAATAGTGTTTATCTACTAGGAACTGCATTAATTTAAGGAAAATTGTCAACACTGTCCGAATATCCCCTCGAATGGAACTCGACCATGTTCCATTCCTATTCACCCAATTCGTGATGGGAGCGCTACAAATGAATGCATTTCTCGCGTCAAGAAATATCACCATTGACAGTCAATAAAGTTCCCTTCACTTCTGGATGCAGAAAGTTTATTCACGCTTCGAAAATAAGGAGAATAAAAGCGGATGACATGCTGGAACGTAGCAATTTTCCAATTTCTTGATGCACATAAACTGCATTTACTTACTTCGACATGAAGGTCGTATTTATGATCAATATTAAGTTGTTTAAGTTGTTCGTTTATTGATATTGTACAACTGTTTGTTTTAGAGGATACAACGATAAAGTACACGCTATGTTTTAATAGAGATAAAGACAGGAAAATTGCCCTAACTCTATTTATTTATTGTTATTATTATTTATTGTGTAAAGTAGTTTTACATCGCATCTTATAAATAAGTTTCTGACACTGATATTTCAAGTGCTGGATTTCAAATTATTTCATGATAACAAATTTAAAGGACGATACAACTACCTTATGCCGTTTTTATGCACCTGTACTTTTCGTGGTCTATTCTACATTTTTGTACGAATTTTAGTAAATTTTCTTAAAAAAATTCACTAATGAGGAGATCTCGACTTTTGAATTTTGAAAAAATTTCTTCAAATGAGCGCTATTTAGGACCCCTGGAACCCAAATCCGGGGTCGGTTTCAGACTTTATATATATATATATATATATATATATATATATATATATATATATATATATATATATATATATATATATGTTTATATATTTATGTGTCACACCTATAACTAAAAAAATAATGGACCGATTTTGATAGAATTAGGTGAGTACCTTCCTTTCGCGAGTGGCTTGGATAAGTTCGTTAGCCAGGAAAATCCGCCGAGGTTTTCCGGGAAAATTTTGTGTTTCCCTTCGAAAAAAATCGAAAAAAATCTCCGGAATTAACAAAGTAAGGGCAACGAAATTTGGTACACGGGTTTATCACCATAGGTAAACCACCTACCAAAATTTAGCGCTGTAGGTTAAAAGACAAAAAAGTTACAGGCATTTAAAGAAAAATAAATTTGGGTTTTCCTCAAAACGTCAAAGTCGCGATTTTAAACGTCAAAATTGTTAATAATTAGGCAATGAACCTGAAATTAATATGATCTATGGAAGGAAAATGTCTCAAGGATACTGTTTTACAAAGCCTGAACTCTTAGTTTCAATCGTCATTTCCTTCATTTTACTAAAATATTCCCAGAAAATTCATTTCAAATAGACCCTTTCTCTGATGCTTTAGCAGTAGTGTTGGCTATAGAGTTTATCGTTTAATGGTATATCAGTTTTGTCGAATTTTCGTAAAAAATCATTAAAGCGCAATATATCCGTTATTATGCAAGTTACGAAAAAAGTTGTATACATTAATTGTAGGGTGTCTTAAGCTACATCTTAAAAAATATTTCCACAATTACAGGGTGGCCCATAAGTCGTTGGTGATTCAAATTTTCTTTTTTTAGTGAATTTTTTTAATCGAACACGCCCTATGTTATTGCATTTTGTATTTTCCATCGAAATATAACACATCTTTGTAAGAAAAGAAATTCGGGACGCAGCAAGTGCGTTATGGTAGCGAATTTTCATTAAATGCTTCAAATTTTGAATCAATTTGCTATTAACCTATAAGGTTGACCAGAAAACCAGTTTTTTCGGGAACAATTTAAGTTTACTTTCGGAAATTTTTGTACATTTTCAAACAATAAAGTTATTTTGATGAAACATGGCACATTGTTTCTAATATATAGATTATACTGGTAACCAAATTTGGTGCCTGCTTTCTTAAAAAAACATCTTTGCTATTTAAAAAAACATTTTAATGAAAATTCACTACCATAACGCACTTGCTGCGTCCAGAGTTTTTTTAACATTATCTTCCAAGTATTTCAAGTTGTTTTTATTGTTTTGTATGCTAATAAATTAGGAGTTAGAATTCTTTTCAAAGCAAACCTATAATATTTAGGTGTACTAAAACACAAAATGGCCATATTGAATTTTTTTTAATTTCAACAACACACCACGAGGGCGTATAGTCTAAATACTATCGTACCGTGGGTGTTGACAATGAGGAAAGAGGCAACTTGTTAATTCTAGACTTGAAGGTTTGGAGGTTCGGGGGAGAAGGAAAAACATGTGCCGGCAAGGAATTCCACAACTTGGAAGTCCCTGGGGACAAAAGAGCGGGCATAACAAGATGTCCTATGTCTGGTGACCTGGACAGTAAGGGTGCATTCGCTCTGTTCCCCTGCTAGATCTGTTGATGGAAGTAGGTGGAGGAATTATGGAAGAAAGCTCCTCTGAGCAGTGCCCGTGTAGATATCTATAAAAGAGAGAGCGGTCACCAACGGCACGTCGGTGTGCAAGGAATGACAGCCTTTGGGTGAGGGTAGTGTCACCGATGAGACGTATAACTCTCTTCTGAATGGAGTTCGAGGTTGGAAGTATAGAAGCGGCAGCGGCACCCCAGATGTGGGGGCAGTATTCGAGTTTTGGTCTTATTTGTGAAGTATATAAGGTATAGAGGTTAGCTGGTGAAAAGTATTTGCGAGCCCGCAAGAGGAAACCTAATTTCTTAGCGGCCGCTTCTGCAATTGATGTGACATTTTGGTGCCAATTGAGATTTCGATCCACAGAAATGCCAACAAGTGAAAAGGACTCATTACTTTGAATAACTTGGTTGTTCATCTAATTGTGTTAAAGAGACAGGCTTAGAATATTGTATATTTGAGTGGAGGGTGTTGTCGTCCGCGTAACTATGAACTGGGTTGGATGTGTTAGAGAGGAGGTCATTGATGTGGATGAATTAAATGTGAATTTATAAAAGCATCATCTAGTCTAGAGTATTTTACTCCTGGATTTCATTTGATGCCATATCAAGACGATTGTTGAGAAAGAAATATTCCGTCATCTTACGATGGCCGCCATTTTTAATTTTTAAGAGCTGCACATAGCTTACTCTAATTTACTCGCAAAGCCCTTTCATTTGACACCCGTTCAACCGGGTTGCGAAGAAAAATATATTCCACCATCTTTTGTCGGTCGCCATGTAAGGCTAGATTCTCCCCATAATTAAAACCGCAGACCGGTTTCGCTCATCACTGCGGTATACTAATTACAGCAAGAACCTATTAAGCAATACAGCTATGGTAGCCAGCCTCCTAGAACATTGTGAGATGAGCGACAGGGTCGCCATCACGGTGTGGGATCAGGTAGTATGTTGTCACGACAGCTCCAAATAACACAAAATGTTATAAAATAGAGACTGTGTACAACCAACAAACAATTTTGTAAATTGTCAGCCCTGGACCTTTTCTTCCCTAATATAGCGACAATAAATGTAATGCTAGATGTATTCTCACCATAATTAGAATCTTTGACTGGTTTAGTTCTAATTAAAGCTCATCAGTACGGTATATTAATTACAGCGAGACCACACTTATAAAGTAATATGGCTATGGTAGCCAGCCTCCTAGAACATTTTGAGACATACGACAGGGTCGCCATCTCGGTGCGGAACTAGGTAGGATGTTCTCACGGCAGCTCCAATTAGCACAGAATGTTTTAAATAGACGCTGTCGTACATCTCACAATGTTCTAGTAGGCTGGCTACCATAGCCGTAATACGTTATAGATGTATTCTCGCTGTAATTGGTATAGCGCACTGAGGAGCTCTAATTAGAACGAAACCGGTCTGCGTTTCCAATTATGGTGAGAATACATCTAGCCTTACATACGTTGTCCCAGTATTAGGGAAGAAATGGGCCAGGGCTGACAATTTACAAAAATTGTTAGTTGGTTGTATACAGTCTTTATTTAAAACATGTTGTGTTAATTGGAGCTGCCATGACAACATGCTACCTGGTTCTGCAACGGGAAAGTCACTTGCAAAAGGCAGGTATTAACCAAACTTGATCATGCCGATAATTTTTTGAGTTATCGGTGATATATATATATATATATATATATATATATATATATATATATATATATATATATATATATATATATATATATATATATATATATATAGGGTGTCCCTCTAACAATGGGCCAAACCCATATATTCGGATAGAGCATCAAAAATTAAATAGACTTTCATTAATACGTTTTGTCCGATTGTTGCTTGTTTTCGATATACAGTGTGTTAAATTTGACTTTGAAAAAAATTAAATCGCTCGTTTTTCTGCTAATTACTGGAATATCGATTTGGAACTTTGTAATAGGGGGTTATCGAGGATGCCGCTTCCAACCGTGATACCTATTTTGAGCTACATCATAGTTGGCGCCACCTACACTAAACCCGAATGTTTTACAGGGGCATAACTTTTTCGATGATCAACTTTCTGCAAATCTGTTTAGAAAAACTGAAAACTACTAATTTTTTGTTCGAAAAAGGTATACTTAGTTGAAACTCATAAAGTGAGTGGTTACCGAGATATTGCGGTTTTAATAATGGTGTGCATTGAAAATCTCTCAAATCTGAAATTTTATTAACATTATTATTATCACAAAATTATAAGAAAAAATTGACATTTATCGAACAATTCACTTAATAAGATTCTCAAAATGGCCTCCGCCTACTTCAATACATTTTTCTAGTCTCAACCCAAAATTTTGCCTCACCTTAAAAAAAGTTTGATAATCGTTTTTCAATATATCACTGGATTCGATTATTCTAGCCCAAAGTTCATCTCTGGAGTTACAAATATTCTTGTATACTAATTCTTTTAAGTGACCCCAGAGGAAGAAATCTAGAGGATTGAGGTCGGGGCTACGTGCAGGTCAAGGAAAATCTCCACCTCGACCTATCCATCGGCGCGGATAATTTTGGTTCAGAAATTCTCTGACAGGAAGTCCATAATGGGCAGGTGCCCCGTCGTGAATGAACCATAATCTCCTGCGCACGTCTAGAGGGACATCTTCCAAGAGAATAGGAAGTTGATCTCTCAAGAAAATTGAATAATTCTCCACATTGAGCCTTGCAGGAAGTTCTATTGGTCCCAACAACACGTCGCCTAGTATGCCACACCAGACATTAATGGAGAACTCATGTTGAAAATGGTGTTCTCGCGTCAAATGAGGATTGCTGCTGTCATATGTGTGAGCATTTTTGAAATTGAAAACTCCTCTTCTTGTGAATGTCGCTTCGTCAGTGAATAGAATGTTGTTGAAGAAAAACGGATCGTCATTCTGATACCGACGAATGCGTTCACAAAAATCCAATCTAGATAGAATTAGAAAATTATGATTAAAATACACCGACCTCAATCCTCTAGAATTTTCCATTGGGGTTACTTGAAACAACTGGTACATACACAATAATGTTTGTAACTCCAGAGATGAACTTTCGGCCAGAATAAAATTTCAGATTTGAGAGATTTTCAATGCACACCATTATTAAAACCGCAATATCTCGGTAACCACTCACTTTATGAGTTTCAACTAAGTATACCTTTTTCGTACAAAAAATTAGTAGTTTTCAGTTTTTCTGAACAGATTTGCAGAAAGGTGATCATCGAAAAAGTTATGCCCCTGTAAAACATTCGGGTTTAGTGTAGGTGGCGCCAACTATGATGTAGCTCAAAATAGGTATCACGGTTGGAAGCGGCATCCTCGATAACCCCCTATTACAAAGTTCCAAATCAATATTCCAGTAATTAGCAGAAAAACGAGCGATTTAATTTTTTTCAAAGTCAAATTTAACACACTGTATATCGAAAACAAGCAACAATCGGACAAAACGTATTAATGAAAGTCTATTTAATTTTTGATGCTCTATCCGAATATATGGGTTTGGCCCATTGTTAGAGGGACACCCTATATATATATATATATATATATATATATATATATATATATATATATATATATATATATATATATATATATATACAGGGTGTTTCATCAGCAAACCGACATAGCCGAATGGTAGGTGTATTTTTTCAAGGCGATTCAGGATCCGGTATTGAAATTTTTGTGAGGCCCTTCGTTTCGATGTTACAGGGTGATTCATGTATTTTGTCGAAATTTTTGATGATCAGTATCTTTTGAACGAATTGATGGAATTGAATGAAATTTTGTAGGTATGCTCTGTCAATGACACTCAATGCACTGCATTTCCCGCCGATTCGAAAAAATGCAGTGGCGTACATAATTTTCTGACCACCTTGGGTTTTGTTAAAAAGATCACCCTGTATGCATTTTATTTAAATGTTTATCCCATCTGAGAAAACTACATGAGAATAGCTACTATTCTGGCAAAAAAAAATGTTTGGCACCATCAACTGAAACGAGAAAAGATAGGTAGACTTTGATTGCTTTTAGGATTTCAAATCATGTTTGTTCGTAATTTTCGACAAATCATATGTGATTTCCTAAAAGGTACGTATTTTGTATTTATTTCAAATAAATTCGTTTTTTCTACTGATTCAGGTATCATTAGGCACCATTCTAGATTTTTGTTAGCTAAACATAAGTGAAAATCAAAAAAAAAAGACAACTCAACGGAGAAATTATATTTTTTTCCAAACAAAAGTACATAAATGAAACATAAAGAAAAACATCAAAACATGTTGGAAAAAAAATTCAGTTCAGTGAAGACGATGTTCAAACAGGCCGCCATCAAACTCGAGACATTTCCTTGACCTTTTCATTAAATCTTCGGTTGCCCTACTGATCGCCTCAGGGTTGCCTCTTATTTGGTCAGCTGCCGCGATAATTCTGCGTCTCAGCTCCTCACCTGTGTCCACTTCATCTTGATAAACAATGGCTTTCATGTAACCCCACAAGAAATAATCTACTGGTGTTAGGTCAGGCGACCTGGGGGGCCAAGCATAGGGACCTCCACGACCTATCCACCTGTTTGGATACCTTGTGTCAAGATGATTTCGGACAGCTAAGGAAAAATGGGGCGGCGCTCCATCATGTTGAAAGATCAGTCCCCTCTCATTCACGTTCCTGTTTTCCAAGTAACCAGGCAGCTCATTTTGTAGAAAATTGCCATAGATCTCTCCAGTCAATCTTGATTCGAAAAAGTGGGGTCCAATCAGTTTGTCACCAATTAGGCCACACCACACATTCTCAGAAAATCTATGCTGCGACTGAGTCGTTCTCGTTGCATGGGGGTTCTGATGTGACCAAACATGTGAATTTCGAGTATTAAACACCCCATCTCTCGTGAACCGGGCTTCATCGGTGAAAAGAATTCTAGGAATATTGCGTCTATGTCCTACAATCCACCGACACAATGCTCGTCTAGCAACTTCGTCACCTTCTTCGAGCCTCTGGACTTTCTGCATATGATACGGATGGAGACGTTCCTTTTTGATTATCCTCCAAACTTGTGAATGAGGGACTCCAACAGCAGCACTTATTCTTCTCGTGCTTGTTTGGGGATTCTGTTGAACCATCTGAATGATGCTTTCTACCTAAAAATTTAAATATCCTGATAATGAGCAATGAATAATATCGAGAAGCAACCAAAAAACGAACCTGAGTTGCGTCTTGTCTGATGGGTCGTTCTCTAATGGATTTCGAGGGAAACTTTCCGTGTTCCCTTGAAAATTGGAACACCCTGGAGAAAGTTTCATGATGTGGCACACGGCGTTCGGGGTACCGTCTTCGGTACTCTCGTTCGGCAGCCCTTCCATTGGCATCGGCAAATCCGTAAATAAACAAAATGTCAGCATATTCTGCGTTGGAATAATGATACGGCATTTTAAACACCAAATAAATATCACTTCAGCAAGCTTTTACCAGTCAGTGATTATTAAATTAAGTAAATCAACAAACGCTTAATAAGTGAGAGAGGCAAGTGAATCAAATCTGACATCTACTGACAGGAAATGTCAGATATTAAACAAAAATGAATACTTTTCCATTGCTCACTATCGGAATTTTCGTTTTTGATTAGATAAAGTCTACCTATCTTTTCTCGTTTCAGTTGATGGTGCCAAACATTTTTTTTTGCCAGAATAGTAGCTATTCTCATGTAGTTTTCTCAGATGGGATAAACATTTAAATAAAATGCATACAGGGTGATCTTTTTAACAAAACCCAAGGTGGTCAGAAAATTATGTACGCCACTGCATTTTTTCGAATCGGCGGGAAATGCAGTGCATTGAGTGTCATTGACAGAGCATACGTACAAAATTTCATTCAATTCCATCAATTCGTTCAAAAGATACTGATCATCAAAAATTTCGACAAAATACATGAATCACCCTGTAACATCGAAACGAAGGGCCTCACAAAAATTTCAATACCGGATCCTGAATCGCCTTGAAAAAATACACCTTCCATTCAGCTATGTCGGTTTGCTGATGAAACACCCTGTATATATATATATATATATATATATATATATATATATATATATATATATATATATATAAAGTCAAACTCACCCTGGGTATGGGTAATGGGGATCGCCTCATTAGTGACTTTTTTAGAGAAAATTCACTAAAAAGAATAGATTGCAATTTATAAAGCAAACTTAATTTTAATACCTTTATCTGGGAAAAAAGTAAATTTCAAAAACTACCCCCACCCAATATCAAGAGGTCGAAAGAGGGTCAAGAAGATTAAGTTTGCAATTTTTTTGAGTAACTTATTCAACATGTCATATTTGATTTCTTTATCCTATTTGGTCTCCGAAATATTTTGAGAAAAATGTTTCCTTACCCCGCTTTGACAGCCCCTAACTCCCACAAAAATACCATGAGGACATTGAAACAACCAGAAATAGAATGACATGATCCACAACAACTTCCCGGGGTTGCTGGTGAACCGACGTCTAACCCTGTATAGTTTTTATGTTTTAATTGCATTTTTAGAAAAACATCAAAATCAAAAAAAAACGAGTTAAACATTAAATCATAATAGAGAGAAATACAGGGTGTTACAAAATAGTGGGCCAAGCCGCTAACCACGGATTTCCAAGACAGCAATTTTATGACTTTTCCTATAACATTTTTCTTCTGGTGGCTCCGTTTTCGAAATACAGAGTGTTGAAATTGAACTTAAAAAATAATTTTTCAGTTCTAGTTTTTATGTTTTTGAAGTTATCTCCATGAAAATTTCCAGGTAGTCTTATTTTGGAACTGGACTCTATATGTGTAGATGAGAAGAGAACAATCAAATCCCAAGGGGGGTACAGGGTGGGTGGAACAAGTATTGACCCTATACACTTTTTTGTGCGTACGCCAATGGTTTCAAAACAAATGACTGTTGTTAAACAAAAGAATTTTATAACTTATGTTTCTCTAGTTGAATTTTGATAAAGCGACTTGTTTATGAGTTATTGTAAGTTGTATGGTCGGACCCATATGCATACAGAGCAGGATTCTCAACAGAAACAGCACTGCACCAACTGGTGCTGAAACTGGAGAATACGCTGGAGAACAAGGAGGTGGCGCTGGGGGCCTTCCTAGACATAGAGGGGGCCTTTAGCAACACCTCGTTCGGATCGGTTCTGGCAGCTGCCCGGGAGCGTGGAATAGAGGAGACCTGCTGCAGGTGGATCGGTTCCATGCTCAGGGACAGGGCGGTGTTCACCTCACTCGCGGGAGGGACTCTGCTGGCGGGGGTCGCGGCGGGGTGTCCGCAGGGGAGCGTTCTGTCTCCCTTGCTCTGGTGTCTAGTCGTGGACGGCCTGCTGGGGAGGCTCTCGGGAGGGGGGTATGAGGTACAGGGCTATGCGGACGACATTGTCATCATAGTCCGAGGAAAGGTCACACAGGCAGTGTGGGAGCGTATGCAGACTGCACTGAAAGTGGTGGAAGGGTGGACGGTTGATCAAGGGCTCGGGGTGAGCCCCGAGAAAGCAACCGTCGTGCCGTTTACCAGGAGGAGGAAGTGTGAAAGCCACAGAACTCTCACTCTATACGGTAGGAGCGTTCCAATGGCCAGGGAGGTAAAATATCTTGGGGTCGTATTGGACTCTAAGCTAACCTGGAATGGTCACATTGGAAAAATACTGCGTAAGGCAGTCATGACCTTAGCCGTCACTACGCGGCTATATGGAAAAACGTGGGGACTAAGACCTAGTATGGCCCACTGGCTGTACACAAGGGTGGTCAGACCATCGTTAACATATGCGGCACTGGTCTGGTGGCCTAAGGTGACACAATCCAGTGCCAAACAAAAACTAGGCAAGATCCAAAGGATGGCTTGCCTAGGCATCACAGGGGCCATGTCTTCAACCCCAACAGCCGCCATGGAGGTGTTGCTGGATCTACCCCCCCTACACTTCGTTATTATGGGAGAGGCCAGGCTAGGACTATACAGACTAGCCTGCAATGGTAGACTGAAGATCAACCCAGGCTTCAGGGGCCACTGCAAAATTCAGGAGATCGTGAAGGAACCCATGCTTGAAATGAGGTCAGACTTCGCGAGCCCGCGAATGTGCAGGGAAAACAACTTCACAGTGGAAATCCCTGATCGCGGGGCATGGCGGGAGGAGACACCGGGCATACCACGGGACGCGCTCGTCTGGTTCACGGACGGATCTGGCGGGGAGCGTGGGACGGGGGCAGGTGTTTACTCGGAAGGACCGAGGGTAAGTCACAGTATTTCCCTCGGAGCCCATGCAACGGTGTTTCAGGCCGAGATGTACGCCATCCTGCACTGTGTGCGGGAGAACAAGAGGAGGGGCTACACCAACAAGCGGATCCTCATAGCCACAGACAGCCAGGCAGCCCTTAAGGCACTAAGTAGCCCACGGGTAAATTCCTGGCTGGTGAGTGAGTGCCGAGACGAGACGAGCGACCTGGCTAGGCAGAATGAGGTGACCCTCATCTGGGTGCCGGGTCACTCGGGGGTCAAAGGCAATGAAGAAGCTGACAGTCTCGCAAAGAGGGGGTCAGCAGAACCATTTATGGGACCAGAACCGGCTCTGGGCGTGTCAAAGAGCACTGCCAGGGGAGCCATTAAGTCCTGGGTCAGAAACCAACACAAGGTGTACTGGGCGGACTGTCCAGGGCTCAGACATGGGAAGTCAATAATTGACGGACCCAGTTCAAAGAGAGCTGTGGAGCTGCTAAACCTTAGCAGAGGACAGCTCAGAAACACAACAGGTCTCTTGACGGGACACATGGCCGTCAAGAAACACCTACATAAAATGGGGCGGTTCGAAGGGGACCTCGCATGCAGACTCTGCGGCGAGGGGGAGGAATCAGCCCAGCACATCTTGTGCGAGTGTATAGCTCTGGACCGGAAAAGACAACTGATCTACGGTCACTCTAGACCGGAGACAGAGCAATATAAAACTTCACCCTACCAATCGCTGTGCAGACTAGTTCAAGGCACAGTGATTTTGGAATGGGTGGAGTAAGACTAGGGGTATGCACAATCAACCAAGGGTTGCGGTGCTATCGGGGCGGCAAGGCCGCGGACGAGCCCTGAGGGAACAAAAAAAAAAAAAAAAAATGGTCGGACCCAAACAGGTGAGAAAAAACCTACGAAACCTTTTTTCTTTTATAATTGTGATGTTTTTGAAGTTATCTCCATGAAATTTTGCACGTAGTCTTATTCTACGACTAGACGAGATCTGCGTGAATAAGAAAACTCAAACCCCAAGGGGTAGAGTAGCGATGGTATTACTAATAGTCCCCTAAACTTCTTTGTGCGCACGCCAATGGTTTCAAAACAAATGGCTGTTATTAGATCAATCAATGTCGTAACTTTAGTTACGAATCCTACAAGGCGCACAGAAATACCGTATGAAATCAGACGTTTTCTAAAAATCGGTTTTCTCTTATCAAAAGAGCCCGCCTGTGCATCCAAGGGGGTGGTAGCTATATTGAGCATTTAATTTACTTATAATTTTATTTCTATAACATTGCTTCACTTACCGTTTTTCATTATTTTTTGTCGAGTTTTCATCTTAATGGTAGACTGACGGTTTAAGTTTAATACAAGTTATACTTATAAAACGGTTTTGATGACCTCTAATTACATATGTGTAAAACATACTAGTATGTACTTATTCAAGTAGCAATATTTAAGGCAATGGAATGAGCTACAATTTCTGTGTAATACATTCTCTATTCTGGTTGCAAATGAATAAAAAAAAACATTTTTTTTAAATTTGTTGAGATGTGTCACCGGCGTCCAAGAACGCAAATAACCTACGATATTAGTTTCTATTAGACCACCATCGCCCAAATAAAAAAAATGTAAGGGTTTGATTTTTATTATTTACGCAGATGTCGTCTAGTCGTGGTATAAGACTACATGTTATATTTCATGGAGATAACGTTTCGTAGGTTCTTTCTCACCTGTTTGGGTCCGACCATACAACTTACGATAACTCATAAACTAGTCGTTTTATCAAAATTCAACTAGAGAAACAAAAGTTATAAAATTATTCTGTTTAACAACAGTCATTTGTTTTGAAACCATTGGCGTGCGCACAAAAAAGTTTAGAAGGTCAATACTTGTTACACCCCCCTGTACCCCCCTTGGGATTTGATTTTTCTCTCCTCATCTACACAGATTGCGTCTAGTTCTGAAAAAAGACTACGTGCAAAATTTTATGGAGATAACTTCAAAAACATAAAAATTATAAATGAAAAAAGGTTTCGTAGGTTTTTCTTACCTATTTGGATCCGACCACACAACTTACAATAACTCATAAACTAGTAGTTTTATCAAAATTCAACTTTTTATCAAAACAAAAGTTATAAAATTATGTTTTCTAACAAAAGCCATTTGTTTTGAAACCATTGGCGTGCGCACAAAAAGTTTAGAGGGTCAATACTTGTACACCCCCCCCCTCCCTGTACCCCCTTGGGATTTGATTGTTCTCTCCTCATCTACACAGATGGCGTCTAGTTCCAAAATAAGACAACGTGCAAATTTTCATGGAGATAACTCCAAAAACATAAAAACTAGATGAGAAAAATTATATTTTAAGTTCAATTTCAACACTCTGTATTTCTAAAACGGGGCCCCCAGAAGAAAAATGTCATAGGAAAAGTCATAAAATTTTCGTCTCGGGAATCCGTGGTTAGCGGGTTGGCCCACTATTTTGTAATACCCTGTATATTAACGTGTAGCAAAAAGAGATCAATCAGCATATATTTCCAAAAATCAATACGTAAGAGATTTTCACCTTTTTGTACACACTACAGCATTCGAACGCGTCATCATTCTTCGCAAAGTGTTTAGGCTGTTGTCCTTGGCAGGATGACGGAGACTGTTGAGAACTAAAGGGTCCTCAAAGTCAATTTGCGTGTGCATTTGACCGTGCATTGGACTGTGATACACCACGTCAGACCTTATTTTGCAGACGATGTAAAGCAAAGTGGCCCTTCTCCAGAGAAAATGGAACAATGCTGACATGCTGATTTCTTACCTCGAATTCACCGAGTGCCAGTCATTCACGACACTTGATTTTACGAGGGTTTTTTAGTGTGTCAGATGTTTTCAAACATACTTTTGAAGAACAGACGAGGATACGAATTAACAAAATGGTAATAAACAGTAGCGTTATTATCACAGTCTAAAAGCGACGTAAACTTGCCGTCGCAACCATGACACTCTAAATCCAGTAGCTCTTTCCGTTTAACTGTAGCTTTCGCACCACACCAATTGGTCCAGGTTTTCTACAAGTGCCCTTTTTTTCTCACATATTGTGACAAAGTAAGCACTTTTATGTAACTTACGCTGCACCTAAACGATCTAAAATAACAGAGATCAAATATTGATTGTGACACCTATTGGACTCTATTGTGCCGTGGCTGATTCTTCCACTGCTACTTCACTGAGTTATCTAATGGAATTGGTTGACCTGCTGGTGTGTCGTCTCAATGTCTTATCTAATATGTTGGGTTATAAAAGAGGAAGTGTTCAGAAAGTATTGAAAATAATACAATGTTAAGGGAGCGGAGGGTAATTTATAGGATAAAATTCCCGAACTAGGCACATATATAGACATAGGTAACAGAATAATGTAAACTATATTAACTCACAAAACTTGACATGATTAAATTAACAAATAAATGAACTTACGTAGATATTTACATGACTATTAGTTTTACAGTGTTTATGTTTACATGATTAATTTACAAGTACCGCGTCGTTATATCTGAAGCAATCTAAATTTTACCGTCTACATTGTAAAAACGTATTTAATTAACTGATTCTTACTCTGACTAAATGAATCTTATTTATATTTACAAAACAATAACACTTATTTGATTCTTCATTAGTTTTCCGACCTTCCGAATTCCTGACTGCAACATTCCTGGATATCTTGCAACTTTGCTTTGTTTATTGTTTATATATTGAATGTGATAATTTCAATGTCAATCCATACAATGCTGACCTCTAATTAATTGCACTATTTACATTCCTTGCTTCAAGAATTAAACTGAACTACTTTCAATTATTATTTTAGTGTTTTTTGACAATTATGTTTTTTCTTTTATTACGGCCTTTATGAAGACATCCTGTTCTCTGCACAACAATGTATATGTATTACGGGAAAAACAAGAAATACAAAAGCTGTGTTATTAAATGGTTAAAGTGGTTTGTGTATCTGAGGGGTAACAAAGTTATTTGAAAGTATCGTATTTATATTTGATAGTGAACAAGCTGTTTTAACGACATGTGATCACTAGAGTTTACATAGCACAATAAAACTTGGCTTACCGGCATCAAGTGTCGCAATAGTGACTGTTATGAACAACAATATAGTTAATAAATATTAAAAAAAAGGGGTAGTAAAAACTTATCTGCCTCCTCTCACTGTTGTGTTCGTTACACTAAGACGTCTTTGTTGCAATTAATTAAGCAGAAATCCAATTGTAACGCAAAATGGTAATCAAACAATAAATCCAGCATATAACAAAATCTATTTTATCCAGAAAAGTTCAATCTATTTTAACCCTTCACGGGAAAGGTGGCGTCTGACAGGCTACTACTCGCCAAAGTTTGTAAATTATTTTTAAACGGACACGCCTACAACTCGGTCCATGCCATGTATTCCTTAAGTGATTTGACAGCTCCATTATCCCCCACTTTAAAGTTGATAACGGAATTTAGACCGAAAATTAAAATTATAATTAGTGTGTCCCGGTCTGTCAGACGCCACGTGTCGGTTAGTGTAAGTTTGTTTTACATTATAAAAATGGCTGGACCGTCAAAAAGGGTGTGTTTTGGTGATAAAAACTTTGAA
Source organism: Tillus elongatus (assembly GCA_964006375.1). NCBI lineage: Eukaryota > Metazoa > Arthropoda > Insecta > Coleoptera > Cleridae > Tillus > Tillus elongatus. The sequence continues at coordinate 171,910,058 of OZ023265.1, read as the reverse complement.
GATACTGTAATGCAGTGGTTTGATGAAGCCCATTAGACCAAGTCCTAGAGGATGAATATTTGCAATCCGAACATGACAGTGACTGAAGTTTCAGAAAGCGAGGAAGAGGATACTATTAGTGGAAACACGGCATCGGAAAATGCGGAAAGCGAGAATGTTGAAAGTGAAAATGCGAAAAGTCACGAAGAGAACAACGTTAGTAAAGTCATGAAGACACCTGCTAAATACATATACGGCAAAAACAGGCTTAGATGGTGCAAGACAGAGGTCCGTCCTTCATCGCGCACTAGAAAACATAATATCATAATGAAAATTCCTGTTCTCAAAGGTAGAGCACGTGATCTTGGCGAAAAAGCCACACCGCTTTCAGTTTGGAATTTGTTGTTTTCTGAGGAGATTTTGCTTGAAATATTATATTGCACAAACCATAAGCTCACTCAAATGCGTCTCTGGTATAAAACAGATATAATTAATGTAAGAGAATGTGATATGGTAGAAATGAAAGCTTTCATAGGCCTACTGATTTTTACGTCCATTTTCAAGTCAAATCATGAAAATATAGAATCTGTTTTCGCGACAGATGGCTCCGGGCGCCATATATTTCGAGCAGTCATGAGCCAAAAACGGTTTTCCATCCTAACATATGCTAGAACGAGTTATCTCTACAATTCCTACATATATTGAGGCAAAGGTTCAGACGGATTTGGGCTAACTCAAGAAGAGCAAACATTTCTGAAACCGACTCAGGCAGTTATTCGTCTTGCAAAGCCCCTTTTTAGCTCTAACAGAAATATAACCGCCGATAATTGGTTTACTTCAATGGAAGTAATAAATATTTCACGAAAAAATGACATATGTTGGCACACTAAAAAAAAGAAGCCGGATATTCCTCTATCATTTTTACCAAATCGAAAAAGAAATATGGGGTCAACAGAATACGGATTTCGGGAAGAGGTCACTATGATTTCTTATGTGGGCAAACGTGGAAAGGACACACTTCTTCTTTCTTCAATGCACGATAGCGTTTATACAGATCCAGAAACGCAGAAGCCTGGAATTATTGCTTACTACAACAGTAATAAAGGTAGTGTTGATACAATGGACGAAAAATGTGCAAAAAGTTCAACAAGTCGTCGTATCGCCGGTGGCCACCAACAGTTTTCTTTCGTCTTCTTGACGTTTCCATCGTGAATTCATATATTTTGCACCAGTATTTTGAAAAAAACAATACTGTGAAATATAAATCTTCATTTGCGGAAGAACTAGCAAATCAATTAGTGGAGGAACATATGAGGAAACGTTTGGATAATCCTCGCATACCGCACAACGTGCGGAATACTATAAGAAAAATACTGCGTGTACCACAAGTAAATCCTTATGCTGTGGAACAAATTACTCTGGAAAAACGCAAACCGTGTTCCATATGCCCAAGAGCTGTCCATCGAATGACCAGATACGTTTGTGTAAAGTGCAGGCACCCAATTTGTTCACAATGTTCAAAGCCGCTGTGTGATTTATGTATGCATTTCAAAAGGTAAAGATTAGCGGTTGCTGGAAAGACAGTTTTTTTCTTTAACAAAACCAATGTTTTTTTTAATGTTTTTTAAGTTGTATCGAAGTCGTCTACAAAATTTATTTGTACTACAGGGTCATATATTTAGGGGCAGTTTCGAAAATGTATGTTAAATTTGCGTTAAATTCAATTAAAACTCTTATGTTATGTTATTTATACTAATTTTGTGCAATTTTTTGATATACGTGTCTTGTAATAAGAGCAAAATTACAGTTTCTGTTAATAATTACATATTTTTTCAAGAATGTAGTCATTTTACTCGCACCCAACAATAGTAGTCTCTCAGATGCCACCTTTCCGGTAGTGTACCAAAAGTCTCATCTTTCCGGTTAAGGGTTAAGTAAAATGACCAATCTGTTTGCAAACTATAAACCAGTTAAATAGAATACCACTGGAAAATAAGGTACTGTCGAGAAAACAAAACAGTCCGGAAACTACCATTCCGGAATTAAACCCTGTAATAAGAGTCAAAAACTAACATTCAGAGGTATTATAAAAATTAAACTTACCCCGTATATACCAATCCAGTGGTTTTAACTATTTATAAGATGGTACCTTGTGATGAATTTAACTCCCGCTAAAGTGGTATATTGTACAACGCTCGGTACAAATATTTAGTAAGAAACTTGAAGGTATCCAGCAACTGCTGTAGGTAATTTTAACCTATATTGTTCAAGATCTTACACTCGTCATCTGTCTTTCCAATAAAATAAATTTTAAAACTCCTTCCTTTCAAGATAGCAATTTTGCAAATCAGTATATAAGAAGTATGTTGATAAAGATGAGGGTGATAATAACAGGCAGTTGGAAATATTTTAACACAAAATTTCAAGGTATTTATTTGCTATTTTCTTATAATCCGTTTCTCAATTTATTGCTGTGATTATACTGATAGTCCGTGTCACCTTTTATTTAACTATTAAATAAAATTAAAATTAATGTCTGAGCTATAAATTCAAAAAATTTGCAGGTGATGTTTAAAACCGTTACAATAGGACCTCTTCATATATACTGTTGTCAAAAGCTTATAATGTTTAATAATATGTTCAACAAATTCTGACTTTCTTCTCTCAACATCATTCAGCGAGCATATTTTCTGTCTCACGTCTCTAGAACACTTTTATTTGTCTTCCTATGTATGTCTTTGTGATTTTTCCATGTTAACATTTTACCAGCTTATATTCTCTCTATGTGTTACTTACTCAAGTCCCGCTTGCTGACTTGACTAATCTCTTTTTCACGTTAAAATTAAAATGTTTAGTAGGATGAGTATTTTGTGTTTCAATCACTTGCTTTGCCTCTGCGATACCTCGAGTGGACTACTCGAGGTATGTTTGTTACATTTAGCATCATCAGTGATACTATTTTTATTTTATTTCAACAACACACCACGAGGGCTCACAGCCTAAATATTATCGTACTGTTGGTGTCGACAAGGAGGAAAGAGGCAACTTGTTAATTCTGGATTTGAAGGTTTGAAGTTTCGGAGGAAAAGGAAAAACATGTGCCGGAAAGGAATTCCACAACTTGTAAGTCCTCGGGACAAAAGAACGGGCACAACAAGATGTTCTATGTCTGTTGACCTGGACAGTAAAAGGGTGCATTCGCTCTGTTCCCCTGGCAGATCTGTTGGGGGCAGCAGGTGCAGGAACTATGGAAGAAAGCTCTTCTGAGCATTGCCCGTGCAGATATCTATAAAAGAGAGAGGGGTCATCAATGGCGCGTCGGTGGGCAAGGGATGGCAGCCTTTGGGTGAGGGTAGGGTCACTGATGAGACGTACAGCTCTCTTCTAAATGGAGTCCAGGATAGCGAGTGTAGAAGCGGCAGCAGCACCCCAAAGTGGGAGCAGTATTCAAAGTTTGGCCTTATTTGTGAAGTATATAAGGTATAGAGATCAGCTGGTGAAAAGTATTTGCGAGCCCGGAAGAGGAAACCTAATTTCTTAGCTGCCGCTTCTGCAATTGATGTGACGTGTTGGTGCCAATTGAGATTTCGATTCACAGAAATGCCAACAAGTGAAAAGGACTCATTACTTTGAATAACTTGGTTGTTCTTTGTGATGGGTCTAGGGCTGGTGTATTTCTTATGAGATAGAAAGCAAGACTGATATTTGGTGGAGTTGAATTGTACAAGATTTCTGCTTCCCCAGTCTAATATTTTTTGGAGATCCACAGAGACAGAACCCTCCATGAGTCTGCGATCCTCATCTAATTGGGCTAAAGAGACAGGCTTAGAATATTGTATATTTGAATGGAAGGTGCTGTCATCCACGTAACTGTGAACTGGGTTGGGTGTGCTAGAGAGGAGGTCATTCATGTGGAGAAGAAACAAAGTAGGGGCTAAAGCTGAACCTTGAGGGACTCATGCATTAATTGGATACAGTTTCATCGAATGTCCATCCACGACAACAGAAATGCTCCGATTGAAGAGGAAATTTGATGTCCAGGTACAGAGTTTTGGTGGTAGGCCATAGGCCGGAAGTTTATTAAGCAGCGCTGCATGCAACACCTGGTCGAATGCTTTCGATATGTCTAGAACTACAATCTTGGAATTACCGTGTAGTTCCATAGACTTGTTCCAAAAATGAGTGACAAAGGAAAGGAGGTTGTCGGTTGATCTGCGCTGACGGAATCCATACTGCCTGTCGTAGATTAGACTGTGTTTTTGAAGAAACTTTGTAATTCGGTGTTTATGTACTTTTTCATCACTTTAGAGATTACTGAAAGGAGAGAAATACGCTTATAGTTGCTAGGAAGCGCTTTGGATTATTTCTTGGGGATGGGTTGTACTCGAGCAGTTTTCCGGTTACTAGAGAATATGCCTGTATTGTAAGATGTCTGAAACAGACGAATCAGGTCAGGAGCAAGTTCTGGTGCGCATTTTTTGAGAACAATTGCTGGGATCTCGTCAAGGCCAGAGGCTTTCCTGGTATTAAGAGAAGAGAGCAGCTTTCGTACCTTTTTAGTTTTGAAAATGATTTCCGTGATTTTATGCGCGATATTGGTGGTTGGGCATTGGGAAGGTGGGTTTAGAGTATAATTGCCGGCGAACAACGAGGCAAAAGTTCAGCCTTGCCCAGAGCGGTAGAAACAATTTCATCCCAAGATACGTAAACAGTTTTACTTGTATAACGCTGTGTTCATAAGGTGCGGAACAAATATATTATTTTAATGTCGATCGATCTAATTTTAGCCAAGGTTAGGTGAATTGACGTTTCAAAATATGACAGATTTGATTTTGTCATAAGCGCACAGTTTTTCTAAATTCACCGGTCTAGTGGCAATTCACATTTTAATAAAACAATAGAAAGAGATAACTAATTAAATCTGTTTTAGTTTTACAGTCCACATACGCTTTTAGTATACTTTGTTTAAAGAAAACCATTACATAATGAGTCGCTTTGAATCGAGCAGAAAAATAATTTCAAACATAGTTTAAAAAAACCTTTACCATATCCATAAATAGCAGGCGACCTGTTTGTTAATGTCTAAGACTACCCTTGAAAGGTTGCGCTCCATATCTTTCTTGATTACACAAGCGCAAGACCTCCCTTACACACACAAATATATATATATATATATATATATATATATATATATATATATATATATATATATATATATATATATATATATATATATATATATATATATATATATACAATAAACATTCGCTAAAACAGCAATGGCAGGCAGTTGGATTTGAACTCAACAGCAAGTGGATTAACCGATTGTGGTCAAGATATCCCGAGGACGCGTGGTGACTGAACGGCTCACCTCAGCTCTTGTACAAGCTTATGTTTCACCACACACAGACAGGGGTGGCGCGTAAATTTCTGAGAGATTAAAACATCACCGTTTTGGCGGTGCCTAGGCAGTCCCCTGATGTTAATCCCTTTTAACATCTATGGAAGTAGATTTTTAAACCAACACCATAGATTACTTCAATCAAAGCCGCAATTGTTTGAATGGATTTCGTATCTTTGGAGTGGTATAGATCAAAGAGAGATCGACAACCTGATTTTCAGCTTGCCCAACATGTCGGGACGTAATTAATGCCCCAAGAGACATTGGTTATTGACATTATGTTAGCTTGACTAAGAATTAACGTTAATTTTTGTAATTATGCTATTTTGTTTATTTTTAATGAAGAAATTTAATTTCTTACATTCACCTCGAATATAACTTTTTGGAAAATGGGTTTCTTTGTTTTAAATTGGTTCCTGCAAAATACAAAAAGAAGACTTTAATTTCTTGCCTTATTCTCTAGATTATTTTGATGTGGGTTTTTTACCGTTAATTGTAAACAAGCCATTCAATTCTTACATCCTTGGACTGGTGCTGTAATGGCCTTCCAGATTAAGGAAAAATAAAAAATTTGGTAGCTTTTCTGAGAAAATTTTGAATCTGACAATAATGATGAGGAAAATCCCATTGTCATATTATAAGATCCAGTACCCAAACTTTGGTAAATATTGAATCAACAGATATTAAAATATTGAATACACCTAACTTTGCGGACATGGTATGTGTTTTGTTCTTTGCCGTCGGTGTATTTGAAGTGTGTGTTGTAACAATTTTTAATTAGAAAAACTGTTACTAAATTAGAAGGAATAAAGCCATGGCCAAAAATATTGTCTCCCCTGTGATGATTTCAAATTCACATAGTTGGTATAAATCAATAAGGTCGTACGTCTATTATAGTATTCCTCTGATAAATATATTTATGCTATTAGCAGTTTAATAAATAGATTTTTTCATGTAAAATATGTAGTTTAATTGGGTTAATGTCGTCTTATGGACGGCAACTTCAAGGTCTCTGCTGCTGTTAGATTGCTAATAATATTGTACTTGCTTTTAGATCCTTTGATGATCTTAATTGTTGCTTCAAAGAGATAGTAATTTTCTTTGAAGAAATTCTAATGCTTTGAGATGCAAGTATTAATTAGTCTACGGTGTGGTCTTAACAGATTTTGTACAGTACGATGCCGTAAGACTGACACAAACTTAAGTCTACAAAGAACAATACAATTTTAAGCACACTAAACCAAACATGTTTTAAGAATTTATTTATTATTTACCCAATTTATTTAATAATTTTAAAGTTGCAAAATAGATTATTCTTGCACAACACAAACCTATTGTTAATATTTTATGAAACAAGTACCTTGTAAAGCTACAGTTGTAAAGATATGTTTCTAGATGCTTAAGAAATCGAAAAATCTGGACGCAGCAAGTGCGTTATACCAGTGAATTTTCATAAAAATGGTTAACAGCAAATGTGTCTTTTTTAATGAAAGCGGGCATCAAATTTGGTTACTATTATAAATTATATAGTAGCAACAATGTACCTTATTTCATCAGAATAACTCTATTATTTGAGAATGTACATTTTTTCGAAAATGACCTTAAAATGTTCCCGAAAAAACTGGTCTGATTTGCCTGGCCAACGAACCTCTTCAAAATATTTACCCACCCACCAAGATGTAAATTTACAAATTATTCACACAAAAAGCTATTCGACGAAGCTTCCAAAATGAAATTTGCATGAAAATTTCCAAACAATTTTTTCACAGAAATCCGGAAACATTTTTTTACAATAACTTATTAAACATTTATTATTAATTATCAAAATTTTACAAGCAATGATTTTTATGAAAACACAAAAAAATTGTATACGGCACCTCGATTTTTTCCACGAATAATATAAACGAAAACCTCACTGAAAGCTTCATTTTCATGGAACTCTGCTATATATTGGTAAAACGCCGTGTCACAATTTTTGATAGGTGCCAAAAACATGCATTATAATTCGATGTAAAATGCAATAATATAAGAGGTCTTCGATTTAAAAAAGAAAATTTGTATCACTAACGACTTATAGGCCAGCCTGTGATTGTCGAAATGATTTAATAAGATGTAGCTCAAGACACCCTACAATTAACGTATACAATTTTGTATTGTATATTGTATAACTAAAAACGGCAATGTTGAGCTTTACCGCAATAATGCATCACCCTGTATATATGTAAACATATAAAAACTGAAACTAACATCGCATATGGGTTTAAGGGGACCTACTTGGCGCTCATTGAACGAAATCTTTTCAATATCCAAAAGGCACGTGGAATTTTTTCTACGAATATTCGCTAAAAATTATAGAGTATTAAACCATAAACTCTATAACTAAAACTATGAGAAAAGTATTTTGCTGACAAAAGTTACTTATTTCAGCTGACCGACAACTTATAGACAAAAGTTTTTCATGAAACTCTAAATCATGGACCCCACCCACCAGCCGCATCTGTTACCAGAAAATTTGTGAAAGACACCCCCATTTTTTTTTGTTCCCTCAGGGCTCGTCCGCGGCCTTGCCGCCCCGATAGCACCGCAACCCTTGGTTGATTGTGCATACCCTTAGTCTTACTCCACCCATTCCAAGATCACTGTGCCTTGAACTAGTCTGCACAGCGATTGGTAGGGTGAAGTTTTATATTGCTCTGTCTCCGGTCTAGAGTGACCGTAGATCAGTTGTCTTTTCCGGTCCAGAGCTATACACTCACACAAGATGTGCTGGGCTGATTCCTCCCCCTCGCCGCAGAGTCTGCATGCGAGGTCCCCTTCGAACCGCCCCATTTTATGCAGGTGTTTCTTGACGGCCATGTGTCCCGTCAAGAGACCTGTTGTGTTTCTGAGCTGTCCTCTGCTAAGGTTTAGCAGCTCCACAGCTCTCTTTGAACTGGGTCCGTCAATTATTGACTTCCCATGTCTGAGCCCTGGACAGTCCGCCCAGTACACCTTGTGTTGGTTTCTGACCCAGGACTTAATGGCTCCCCTGGCAGTGCTCTTTGACACGCCCAGAGCCGGTTCTGGTCCCATAAATGGTTCTGCTGACCCTCTCTTCGCGAGACTGTCAGCTTCTTCATTGCCTTTAACCCCCGAGTGACCCGGCACCCAGATGAGGGTCACCTCATTCTGCCCAGCCAGGTCGCTCGTCTCGTCTCGGCACTCACTTACCAGCCAGGAATTTACCCGTGGGCTACTTAGTGCCTTAAGGGCTGCCTGGCTGTCTGTGGCTATGAGGATCCGCTTGTTGGTGTAGCCCCTCCGCTTGTTCTCCCGCACACAGTGCAGGATGGCGTACATCTCGGCCTGAAACACCGTTGCATGGGCTCCGAGGGAAATACTATGACTTACCCTTGGTCCTTCCGAGTAAACACCTGCCCCCGTCCCACGCTCCCCGCCAGATCCGTCCGTGAACCAGACGAGCGCGTCCCGTGGCATGCCCGGCGTCTCCTCCCGCCATGCCTCGCGATCAGGGATTTCCACTGTAAAGTTGTTTTCCCTACACATTCGCGGGCTCGCGAAGTCTGACCTCATTTCAAGCATGGGCTCCTTCACGATCTCCTGAATTTTGCAGTGGCCTCTGAAGCCTGGGTTGATCTTCAGTCTACCATTGCAGGCTAGTCTGTATAGTCCTAGCCTGGCCTCTCCCATAATAAATAAGTGTAGGGGGGGTAGATCCAGCAACACCTCCATGGCGGCTGTTGGGGTTGAAGACATGGCCCCTGTGATGCCTAGGCAAGCCATCCTTTGGATCTTGCCGCATATGTTAACGATGGTCTGACCACCCTTGTGTACAGCCAGTGGGCCATACTAGGTCTTAGTCCCCACGTTTTTCCATATAGCCGCCTTGTGACGGCTAAGGTCATGACTGCCTTACGCAGTATTTTTCCAATGTGACCATTCCAGGTTAGCTTAGAGTCCAATACGACCCCAAGATATTTTACCTCCCTGGCGATTGGAACGCTCCTACCGTATAGAGTGAGAGTTCTGTGGCTTTTACACTTCCCCCTCCTCGTAAACAACACGACGGTTGCTTTCTCGGGGCTCACCCCGAGCCCTTGATCAACCGTCCACCCTTCCACCACTTTCAGTGCAGTCTGCATACGCTCCCACACTGCCTGTGTGACCTTTCCTCGGACTATGATGACAATGTCGTCCGCATAGCCCTGTACCTCATACCCCCCTCCCGAGAGCCTCCCCAGCAGGCCGTCCACGACTATACACCAGAGCAAGGGAGACAGAACGCTCCCCTGCGGACACCCCGCCGCGACCCCTGCCAGCAGAGTCCCTCCCGCGAGTGAGGTGAACACCGCCCTGTCCCTGAGCATGGAACCGATCCATCTGCAGCAGGTCTCCTCTATTCCACGCTCCTGGGCAGCTGCCAGAACCGATCCGAACGAGGTGTTGCTAAAGGCCCCCTCTATGTCTAGGAAGGCCCCCAGCGCCACCTCCTTGTTCTCCAGCGTATTCTCCAGTTTCAGCACCAGTTGGTGCAGTGCTGTTTCTGTTGAGAATCCTGCTCTGTATGCATATTGTCCGCAGTGTAGAGGATATGCTTCCAGTACACCGCCCCTAATGTGCCGGTTGAGAAGTTTTTCCACTGTTTTCAGCAAGAAGGACATGAGACTTATTGGCCTCAGGGACTTTGCCTGGTCTGTTGGACGCCCAGGTTTAGGAATAAATACAACCCTGGCCAGTCTCCATGCCCTCGGAATGTACCCCAGAGCCAGGCTGGCCCTCATAATGAGGGTAAGCACCGGCGCCAGTATATCTATCCCCTGTTGGAGCATGATGGGCATTATTCCATCAAATCCCGGCGATTTGTATGGCTTAAAGCTGTTAATGGCCCATCTGATTTTGCTCCAGGTAACCACCTCTTTAGCGACTGTCCAGTCTACTCTAGATGCCCGCCTATAAGGCGCCTCTATTTCTGAGTGTTCCCAGTCCGGAGGTGATTGGTTTATTATGTTACAGCCGGGGAAGTGCGCCTGGAGTAAAATTTCCATAGTTTCCTCCCCCGAGCTTGTAAAGCCTCCCGTGGGTGTTCTAAGGGAGCCTATGTTAGTCTGAGGGCCCTTAGACAGGATCTTGTGTAGTCGAGCACTCTCGGACGTGTTTTCCACTTCTTCGCAGTGCCTCCTCCACGACTCCTTCTTGGCGTCCCTCAGTCTTTTGTTATAGGTCGACAGGGCCTGTCTATATTCATCCCATGCTCCCGACCTTTTGGCCGCGTTAAACAGCATTTAGTGGTAGTTTACTCTTAAAATATTTCAGTTTATCAGTGCTACCGAGAGAACTATGTAACCGATGGAGCTCATATATATATATATATATATATATATATATATATATATATATATATATATATATATATATATATATATATATATATATATATATATATACATACGATTACTGCTACCAACAATACAATCTCTATCAGAAGTTAACTGAAAAATGCCCCCATTTAGGGGTACTTTACTCTTGGAATATTTGAGTTAATCACCGCACCGAGAGAAGCATCCAACCGAGTATGGTGAAAATATATATGCAATCACTGCTATCAACTCGCGACCAGAAGCTGACTCAAAAATACCCCCTGTTAGGGGTAGTCTACTCTTGATATATATATATATATATATATATATATATATATATATATATATATATATATATATATATATATATATATATATATATATATATATATATATATATATATATATATATATATATATATATATCAGTTTATAGCTACTACCGCCGAAATTATTCAACAGACTGCACTCCAAATACCCATATGACCATTGCTAACAACAATAAGCTCGCCACCGGAAGTTAACTAGAAAATACTTCCATTTAGGGGTAGTTTACTCTTGACATATTTCAGTCTATTGTTACATACCACCGAAACTATGTAAACGAGTGAGCTGAAAATACATATATAACCATTTAGTAGCAATCAAATCGCTGCCGCAAGTTGACTTAAAAATACCCCCATTCAGGAGTAGTTTACGTGAGGATATAATTTGCGGACCAAATGAAATCTTGCTGATCGAGGCTTCATTCTCTAAGAATTTCTTTGATATTCTATATTTTTCATTCTAATGTCTGCTACCGAAGTCTTAGAGAGAAAGCTTTCTTTTTAAGGGTAGTTTACTTATGTCGTTTTGTCATATTTTAGTGCTACCAGAAAAAAAAGCATCTGATAAAGCTACCATTGAGGGGTAGTTTACTCCTAACGTATTTCACTTTGTTACCACTACCGCCGAAAGTGTTTAACTGACTGCACTCAAAATACATATATAACCATTGCTAGTAACAATAAACTCGCTACCAGAAGTTTGCCAAAAATAACCCCCATTTAGGGGTGGTTTACATGACGAAGTAATTTGCTGATGAAATAGAATCTTGCTGACCGATGCTTTAATCTTTAAAGATTTCTTTGATATCTTATATTGCGCACGCTAATGATAATTCCTCTTTGCTACCAAAGCTTAACAGAAAAACCTTTCCATTTAAGGGTAGTATACTCTTGAGTTTTTTTCATTTTTTAGCGCTACCAGAAAAATTATGACGCCGACAAAGCTGTACATTTACATATAATCATTGCTGGTACCTACCAGCACCGTACCGGAAGCTGACAGAAAAATACATCCATTTAGAGGTAGTTTACTCCTGACATAATTCACTTTATTGCCACTATCGCCAAAGGGTTTAACTGACTGCACTCAAAATACATATATAACCATCGCTAGTAGCAATATATATATATATATATATATATATATATATATATATATATATATATATATATATATATATATATATATATATATATTGTGACGAGGCCTTGGCTTGCAGACCGTTTTTCGGTAACCATGATTGACGGTTACTATCGGAGGATCTCGGGCGCCAGATTTTTAAAGGGTTTACTCCCTGTTGAGGATGTCTGCGACCTCTTCACTGAACTCTGACCGATATACCGATCAGAGTACCTGGGTAACTCTGTGGAGAAGGGTTCGGTAGCCTTTAGGTAATATAGGCTAAATTTAGTGACCCCCGAGTGAGCGGGCTTTAATTGCTGACTCGGCGTGATTCGACCACTTCTGTTTTAACGAAAGGTGTAGCAGATTTTGTATGTTAAGGTGTTGGATAATAATTAATCAAGGTCTTTAATTTACCCAACCCTATATTACAGATTTGAAACTATTTACAAAATATATATATACAGAACAATATTTACAAAATATGTACAAATAAAATATGGGGATACTAACATCAATCGGAACGTGGACCTCGCTAAAGCGGTAAGGGTTAGTGCGTGACGAAGCGTACGGATTCGGTCAGGTATATATGACACGGACGGTATTTTACTCAAGCGAGGATACGGCAGGCGGGCAACATACAGCGATAGACCACATCAAACTACTGGCTATAACTTCTCCGTCGAAGCAGGGGACAGCGGAGACGAAAAAGTGCAGACGGGAGAGACGGGATGACAGTTCCCAGAGGCCTATGCGGACTGTAAATTCTCAGCATCTCCGCCAGGGTCAAATCGGGACGAAAACATCTTGATTACTTTAGTGAGCTGTGAATCCTCAGCGTCCTCACCAAAATAACACAAGAGCTTATACTGTATGGGGCGGAAAGCCGGGAGCCAGATGAAGTGTACAGGGCTAATTGGAAAGGAAAGTATCACTTGGAGTGACCTAGATAGGCTGTGAATCCTCAGCGTCCCTATAAGGATCAAACCAAGATGAATATATCTCGATTATTTATGTGAGCTGTGAATCCTCAGCATCCTCACAAAAATAATGCAAGACAATCTAACATACGGGAATTGTCTATAGGGACGGCGGCAGGTCAGGAAAAGCAGAAATAATTCACTTGAGAAGATTTGAACTGAGAAGCGTGATGATTTAAAAGTATGAAAATTCGCTACAAAATATGAATTACTTAAAACAGATAATTCTCACCTATAACAATATTTTCGGATACGGAAATCGACCAACGAGGTGCGCTCGGACGGCAAACGGAAACGGAATCGGTGCGGACTCGTGGCGACTTAATAACTTAACAGCTGAATTAACAATACTGTACTGCCTGTGCCCCGTGTTGCTTCTCCTTTTATATGAATTTCACAGCCAGCCCAAAAACTCTGCCATGCTTGGAATTTTATCACCTTATCACAACCGGATAAGATAATATGTATGAAATTCCTGTTTAATTAAATATAAATCGCCTTAAAATATTTCATGGCGAAAATATTTTAGCAAATATTTATATAGTTTGTATTTGATTCTTTTCTTATTTAATTAATTACTTACTTAGTAATTATGCGTTTTCTATCACAGACAGATAGAAAATAATACTTCATCACACAATATATATATATATATATATATATATATATATATATATATATATATATATATATATATATATATATATATATATATATATATATACGGATATATACGGATCTCGCCGTTAGTTAATTTTTTAAAGAAAATTCACTAAAAACAATTTAGTTTTATAGGTGAGAACGTTTCATAAGTAGGCTCTGGAAACTTTTTCATAATAATTCTGTGACTGTTTTATAAGATATTTTATGGTCCCGCTATATAAACGTCTTGAAGATAAGAAGAAGAACACATCAGCTGTCTACAACAGAATAGTACTTATTGCGGCTTTATATAATGAATCCGCATTTCGGAAGTGTTAATAAAATACCGATAAAACAAAATAGCCACAAAACATTCGAAATATAAAACAACTCTGTTGGTTGGGTGGTGACTCTACGAAATATTAACATTATCCTATATAATTTTTGAATGGCTTGTACCGCACACACCATAATAACATTTGTATTGTTGCAAGTAAATGTAAATACGTAAATACTTGGTACGTGTTGATGTATTGTTTAATTAGACCTCATACATCCGCATTGAGAGTAAACGAGCAAGTCTGCACAGAATATTCCCCACATGAATTTATAGCTAACGTCATCATCAGCATGGCGTCACTTATGATTACCATCAAATGTTTAACATTGTTGCGGGCAAACGTCGTTTTGTTACGCCGCAAAGTTTAATTGTTGATATATCACAACGTTTCCAGACACTCATATTTCATTCACTTGGTTAAATATGATTAATACGGTAGTGGATTTATCGAACGTGCATGTATATTACTGGTGAAATAATACACCGTATAGAATATTTTAGTTACAAGTTTGAAGTTGCTCGCACATTTAGAGATAATCAAATGGTCCCGTTATATTCAACATTATAATTTTATGTTAGTAAATTTTCATTAGGAAAATTCACTAATACGGAGGTACGGATGGTGACCTTTGAAAAATTTCATTATATGAGCGCGAACTAGGGCCCCTTGAACCCAAATCTAAGGTCAGTTAAAATATATATATATATATATATATATATATATATATATATATATATATATATATATATATATATATATATATATATATATATATATATATATATATATATATATATATATATATATATATATATATATATATATATATATATATATATTTATATTTATATATATATATATATATATATACATATATATTGTCACGAAGTGACGTAATTGCCATTAGAAATCTAATTAGTTAGCGGGGAAATAGATCCGTACCATCTGTATTTAATTCAAATTATTTTTGTTATTAAAACATTCAATAAAGTATAATTTCAAGAAAACGTCGCGAGATCGGAGGAAGGGTAAGGAGTATAGCGGGTCCTGCGGCATGCGAAACGATGAAAGCGGGGACGGACGGGCTGGTCCACTGCATCAACCTACGCGCACCGTGTGCAGCGCCGGCAAGGAAAATCGTCAGGACCGGGCGAGAGCCAGGAGATCCACCGTGACGTGCTGAACAGAGTAGTGCTCTTTTTTGGCAGTCGCAGGGGCCGTCACGGAGAGTAGCCAGCCACCGTCCAGGTCTCGTCTAGAATAGGGCGTGTTTCTTTTTGGCTTTGGGTGCGTCGCTTCGACGACGGAACCAGCAGGCCGGCCGTCGGAGGGTGAGGAGCTTACCACTCCTATTCGTGATACCGTCCGTATAACTTTGTTGTCAAATAAGTTAGTTTAAACGTGAGGTATGCCGGGAGAATCTCTTGTGTAAGTATTTCTTTGTATATATTTTGTAAATATTTCCCCACCAATACTGTTGTAAATAGACTATTTGTTTTATACGGTATTTCATTTAAAGCTTCCCAACCAATCCACCCCAACATAACGCAACATTCTGATCTCTAATATACAGGCCATAATTAGGGAGTCCTGAGGGACTCTGCCTGAGGACTTAGACGAACCCTGTCTCCACTGAAGTGTACCCGGGTCCGTGTATCTGTAAATAACAACCGAGGACAGGGATATAGTCCTGAGGGAGCGCAGCGTCTTCCTTTAAACCACGCTGCTGGCGCCTGAGCAAATCCCGTAAAAAGCCGTATCGATAAGGTTATCCCGTGGGAACCTCCCCATATGAGGGAAAGATAACCTTATCCCGATTTGACCCCTCACAATATATATATATATATATATATATATATATATATATATATATATATATATATATATATATATATATATATATATATATATAGTTTTTATCTTTAACAAAATACTAGCGAGATAACAAATGCAAGTTTTAGCTAAAGGTGGGTACACACATGGTTTTCACTGTAAATAGTTTATATTGGGTCTTGTTAAATTTAATTGCTATATAATATGAGTGCATCAACCGGAATATCAAATGATGATTTGCTAAAGGCAATAAATTCTAACAAAAAGGAAATCAAGGCATTTATAGAAGATCAATTTAGATTATTTAGACATGAAGTTGAAATAGCTAATAAAAAGATAGAGTACCTTGAAGCTGAAAACAAGGAGCTACAGAGCAAAGTTAAATACTTAGAGAAGAAAAGCAAAAGAAATAACATTATTGTGCATGGACTGGCCACTGATAGTAATAATAGGGACACAGTCTTGGAGATTATTGCAGAGAAGTTTAAGGAAATACTGGAAGTTAACCTGGAAAGATATGATGTGAATAGTGTGGACATAATTGGCAAAACTAAAAAGGTCGTAAAAGTAGAACTAACAACGTTTTTAAAAAAAAGAGAGATTTTGAAACAGTCTCATAAATTTAAAGGCACTTCAATATTTGTTTCACACGACCTGACAAGAGAGGAACAGCAGGGAAGGAAAATACTGGTTCAACATTTAAAAATAGCTAAGAACAGAAAACAAAATGCATCAATTAGAGGAAATAAGCTCTATGTAAATGATGAAGTATACACCGCTGAACAACTTCAGGATACATTAGAGGAGCAGCCGGAGGACGGAGATCAGATACACAGCATCAGACGTTCATTATCAGAAGGCAGTACACTCCCACGGGCAGACTCACCTTTACTTGAAGCATACCAGCCGGCAGAGCATTCACAAACTCTGCCAACAGATGCTGCGAGAGTAAACAATATTAGTGAGAAAAGGCTGACAAGAAGAGCCGCAACGAACAAGTAATGTGGTCAATTGATAAGTAGATTTATTTGATGTTTTCTGGTAGTTTAAATAAATTTAAGCTATTTAAGTTAATTAAGGAATAGTTGACAGTTTAGATATAATATTTGTTCAGGTTAAGTTAGCATTGTTACATGATTTTTTTTTTTATTAAGATGATGTTCTTGACAGAATGATTTCGATCTGATCAGTTTGTCTCAGTACTTTGTTTTATACTTTTCTTTTGTTTTTTTCCTTATTATAAAGCATTCGTTATTCAGTATTCAAAAGTATTGAGAGGCTTTTAATATGTAAGCAAACAGTAGGGACTAGATAATGAGAAGGAAGGATCAATATGCCGCGATATTATTTTTTGTAAGTTTATAGATAAACAAAAATTGTTTAATTAATTAATTAAAATATTATAAACGTTATTGTACACGTTAAAGTCATGTGTAATGTGCAGTGTTGGAGAGTGCTTAGAATTACATGGACTTACCTCTAGTATTAAATGGCTAGTATTGTTAGAATGTCGCGGACTGGATGCTGGGTGACGGTAGTGTAGCCGGTGATTAGATTAGGGTAATCACAGGGTGAAGTTGTACCCTGTTAATGTGGATGTGTTTCTCGTGTTCTAGAGATCTGAGAACGGTTCATATTGTCAGGTGCAGACAGTCATGTATCTCTATTTATTGTAAATTTCTTACAAAGAATCTCCATGTTCTTTATCATCTTCCAAATTGATTTTGTCACTCATGCTTGTCTGAATCTGGGATTGTATACATACATGTATTATATTATACATTTCTCTATCTATGATATTTATACACTTTGACAATCATAAATCATACTTCTAAATGCAAAGATGCTGAATATAGTAATGCGCGTGATCTAAAAATCCTCATATATATATATATATATATATATATATATATATATATATATATATATATATATATATATATACATATACATATATATGTCTTGAGTCCTTGGTAGAAAGCATGAAAGGTCAAAATTTGTATTGTGTCAGGCTGAGAACATGCATTTTGCCAAATTTAAAGTCAATATCTACAATATACTTCGTGTGACTCTATATATGTGTTGAATAATATATTTTTTTAGTATTTCATAAAATTTTGATTGCACACAAGTCTTTCTCTCGAATAGCTGTATTAATATTATTTAATAGTTAGTTTTTGGTTTATAGAAGACACGACTTCTTTTATCTACCGCCACCTAGGACCAATGTTAGGCTTAACTCACCGATTTACAGATCGTGCTCCATTTATAACAGCGTGCATCAGTCAATAGACATATTGTGTTGAGATGAGACACGTTGCATCGCTGCTTGGTAATTAGTAGAACTTTACTATGTTAATTTTTATAGTGTATGATATGTATTGTATTCATACTCTTAATTTGGGATAATTCCCGTTGAGTATTTGTAGTAAATAAATAAATAAATAAATAAATAAATAAATATATATATATATATATATATATATATATATATATATATATATATATATATATATATTTATATCCAACCGATAACTCAAAAAATACTTAACCAATCAAATCCAAATTTGGAAATCCCCTTCGTCTTGTTAATAGCTTGGACGAGTTCGTTAGACCTTTTTGCCACTCAATTACTTTTGTACTAAAACTTTACAAACACGTAAAAGTGGTTCTACCTACAAAATTTGAACTTAATCGGTTCAGTAAATCTTGAGTTACAACTAAATAAACAATAAATAATCTACGATATGACCTAAAATTAGCTTTTAATGGATGCCTATAATGTTAGACAAGATCAGACAGATTAATCAAGGTTCCGCTGCCATTGCAAACAAAATCTGCAAATTAAGCTTTAACGGGGCAAGCTACGAAAGTATGTCACAATAAATAATCAGCGGGGTTGCCATTTGCCAACTTTCATCTGAATCTGAAGATAGACAAATGTTAATAAATAAAAATGTCAATGAAAGTGATAGAAATTTCCTCCAGTAATTGCTTACTGGGAAGAGTAAGTTTTAGTAAGAATTAGTTTTAATTATATACCTTACTAATAATGTGCAATTCTTATGAAAATTACTACTATAATGCACTTGCTGTGTCCCGAACTTTTTATAATTTGTCTTAACAAATGGCGGAGGCGAACAAATTCTACTGAAGCTTCAAACTAATGTACAGTGTGGCTTAACTACAAGATCTTCATTCTCTTTCTACACAAACGTATGCGCGCGGATACTTCTGAAATAATTAGACGTCAGCACGCGTCGAAGTGCGTTACGGTATCGAATTTTCATAGAACTGTTTTTAATGTTAAATAGGTATGTTTTCTTTAAAGAAAGACATAACATTTAGTAGATACTATAACCTTTATAGTATGTAGAAGCAATGTACCATATTTTTTATTTATTTTTTATTTCAACAACACACCACGAGGGCTCACAGCCTAAATACTATCGTACCGTGGGTGTCGACAAGGAGGGAAGAGGCAACTTAGCTTGTTAATTCTGGACTTGAAGGTTTCGAGGTTCGGAGGAGAAGGAAAAACATGTGCCGGCAAGGAGTTACACAACTTGGAAGTCCTCGGGACAAAAGAGCGGGCAGGTGGAGGAACTATGGAAGAAAGCTCATCTGAGCAGTGCCCGTGCAGGTATTTATAAAAGAGAGAGAGAGAGGTCCCAACGGCACGGGTGGGGAAAAGATGGCAGCCTTTGGGTGAGGGTAGGGTCACCGATGAGACGTATAGCTCTCTTCTGAACGGAGTCCAGTATAGCGAGTGTAGAAGCGGCAGCGGCACCCCAGATGTGGAAGCAGTATTCGACGTTTGGCCTTATTTGTGAAATATATAAGGTATAGAGATTAGCTGGTGAAAAGTATTTACGAGCCTGGAAGAGGAAACCTAATTTCTTAGCAGCCGCTTCTGCAATTGATGTGACATGTTGGTGCCAATTGAGATTTTGATCCACAGAAATGCAAACAAGTGAAAAGGACTCATTACTTTGAATAACTTGGTTGTTCATTGTGATGGGTCTAGGGCTGGTGTATCTCTTATGAGAAAGCAAGACTGAGATTTGGTGGAGTTGAATTGTACAAGATTTCTACTTCCCCTGTCTAATATTTTTTGGAGATCCACAAAGACAGAACCTTCCATAAGTCTGCGACCCTCATCTAATTGGGCTAAAGAGACAGGCTTACGATATTGTATATTTGAGTGGAGGGTACTGTCGTCCGCGTAACTGTGAACTGGGTTGGATGTGCTAGAGAGGAGATCATTGATGTGGAAAAGAAACAAAGTAGTGGCTAAAGCCGAACCTTGAGGGACTCCTGCATTAATTGGATACAGTTTAGAGGAATGGACATCCACGACAACAGAAATGCTCCGGTTGGAGAGGAAATTTGCTGTCCAGGTACAGAGTTTTGGTGCTGGGCCATAGGCCACAAGTTTATTAAGCAGCGCTGCGTGCCAGACCTGGTCGAATGCTTTGAATATGTCTAGAGCGACAATCTGGGATTCACCGTGTAGTTCCATAGACTTGCTCCAAGAATGGGTGACAAAGGAAAGGAGGTCGGCAGTTGATCTGCGCTTAAACTGTGTTTTTCAAGAAATTTAAGTAATTCGGTGTTTATATAATTTTACATCACTTTAGTGACTAATAAAAGGAGAAATAGGCCTGTAGTCGCTAGGAAGCGCTTTGAATCCTCTCTTGGGGACGGGACACAAAATTTTACAAAAGCTTGTCAGATATCTTCGGTGAATAAACTCATCTAAGCTAAAAATATCCAATACACTATATGATATAATCGTCTCCCTTGTACCAAGTTTTAGTAAAATAACTTACTTATTTAGAGAGTTTATACATTTTCTTTTTATTTCACATTGTGACAAATCTTCAGTTTGACGAATAAAAGACTTTAGAAAAAAATCAAAATTTATATATTCCTTACAGACCTCCTCATTTACGGTCTCTGTTTTTAAGAAATGTTCCAAATTCTGTTCTGTTTATCTCTTTTGGCAGAAGTTCCAAATTAATTTGCATTGGTTTTATGGGGACACTAGGAAACACCGAGACTATTTCAAACGCTACTAAAACCTTGCCTTCCATTTAACATTTTTAGTTTTATTGATAAATTCCAGTAAATTGCTGGAACTGATTTTGATTGACCGGCAAGCCTTTAAAATTCATTTGTTAACCATCTCGCTATATTGTATGTCAGGATATATACAAGGTGGTCACTTTTATCTTGCACACTATTGCTATCTTCTAAACCTTCGAAGGTACAAAGTCGGTTAAATCACAAAAGAGTTGTACAATTTCATGATCGTTAAGATATGAAATTGACATGAAATTCCGCATAAATCCAGTCGTTACTGACGTATCCCGATAAAAACTGAAAATTTGCGTTTTCTAAATTTCTTCCACATCTTTTTTGGGGATTTTTTTAAATGCGCTAATGAGGAGATTTGTCTTTTTTTGCGAGTTTTCCTCAAAACGTCAAACTCGCAATTTTAAACGACAAAATTGGCAATGTTTAGGCAAAGAATGTGAAACAAATACCGATTGTGAAAAGAAAATGTTGCAAGAAGAGTGTTCTGCATACCCTTGAGTTTCAGATTCAACCGTCATTACCCTTCATTTTATTAAAATATTTACAAAATATCCATTTCAAATAGACCCTTTCTTTGATGCTTTGGCTGTCAGTTTAGTTAAGTTGGTGCCTTTTTGGATATTTATCTGTAGGTTTAGTGAAGTTTATGGTGTAACGGTCTATAATTTTTTTTAGCTAATTTTCGTAGAACAAATTTGTTAATGCATTTTTGTATTTTTTATCGAAATATGATGCGTTTATAAGAAAAACATCTGGACGCAGTAAGTGCGTTTTGGTAGCGAATTTTCGGTACATTTGCAGATTAGCTCCCGAACGCTTTTCAAAAAACTGTTTTCAGAAACCTTCCTAGCCCCCCCCCTGGATCCACAAAACCCAAGAAAAATTTCTTGTTCACACCCCCCAAAGAAGTTACGGGACCAGGAGTGAGTAGGGGTGCTGAGCGGGGTAGGTAGTAAAAAGGAAATATGAGCAGAAAATGCGAATAAAACAGGCTTGAAAGTTGTCTTTCTCACATCTTGAATATCCATATCCACTTAAACCCTGCCTATACCGCACAGCACCCCTATTCCTCCAAAAAATTTCTTGTTTACACTCCCCAAGGAAGTTACGGGACCAGGAGTGAGTAGGGGTGTATAATTTTTTTAGCTAATTTTCGTAGAACAAATTCGTTAATGCATTTTTGAATTTTTTATCGAAATATGATGCGTTTGTAAGAAAAAAATCTGGATTCAGAAAGTGCGTTTTGGTAGCGAATTTTCGGTAAATTTGCAGTTATTTCCCGAACGTTTTTCAAAAAACTGTTTTCAGAAACCTGCCTAGACCCCCACCCGATCCACAAACCCCAAGAAAAGTTTCTTGTTCACACCCCCCAAGGAAGTTACGGGACCAGGAGTGAGTAGGGGTGCTGAGCGGGGTAGGTAGTAAAAAGGAAATATGAGCAGAAATTTCGAATAAAGCGGGATTGAAAGCTGTCTTTTTCACATCTTGAAGCCATATCCCCCTTAAACCCTGCCTACCCCACACAGCACCCCTATTCACTCCCAGTCCCATAACTTCCTTGGAGGGTGTAAACAAGAAATTTTTCTTGTGGTTTGTGCATCCAGGTGGGGTCCTAGTAATGTTTCTGAAAACAATTTGTTAAAAAGCGTTCGGGAGCTAATCTGCCAATTTGCCGAATTTTATTAAATCCTTCAAATTTCAATAACTCAATTTGCTATTAACGTAAGGTTTGTTGGTTAGAAAACCAACACTTAAATTTATTTTCGGAAATTTTTTGTATATTTTCAAACCATAAATAATTTTGATAAAATATAGTACATTGTTTCTACTACATAGGTTATACCGGTAATCAGATTGATGCCTGCTCGCATTTGCTATTAAAAACATTTTTATGGAAATTCACTTCCATAACACATTTGTTGCATCTAGACTTTTGAAAAATGTTTATATATTTTCAAACAATAAATTTATTTAGATGAAATATGGTACATTGTTTCTACTATATATGCAACCAAGTTTGATGCCTGCTTTCATCAAAGAAAGACATTTGATATTAAAAATATTTTAAAGAAAATTCGCTACCATAATCCACTTGCTGCGTCCAGAGATTTTATTAATTAAGCAAATGCTATGATATTTGTTAGTTTCACATAACTCGTCACAAGTTATCTACCACCCGGTTCAAAACATTTTTCGGCCTACTAGTTCATTACGGTTTTATAGCCAACTTGGGATTTTCTTATGGCAGCCATACTGGATTTTTATAGGGTTGAATAGAGAAAAAATTACGAATTAAATGATGTGACACACTGTGCAATTTAATTTAAATAAGTACCTTTAAAAAAATTGCAAATCGAGTTGCCATAAAATTAATCAATTATTTGAGTGGTGAGCGTGTCGCCACCTAGTTGCGGGACCAAGTAGTATGTTGTCACGCTAATTGTTGTGAGAATGCATCTAGCCTTACATACTTTGTCCCTCTATTGGGGTAGAAATGGGCCAGGGCTGACAATTTATTAAATTGTTAGTTGGTTGTATACAGTCTCTATTTTTTTAACACTTTGTGTTATTTGGAGCTGGCGTGATAATAATAATAATGTTTATTCCCACAATAAGAAATCATTACAACTACATGATTTACTAGCTTACAATCATAGAATAAACAGTAATTACTCACGAAGTTCTCCAACTTGGTACTTATTTGTGAGTTTACATACATCCTAGTTTTCAATTAACACTACCACTTACCTACGCTATGACAATACATAAGCACTATCACTACATGAGCAAATATACTTCACCACAGATCAGCAGAGCGCTCTCCCACTAAAGTTTCCGACCTGAAAAACAATCGAGATCTCCCCGTATCAGCATACTCGAAAAAATGGAAATAAGATATACAGGCAAATATACACAACCAAAAAATAAAACTATATACAGGCTGTTTCAAAAAACATGCACCATCGCTCGTGGGGCAATTCCTTACTAAAAAATAAGAAAAAAAGTTCCTGTGCACATGGGCCCGGAAACGCATAGTTTCCAATATACAGGGAGTTGAACTTTAATTATTTTTTTAATTTTTTATAAATAATTTCAAAACCACTAGATTGATTTTAATGAAACTTGGAACTTGAAAGTGTATTATGAAAGTGGATATTTTCAAGTGAAAATATGCTTACAACTGCGTCAGTGGCGTGCGTACGGAGTAACTGTAAAAATTCATTTGGAGAAAAAATATGTGCGCCACTGTCTTTTTCCAATTTTGATACATCAGTTATGAAGCTTATTACATAAGCCATAAAAGCTGCCTCTTGGTATTTTTTCGTTCAGGGTATCCCCTAGGAGATATGATTAATTTTATAAAAAGGGGCAAAGTACCGATTAGTCGGCGTAATAATAATAATAATAATAATAATATATGTTTACTGCAACCATAAGAACATGAAAAACAAAACATACAGTAAACATTACAGCAATAAACGTGCAAATAACTAACCTACGTAAAACTTATTGGTGATAAACATTGAAATGAATATTACAAACATTGATAAAAAATGATAAATAAAAATAAAAATAAAAAATGAAAAAAGTAATCGTAAAGACACCATGATTTTTCCAAACTCTTGTTTTTTGTACATTACACAATTGACTTTAATAATAAAGCTAAAGAAAATGTTGAAAGTGACCACCATTAGCGTCGTTACAATTATTTAACCTTCTGCGCAAAGATCTTCTTACTCTTCTGCAAATATTTTGATCTTCTCTAATGCTGTCAAATGCATATTCTATTCTTCCCAACAATTCTTCTCGTGTATTTACTGGTGTTTTATACACTATTTCTTTTAAATGACCCCACAAATAAAAATCGAGAGGATTCAGGTCCGGAGATCGAGGTGGCCATGACACCGGACTTCCACGACCAATCCATCGGTGACCGTATGTGTTGGCTAAATATGTTCTTACAACTGCTGCAAAATGTGCGGGCGCACCATCATGCTGGAACCACATTGTACAATTTCTCATAAAAAGCGGTAGTAACAACGGCAAATCATTTTGTAAAAAGTTTAAATATGATTCATGGTCAAGACGATTCGGTAGAACAACAGGACCAATTATGTGATTTTCAATAATAGCAGCCCAAATGATGGAAAATTGATACTGAGAATTTGCAACTCTTAGAGAGTGTGGGTTTTCATCGGCCCATGTATGTAAATTGTGAAATTTTACGATACCTTTTCGCGTAAACGACGCCTCATCAGTAAATAGTACACGTTTAGAAAAATGTTGGTCGTGCCTAAGTTTGTTTAAGAACTACTGACAAAACATTACCCTTGGTTGAAAGTCTCTAGGTAGAAGTTCCTGGACACGTGTAAAATGACAGGGATATAAACTTTGATCCTTCAGAGTTCTGTGAAATGATGATGCCGAAATATTACCCAGTTCGGTGGCAATAATTCTCGTACTTGTACTAGGATCACGTTCAACTCTATTTAATATTGCCTCTTCAACTGGTACAGTTCGGCGGTATCTTCTGCGTCCAGAGTCAGCTTTTAAAGGTTTTAAAGAACCAGTTTCTCTCAAATGTCTTACAATACGTGGGAAAATATTTTTGTCAGGAATTCTTCTTTGCGGATAAGTTTCCTGATAAACTCGCACAGCTTGTCTAGCATTTTGATTTGTTTGTCCATAAATTAACAACGTATCAGTCAAATCCGCTGAAGTGTACTTAATGAAAACCATCTTGAGAGGAGGAAATAATATTAATGAGCAGCTCAGTATCAACAAATAACTAAAAACGAAAATACTGCACCGTATCAAAATTTAAAGAATAGCACGAAAACTCTTTTGACGCCTACAAAGCACTTCAAAATTGTAGAATTTAGAGAACTGTCAAAAATTATAGTTTCATGGCACTTTACGATTACTGTTTTCATTACTCCAACGAATCGGTATTTTGCCCCTTTTTATAAAATTAATCATATCTCCTAGGGGATACCCTAAACGAAAAAATACCAAGAGGCAGCTTTTGTGGCTTATGTAATAAGCTTCATAACTGATGTATCAAAATTGAAAAAAGACAGTGGCGCACATATTTTTTCCCCAAATGAATTTTTACAGTTACCCCGTGCGCACGCCACTGACGCAGTTGTAAGCAGATTTTCACTTGAAAATATGCACTTTCATAATACACTTTCAAGTTCCAAGTTTCATTAAAATCAATCCAGTGGTTTTGAAATTATTTATAAAAAATTAAAAAAAAAATTAAAATTCAACTCCCTGTATATTGGAAACTATGCGTTTCTGGGCCCATGTGCACAGGAACTTTTTTTCTTATTTTTTATTAAGGAATTGCCACACGAGCGATGGTGCATGTTTTTTGAAACAGCCTGTATACAAATCACCGACAGACGCCCTCATACATACTACTTGGTTCCGCAACTAGGTGGCGACACGCTCACCACTCACTTAGTGTTGAAAGGCTGGCTACTTTATCCGTATTACTTTATAGGTGTATTTTCGCTGCAATTAGTATACCGTACTGACGAGCTCTAATGAGAGCGAAACCGGTCTATGGTTCTAATTGTTGTGAGAATGCATCTAGCCTTAATCAATTATGTTGTACTGTGAATTTGCGATGAAACATGCATGCAGTTGTTTTAGTTTTGAAAGGAAAATTATATACATTTGACACTTTAATTTCATAATAAACTCATGTAAGCTAAAAAATATCTAATACACTAGATGACATAATCATCTCCCTCGTGCCAAATTTTAGTAAAATAACTTACTTATTTAGAGATACAAAATTTTACAAAACTTTCAGATATTTGAGCTAACAAACTCATGCAAGCTAAAAATATCTAGTTCGGTATATGGTGTAATCATTTCTTATGTACCAATGATGTATGTGTATTTAGAGACAAAAAATTGTACGAAACTTTGTCGTCAGATATTTTTAAGCAACAAACTGATCTAAGTTATTTACACAAACCAAGTTTAATCAAAATTAATAAAATATTTGAAGTACCATAGTTCATAAGCAATTTTTTTGCAATGCAAATGTAAAGTAAAATGTATGGAAACACCAAGCATATTAAAAAGCCTTGCAAAAAGAAACTACTAACCTAATTAAAGAAGATAAAGGTTGCCTTAACTTTATCGTATCCCAGCTAATTAAAATGTTTCTCGGAGTCATAAAAATTGTGTCATTTTAATCTACCCCATTTTTCATTACTCATTAGAGTTTATTGCAGCTGAAATTAACAATTAGGTCGAGACGTAAACAATTCGTTACACATGTTACTCCCGTAATTTTGTTCTGTTACCTCAGTTATATCAAACTTCATTTAAAATAAAATATGATGTAAACTGTTGTAACTGTACAATGAAAGCATGCTAGAAGAAATATGAAGTTTTGAACACAATTACGTAAACTATTTATAATATATGATTTTATTTGATGAAGTAAAAATATACAAAGCGTTCAAAACTTAGAAGCAACAGCAATATTCATACACAACAAACATATGACTAATCCCACTGAAGGTAGTTGAAACTTTGCGTGGGCAAGAAACAGTACTATACATTTGTATAGACACACTCACTAGCTGTCACCTGAGACGCCCTCGCGGCGCAGGTGGCTAGGTGCCAGCCTGCTAAGCGAGAGGTTCCGGGTTCGATTCCCGGGCGAGCCAAGTTGACTCTGTCTGGAAAATTTGAAAAAAATATTGAATGATGGGAAAGAATGTGCTAATGGCCTAAAATGCCGCAGCCAATAAAATTAAATAAAAAAAATAAAAATAAAAAATAGCTGTCACCTGGTCAAACAACAGTCCTACATCACAAAAAATCAACTACATTTATAATAATAAACACATACAGGATTTATACAAAACTCTGGACGCAGCAAGTGCGTTATGGTAGTGAATTTTCATAAAAATGTTTTTATTGCAAATATGTGTTTTCTTTTTATTTAAGAAAGCAGGCATCAATTTTGGTTACCAGTATAACCTATATAGTTAAAACAATGTGCCATGTTTCATAAAAATAACTTTATTGTGTGAAAATGTACAAAAATTTCCAAAAATAAAGTTAAAGTGTTCCAGAAAAAACTCGTTTTTTGGTCAACCTTATAGGTTAATAGCAAATTGAGCTATTCAAATATTAAGCATTTGATCAAAATTCGCTACCATAACGCACTTGCTGCATTCAGAATTTCTTTTCTTACAAACATGCATTATATTTCGGTGAAAAATGCAAAAATGCAATAACATAAGGCGTGTTTAAAAAAGAGAAAATTTGTATCACCAACGACTTATGGGCCAGCCTCTGATTGTAGAAATATTTTTCACGATGTAGCTCAAGACACCCTATAATTTATATATATATATATATATGTATATATATATATATATATATATATATATATATATATATATATATATATATATATATATATATATATATATATATATATATATATATCTTGTATAATAACGGATATATTGAGCTTTATTGATTTTTTACGAAAATTCGACAAAAATTATATACCATTAAACGATAAACTCGATAGCTAAGACTACTGCCAAGCATCAGAGAAAGGATCTATTTGAAATGAATCTTCTGGAAACATTTTAGTAAAATCAAGGACAATGACGGTTGAAACTAAGACTTCAGGGTTTTTAAAACATTCTTCTTGAGACATTTGATTTCCATAGACCGTATTAGATTCAAGCTATTTGCCTAAATGTTGCCGATTTTGACGTTTTAAATCGCAACTTTGACGTTTTGAGGAAAACCCCAATTTATTTTTATTTAAATGCCTATAACTTTTTTGTCTTTTGACCTACATAGCTAAATTTTGGTACGTAACTTACACGCAAGGATATAAACCTGCGTACCAAATTTGGTTGCCCTTACTTTGTTAATTTTGGAGATATAATTTTTTTCGCAAGAAAACACAAAATTTCCGGGAAAACCTGGGCAGATTTTTCTGGCTAACAAACTTATGCAAGCCATTTGCAAAAGGAATTTATTTACCAAATTAAACAAAATCGGCTCATTATTTTTTGAGTTATCGGTGTGATACATATATATCTATATATATATATATATATATATATATATATATATATATATATATATATATATATATATATATATATATATATATATATAAATTGAAGCTGACCCCGGATATGTGTTCTGGGGGGCCTAATTAGCGCTCATTTGAAGAAATTTTTTCAAAATTCAAAAGTCGGGATCTCCTCATTAGTGAATTTTGTTAAAGAAAATTCACTAAAAAGTGCGGGACGCAGCAAGTGCATTATTGTAGTGAATTTTCATAAGAAATGTACACTATTAGCAAGGTATATTGTTAAAACTAATTCTTTAAATTTAAATGGATCTTGGAGATTGGTTCTAGAGGTCCCAGTAAGCGATTACTTGAAGAAATTTCTGTTTTCTATGGAGCTAGAAAATTAAAAGTTAGTACATAAATGTAAATACTGCAAGTCGCTTTAAAAAATTGTGTTACAGATGTCATTATTTACAAAAGTTTTCCAGAAAAAAAAATTATTTACAAACAGAATGTATGTGCCAAATTATCAATATGGCAGGTATCTTTCTTTGTTAATTGCTTGGATGGTTTCATTTTAGTCAAGCCAATTGAACTAGTTTTTGCAAACAAAACAACCAAAAAGTTATTTTACATAGGTTTTGCTATGGCTCAAGATTGAAGATTATAGCTTAATGGTAAATTGAGTTATCGGATTTGAAATCTTTTTACGAAAATTCTCTACCACAACGTATTTGCTGCACGCAGACCCTCTTCATCGCTTATCAACTGTTGTAGTAAAATATTGTAGCTCTCTATATGAGACTGCCAAACAAGGCAACCTCAAATTCATTTTTGAAAACATATTTTAAACAAATGAAATGAGGTAACAATTTAAACATAAATTGAAAATCTTGGTTCGCGGCTTCGTCACGGGAGTTCTTCCCCTTCTACACGCCTACAACCACCCCCAATGCATAAACAAGAACAATATAAACAAGTAAAATTTCTTCCGAACAACCCCCAAGAAAGTTGAGGGATCTACGGTGAATAAGGGTTCTTGGCGAAATAAACAGGATTTTAAGGAAGTATACCTGCAAAATGGGTAGAAAGTAGCTTAAAGAGGTCCAGATAAGATGGTTTTTTTGAATTTTCCGCACCCCAATTCACTCCCGGTCCTGTAACTTTCTTAGGGGCCGTTTGCAAGAAATTTTTCTTGTGGTATGTGCATCCAGAAAGGGTTCTAAGCATGTTTCTTAAATATATATATATATATATATATATATATATATATATATATATATATATATATATATATAATAATAATAATAATAATAATGTCTTTATTTGTACTACAACCAAACTAAACTATACAAAATTCACAACAAGAATATAACCTACAATGTAGTACAGGGGCGAAGTTCAGTGCAACACATAAGCGTGTGCTCTGCTCTACCACTTAACCCCAGCATACACACTATCCACTATATACTATATACATATACTGGCACACCGCAACGGGAGACATCAGTCAAGGCCAAAAACAATGAACACTCATCAGCACCTCATCTAGTGAGCAAATAATAAACACGGCTGTGGGACGGAAAAGTATCCTGGAAAAGGGAAAGAACATGAGAATGATAGCAAAAAGAAAAAGAAAGAGAAAAAGTAGGAGAAAAAGGCAGGGCACCTGTTTTACGTTTTACACACACAAAAAAAAAACATACACGCTCATTCATCACTGCCTACCATGCAAATAACCAGTCATTGCCTTCCTGAAGGATCGCACCGATAACTTTTTCATGTCTTCTGGTATATTATTGTACACGCTACAAACATCGTATGAAAAGGATCGCCTGTAAATATTCAATTTATGCTTAGGCACGGACAATAAATCCTTCTTTCGTATGTTCACATTATGCACATCCGTGCGGTATCTTATTCTTCTGCACAAGTACCGAGGCAACCCTGACTGAATTATAGAATGGTAAAAGCAGGCTCTACGTAGTGTCATTCTGTTATTCATGTTCAACCAGCCACTGTCCCTAAGCTCACGCGATATGTGATCATACTTACGCACCCCATAAATGAACCGCAAGCACGAGTTTTGCAACTTTTGTATTCTACTCATATACTCGGCATCAAGACACGGATAGTACACCTGCGAGCAATACTCCAGCTGCGATAGGACCAGTGAATCACATAGCACAGTTTTCAGTCCACGCGAAAGATACGATCTATGTGGGTACAGTAGCTTTAAACCACCATATCCTCGCTGTAAACATTTGGAAACGTGTCTCCGATATCTGAAAGTAGCGTCCATGGTAAGGCCAAGATTCGTAACTTCTTCAAGCAGAGGTATCGGCTCCCCATTGACACTCAGCATTATATGCGGCTTTATAATATCAATACCTGATTTATGACCAAAAACAATTGCTGCAGACTTTTTTGCATTCAAATGCAGTGAGTGATCCAACGATAGTTCACTCACAATCCTCAAATCATCATTTATCTTGCTGAGTGCCTCACCGAGTCGTGACCTTGGAAATGAATAATAGAGCTGCGTGTCGTCCGCATACATATGTATTGTACAGCTTTTTATAAATGTTGGAAAAATATGCGTATAAAGGGTAAACAAAAGCAGGCCAAGGATTGAACCCTGGGGTACACCTCTACTCACCCCAATTGCAGCGGAAACATTGCCACGCAACTCTACATGCTGTGACCTACCAGTGAGGTAACTAGACAGAAGCCCAACGGATTCGCTGCCAATACCAATATAACGCAATATGTCTACCAGAACATCGTGCCTTATGGTGTCAAATGCCCTTGTATAATCCAAAAGAATCAATACAGTAAACTTGCCATCATTGCAGGCTTGAAGAATGTCATCATTGACCTTGCAGAGGGCTGTTGTACAGCTAAAATTTGGCCTGAAACCAGACTGCACATCCGGCAAAATCTTATTTTCATCAAGGTATTGTCTCAGCTGCAGGCAAAGGACCTTTTCAAAAATCTTTGATAATATTGGCAGCAGACTAATTGACCTCAAATCCTTGAACTCTGTGGGCTCATTAACCTTCGACAGAGGCGTCACTCTAGCACACTTCCACATGTCTGGAAAATACCCAGCTAAAATACAGGAATTAATTATATTAGTTATGTATAGAGTAATACGTGGTGCACATGTTTTTAACATTTGAAGACTTATATTATCAATACCACTTGCATTACTTTTGATTTTATCTAAACATTTAGATATGGTTTCTGTGTCTGCCAGAACAAATTGAAAATCAGCTGGACTTTTCATATGTGCATAATATCTCTTATAATTATCATTTATAGAACCCACAGGAACACTATTCACAAAATAATCATTTAACTTATCTACGTCACTCAAGCTATCAGGAATGCCCACCCTAGTCCCTGTACCTTTAATATTCAGTCTATTTAATTCCCTATATAAATCACGCATATTTTTACCTTTCAGTGAATATTCAAAGTATGCCTTTTTTTCTCTAAGTATAGTAGCGCTGGTAAAATTTCTCAGAGCCTTGTAGTAATTCCAGTCCCCCACAGCCAGGGACCCACGATATTTTACTTTAGCATTATCCCTCAGCGACATAAGCATTTTTACATTATCCGTTATCCAAGGCTGCGGTGTCCTCGTGATTTTCTTAACTTTATAAGGGGCATGCTTGTCAAATAGTCCAGTAATAGTGCTGGTAAATATTGCAATTTTTTGATCAATATCACTCGTGTGGTAAATGCCATCGAGATCAGTGAAAATTGGATCCATCATAAATAAGTCATTATTAAAGTGCCTGTAATCACGGCTTGTCACGATAACTGGCTTCCTAGCAGCCTTTCTCACGTCTAATATACAATATACCATATCATGATCCGATATCTCAGTCAGCGCAACACCTGATGCCACTACAATACCACTGTCTGATACCAAAATGTGATCCAGTAATGCCCCCTTTCGCGTTGGATCCTCTATCATTTGTCTGAAACCAATTTCCTTCAGCGACACATTATACGCCCGGCTCATGGAATCATCTTTTAGTAAATCAATGTTCGTATCGCCGCAAATGATGATGTAATCAGTAAGCAGCAGCGCATTTCCAATTAAATTTTCAAGTTCATCAATGAAGATTTTGTAATTCAATTGATGTTTACGATACAAGGCCGCAAGAAAAATTCTTTTATCGTTTATATTCAGGCATACACATACCTGCTCTATACTGCTCGCTGTAGAGATCAAATTGTACTTTATGTGATCCCTTACATAAATAGCAACACCGGAGCCTCTCCTATCGTAATCCCCCCTCACCAAACGAAATCCATGCACATTCAGAACAGCGGTCGGTGTCTCAGAGTACAACCACGTTTCGGTGACACACAATATATCAATATCCTCATCCCCTATAAGTCGCTCCACCTCTTCCAAATGCGGCCGCAATGATCGCACATTCAACTCTGCAATTTTTAATTTTTTAAGATTCATCGCAAGCTGTATCCCCAAAAAGAAAACAATTTATTATTGACCAGTCAGATCACATCAGTCAAAATACACGTACTATAGTTCTCAAAGTGATAATCATACAGGCCCTGTATAGCAAACAAAAAGAAAATGTGAGAAGAAAAGATAAGAATGTATATGATTAAAAGTGCCTTATTATACACAAATATTAACATATATATATAGGATATAAAAATTTTAACGGACCTTGGTTGGTTTTGGGTTCTAGGGACCCAAATTCGCGCTTATCTGAATTTTTTTTTTCAAACGCTTTTCATCATAATTCGCTTATATATATATATATATATATATATATATATATATATATATATATATATATATATATATATATATATATTGTCACGAGGTGACTAATCTTGAAGGGATTATCTAGCTCGATTGATAGACAGCAATTATAAATGCAGCAACGACAAATGCAGCCGCGTAATAAACTGCATTTACCATTTACAACGGAGGAAAGATTCGCATACGGAATTAGATGCGGAGACCCGGCTGTAGAACGAAGTACGTAGTAAAGAGGGGGCAATGATAGTCACCGCGATCGAGGATAGCAACCGGAGAGAACGCAGACAGCCGGTAGTACGAGTGTCGCCGTGAACAAGCAAGTACGTCGACAGTGAAGAAGTGCCATGGTAGAGTACGCCGAGTGGAAGATCAGGTTAACGGAAAAAGCAGAGAGCGAGACTACCAGTGCAGGACACCACCGGAGAATTTGGCTGTGTGAGCGTCGCTACCGAGGAAAGTCCCAGGTACGGGACAACTAATACTATTTAGCGAGGCCATTGTAGAATCGTTGAACACTCGGCGCTGGGTGCCTTAGGGCGGTGCGACGCGTTCTCCTGAAAGCCGCTGCCCGCCATCATCACCAGGGGCGCCGCTGGCGGTGCTCGCGCGCTTTGCCTGGGTGGTTAGGGGGCCACGGTCCCGAGGCTCCGATTCCCCCGGTATCACAGGGGAAGCGACCGAGCGGAGGAAGAGTGTATCGGGACGGTTGGAGTGATTGCACTCTATGTTCCAGTCAAAAACGACCCTCCGGGAAGCCGCCCCCTGTATCCTGAATAAGGGAGTCGGAGTAGGGATATTCCTGGTCTGTCATCGGTCCACGCGCAGCGATTGCGCTGGCTTGGATTGAGGCAGCCCGGTGGTCTTCCGCCTCCCGGTCTGGCTCGGGTGGACTGCATCGGCGGTATACGAGTGCTTCCTGTCCTCTCGAGGGTGGGACCGTTCTTCTCCTGTCTCCGTTGGCCGGCTGCTCTGGGGGTTGAGGACTGCATTGGCTGTGGCAGATTCGGATAGCAGCGACTGCGCTGGTCCGGATTGAAAACAGCTAGGCGGCGCCTGGCGCTCCGGGCCGTCCGCGGCCCCGTTCAGGAGAGGCGTAAACCCAGGAACAGGGGTGGACTTCTTCCGCGCCGAACAAGGTTCCCCGAGCGTGAGAGTGTGTGAATGATGGGCCGTAGCTAATACTTGTTGGTGCCATACAAATTAGAACGCAGCTAGCTTAGCTTGATGTGGTGTTCGACGCACCCTGTAAGTTGCATGCCCGCCTGGGAAAACCCGCTATTAATCACTATCCTGCCATCACCCTGCACCGCTTAAACGTTGCCGCTTTACCGTCCCCGTGCAATCCGCGCGTTACCATAATTCAAAGCCAAATAACCTCCTCTGGCCGCCCATAATTGCTAGGCTTCCTGGTAACAGGACCCCGTTATCTCCTTGTGTATATAATTAGCGAATAGAATTTTATTTTAATTTACTCGATATTTCATTTATTCTCCCAGAATATCCACCCAAATGCAATTTAACTCCAGTTCTTTAATAAAGACCATGACCAGAAGTCCCGGGGGACTTTGTCTTGACTTAGGAGGACCCTGTCTCCACTAGAAACTACCCTGGGCTTGTGTGTACCCTGACTGTGACTGGGGAAGTGGGTGAATATCCCGAGAGAGAGCGCGTCTACTCTCTGAGGAACCTTAGACGCTGGCGCCCGAACAGGATCCCGTTGTAAAGCCGTGTCCCGGAAGTCCGCCCGAAAATTCCCCATATTAGGGAAAACTAGTAGTAACCCCCGGCCACCCCAAGTGTCCGTCACAATATATACATGTTACGGTAAAAATAGTAAGTATTGAAATCTAAAACAAAGGGTGAAACATGTTAAATATTAATATGTTTTTATTTATTTTACGACAAAACAGTTTTATATTGCTGATTGATGAGGTTTGATGTTGACAAGAAACTGCAGCAATGTGCTGAATAGAAGTATTTTTCGTTTACTTGATCTAAAAGGTCGGTTACCACCTCAGCTTGCTGTCTGGAAAGTTCATGTTGTTGCACTCCATAAGCGCATGTGTTTTAGCTAAGTAACATTCAATAGCCGGAGTCAGGAAATTCTTTGCATACTGAAAAAAATAATGGATATTCGCTTGAAAACCGAGATTAAGAAATAGATAATCTATTATTGTTCATGTTTTAACCCACAATGTATATACACGCGTTCTTTTTGTTTCAACGACAGCGTGACATCGCGTTTATATTGTGATAATGTATTTTTAGCATAAATAACTCAACCAAACTAAATATTTTAAATATCACGAAATATTTTTAACACACAAACTGGAAGCATGATGGTTCATAAAAGAACAGAGTATTTATACTCGCTTCGCTGTTCACAATTTGATATTTGATATTGAAAATTTTACCACTTTATTGTAAATCAATATGCGAACAATGAACGATATGTGATCACTGACGTAGAAGTGTAACTTCAACGGCAAAGCCTTTTATAGATTCATTGTAAATACCTTAAATTATTCACATAACCTGTGGAAATACCTAACGTTATAATTTGGGAAACAGCTTAAATGTATTCGATAACTGTTGTTTAACTGCTGAAAATAGATAACAGAATTCGGCAAAGGTTGTTCAAGGTAAATGACAAATGACTATTGAGTCTAGAATTGTTGATGCTTCCGGTTAAAATCAAGAGGCTCTAATAATAGCGCTACCCTGCGATTGCTTTGAATAACTTATTCCAATCGATAATTTATGGTATAGACATTGCTTTTAATTGTACAATATCGATTATCTTGACGCTGTTGTGTTACAAATAGCCGTAAAACAAAAGGACAAGCTGAGGTGTGTTCGAAAAATCATATGGTTAAGTTGATGAAAACTTACTTGTTAAAACTATGATTCAACGAGATATGGGGCCCGAGATAAAACACGTGAGTTGGGGAATTGATTAATTTTATGATAATAATAATAATAATAATGATAATGATAATAATAATAATAATAATAATAATAATAATAATAATAATAATAATAATAATATGGCGTTTATTTAAAAATAATACTATCTATATTACAATTTATGAAACTGGGAAAATACCAATGGACTGGCTGAGGTCGACGTTCATCGCTCTGCCAAAGAAACTGAACGCTTCTCAATGCGACGACCACCGAATGATAAGCCTGATGTCTCACGTCCTCAAGGTGTTTCTTCGCATAGTTCACACTCGCATATACGCCAGATGTGAAGGACAGGCTGGAGAGACGCAGTTTGGATTTAAGAACGGAATGAGCACGCGCGAGGCTCTCTTCTCTCTCAACGTTCTCACACAGCGATGCAGAGACATGAATGTTGATATATACTCCTGCTTTATTGACTATCGAAAATCTTTCGACTGTGTCTCGCACGAGAAGCTCATTGAGATCCTAAAATACACCGGAGTCGATGCGGGAGATCTGAACATCATCACGCAGCTGTACTGGCATCAGACTGCGGAGATTAGGATAGAGGACATAACATCCGAAGAAACAAAAATCAGAAGGTGTGTTAGACAAGAATGTATCGCGTCCCCTCTACTCTTCAACATATATCGGAGGTGGTGTTCCGGGAGGCACTGGAGAATGTGAAAAAGGGCGTTAAAATCAACGGCACCCTTATTAATAATATACGATTCGCCGACGATACGGTCGTGGTCGCCGACAGCCTACCACATCTCCAGAATATGATGGACCTCATCGTTGAGCATAGCACACGGTATGGTTTACACATAAACGTTGCCAAGACCCAGGTGGTTGTGTTCTTCACCAAGACGGGCGATCCTTCAAATTAACAACCAGGTTGTGGAACAGGTGCAGTCCGTTAAATACCTTGGAACCCTCGTCAACGAGAACAGTGACCCTAAAATGGAAATCAGATCAAGGATAGAACAGGCCAGAAGGACATTCATGTCCATGAAGAACCTCTTCACCAGTATATACCTAAACATACAGCTTCGCATACGTATATTGCGCTGTTATATCTTCCCAGTGGACATTCTGCCAATCAATGGAGAGCCGTATTGATGCCTTTGAGATGTACTTGTATCGCCGTATACTGCGTATATCCTGGGTAGACAGGATAACCAACGAGGAAGTGCTAAGGAGAATGGGTAAAGGCAAAGAACTGCTGACAACCATCAAAGAACGAAAGCTCTAATACATCGGGCACATTATGAGGGGGAGCGGTACGAGCTCCTCCGACTCCTCATCGAAGGAAAGATCAAGGGCAAACGATCTGTGGGTAGACGGCAGAACTCATGGCTGAAAGCTTTGCGTCGATGGTTCGGACGGACATCTTTGGACATTTTCAGACGTGCGGTATCACGCACCATTATAGCCAGTTGGATCGCCAACCTTCGTAGGGAGACGGCGTCTTAAGAAGAAGAATATTACAATTCAAGTTAGAAAAATGAGGATCAATGCTGTGAAATCCTGTGAAAGGAAGAACTTTGTACGCAGGATTGTATTTTATTAACCACATAAAATATTTTTGTTTTGTGTCCATTTTTACCTCCTGTGCGACCAAATTTTTGTTCCAAGTAAAAGCCAACTGAAAGGGTCGAGATATGAAGTAAGAGCTCTGGAAACAGAACCACAAACATATATAATTTTTCTGTTATTCTAAAAGAAAATCTCTGTATAAAAAATAACTGAAAAATTATCTATGTTTGTGGTTCTGTTTCCAGATTACTTACTTCATATGTCGAACCTTTGGCTTTTATTGAGTCAGCGGAAGTTTACCTCTCCTCTCCGTGGCTGCTACATGTATTCTGTGCTCGTGATCAAACTGTGTGGTTGTTATTATATGCCATTTTGCTCTATGGCTTGCTTCAAGCTATCTGTCAGCTGTAGTAAAGAATAGAAAATATTTGAGCAACCTTCACCCAACGGCTATAGAAAAACGTCTTAACCTCTACAACAACTGCCTAGCGGGGTCGATAGTCCTACGTGATACCATCAAAACGCAGATCGGCGTAATCTTCTTAAAACCTGGTCGCTGCGAGCAAAATCGCAATAGCTTCCGCACTATTATGCTGTCCCCAACTATCCTAATGACTCTGGAAATGCTTAAAAACAGAATAGAATGGAGTATAGAAAGAAGCTGTGCATTGCCTACTCTGGAATTTGGTTTTAGAAGAGGATTTAGCATCTATGACAACATATCCCTGGTCACAACAGATATACACAACAATATTAGCAAAGGAAATTACATAATACTGGTCCTGTTAGACATCAGATCAGCTTACGACAATGTTCGTTCAATCAAACTAATCAATAAACATTCTCATTATGATATTCCAGAAGATATGTGCCTCTTGATTGGACAGGTATTTATACAAAGCATAAAAGATCCACGCTCAGAAGCTTATATTGGCCCAGGACAAATTACGAAAGGAATTCCTCAAGGCTCCCCATTAGCTCCACTTTTATTTAACATATATACTGCCACACTAAGCACCCAATGCACCCCTCACTGCAAGATCATACAATATGTAGATGACATCGCTGTCATCTCAAGTGGACCTAACTTAAATGATTTAATAAATAATATGATTAACTCCTCAGAGCAAATCAACAGATGGCTCAGGGATCATGAACTCCCAGTCGCCGCCGAAAAAAGTGAAGCCATACTATTCCCACCCACAGGAACAGAAAACCCCCCGAACCCCTCTACAGCTCAACTGTTGTGCAATACCTTGGAAAGAACACGTGAAATATCTAGACGTTACAATAGATCAACAGATATCATGGAGAATGTACGTCCAAAACATGGAAGCAAAAGCACTTCAAGGCATCAATGTGATGAGAAGCCTCTATCGCGTCTGGTGGGACCCATTAACACTCCTCACCATATATAAACCCATAGTAAGAACTCATCTCACATTTGGAATGCAATTTACATGCAGAAATAAAACATCTGACATGGCTGTTCTTGATCGCACTCAGTACATGGCTCTCAGAATCATCACCGGAACGATGAAGTCAACTCCTACCAACGTACTGCGAGGCCTGACAGGTGAACAACCGGTAAGTCTCCTTAATGCCAAGTATTGTTTAAATATGTCGCCAAAGTGTGTGATATTTTCAACAGCCCAAACTTTACACTCATGGAGGAACTGAGACAACAGTTTAACATTAATATCCAGTACTGGAGCAACCCAACCCCCCCCCCCTTGCTACAGGCCATCGACTTCAATGATCACAAAGACAATCTAAGAATATTCTCTGCTAATCCTTGTTGTAGCTACAAAACTCAGATACAGATTATAACATATTATTCAACACCACTAGTCAAAGAAAACAACAATTGCATCCTCTTCACCAAAATATACCAGAACAACTAACCTTCATACATTTCACTATACACTGATGCATCAGTTAACCCTGTAACTGAAACAGTAGGTTTTGGAGTCTTCATCAACGACCTAGATCTAGACATTGCAAGAAGGCTACCCTCCGACTTTAACATATTCACACAATGCATAGCTATATTACATGCACTTCAAGCTATACACAGAACCAATGCCCCAAGCCAGTACATTATCTTTTCAGACTCGAAAAGTGCTCTGGAAGGCATCTGCCT
Organism: Tillus elongatus; assembly: GCA_964006375.1. NCBI lineage: Eukaryota > Metazoa > Arthropoda > Insecta > Coleoptera > Cleridae > Tillus > Tillus elongatus. Next base: position 171,869,461 of record OZ023265.1, on the reverse strand, counting down.
CAATGGCATACAGAAACGAAAATATATCATATTCTAAATCCGAGAGCTATACACTCTCCATAAAGAAAATTTATTTGAAATAGTTCCAAGCCACACTAATATCATAGGCAACAACAAAGCTGACGATCTTGCCGCTGAGGGAAGAATGCTAGAAAGCTACATAAACACACTGCTGGACTACACTGACACTGACATATCAACCATAAATATCTTGAGAAGTGGGCATTGCATAACTCCAGGCTACCTCCACGGATTAAGAATACTAGATAGCAATGTATCTAGCTGTGGAAAGATAGAACCATCGAGCACGTGCTCTTGGAATGTGACAGCAACTGGAACCATTGGCAAACGCTGTATCGCAAACTGGCGGAATTGGAAAAAACTACCCCCATCCACCCATATAACTTCATATACTCTGACAACAACCACATTATATGTGCACTCGAGAATTTTCTACGATGCTGCAGGTTGAAACTGTAGGCGCTCCTATAAATATGCTCTCGTGTTTTCACATATTTTCGCAGTTTTCCCTCATAAACTTACAATTTTTCCTGATGTACATAACCTTTTTACACTACCACTCTTGGCGGTGATCTGTCACCTTTTCACAGCTCATAGTGATGACAAATGACAAGACAAGTGACATCACAGAATAGTCCGAGAATAGCAGAACGGAGAACAGAATATACGACTGTAACAAAATGTGATTCCAACAACTTACTGTATAGAAGACAGAAGACGACCCGTCGATAAAAACATGAATCAAGAAAAATAAGAGCGACAAATGAACTGTGTGGTTATAGGACTATCCTAGACACACCGACGAGGAGGTGTAACCCCATGCAAGACACGAAGTGGCCGGATAGCCTGCGCAGCTTAGACCAATTAACGTTAGGATATAATAGAATAGAATAGAATAGAATAGAATAGAATAGAATAGAATAGAATAGAATAGAATAGAATAGAATAGAATAGAATAGAATAGAATAGAATAGAATAGAATAGAATAGAATAGAATAGAATAGAATAGAATAGAATAGAATAGAATAGAATAGAATAGAATAGAATAGAATAGAATAGAATATTGTGTGTCTTCTTTATGCGTAATATCGCCAAGCGTGGATATGAGGCAATAATTTGTAATGTAACTCCTTTTTTGCGCCTGGCGGTTTGAACTTTAGTAAGATTGGTAAGCTAGTTGATAATAATAACTAGATTATTTTCCAAAGTAGTTATTTCTTGCAGGCTACTGAAGAAGTGTCTGTTAGACACGTAATATACAGGGTGATTCGCATAAGACCGACACAGAGCAGAGGCATGCAGGGGAACTCAAAATATTGTGATTTAATCCAACTTACTTCTATACTAAGTTGGACCCCTGAGAAGTTATAGGCCTTCAAACTGGTGTTTTTAATTTCGAAAAAAAACAATATCTCAGTTATAATTGACCTTAGAAGAACTACATTTGGTACACGTTTTGAGTGTACCAAGAGCAATAATCGACAGTGATAAGAATTCAATTGAAGTATTTTAAAGCATTGATAAGGGATTATTCACCCTTAAAATGTGACAGAATTTTTAATCTGTTAGCGGATTTAAAAAACTAATATTTAATTTTATGTGGAATTTAATTCTAAAACTTTTATTACTCTTATTAATTTGTAAAAAACTTTGTCGTTTTCAACGAAATTCCGAATAACTAAATACACGTATTAGAGCTGTGTTATTTAAAATCGTGGGAAATTCAAACGGTGGCTATGAAATTTATCGTCAGACTTGACAATCAGGAAAATAAGTCATTTTATTTTAGTAATATTTGCTGAATGCTGTGAAATGGGCCGGGAAGTTTTCATTTAGCAAACAAGTTGACATGCTATTAGTGTTTGGTTTCTGTGAAGGGAACTACAGAAGAAGAGTTGAAAAATATCGGAGAAGATTTCCTAATCGTTTCCTATTTTATCAGAGTTTATGATGATGTCAGGAACCTGAAATTTTTCAGAAACGGTAAGATTACAGAAACATGGTAATATCTTCTTCTTTGATGCATTAAATTTACATAGTCACATTTTAGAAAATCGTTAACCTGCGTCTGAGATAGTGCGTAAATTATAATAAAAAAACAAAAATTACATTAAATGCGAATACTTCCGGTGTGTCAGGTTACTCTGTCCTGCTGCTCTGCTTCTCTATGATTTTACTCACCTTTTTGATATGTCTATTGCTACCATGAATGTCAATTTTTAAATAATTGTGCCTCCTTATTGTTTGTTGTTTGTTTACGAATTCCGGAATATAGTGCTGGCATATGTATGTATATAATAATAATAATAATAATAATAATAATAATGATTTTATTCACACACAAAAAATACAAAAATAATATAATATAATTCTTACATAAAAGTTGAATAAAATCCATAGAACCCACAAAAGTCAGAGACTTGTGCGTGGGTATTCTAAACTATATAACTAATAAATGTACATTCCTACAAAGCACAATGTTAGGATAGGAATTCTTGTAAAAAAAAATCCATAATCTAGTAGAGTGAAACATGAGCAACACACACACAGACAGATTCATATTCATATACACACATACACATACAGGCGTGCATACACACATATACACATACACACATGTACCCACATGTACCCACACATACACACATACATACACACACATATATACACACATACATACACATACATATATACACACATACATCCAGATATACCTACATTCCCACATACTCATCACAAAAGAACACAACATCTTTAGAAAATATTAGCTGATCGTTTCATGTTGACAATTACTAGGATACATAAATAAAAATAGATCAGTTACGTACAGAAGCAAACAATCTATAACAACTAATAAATATAATCTATAAATACAAAAAAAAATCTAAAAATTGACATAAATACAATAAGCCATATAATAAAATGCATAATACAATTACAACTATTAAATAAAAGAAACCACACATGCAATAAAAATGATGACAAAACAAACGCAAAATACAGACACTACAGACAATCAGAATATCCCAAAACAGGGCAAAGCCGAAAGCAAAACGGCAACTGGTAATATATTAATTGACTATACCGTTTCGGTAAATCTATTTTGCTGAATATGATCGTGTTATCTTAGGAGATACTTTGCTTGCAGGTTGTGAAGAAGATGGTACCTTTGATCTTGCAAGATTTTTACTGTACCTATCGGAGCGTTTCGTTTTCTTGACCTCACACACTTGTGCGTCGTTTTCTTCTAAGCCAAGTTCTTCTAGTAATATTTTTTGCCTTCTCCGAGGATTGGGAGTAGATGGTGCACTATTTACTAGCCCTACCTGTTGAATCTCAGAATCTTCACTATCTGTTTTAACAAGATCTTCCACTCTGTATAATTCACCATTTACTACAAGTTTTTGGCCTCTTATATGTGCCTGATAACCTTTTTCTCTTGCACTCTTTAAATGCTTATTTAGTATCTTGTTTACTTGTCTATCTTCAAGGCAACGGTCGTGAGTAATCGTAATTTTTTTTCCTTTGAGTTTATGGCAGTTTTTGAGAATTGATAGCTTTTTCCGATACGATACAAACTCCACCAATATGGGAGATTTGATATTGCTTTTGCCTATCTTATAAATGTCGCTGATATCTGCATCCACTACAGCAACATTAAGTTCATGATTAAATAAATCTAAGACTGTTTCCAGTAATTCATTCTCATTTATATCGGCGTCAAAAATTACTATATTATTTTTTCTTGTATTTCTTTGTAATCTTATCACCTGTTCTTGAAGGTTACGATTTTTATCTTCCAACTCCTTTACTTTCAGTCTATATGTTGCTATTGACTGGTTTATTTCAGCTTTAAAATTTTCTATCTGTGTAGTGAGATGATTTTTAATATCTGCTGTCTTTTCTTCATATTGTTCTCTTAGACTTACAAACAAACTTTTCATGTATTCCTTTTGTGAGTTACTAAATTCTGTCATTATTTTGGATCAGACCATATATAAACAATAATATATATATATATATATATATATATATATATATATATATATATATATATATATATATATATATAAGCATATAAAGTCTCAAACTGACCTTAGATCCTTAGATGTGGTTTCAGGTGATAACTTAAAGGCATTTCTCCAAAATAAATTCGAAAGGTGCGATATTCTAATTTACGATTCATTTAAACGAGAATTCGCTAAAAAATACTTTTTCATAAACTTATTCACTGGTCTTAGCTCAAACATAAAGAACCGCTTACAAAGAAGTGCTCTTGAACTTGTCCAATTGAGACAACTAGAGCTAAAATTCAAGTGTGTAAAGAAAAAACAGATCTAATTAAAATAAAAAAGCATTTTTTTATAATATATCTACGAGAACTTCTTGGCGTATCTTATTTTACATCTCCACGTCTCAAGCTGTTTAAAATTGTACCAGATTTGATTGGTTCACTATTTCTGGCGGCTTAAACAAGTTGGACTTTTCGTATTTCTATCATTTTTCAATCCGTGCGATATAAGAGTGTTGGATCCGTTATCTAAAATAGAAGTTTCTTTTGTTTCTTTTTCCTAATGCGACTTTTTATACGATGCAATCAGTTCCTCTAGTTTAAAAGGTTTTATTACACACCATTTGTTAAAATGCCTCCGAGCTGTTTTCATTGATTTTATCGGATGCGTCGAATTCTAAAAGAGAAAGTAACACAATCAATCAATGTTGGATTTTTCAAACTATATCATAAAAAAGTCTGGACACAGCAAGTACGTTATGGTAGTGAATTTTCATAGAAACGATTTGAAGCCAAATATTTTATTATAACTTTTTTTAGTGAATTTTTCTTTAAAAAAAACTCACTGATAGAGAGGTATCGATGGTGAGATTTTGTAGAAAGTTTCTCAAATGAGCGCGAACTCGGACCACTAGAACCCATATCCGGTGTCAGTTTATATATATATATATATATATATATATATATATATATATATATATATATATATATATATATATATATATATATATATATGTATATATATATATATATATATATATATATATATATATATATATATATATATATATATATATATATATATATATATATATTTATATATATATATATATATATATATATATATATATATATATATTTGTGTATGTGTGTGTGTGTCCAACCGATAACTGAAAAAGTATTTAACCTATTTCGATTAAACTCGGCGAGTACTTTTCTCTTATTAATGGCTTGGATGAGTTCGTTAGCCAGAAATCAGACAAGATTTTCCGGGAAAATTTTACTTTTTCTTTTCTCCTAAAAATGCAAAGGTATTTTATTGAAATTTGACTAGTATGTTTTCTTGGGAAAGACCTTTTTTTTTGTTCCCTCAGGGCTCGTCCGGGGCCTTGCCGCCACGATAGCACCGCAACCCTTGGTTGATTGTACATATGGGAAAGACCTTACTACGTACCAAAATTTAACTTTTTAGGTTTATATAAAATTGAGTTAATCAAGATTTGAGTTTTCTTTAGAAAAAAATCGTTTTCTCCAAAAATTACAAGGATATTGTAATATAATTTGGTGCGTATATTGTTTTGAGAAAGACCTTACTACATACCGGAATTCAACCTTTATAATTTTATAGAAAATTGAGTTATTCAAATTTGAAACATTTCATAAAAATTCACTACCATAACGCACTTGCTGCGTCCAAAAATTTTCTCTTGTTACATAGAAATCTAACTTTTGGTGTGTAGTTTACTTTTTATATCAAAAACCTACCTACCAAATTTTGTTTTCATAGCTTTTTTACTTTTTTAGAAAAAATTTTTTTCGAAGGAAAACTCAAAATTTTCCCGGAAAACCTCGTCCGATTTTTCTGGCTAACGAACTTGTTCAAGCCATTTACAAAAGAAGGTAACTGCCAAATTTGATCAAAATTGGCCCATTGTTTTTTGAGTTATCGGTGTGATACACACACACACACGCGCGCGCGCCTTACATAACTAATAAAAGTCGAAAGAAATAATAATAAAAAGTTTATGGTAAAAAATTAATATAGAGATACGAACAAAAGCTGTAACGCTCACAATACTCAGGTTTTTAAATCATTTGACAAGGGTTATTACTTTTAAAGGAAAATTCACTATTATAAGAGTCGTAGTTAAGGGCGACAAATATCTGCATTCAAATTTAACGCGTAAAGTAGAATAAAAAACCCGGGAAGATATAATGCTATATTCCACAGAATCTACAAAAAGATTGTTGTCATCAAACGCCGTATAAGACATCATATTTAAAAATAGTTCGCATGTAACAATGACGTTATTTATTTAGAGTTGAAACGGTTCAAGAGAACGACACGTGTACTTTTGAAGCGCGTATCCAATCTCGAAGCGAGAGGGCAATGTAGAGAGGTGCGAAGAGAGAACTGACACGGATGGGCTTGATGATTTTTCGACTGTGTATCACCATTGAAATAGGTCACAAAAATGTTCAAGAGCATTCACACCACGAGGCTTTATAGTAGTGTTAAGTAGTGCACGACTAGATCACTCTACCTAAGAACAACCTTCTTAAACAGGGTAAATCTCAATTAGCTAATTTCTATCTCGCAATCATTACAAAACATTATTTTGGTCCCGCATAGGTTTTTGAAACACAGTCAGAAACCTGACTTTTGTCTTATCGTCTCTATTAAACACTGTGCCCGATGCAAGAGCCTGTGAACGTTAACACCACTCTAGTGACGCTTTAATTCCAGTTCCAGGTAGTAAATCAGACTGAATAGTTTGTTTTGATGTGCTAAAAATTGTATGTGTACTATAGTAAACTTATAACGTTTAATTCTAACAGTGTCAGATTGGATATAGCTTTAATTTCGTTGTATAAATAAAATTCTGGACGCAGCAAGTGCGTTATGGTAGTGAATTTTCATAAAAATCTTTTTAATAACAAATATGTGTGTTTTTTTAAGAAAGCAGGCATCAAATTTGGTTACCAGTATAACCTATATAGTAAAAACAATGTGCCATGTTTCATCAAAATAACTTTATTGTGTGAAAATGTACAAAAATTTCCAAAAGTAAACTTAAAATGTTCCCGAAAAAACACGTTTCTTGGTCAACCTTATAGGTTAATAGCAAATTGAGATGTTCAAATATGAAACATTTGATCAAAATTCGCTACCATAACGCACTTGCTGCGTCCAGAATTTATTTTCTTACAAATATGCATTATATTTCGATGGAAAATGCAAAAATGCAATAACATAAGACGTGTTTGATTAAAAAAAGGAAATTTGTATCACCAACGACTTATGGGCCACCCTGTGATTGCAGAAATATTATTTTAAGATGTAGCTCAAGACACCCTATAATTAATATATACAAATTTTCTTCATATGTTATATAATAACGGATATATTGAGCTTTATTAATTTTTTACGAAAATTCGACAAAAATTATATACCATTAAATGATAAACTCTACAGCTAAGGCTACTGCCAAGCATCAAAGAAAGGGTCTATTTGAAATAAATTTTCTGCAAATATTTTAGTAAAATGAAGGACAATGACAGTTGAAACTAAGACTTTAGGGTTTGTAAAACATCCTTCTTGAGACATTTTATTTCTATAGCCCGTACTAGATTTATTTGCCTAAATGTTGCCAATTTTGACATTTTAAATCGCCACTTTGACGTTTTGAGGAAAACCCCAAGTTATTTATTTTTAAATGCCTATAACTATTTTGTCTTTTGACCTACATAGCTAAATTTTGGTAGGTAACTTTCCTATAAGGATGTAAACCTGCGTACTAAATTTGGTTGACCTTACTTTGTTAATTCCGGAGATATAATTTTTTTTCGAAAGAAAACACAAAATTTTCCGGGAAAACCTGGGCAGATTTTCCTGACTAACGAACTCATCCAAGCCATTTGCAAAATAAATTTTTTCATCAAATTTGATCAAAATCGGCCTATTATTTTTTGAGTTATCGGTGTGATACATATATATATATATATATATATATATATATATATATATATATATATATATATATATATATATATATATATATATATATATATATATATATATTAAACATATAAAAATTGAAACTGACCCCGGATATGTTTTCTGGGGGGCCTAATTAGCGCTCATTTGAAGAAATTTTTTCAAAATTCAAAAGTCTTGATCTCCTCATTAGTGAATTTTTTTTAAGAAAATTCACTAAAATTGATTAATCAAAAAAAGTGTGACCATATATCTTTAATAAGGTAGTTGCTTCTAGTTTGAGAGAAATGCATCTGATATTGAGTGGTTATAAACCTTTTCTCTCGACTTAATTAGAAATACTGAAGGGATTGGAAAAAATACGGGACGGACACATTAGGGGGAACATTACCCAAGAACCCCCTAAATACCCACCAGTATGCCTATCAAACTGGCAAATCAACTGAGTTAGCGCTCAATAACCTCGTCGAGAAGATCACACACTCTCTGGAAAATGGAGAGGTTGCGGTGGCGGCATTTCTCGACATAGAAGGAGCATTTAATAATGCATTACCGATCTCCCTCTACGAGGCCACTATCGCTAGGGGGGTGGAACCTACCATCTGTGGCTGGATCGGAAACATGCTGCACAATCAGACCATTATTACCTCATTACGGGGAGAGGTGGTCAGCGTTAGGGCTGCGAGAGGGTGTCCTCAGGGGGGCGTTCTATCCCCCCTGTTGTGGTCCCTCTTTGTGGACGACCTGCTGGCTATCCTCGGACTCTGGGAGGTTGAGGTCCAGGCGTATGCGGATGATCTTGTCATAATGGTTAGAGGCAAATCTGAGGAGGAACTATCTAGTACTCTTCAAGAAGCACTAAATGTAGTCAATGATTGGTGCCGTAGGGAACAGATGTCTGTGAACCCTCGCAAAACGATCATTGTCCCGTTCACCAGAAGAAGAAGGTTGGACAAATTAAAACCACCTAATCTTATGGGGGAAAACATTCCATTTTCGGACCAAGCAAAATATCTGGGAGTTATCCTAGATAAGAAGCTCAACTGGGACAGACAGTTAGAAAATGTTATCCGCAGGGCTAAGATGTCCCTGTGGACCTGCCGGAGAATCTGTGGGAACAACTGGGGAACAAACCCCCAACAGATGTACTGGCTCTATGTAGTGGTTATCAGACCTATGATAACATATGGAGCCATAGTTTGGTGGCCTAAGGTGCTTCGTGGTACCGCGAGGGCCAAACTGGCTCATCTACAGAGACAAGCATGTATGATGATAACGGGAGCGATAAGCACCGCACCATCAGTCGCTCTGGAGGTCCTCCTCAATATTCCCCCACTTCACATATGGCTGGAGAGGGTGGCGAGGTGGACAACGTACAGATTAATACAAACGGCAGATAACATGCCGAGGGAAGTCAGTCTGAGGGGGTCCGGACTCCTTGATGACAGTGATTGTCACAGGATTCTGGGAATGGTCTCGGACTTGATGCCTACTAAAATCAGCAGAGATCTGTCTTTCAAGACCGTCCTCCCGGAAAGGGAGGACTGGGACCGGAACCAATCGACCCTGTTGAGAGCGGACCTCTGCTGGTACTCGGACGGCTCCAAAACCAATATGGGAGTAGGAGCCGGCGCCTATGGGGGCAGCACCGATGCTAGACTATCAGCTAGTCTCGGCAAGTACGCAACCATACACCAGGCAGAAGTTTATGCCATCGAGATGTGTGCAAGGGAAAGTTTAAAGAACCTATGCACAAACAAATCGATAAAGATATATGCAGATAGCCAGGCTGCAATAAAAGCTCTTGGTTCCTACCGGTGCAATTCAAAGACGGTATGGAGTTGTAAATCTGCCCTTAACGAATTGGGCAGCTGTAATGAGGTGTCGCTGGTCTGGATACCGGGTCACTCGGATCATGATGGCAACGTTGCGGCAGACGCGCTTGCCAGGAGTGGTGCCGAGTGCGGCTTTATCGGACCAGAACCGGTGCTGGGAATAACATCATGCACAGCAAAACGCACCTTAAAAACCTGGACAGATAGAAGAACAATTCAATATTGGCAAAATCTTCCAGGATTAGCTCACTCCAAGGCCTTCATAAATGGCCTGTCTGAGTCAAGGGCTAAGAAACTACTAGAGCTGAACAGACAACAACTGAGAACTCTAGTAGGCCTATATACAGGACACTGCCGCTTGCGGCATCACATGCACCGTATTGGAATCGGTCAGGAGACCGAGTGCCGACTGTGTATGGAGGATGACGAAACAGCAGAGCACGTGCTGTGTTCCTGTCCGGCAGCGGATAGGATTAGACACCTGCTCTTTGGCAAGGTAAAGCTTGCTCCAGAGGATCTGGATCGACTTTCGCCCACAAAGGTTATCGACCTCTGCAGGAGGCTGGATTTGTTGGGCGAAATATAAACATTAGGCGTGAGCCACAATAGACCGTTGGTCGCGGTGGAAGGTCCGGTATGGACCACTCACATACAACCTATCACCTATCACCTAATTAGAAATAAAAGTTTGAAATCAACCTACCCACTCACATCAGAAAGGGTGATGGTAGTTTAACTGTTTTACTTCCACATCGCCTCAACATATGGAAGTATCGCATCGGCGACAGTAATTTCAAAAGTTTTTTTCGCTTAAACGTCGTAAAAAGTTTTAAAACATTTTGGAAATATGTTTTGGAAACGAATTTTTTTGTAAGTCGGTCTGTATGTCTGTAGCCACGATAACTTTAGAACGAATTGAGTTAGCGCTCGACAAACGAACGGTTCGAATTGTTTTTGGCGATGAATGAAGGGTGATTTGGTGAAAATTTACATTTTTTCGTTAAAACTCGAGTAATATAACTTTTTAGGGTTTATTTATTAGAAAACTTTGCATTTCATTAATCGTCTTGTATTCTGTGCTGAAATTAAGTTAGGGGTTGAACGTGTTGCATGTACGCCTGTCTTTTAATAGGCGCAATAACTTTCGAAGGAAATGAGATATTATTTTCAAATTTGGTATCCAGTTAGCACCCGACAAAGGAGCGCTTCGAATTGTTTTTGGGTAGGATCGCTTCAAGGGGTAGGGGATAAATAGGGGGTGATTTGGTGAAAATTGATATTTTTTCAATAAAACTCGAGGAACATAACGTTTTAAAAGTTTATGGGTACAGGACAACAAATATTTTCTTTGTGGTCAAGTCATGTGCCCTAAATTTATTCCATGAGGATGTCTTCCTTAAGAGAACAAATTATCACAGCTATGTGGAAGTTATGATTCAATTTGCACACTATTATTTTTATTGATATTGATTAACACGTTTGATAATTAAAGAGCAGACTGTTTTTGTTTTGTTTATGTTAAATCTATAATTAAGGAAATAAAATTAGCGATCATTGAGTGTCTTGACGTTCTGGCCTTTAAATATTCATTTAACGGCGCCTGCTTACTTTCCAATCAATCTTTAGATAATTGTCTAATTATTTTGCTATTATCAAACTGAACTGAGTAGAATTGTATGCAAATTCTTATCTTAAATTTAGATTGTGCCAGGATTTAAATTACAGAATCCATTTATCTGTCGTCATTATTGGAAATCGCTTTTATTACAATTTATAACATGTGCACTGCCGACATAAAATATTTCGTTTTAAGATTTATACGGAAAGTAATTTTAGTATTTCATTTTGCCAGAATTCTCCCTAATACAACACTTCTGCTACATTTCCTTTTATCAAACTAAAAGGAAATTGAAGGTTTTTTATAAAACATTGCTTATATTGGTGGCATAGTTTAACTAATATCTTATCAATCATAAAGTATCAAACATTATCACTTTCCTATAAAAGCACCACCACAGTCCAAAGACGATTTCGCCCTGTTGCCATCCTCTATATTTAGCAGCTCCCCTCATTTTGTAGCTTCCACACTTATTATTATTATTATTATTATTATTAGTTTATTGGTGTATAAATTTTACAATGCATCTTACAATTAAGTATTAAACTTGTGTTTGCAAATGATACAATTTGAACTTGAATATAATGGAAAACTGCAATATAGCTCGAAATCTTCTTGACACTGACGGCACTTTGATTTTGGTTTTCCAATTTTTCATTTTAATTAACTTTCCATATTTGTTTCCTATAACCAATATTTCATATATATCCTTGGATTTTTATATTATGGTCCAATAACAAAATTGTCTTGTTTTAACTTAGATTTTCGAATATTATAAATTTTAAAGGACCAAAATTTTAAATGTCATTTTGACAAGTTTATATAATTATATCAGGTTTTCCACAAGTTTTCTTCTTAGTCTACATATTTCCTTTCTCTACAAAATATGGTGTCTTTCAAATAAAGCTGTCGAAAAGTTATTATGACTCAGAATATATCAAATAAATCTCTCTTCTCTCAATTTTTTTCACCAAATATATTTCTTCGCTCACTTCCTTTAGCACACTTTTATTAGTATTTGTATCGGTATACCATATCTTTGTCATTTTGCTGCATATCCGCTTATACTTTTATGCACTGTATAGTCAAAGACGAGGTTTTCGTCTAATAAACTACCAGACTCCATACGTAAGACTTCAGGAACCTCTTCTTCAGGTCGAAATTCAAATGGTTATTAGTGAGCAGAGTATGTTGTCTATTAAATAGTTGTTTTACCATTACGATCTTTTTTCTCGGATCTTTGCTACATTTACCACAAAAAAAAATATATAAAAAATATAACTATATTTTTTCAATTTGTTGACGGTTTAGCATTACTTCCTTTTCCACGGCCTTAACCTTACTTATCTTCAGTACTTTTGTTTTCGTTATACTGACTTTTAGTTAGCTTCGTTTTAATATACTTCCAAGACACTTAGCATCGTTTGCAATTTTTCTCTTTCTATCAGTCACGTTGAAAAAATACTGCGTAAGGCAGTCATGACCCTAGACGTCACTAGGTGGCTATATGGAGAAACGTGAGGACTAAGACCTAGTATGGCCCACTGGATGTACACAAGGGAGGTCAGACCATCGTTAACATAAACGTCACTGGTCTAGTGGCCTAAGGTGACACAATCCAGTGCCAAACAAAAACTAGACAAGATCCAAAGGATGGCTTTCCTGGGCATCACAGGGGTCATGTCTTAAACCCCAACAGCCGCCATGGAGGCTTAGCTAGATCTGCCCCCCCCCCCCCTCCACTTAGTTATTAGGGGGAGGCCAGGTTAGGACCATACAGACTAGCCTGAAATGGTGGACTGAAGATCAACCCAGGCTTCAGGGGCCATTGCAAAATTCAGAAGATCGTGAAGGAGCCCATGCTTGAAATGGGGTCAGACTATGCGAGCCCGCGAATCTGCAGGGAAAAGAACTTTACAATGGAAATACCCGACCCTGACGCATGGCGGGAGGAGAAGCCGGGCATACCACGGGACGCGCTCGTCTGGTTCACGGACGGATCCGGCGAAGAGCTTGGAACGGGGGCAGCTGTTTATTTGGAAGGACCGAGGGTAAGTCATAGTATTTCCCTCGGAGCCCATGCAACGGTCTTTCAGGCCATAATGTACGCCATCTTGCACTATGTGCGGGAGAACAACAGGAGGGGCTACACCAACAAGTGGATTCTCATAGCCACAGACAGCCAGGCAGCCCTTAAGGCCCTAAGTAGCCCACGGGTAAATTCCTAGCTGCTGAGTGAGTGCCGAGACTAGCGACCTGGCTGGGCAGAATGAGGTCACCCTCATCTGGGTGCCGGATCACTCGGGGGTCAAAGGCAATGAAGAAGCTGACAGTCTCGCGAAGAGAGGGTCAGCAGAACCATTAATGGGACCGGAAACGGTTCTGGGCGTGACAAAAATCACGGCCATAGGAGCCATTAAGTCCTGGGTCAGAAACGAACACAGGGTGTACTGGGCAGACTGCCCAGGGCTCAGATATGGGAAGTCAGTAATTGGCGAACCCAGTTCACAGAGAGCTGTAGAGCTGCTAAATCTTAGCAGTAGACAGCTCAGAAACATAACAGGTTTCTTGACGGTACACATGGCCGTCAAGAAACTCCTGCATAAAATGGGGCGGTTCAAGGGGGACCTTGCATTCAGACTCTGCGGCGAGGGGGAGGAATCATCCCCGCACATCTTGTGCGAGTGTAAAGCTCTGGACCGCAAAATACAACTGATCTACGGCCAGTCTAGACCGGAGATACAGCAATATAAAACTTCACCCTACCAATCCCTGTGCAAACTAGTTCAAGGAACAGAGATTTTGGAATAGGTAGAGTAAAAAGGCTAAGGGCATGCACAATAAGCCAAAGGCTGCAGTGCTATCGACGCGGCAAAGTCGCGGACGAGCCCTGAGGAAAAAATATGCATAAGACACTCACTTGTTGATGGCAAGGTGCCCTTGGAAATTTCCTAGTCTCTAGTAGTACGAAGTTCGTTAAATTTTCAATCGACGTTATTTCATATATAAGTTCGGTTCTGATTCTCTTGGCATAACTCTTAGACAAAGAGATCAAGCTCTGGCATATATATATATATATATATATATATATATATATATATATATATATATATATATATATATATATATATATATATATATGGCATATATATATATATATATATATATATATATATATATATATATATATATATATATATATATATATATATATATACTAGCTGACCCGGCCACGCGTTGCTGTGGCTAACTACAACTATTGAAAAAGTGTAGCAAATTGTGTATCATTTTTGCATTGACATTTTAATTAAATTTTATAATTATGTGATAATACTTACATATATTTAAATTAAATTATAAAGTTTTGATCAATGAAGCACAAATAAGTAAAAACTCTGGACGCAGCAAGTGCGTTATGGTAGTGAATTTTCTTAAATATGTTTTTATTGCAAATATGTCTGTTTTCTTTTTATTTAAGAAAGCAGGCAGCAATTTTGGTTACCAATATAACCTATATAGTAAAAACAATGTGCCATGTTTCATAAAAATAACTTTATTGTGTGAAAATGTACAAAAATTTCCAAAAGTAAACTTAAAGTGTTCCCACAAAAACTCGTTTCTTGGTCAACCTTATAGGTTAATAGCAAATTGGGCTATTCAAATATGAAGCATTTGATCAAAATTCGCTACCATAACGCACTTCCTGCATCCAGAATTTCTTTTCTTACAAACATGCATTATATCTTGATGGAAAATGCAAAAATGCAATAACATAAGGCGTGTTTGATTAAAAAAAATAAGAAAATTTGTATCACCAACGACTTATGGGCCACCCTATGAGTGTAGAAATATTTTTTTAAGATCTAGCTCAAGACACCCTATAATTAATATATAAAAAAATTTTTCATATCTTGTATAATAACGGATATATTGAGCTTTATTTATTTTTTACGAAAATTCGACAAAAATTATATACCTTGGCATGCGCTCTAAAGCACTCTTAAACAACCTGACCAACGCATGATGTTCATGAAGCAGACACTGCAAGTCTTGAAGAATTGCTCGCTTCATTCCTGCATTGATCTCTAGGCGTCGATCAAGTTGTTCTTCCATGTTGCCCATGAAATATATTTGTAAAAATTTATTCTGTGTATCTTCGAAAGGTAGTAATGATCCAATTCGATGATGAATCTGTCCTTGTATCTACAAAATAAAAACCAGACAGTATTAACTGGGTTATAAACACTTTTTTCGGTGGGAGAGTAGAGTTCAGAATTAGCAAATATACTACATAGGTACCAATAGATAAAGTAAGTTATTCTTTAACTACATTCTATATAAATACAAAAATAAATACCTTAAATGTCGGATTAAATCCCCGTTCTTCGATAATATCTGCCCCAAATGACGTCATCTGGAAACAACCATTGTATTTTTGAGTATTTGCAAGAAAGTGGCGTGATTCTTGTGTTTCGCCACAAAGCAATGAATACAATGGCTCAGGTGGCGGAGTCAACAATGGCAATTTCACTTTACCATTAAGGCAGCATAATCCAGGCGTTTCTCCGGAAAACTTTAATGCACCACAATACTCGCAAACTACGTCCATTTGCCCAATGCAAACGCTAGGATGCAAGCTGTAAGCATTGCTGCAATCGTATTGAAACGCTGCTCGATTCAAATCAGCACTTGATAAATATCTTGTTCTGCGTCGCAAATTATCTATTTGTTGACCTCTGTTGTTCGCTCGACGATTCTGCATTGCCAACCGAGCTGTTTCACGGGCTGCTTCACTTTGCTCTCGTGATTGAGAAGCACGAAGTCGAGCCATACTATCGCGGCGCTGTTCACCTGCAATTTCTTGTTCTTCTTCAGTCCTTTCATTTGCAGTATTTCGTATTCTTCTTGCATCACGGCTTTGTCGGGAAAGATTCGATCGTCTTGGTCGCGGCATTATTAATTAAACTTCACTTCACCTAAAAACTTAAATTTTCAACCATACCGAGTTTTATAGTTCACTTCACTGTTTATACGAATGGGCAATTGGGCAATAATATTAATTATTTATTTAATAGAAATAGTTTTATTATTGATTTCTTACAAATATCAAATTGTCATCCATACGTCATTACATAGCTGTCATTATACGTCAATTTTGTTATTCCAAGTCTGATTCTTTTTTGTTATACCACGTTTTATAGTGACTGACGTTACATGTCAAGTCACACGGGAATGATGTCGAACGGGATAAAAAGTATCCTATGTCCTTCTCCTGGCTCTAAACTACCTCCCTGCCAATTTTCAGCTAAATCGGTTCAGCCGTTCTTGAGTTATAAGTGAAGTAACTAACACGACTTTCTTTTATATATATAGATATATATATATATATATATATATATATATATATATATATATATATATATATATATATATATATATATATATATATATACAGGGTGATTCATAAGTGGTGACCAAAAATGAAACCCCATGTTCTTTGAACAATTTTAGAGAGGGTATGTCCTATAAAAAAAATTTCTATAATGCTTCATTAAAAAGATACAGGGTGTTAGAGTTGAATTTCAAAAAATAAAATTTCCCAATTTTTTTAAAAAGTAGCACATATATTTTGCTGAAACTTCGCATGTGTAGGCTGCCTATGTAAGGCGCGTATTCTACCATAACAATTGAATCCGCTAATCTAGCAGTGGCGCGCGTACCCACATGTCATTGGTTATCCCTCAAGAAAAAAACGCGTAAGCCAATGATATATATTTTTTATTTTTCATTTTTTGAATCTTACTTTCATTCGTGAACAAAATGACTCTCTTGATAATTTTCTGTACGACGCTTATTTTACGAGTAAGCAATGAATCAGATGTGTGTTTTAGAGCACAGTTCATGATTTTTAACCAGTCGTTGTTTGGTAGAAAATCGCAATGATACACTTTTATCAGGCTTATAGTAATTTATTTATTACAATAAATGTTCAAAAATGCCTCCATTGGCCTGGATACACGCACGACATCTTTTTAATATGGAAAATTTAATGTCTCGAGGATTCATTGTTGCTTGAATATGACGAAAAGCATTATTTATCAGTTGTTGTAGCTACTCTGGGGTATTTATTTGTTCACTGTAGACCAGTCGCTTAAAATCACCCCAAAGATAGAAGTCAAGTGGGTTTAAGTCCGGTGATCTTGCAGGCCAATGTATTGGTCCAGTTCTGCCAATCCATCTTTTATTATAATGTTCATGTAGCCATGTAACAACGTTTCGACTATGATGCGCTGGTGCACCGTCATGCTGGTACCACATTATACATCTTGTTGCTAGTGGAATGTCATTTAGAATGTTTTCTACACGGGTTTCTAGGAGCGCTAAGTACGAAGATCCATTTAAACGTTGTGGCAGGACTTCCATGAACAGTGAGCCGTTAAAAATACCACACCATAAATTAATGGAAAATCGATGTTGAAATGTGCGAGTCCTTGTTGCATGTGGATTTTACAATGAGCAGACATGCTCATTATGAGAATTATAAATACCATTTTTTGTAAATGTTGATTCGTTAGACCAGAAGATTAGATTAGGGAATAAGAGATTTTGATTGTTCATTTCCAACATCCATTCACAAAAGAATCGTCGATGCACAGTATCTCCAGGTAGAAGGCAATGAACATTCTGTCGATGATATGGATGTAAGGCTTCTCGATGTAAAGTTCTCCAAACAAAGCTTTGAGAATATTGTAACTGCGTGGCCATCCTCCGAGTACTTGTAAAAGATTGATCCATCACTGCATCCACCACTCTCTATTCGTCTTCAAGTTGATGTTGTCTTCTACCATTAGCTCTAGCGTCAGGATGTTGTCCAATACCGCACTGCCGAAGTCTTGAAAACGATCGAGAAAAAACCCTTGGTGTAGGTTGACGGCGAGTGGAAAACCTACGTTGATATTCCCGACAAGCAGCTAGAGCATTTCCATCAGCATATCCGTAGATAAAAATTATATCTGCATACTCTTCTGAGGTGTACTCCATTATAAGAAGTAAAAGAGTAGAAATTATGCAATTTTATAAAGTTTACCACTTACACCTATTCAAAATAATAACTTGTTAACCTAAATGTCAAGTGACACTTAATGACAACTTTGGCAAAACAGACTACTACTTACTAAAATACAACAACAAAAAACAACATAGATAATCGTCGTACAAAAAATTATCAAGACATTAAATTTTCCATATTAAAAATTTGTCGTGCGTGTATTCAGGCCAATGGAGGCATTTTTGAACATTTATTGTAATAAATAAATTACTATAAGCCTGATAAAAGTGTATCATTGCGATTTTCTACCAAACAACGACTGGTTAAAAATCATGAACTGTGCTCTAAAACACTTACCTGATTCATTGGTTACTCGTAAAATAAGCGTCGTACAGAAAATTATCAAGAGAGTCATTTTGTTCACGAATGAAAGTAAGATTCAAAAAATGAAAAATAAAAAATATATATCATTGGCTTACGCGTTTTTTTCTTGAGGTATAACCAATGACATGTGGGTACGCGCGCCACTGCTGGATTAGCGGATTCAATTGTTATGGTAGAATACGCGCCTTACATAGGCAGCCTACACATGCGAAGTTTCAGCAAAATATATGTGCTACTTTTTAAAAAATTGGGAAATTTTATTTTTTGAAATTCAACTTCAACACCCTGTATCTTTTTAATGAAGCATTATAGGAAATTTTTTTATAGGATATACCCTCTCTAACATTGTTCAAAGAACATGGGGTTTCATTTTTGATCACCACTTATGAATCACCCTGTATATACTAAAACTGATGTTGTTCGCTCGACATTTGCAAGTATAAAAATATTTCACATACTCACATATACCCACTTTTAAATGTCTAACTTTAGCTAAAAATAAATCCTCACTCAAAATTGGAAAATTTTGAAGATCACTTAGGTGTACTTTTCATCCCTTTATCAGACAACGTGGACGGTAAAATGTTTTCATGAAAAGTGGCTGCCATTTTGACACAAGTGGGTTTTACAAAAAGAAACACAAGAGGAGTTATAATTAAGTTTTTTAAAACCACCACAAAAAATATTAAAAAAAAAAGATTTGCTAAAATAACAGCAAAGCAATTCTTTAATTTAAATTAGTGAATTTTCTTAATGAAAATTCACTAAAAATTAGAAAGCACCTAGCACTATAAAGACCTGGATGGTTTTTCTAAATACTTTGTTTTGCACTGTCAAGGATTGTATATAGCGAAAATAAAGCACAGGTTGCGATAGCTTTGGGACCGCTGATTTGGAATATAAGCCAATATAAGCTACATTTGTACGAATGACGTCACTATTTGTTTACTCATATACCATGGAGTGTTTAGTGATTTCATTGACACCCTGTATGTAAACAGGTCATAAGTATATTATGTTCAAAAAAAGGAAACGATTTGTGGGAGTTTTCTTCGGGAAAGCATAGTATTTTGGTTTTAGATATGAGGGTACAAGTACTTCTATTTTAATTCCTTCAATTCCAGACTTTAATCTTCTAAATTGACTCAGCTACTATGGCAGATGGTTGTAGTTACAAAATTACATCAGAATGGTTTCTGCTATATCCAGGGAGATATCCTCAAACAAGCCATTGTATAATCTCTAAAAGGAAGGTAATCTTTAGTTAAGACGTTTGAATGCATGCTCTCGGGGTCTCCTTTCAATACGCATTCTCTAAAATAACTGCCTGTACAAAACACGGGACGTAGCTAGTTTGTAATTTGCCATTTCAAGCTCTCTTACATCCGAATGAAGTTGTCTATTTATCCTGTAGCATAATAATATTACTCCATCCCCAGTATTATAAGGGTTCTCACTGGATATTAGCTGCTTGACCTAAGTTTCCAACTTGGATTAGCTATTTCATTTCCATATAACATACAAACACTGATGTCTCTCCATTTACCGTCGTTCCCTACTGTCTGAATTAGTCTAAAATGTTTCAGCCCTAAGTAATGTAAAATAATTCTATATAACATAAAAAACATTTCAGTTTAACGTGAGCCTTGGCTCCAACTTAAGCATAAGTAACGTCACTACGAGACGAGTGCTTACTGCCCCCTTTGTTGTACCGCCGCGAGTTGTGTCTTATCCTGGATTAGAACTGCACGCCAAAGAGCGACAATACATTCTAAAAGAGTACAAACTGTACGCGCCTAATAAATTAGGTAGAAGAGAAATAATCGATTTTATTTTATGATAATAATCATGTTTGCACGAGTCAATTTTCAACGATTACTTGTTTTAGAGGAAATACGTGACTATACTAAGTGAGTTATAAGACACTAAGCACGTGCCGCAACCTCGTTGCGGAACCAAGTAGTATGTGGTCACGGAGCTCCAAATAACACAAAGTGTTAAATATTAGAGACTGTATACAACCAACTAACAATTTAGTCAATTGTCAGCCCTGACCCATTTCTGCCCTAATATAGGGACAAAGTATGTACAGCTAGATGCATTCTCACCGCAATTAGAACTGTAGACCGGTTTCGCTCTCATTACAGCCCGTCAGTACGGCATACTAATTCCAGCGAAAATATACCTATAAAGTAATACGGCTATGGTAGCTAGCCTTCAAACACTGTGATATAAGACACGAAGCACGTGCCGCCACCTCGTTGCGGAACCAAGTAGTATGTTGTCACGGCAGCTCCAAATAACACAAAGTGTTAAATATTAGAGACTGTATACAACCAACTAAGAATTTAGTAAATTGTCACTTTACAGGTGTATTTTTGCTGCAATTAGTATGCCGTACTGACGAGTTCTAATTAGAGCGAAACCGGTCTACGGTTCTAATTGCGGTCAAAATGCGTCTAGCCTTACATACTTTGTCCCTATATTAGGGCAGAAATGGGCCAGGGCTGAAAATTTACTAAATTGTTAGTTGATCAGGGACAGGATGCCGTTGTAAAAATAAAAGCGAAAAAGTCAGCCACCTGCTCTATGTTGATGATCTGAAACTAGTAGTAAAATCTGATAAGCAACTTGCAGAACAACTCGCAGCCGTCAAGGAGTTCAGTGATGACATCAGCATGAAGTTTGGATTAGATAAGTGCGCAAAGGCAACATTCCTGAAGGTACGACTACAAGCAAAGGAGAACATCAAAATTGATAGCTCAACAACCATCCAATCTTTAGACCAAATTGATGTGTACAAATATCTAGGCATAGATGAACACGACGGTATCCAACACAAGAAAATGAAAACCAAATTGAAGAAAGAATATTACCGACGAATAAGAGCGATTCTTAAAACCGAGCTCAATGCCAAAAACAAGATGATGGACATAACCTCCTTAGCTGTTCCTGTCATCCAATACAGTCTAGGGATCATCAAGTGGACCCAGGCAGAGATTCAGACACTGGACACCCAGACACGCAAGCTCCCCACAATGTACGGTGCTCTCCATCCACGTGCCGACATTGACCGATTGTACATCCCTAGAAAAGAAGGAGACAGAGGAATGATTAGCAATGAGGCTGTAAACAACATCGCCAAGGAAGGAATCAGCAGCTACCTGCAACTAAAAAAAAGAATACAAATACCTGGGAATGGTGTACAGACAACAACAAGGCGCCCCTAGAGAATATGACGGCACAGAGGAAGGCGAGGATAACGAAGAAAAAGGATAACCAGGGCACAACAGCCATAGTATGCCTGAGACAAGGAAGGTGAAGGAAATGAAACAGAGAATGAAACAACAGATAAAAGAAGAACGAATTACAAAATGGAAAACCAAGCCACTTCATGGGCAAATAGCAAATGAGGCCATCAAGGAAACCATCCATCAAAATAACTCGTGGGAGTGGCTCAACCATGCAAATCTCAAGACCGAGACGGAAGCTCTGATAACTGCCTGCCAAGAACAAGTCATCCCAACAAATTATGTGAAAGCTAAAATAATGAGGACCGACACAGACCCAAAATGCACACTTTGTCGGTCTTTCAATGAAACCATCCACCATATTGTTGCGAGCTGTCCCATACTAGCAAAACATTCGTATCTGGAGCGACACAACACAGTAGCCAGACAGCTCCACTGGAACATCTTCAAACACTACAAAGTAGATGTAAATGAAAAGTGGTATCAGCACACCCCGTACCCTGTAATAGTTGCTGAAGATGTGACAATCATATGGGACACACAAGTGCATACGGATAGAAAAATAGTTGCTAACAAACCAGACCTCATGGTTAAGGATAAGAAGAAAAAACATTGCCTAATCATAGACGTGGCCATACCTTCTGACTACAAAATCACACAGAAGGAAGCAGAAAAGATGCTTAAATATGCAGATCTGCAAATTGAGATACACCGCATGTGGAACCTGAAGGCCAAAATAATCCCTGTCATCATCGGAGCCACATGACTTATTTCCAATGCCACCACCAATTTCATGAAGGAAGTTCCAGGAAAACACAATCTCCTGCTAATCCAAAAGACGGTGGTCCTGAGAACGGCGCATATAGTACGGAAAATACTATGATACTTCATGACATCCAGATCCAGAAGCAACACCCTAGGTGCACGGAGTGCACTCGGTGTTGCTCAACTCATGTAGAATAATCCTTAGAATGAACTAAGTGGAATCTCTTATAATAATAATAATATTTATTTGGTCTATTAGTTAAACTAATTGTAAATGAGGGGAGTCATATATCTCACAAGATAAAAACTTAGCACAGTCTATCACAAGGGTACTTAAAATAGTGCCCAAAAATACAAAATATAACGAATTTAAAGTTACAGAAAATGTTTTACAGTGCAGCTCCATAAAATTCACTCAAACTATAAAAACAACTACTAAGCAAAGCAACTTTTAGTTGTTTTTTTGTTGAGAATTTGAGTCTCTTAGAGAACAAGGCAGCTGATTGTACAAAAAGCAACTTGCATGACATGGTGACCTCTTAAAAGAAGAATGGTGATATTTGTTTAGGTGAAAAGTATATTTTTCTCGAGTGTTATATTTATGCACATCCGAGCTGATTACAAAATTTCTACAGTTTTTAGCGAATTTTAATTAGAAACTAGCCCCGGATATGGGTTCTAGGGGGCCTAGATCGTACTCACTTGAAGAAATCTTTTCAAAATTTTAAAGTGGCCGTCTCATTAGCAAATTTTTTTACGGAAATTCACTAAAAATTATAGACCATCACACGATAAACTCTATAACTAAAACTACTGTCAAACAATTTGTGTGTGTGATTTTAAAGCACAACACCCCTTTATCTTGGAACGCGTTGACCAAATAAAATGATTCCTTTTTTCATATGGTAGTATTCGATGATATTTCCTTAGCTGTATAAGAAAATTAAAATTTCTCTTTTTCAGCGCTACTATGACAAAAGGGTCGAATTTTCGACATAGCCTATTAGGCATTTTTTCCCCGCATTATGGATAGCAGAATCGATTTCGGCGTACCCAGTTTACTTTTGTACCAAATTTCAATTGTATGCCCATATAGGGTGTTTGTAATTCAATACTTAATTTTAGATTTTCAGTTAATTTTCTTCAAAAAAAAATTCACTAATTGGGAGATCCCGACTTTTGGATTTTGAAAAAAAATATTCAAATGAGCGCGCACTAGGACTCCTAGAACCCATATCTAGGGGAAGGTTCAATTTTTATATGTTTATATATGTTTTCTTTCTTAAAAAATTATATCTAAGGAAATAACAAAGTAAGGGCAACCAAATTTGGTACGCCTGTTTGTATTATAAGTAGTGACCCACGTACCAAAATTTAGGTCTGTAAGTTTGAAGACAAAAAGTTATGGGCAGTTAAAGAAAAAAAAAATGGAGTTTTCCTCAAAACATCAAAGACGCGATTTGAAACGTCATGTTTTGACATAAAACTCAACTTTGTCATATCAACTGCTTAAGGGTGGTGATAACAACCCTTATATTTTAAATAGGGAACATGGGTCGAATGTTACCTCATTTGAAAGCTCTTTCTTTTCTGAA
The DNA here is from genome assembly GCA_964006375.1 of Tillus elongatus. Classification (NCBI taxonomy): domain Eukaryota; kingdom Metazoa; phylum Arthropoda; class Insecta; order Coleoptera; family Cleridae; genus Tillus; species Tillus elongatus. The sequence goes on along the minus strand of OZ023265.1, from coordinate 171,844,935 downwards.
TTCATCACACAATTTTTTTTGGAAATTGTAGTAACTCGTTTAAAAATTATTCACAGTTGAAGATCCAAAAACGCATTTCACTCATTCCGATAAGAAATGTGCTGATAGTCAATGTTTTGTTGGTTTGTAAACAAAAAATTGACTATCAGAACATTTCTTATCGGAATGAGAGAAATGCGGTTTATTATTTCAGTTTATCGATCGGTTTGATACTTGATAGTACTACCGAAAATTAATTTCACAATGGTGTATTCTGTAGAAGAAAGAGTTGAAATAATTACTCTTTTTTTCAAAAACGATGACTGTGCCAACCGTACCACAAATTTGTTTAATGAACGACATTCGAACAGCCATGTGAACAGAAAATACATTTTGGAGTTAGTTGCAAAGTTTCGACAAAGTGGTTCAGTAGCCAACAAAAAACGGGATCCTGAACGTGAATTTCCGGTTAGAAATGAGACTACTGAGATTGAAGTTTTAGGACAAATTGCTGCAGACCCAACTTTGAGCACCGGAAAATTGGCCAATGTTTCAAACATCAAAAGAAGGACTATTCAGCGAATATTGAAGCATCATAAATTTTACCCGTATAAAATTCATCTTGTACAACAACTGAATGAAGATGATTTTGATCGGCGGCTGGAGTTTTGTGACGTAATGACTGCACGAATAGCTGATAACGGGAACTTTCTGTTCAATATCTGTTTTTCAAACGAGTGTACGTTTTTATTAAACTCTACAGTCAATCGTCGTAATTGTAGTTATTGGGCAGATAATAATCCAAGAAATTTTCACGAAGTCCACACTCAAACTCCACAAAAATTGAATGTCTGGACCGGTATTTTTGGAGACCGTTTAATCGGACCAATTTTTCTTGATGGCAATTTGAGTGGCGAAACGTATTTGGAGAAGGAGAAGATATCGTTTACCCTCTACTAATTGACATTGTTAAAAATGCTGATCGCTATCAAAAAATCAATTAGTGTTTCAACAAGATGGAGCTCCTCCGCATTTTTCACAACGTGTTAGGGAGTTTTTGAACAGAGAGTTTCCAGAACAATGGATTGGGCGTAGAGGTGCTATTGAGTAGCCCCCTAGATCACCGGATTTAACTCCTTTAGACTTCTTTCTATGGGGCCATTTAAAGAGTAGAATTTACGCAACAGAACCGGAGTCTCTGGAAGAATTACGACGCATGGTTGAAGAATGCCGTCTAATAACTCCACAAATGCTCCAGAATGTCAGTGGTCGTTTTGAACAAAATTTTTACTCTTGTATGGAAGCTGGTGGTTAACAATTTGAACACTTACTTAACTGAATAAACATTTTTGAACGTTTGGTTTTGTTTTTTAGTTTTTTTAACGAAAAATTGACTAATTAGTGCATTTCTTATCACAATGAATGAAATACGTTCTTGCAACTCCAACTGTGAATAATTTTTAAACGAGTGGACAAAACTTCCAAAAAGATTTGTGTGCTGAATTCAGAAAAGAAAGAGCTTTCAAATTATGTAACACTCGTTCCATATTGCCAATTTAAAATATATGGGTTGTTATCACCACCCGTAAGGGGTTGCTGTGAGAAAGTTGAGTTTTGGGTCAAAACATGTTCCCCTCAATATTAAAATTCACGTGATTCAGCGTTTCCTAAAAACAAAATTCTCTTGACGCAAATCGGTCTGTTTCGTTTTCAATGCGCCATCCTGTATATATATATATATATATATATATATATATATATATATATATATATATATATATATATATATATATATATATATATATATATATATATAATTGAAACTGGCCCTAGATATGTGTTCTAAGGAGGGTGTCTAGTTGGCGCACATTTAAAGAATTTTTTTACAATTCAAAAGTCGGGATCTCCCCATTCGTGATTTTTTTTCAGAAAATGCACTAAACAATCACCTATAAATGTAGGATATTGTTGCTGTCCTAGAGTATATCCCAAAAATTTGATCTGCTTCGGATTAGAGTTGTAGCCACTCCATTTTTAGGTTTTTGGTCGGTTTAATATAGATCTCTGTGGCCAATGAACGTTAAGTTCCAAGCCAGTTTAATACCCACACATCATTATATTCTGAAATTTGTAATAATAGACTTTACACGAGTATATTTACTATATCATGTAAACTGTTATAAGCTCTATCAATGCCCGTAGCTAGGATATTAAGTAGTACTAATACAATCGAACAATTAGCTTGTAAGGTTATATAATATTCTAGGTATTGTGTTGGCATTTATTAATTAAAAACTTCGTTATGATCCATTATGTATCAAGCTTGTTTGAAACCTATTTAGGCGATCTAATTAGTTGTTTTGATATTCTCTCATATTACAATGATTCTGAAAATAATTAACTTTTGGATTAAAACTGAACAAAGCAGTTGTTTGGATATTTTCCCGTGTTTGGCAAATTATTATTTAAAAAAAGTTCGGGACGCAGCAAGTGCGTTATGGTAGTGAATTTTCATTAAAATGTTTTTAATAGCAATTATGTGTGTTTTTTTTTCAGAAAACAGGCATCAAATTTGATTACCAGTATAACATATATAGTAACAACAATGTGCTATGTTCCATAAAAATAACTTTATTGTTTGAAAACGTAAAAAAAATTCCGAAAGAAAACTTAAAGTGTAACCGAAATAATCCGTTTCTTGGTCAACCTTACAGCTTAATAGCAAATTGAGCTTTACAAATATGAAGCATTTAACCAAATTTCGCTACCATAACGCACTTGATGCGTCCAGAATTTCTTTACTTACAAACATGCAAAATGCAAAAACATAAGGCGTTTTCGACTTAAAAAAATATTTATATCACCAACGACTTATGGGCCACCCTGTGATTGTAGAAATATTTTTTAAGATGTAGCTCAAGACACCCTATAATTCATGTATACAATTTTTTTCATATCTTGTAGAATAACGGATATATTGGGCTCAATTGATTTTTTACGATAATTCGACAAAAATTATATACCATTAAACGATAAACTCTATAGCTAAGACTACTGCCAAGCATCAGAGAAAGGGTCTATTTGAAATGAATTTTCTGGAAACATATATATATATATATATATATATATATATATATATATATATATATATATATATATATATATATATATATATATATATATATATATATATGTGTGTGTGTGTGTGTGTGTGTGTGTGTGTGTGTGTGTGTGTGTGTGTGTGTGTGTATAAACCTATTTTTAACATAACACTACATACATGCAATATTACTATTGAATAAAGAATGCATTGTTGTGGTTAACTTCTGCTTTTAATTTACCATCAATTGCTAGAATTAGTTCCTCAAAGTCCAATTTCTGCATTTTAAAAAAGAAATAATTTTTAGACTTATCTAAATCCTTTATTAGCAAACATTTATCGAGAACCAGCTTCTTCTACTGGAAGTCTTAAAAATACGAGATTTTTGGTTAAGACTAACATCACAGTAAGTATGTAGTATGATATTTGTAACCAATACAGTGTTTCATTAATTTATCTTTGCGTAATTGTTAAGATTAACCTTGTCTTTGCTGAGTTCTCTACATAAAAACTCTGGACGCAGCAAGTGCGTTATGGAAGTGAATTTTCATAAAAATGTTTTTATTGCAAATATGTGTGTTTTCTTTTAAAGAAAGCAGGCATCAATTTTGGTTACCAGTATACCTATATAGCAAAAACAATGTACCATGTTTCATAAAAATAACTTTATTGTGTGAAAATGTACAAAAATTTCCAAAAGTAAACTTAAAGTGTTCCCGGAAAAACTCGTTTCTTGGAAAACCTTATAGGTTAATAGCAAATTGGGATATTCAAATATGAAGCATTTGATCAAAATTCGCTACCATAACGCACTTGCTGCATACAGAATTTCTTTTCTTACAAACGTGCGTTATATTTCGATGGAAAATGCAAAAATGCAATAACATAAGGCATGTTTGATTAAAAAACAAAAGAAAATTTCTATCACCAACGACTTATGGGCCACTCTGTGATTGTAGTAACATTTTCTAAGATGTAACTCAAGACACCCTATAATTAATATATACAATTTTTTTTTCATATCTTGTATAATAACGGATAGCTTTATTGATTTTGAACGAAAATGCGACAAAAATTATATACCATTAAACGATAAACTCTATAGCTAAGACTACTGCCAAGCATCAGAGAAAGGGCACATTTTAGTAAAATGAAGGACAATGACGGTTGAAACTAAGACTTCAAGGTTTGTAAAACATCCTTCTTGAGACATGTGATTTCCATAGCCCGTATTAGATTCCAGTTATTTGCCTAAATGTTACCGATTTTGACGTTTTAAATCGCAGCTTTGACGTTTTGAGGAAAACCCCAATTTATTTTTCTTTAAATGCCTATAACTTTTTTGTATTTTGACCTACATAGCTAAATTTTGGTAGGTAACTTACCCATAAGGATATAAACCCGCGTACCAAATTTGGTTGCCCTTACTTTGTTAATTCCGGAGATATAATTTTTTTTCGAAAGAAAACACAAAATTTTTCTGGCTAACGAACTTATCCAAGCCATTTGCAAAAGGAATTTATTAACCAAATTTATTTTGAGTTATCGCTGTGAATATATATATATATATATATATATATATATATATATATATATATATATATATATATATATATATATAAACATATAAAAATTGAAACTGACGCCGGATATGTGTTCTGGGGGGCCGAATTAGCGCTCATTTGAAGACATTTTTTCAAAATTCATTCTCTTCATTAGTGAATTTTTTAAAGAAAATTCACTAAAATGTGTCTCATCTCTGGCAGGTTAAATCCTTGACAAATTTTAAGGTTAGATTAATTTGGGTTGCTGGCGTATCTTAAATCTTGCTACCACTACTACTACTGCACGTTACGATTACCCTAAAAAATTTCAGAATGGTTCAATTGTAAAAGAAAAAGTTGTCGAATTTTTGTGAAAAATATAATTTAGTGTAACATTACTGAAGGCGATTTCTGCAAAGAAAAATTGTTAGTTTTTGTAAAAGAAACTTTCATAAAAAAACTTTGTTTTTCAATTTTGGTCATAAAGCTGTTTGTGAATACTTATATCTTGGCAGCTCTGTAAATAGCTTGAGGCGGTTTTGTGTTGAGTGTGTGTTTTGTTTCTTTAACGTCGGCCTATTTCCGCGACTATGGCCAATCACCGACACCAGGGAGCAGTTTCACCTCACTATCCTGGAAATTTTGCCAAACCCCTGCCTTTCTGTAAGGATGGTAGGGATCCTTAACGTGCCCAACATCGCATGGACACTGGACCGACGGCTTTACGCCCCCTCCGAAGGGCGGAACGTGCAGACATTCAACTTGCTCAAATATAATGCCAGAACCTCGGTTGATGTTAATGTTACAGCTTGTACTGAAAAAGTGAAAGGAGTACCCTGGGATCGAACCCAGTACCCTTCGGTTCAGAGGCACACGTTCTTACCCCTGAACCACCGAGGTTCTTTGAGGCGGTTTTGTTGGCCAGGAAAATCGAACCGGTTTCTTCTGGAACTTTTTCAATTTATTTTCGGAAAATGTTTGTACTTTTGAAACAACAAAGCTATTTTAATGAAATATGATATATTGTTACTACTATATAGATTATACTGGTACCATAACGCACTTGCTGCTTCCCGATTTTTTTAAAATTATCAACCATCTCTAGAATAACAGCAAACGCCAATCTTCATAATGGACTCTTCACCGTAAGCCCTGAGAAAATAAATTTCGAAATAATAAATTCATTATAATCAACAGCCTTAAAGCCGCCCATTAAATCGAAACATTCCCTTGCCAGAATTTAATTAAAGCCGCGGAGACGTAAATATCACAAAAGGCAAGCTATTAACTTATATTTCAGAATATATTGTTTAATGGCCGTAATATGGAGGAGCTATCGGAATTATTTCAGAGTTAGTGTCAAAACTTTACAGCCACGAACTGTCCCAACTTTTCAAGTCGGATTATTCGATTGCAGGTGTAATTAACTGTTTGGACGAAAGATATTAAATTTAGATTGTGTCGTGATCTACCCTTAATTAAGCTTCTTTTATAACAGGTTATGAATATCTGCTTATTCTCTTGTGATATTATGTGTTTGTCCAATTTTAATTTTGTTGAAAGACATCTGCCCAGTTTCACAAAACTCGATTAAGTATTTAACGGTGGCTTTGTTAATCAAGGTCTAATACAACCAATCACAGCTTCAAAATATTTCGTTGTCATGGTAGAAACCCGAATCATAGTCTGTGATTGGTCGTCTGAAGCCTTGATTAACCAACCGGCCGTTAAATATTTAATCGAGCTGAAACTAGCCAAATGATTACTTACTTATTAGGGAGTTTCGCTAATGAGGAGATTGCGGCTTTTAAATTTTGAAAATCTTTTTACATACGAGCGCTAACTAGGACCCCCTAGAACACATATCCGGGGTCAGTTTCAATTTTTATATGTTTATGTATATATATATATATATATATATATATATATATATATATATATATATATATATATATATATATATATATATATATATATATATATATATATATATAGTATTAAGTTTTCGTAACGGTAATAGTGTTATTTACTTAAAAAATTGTGGGAAAGCCGTCAGTTGCAAAATAAAACTCTTTATTAAAAGCCGAGCTCTCGGAAAAGTTTATTCCATTCTCAAGGCAACAACATGGAAAGGAAAAAGTTTACAATTTACTTAGGAAAAATATAAAAGTTTCAAATACTTACATCTAACGTGAGTTTTACTATAACTAATTATGAAAATACATACATGAAAAAAATTTCAGTGATTAGTATAGCTAATTTACTATTAGGTATACTAATCACTGAAATTTTAACAAAAGCTTACAATACCAACAATGATTATTACATAAGAGACTCTTTTCACTTTTCAGATTCTATAAAGGATGTTACACTTCCAGATAATTATGTAATTGTTAGTCTGGATATTGTTTCACTTTTTACTAACATACCACTTCAACTCTTTAAAGATAGCATTGAGAAAATATGGGTTTATATTTCTCTAGAAACATCCATTCCAAAAAATACATTTCTTGAAATAGTTGATTTTATTTTTAACTCAAGTTATTTTGTTTTTGAAAACACATATTATAAGCAAATTTTTGGAACTCCATTGGGTGCTCGTATCTCTCCAATTATTGCAGAATATGTTATAGATGATTTACTTGAAACATGTATACCAAAATTAAATTTCCATATTCTTTTTTTTTTAGATATGTTGACGGCATTATTTGTAGTATTCCTCTAAATTCATCAACACACATTTTAGATGTTTTTAATTCTTACAACCAATTTATTAAATTTACATTAGAAGAGGAAACAGATAACAGTGTACCATTCCTAGATACAAAATTAATCAGAATAAACGATAACAACATAATTTTAGATTGGTATATAAAGCCAACTAGTTCTCAAAGGTATATTAATTTTCATTCAGATCATTTATTTAAAACTAAAATTAACATTTTATTAGGTTTAAAAAATAGAATATTAAAGATATGCCATCCTTCTTTCCATGAAAAAAAAATTTAAGAAAACTTTATAATATTTCTGTTAACAACTCTTATCCTCCCAAACTACTTAATAGACTCATACAATTTTTCAAACAATCACCATTACAATACAAGACACTCTCCACAAACAGTATCAAATTTATCTGACAGACATAACACCCTCATAATTTCGAGTTCGGAAGCATCTAACTTTTTTTACATATCAATCCCATACATTAAGAGTATTTCGAATAAGTTAAAGTTTATATTTAAAGATGAAACCAATTTTAAAATAACGTTTCCATATTCAAAAACAATTAATAACATTTTCAGTAAACTCAAAAGTAAGGATGAAATTTCCAAAGTGTCTGGAGTGGTATATTGTATTCCATGTAGTAGTTGTAGTTTAAGATACATTGGCCAAACAAGCAGAGTCCTTAAAGATAGGATAACACAGCACAAAAGTGATATACGTTTACAAGAAAGAACTTGCGCTTTGTCTGAACATAATCTCGACACTGGCCACAATATAAATTTTAGTGATGTTTCTATTTTACACTGCGAAACCTTAAGTAATAAAAGAATGTGTTTAGAAGAATTTGAAATTACTTTTAACGACAATTTAATAAACTTAAAGAAAGATAATAATTTTAGAAATCACTACCCCTATTTATATTTCCTAGACAAAAACAAAAAACAAATTCAAATAGACAATTAATAGCTTCATATGTCAGTTTGGCACTTTTCGACTTCAGTCAAAATTAAAAAACGGTTTTTTTCATGTTTGTATTTTTATAATTAGTTATAGTAAAACTCACGTTAGATGTAAGTATTTTAAACTTTTATATTTTTCCTAAGTAAATTGTAAACTTTTTCCTTTCCATGTTGTAGCCTTGAGAATGGAATAAACTTTTTCGAAAGCTCGGCTTTTAATAAAGAGTTTTATTTTGCAACTGACGGCTTTCCCACAATTTTTTAAGTAAATATATATATATATATATATATATATATATATATATATATATATATATATATATATATATATATATATATATATATATATATATATATATATATATATATATGTATATAAAGTTAAAGCTAAGAATTCAAATGGCAAAAAATAAGTAAAATCAACGTAAATGGTAAAATATAGATAATACATGGGATAAATACCTACCTTAGAATATATAATCCAGTTGTCAGCACAGCTATAATTTGAGTCATAGATTGATAACGATATCCAAAATTTTTGGAACCTAAAAATGAAAGTAAATAACATTAAATCAAAATTTATATTGCACATTTAAATCGAAAAATATTCACATTAATCAGTAGAAAGAAATGGTCAACTATATATATTTATATAGTCAAGAGTTTTGAGCAAATCTCATAGTTGTAAAGAAAATAATAAATGTAGCAAACCCATAACTGTTAGCAAATATGAAGTGCGATGAACTTTATACATTCATAGAGCTGGATTCGATCGTGTAACCTGCTGCTTAGGAGGCAAGCGCGATGCCCCCTGCGCCATCTAGACACACGTCCACTTACGTTTTATTTACGTAATACTTTAGATCGGCTTCATACCCGGGATATTATATTCAAAGTATACGTAACAATTACAGAATTAGTAGAATTACCATCAAAACACATCCCACGACTATTTCGATCTTATATGACGTCTTATGTTTAAGTTTAAAGATAAAAGAAACTATTTTAGAATCATTTTTATATAGACTTGGCTGGATTTTGTTTACATTTCTGCTATATTATGCGACAGCATAATATATCTGTGCTGCGCTAAACTGTGTTTGGGGCCGTTAATAAAGCTACAAATATAGTGTATTTTAATAATTGATTGAATTCCTCAGTTAAATAACAATCACTTGGTAAATTTCTAATTTCAGGTCTGTCATTTTCCATAAATGCGGCCGAGATTTCACGATTGTTGATTCGGGTAGTATGGTTTATTCCTGGTATATATTTAGTATGGTAACCGTTATATATGGTTTATACCTGTCGTATGCATCAATCTACGCTTTGAAGTTAACTACTCTGTCTGTCAGACATTGGACTTTAACCACTAAGTCGTTCTTTGGGATTTTATTTTTAATTTGGAATTACCTCTAAATATTGTCTACCAAATTACTTAAAATTCACAACATAGGTTTACTTGCACTATTTCTAGCCACATGTAAAATCTCATTCCAGTTACTCTAATACTTACAAAAATATAGCGTTTTCAGAAAGTTTTCCCCGATTTTCCCCTGCGCCCATCTGAAGACTTTTTTTCAAAAGCTTTTCATCGTGACCCCTCTATTAACAAATTTTTCTTAATGAAAATTCGCTAATACGACCAAAGAAGAATTATTATGCAAAATGATTTGCTCGTTTTTGTTGCTTATCATTTTTCTTTTGGTAGGTGATTTAAAACACTATATCAAAGTAAATACGCCAAGGGAGTCCGATTGGTTATATATTATGACGTGAGAGAGCGGTGCGGCAATTGGTCCACAATTTATTGTATATTAGAGTAAATAATAAATTTAAACATATACACAAAACGTATTTGTATTATTTGTATTAGAATTTGAGGTTTTATTGTAATTTGGATCAAAAGAGAGACCCTCGGTGATTTAGGGGCAAGAACGTGTGCCTCTGAACCGAAGGGTACTGGGTTCGATCCCAGGGTTCTCCTTTCACTTTTTTAGTACAAACTGTAACTTTAGCATCAACCGAGGTTCTGGCATTGTATTTGAGCAAGATGAATGTCTGCACGTTTCGCCCTTCGGAGGGGGCGTAAAGCCGTCGGTCCCGTGTCCATGCGATGTTGAGCACTTAAAATATTTATACCCTCCTTACAGAAAGGCAGGGGTTCGGCAAAATTTCCGGGATAGTGAGGTCAAACTGCTCAGTGGCGTCGGTGATTGGCCATAGTCGCAGAAATAGGTCGACGTTAACGAAACAAAAAAACACACACATACACGTGAGAGAGCACTGTGGGAATTGGTTCACAATTTATTGACTATTCGAGTAAATACTAAATTTACACAAAACGTATTTGTATTATTAATGAATTTTCGTAGAAAAAATTCACTAATGGGGAGATCCCGACTTTTGAATTTTGAAAAAATTTTTGCAAATGAGCGCGAACTAGGACCCCTAGAACCCATATCTGGGGTCAGTTTCAATTTTTATATGTTTATATATATATATATATATATATATATATATATATATATATATATATATATATATATATATATATATATATATATATATATATATATATATATATATATATATATATATATATATATATATATATATATATATATATATATCACACCGATAACTCAAAAAATAATGGGCCGATTTTGATAAAATTTGGCATGTACCTTTCTTTTGTTAATAGCTTGGATAAGTTCGTTATTCAGGAAAATCGGACGAGGTTTTCCGAGAAAATTTTGAGTTTTCATTCGAAAAAAATTCATATCTCAAAAAGTAATAAGCCGATTTTAATAAAATTTGGCACATACCTTCCTTTTGTAAATGGCTTTGACATATTTGTTAGTCAAGAAAATCAAACGAGGTTTTTTTGGAAAATTTTGAGTTTTCATTTGAAAAAAATTCATATCTCAAAAAGTAATAAGCCGATTTTAATACAATTTGGTATGTACCTTCCTTTTGTAAATGGCTTTGACAAGTTCCTTATTTAGAAAAATTGAACGAGGTTTTCCGGGAAAATTTTGAGTTTTCATTTGAACAAATTTTTTATCTTAAAAAATAAAAAATCTATGATAACCAAATTTTGTAGGTAGGTTTACGATATAAAAAGTAAACTATACACCAAAACTTAGATTTCTATGTTACAAAAAAAAAGTTATAATAAAATATTTTGTGCCAGATCATTTCTATGAAAATTCACTACCATAACGCACTTGCTGCGTCCAGGCTTTTTGTATTAGAGTTTGCGGTTTATTATAATTTAGATCAAAAGATTTTCGTTCGTTTAATGAGACAACAAAATTAAATGACAAGGTATTGATCCTAATCCTAGCTGAAAATATATAAACAAATTATCTGATGCGTGTCAGCTTTTGTCTTGACAATAAGCATGAAATTAGATTCATTTGGCCATTGGAGATGCTAATAATTTTCCTTAATGTTTCCAATTTAATAATATAGTGAGTGCAATAACAGAAGTTTTCAAACAGAGGAGTCGTAAACCGTTAGCGTTTTATCATACACAGAATAATAAACTGGCGTAAAATATTTGTTGAATACCTACCTCTGCAAAACTGCAGTAAACACATATAAAACCAGGATATTAACTACGTCAAGTTTTAAAATTATTTTGATTTACGACCAGCTGAATATAAATGTAAGCTATTGCGTGAATGGTTCTGTTCTGTTCTAGAGGATGGTCCTAAAGGAATACAATATAATAACAATAGTACTCAGAACAGCACTAGACTCATAACATCAAAATATTTCGATTTTGAGTTAATTGTCGTGGAAAAATTCACTAATGAAGAGATCGCTACTTTCGAATTAAAAAAAAAAAGTTCGGAACACAGCAAGTGCGTTATGGTAGTGAATTTTTATTAAATGCTTCAAACTTCAATAACTCAATTTTCTATATACCTAGAAAGTTTAATTTTGGTATGTAGTAAGGTCTTTCCTAAGGTAAGATATTCACTAAATTTCATTAAAAAAGCTTTGTAATATTCGGAGAAAAAAATTTTTTTCAAAAGAAAATTCTAACTCAATTTATATAAACTTAGAAAGTTGAATTTTGGTACGTAGTAAGGTCTCTCCCAAGGCAACATATCTAGTACATTATATTAAAACAGCTTTGTAATTTTCGGAGAAAAAAATTTTTTTCTAAAGAAAAATCAAAATTTTCCCGTGAAACCCTGTCCGATTTTCCTGGCTAACGAACTCATCCAAGCCATTAATAAAATAAAGGCACTTGTCGAGTTTCATCAAATTCGGTTATATATATATATATATATATATATATATATATATATATATATATATATATATATATATATATATATATATAAATTGAAACTGACCCCGGATATGAGTTCTAGAGGTCCTAGTTCGCGCTCATTTGAAAACATTTTTACGAAGTCTCACCATCGATACCTCTCTAATAGTAATTAAAAAAAAAAAAAATCACTAAAAAAGTTCGGGTTGCAGCAAGTGCATTATTGTAGTGAATTTTCATAAGAATTGTACACTATTGGTAAGGTATATTATTAAAATATTTTCTTTAAATTTAAATGGATCTTGGATATTGGTTTTAGAGGTCCCAGTGATTCCCAAGCGATTACTTGAAGAAATTTATATTTTCCATGGAGCTAGAAAATTAAAATTTGGTACATATATGTAAATACTGCAAGTCGCTTTAAAAAAATTGTGTTACAAATTTCCTTGAAGTTACAAAAGTTTTCCAGGAAGAAAATAATTATTGACAAACGGAATGTACCTGCCCAATTATCAATATGGCAGGTATTTTTCCTTATTGATTGCTTGGATGGTTTTGTTTTAGTCAACCAAATGGAATTAGTTTTTGCAAACAAAACAACCAAAAAGGTATTTTACATAGGTTTTACTATGGCTCAAGTTTGAAGATTATAGCGTAATGGGAAATTGAGTTATCAGATATATATATATATATATATATATATATATATATATATATATATATATATATATATATATATATATATATATATATATATATATATATATATATATAACCTTTTAGCAAATTTTCATTAAAAATAATTTGCTAATAGAGGTCACGATGAAAAGCTTCTGAAAAAATTTCTTCAGATGAGCGCAAATTTGGGTCCCTAGAACCGAAAACCAAAGTACGTTAAAAATTTATATATATATATATATATATATATATATATATATATATATATATATATATATATATATATATATATATATATATATATATATATATATATTTGTGTGTGTGTATGTATCCGAGCGATAACCCTAAAAATACTAAACAGATTTCAATCAAACTTGGCCGCCCTGTTTGGGCCGAAACCAAGGCTGAGTTCGTTAATCAGCCTTTATGCTCAAGTTTTTCCGGTGGAAAATCGGGGAAAATTTTTTGCAAACGCTATATTTTTGTAAGTTTCCAGAGTAACGGTAACCAAACTAAATATATACCGGGTATAAAACATACTACCTGAACCAACAATCGTGAAATCTCGGCCTCAATTATGGAAAATGACAGACGACATGAAATAAAAAATTGTCCAAGTGATTGTTATTTAACTGGAGGATTCAATCAATTATTAAAATGCATTATATTTGTAGCTTTATTAACGACCCCAAATACGGTTTTAGCGCGGCATATATATATATATATATATATATATATATATATATATATATATATATATATATATATATATATATATATATATAATATATATATATATATATATATATATATATATATATATATATATATATATATATATATATATATATATATATATATATATATATATATATATATATATATATAATTAAGCCAAGTGTCCATAAAAATGATTCTAAAATAGTTTCTCGTATCTTTAAACTTAAACATAAGACGTCATATAAGACCGAAACAGTCGTGGAATCTGTTTAAATGGTAATTCTACGAATTCAGTAATTCTTTGTTACGGATACTTTTTAAATATAATATCCCGGGCATGAAGCCGATCTAAAGTATCACGCAAATAAAACGTTAGTTGACGTGTGTCTAGATGGCGCAGGGGGCATCGCGCTTGCCTACTAAGCAAAAGGTTACGCGATCGAATCCAGCTCGATGATTGTATGGTTTTTTTATGTTTAATTTTGGCATTTGGAGAAACAATAGTGCACAGATTTCATACGATTTGAACAAGATCTCATTTTTGTTTAAAACGCCTAAATAAGTTTGTCACGTTGAGTCTGAAATTAAAATTTTGTTATTGTTGATATTGAAAAAACCGGTTTTATTAGGTTGACTAAAACGAAATCATACCGGCTATTAATAAGGAAAAATAACTGCTAAGTTTATAATTTAGCAGATACTTTACCAGTTTCTTTTAAAGAGACACTTACACTTATCTACATATATAGCAAAATTTAGTTCTTTAGCTTCATAGTAAATTGAGTTTTGAGCATTTTTCTCAAAATAAGTTAGAACGCAAGATTTTTTTGATAATAGATATCTACTTTCGAAGCAATTCTTCAAATGTGCGCGTACAAGGGCCTCTAAAATCGATCTTCAAAGTTTGTGTAAGTTTAAACTATTAACTTTACTAATATGCCGTATAAGAATGTGTACAATTCTTATGAAAAGTCGCTACTATGATGCACTTGCTGCGTCCCGATTTTTTTTTTTTGATTATTTTGAGATCCCCAATCACCACACGACGTGTGTCCCGCGTGTTATGAAACAGCCTGTATATCTGCCATTCAAGATCAGGTAATTCCAACAAAATCATACTGAAGGCGAATCGTTGCTGAACAGCTTAATGAGATAAAGTGTCGGATGTGTGGAAACAAAGAGGAGTCGCTGGACCACCTGATGTCAGGATGCTCGTTGTTCTCACCAAAGGCGTACTTAGAGAAGAACAATAGAGTGGGTAAAATAGTAGATCAAAGCCTCCAAAATAAGTATTTAGGGCTCGCTGATACTGTTTCGTAATACAATTATGAACCAACACCTGATATAAAGATCTGACCTACAGCTTATACTGGTATAGAAAAATTATCACGGACAGAACGCCAACATCAAGATTTAACATATCCTTTTCGAATATATGTGGCCTAAATTCTAACCTGAACTCCGTCCACCATTTCCTCCAGGCTAACAGGCCCCAACTCCTCTTCCTCACCGAAACCCAAATCAGTGCCAAAACAGCCACTAATCACCTTAATTTCCCGGGGTATGAGCTCCTTACTGCCTTTAGATTGCATGGAGGCGTGTGCGCATACGTCCGTACCAATCTACCCTGCACGAGACTCCCCAATTTAAAAGCTGGAAGAAAAGACATACTTTGGATTTAACTCTCTCAGGGCTGCAACTAAATTCATCTGTTGCATTTACCGGTCACCTTCTGACAACAACTTTGTCCAGCTCTTCGACTACCTTTCTAAAAAACCGACCATCTGATTTCTGAATATCCTTCCTCCGAGGTTACTTTTCTTGGTGACTTCAATGTCCATAATAAGGAATGGCTAGGATCTTCAAAAACCGATCCACAAGGGAGAGCAGCGGAGGCTTTTGCAGTCAGCAATTCTTTGGCCAATATGGTTCAGCAACCTACTTACTTTCCTCGTATCCCAACACACAGCTCAAATCCCTTGGATCTCCTTCTTACTACAAAACCGGAATGCTATAAGATATCAGTCACCACCCCCCTTGGTCGCTCAGACCACGGCATGGTCACTGCTTCCTGTGCAATGCAACCCGAGGTCACACAGTCATCACACCCACGTATCGTTTGGCACTACAACTCCGCAAACTGGGACGAAATGCGGGATTACTTTTCCTCATTTCCATGGGCGTCTGTCTGCTTCTCTCATCCTGACCCCTCTGATATCTCACAAAACGTCACCGAAATTATCCAAGCTGGCATGGAATTATTTATTCCACGTACACAGAAAACCTCTTCAGCCACTCAAAAGCCCTGGTTCTCTAAATCCTGTGACAAGGCCAGACTTGAAAAGGTCAAAGCTCACAAAACGCTTCTACACAATCCCAGCCAAGAAAATCGTCAAGCATTCAACGACGCAAGAAACCGCTATGTTCGCATTCTTTCTGAGGCAAAAAACTCGTTTAATAACCACATAAAAAACAAAGTCCTCTCAAGCTCCAACGGCGGCAAACCCTTCTGGATTCTTGCTAAGTCTATTGGGAATAATTTCTGCAAGAGCACGTTCCCACCTCTTGTCTCAGGGGATGAAATTGTTTCTACCGCCCTGGGCAAGGCTGAACTTTTTACTTAGTTGTTCGCCGGAAATTCTACTCTCAACCCACCTCCAAATGTTCAACCACCAACAGTCCCCAATGTCGCGCATAAAATGACTGATATCATTTTCAAAACTAAAAAGGTACGAAATATGCTTTCTTCTCTTAATACCAGGAAAGCCTCTGGCCTTAACGAGATCCCAGCAATTGTTCTCAAAAAATGCGCACCAGAACTTGATCCTGTCCTGACTGGTCTGTTTCAGATATTTTACAATAAAGGCATATTCCCTAGTAACTGGAAAACTGCTCGAGTACAACCCATCCCCAAGAAAGGATCCAAAGCGCTTCTTAGCAACTACAGGCCTATTTCTCTCCTTTCAGTCGTCTCTAAAGTGATGGAAAAGTATATAAACACCGAATAACTAAAATTCCTTGAAAAACACAGTCTAATCCACGACAGGCAGTATGGATTCCGTCAGCGCAGATCGACTGCCGACCTGCTTTCCTTCGTCACCCATTCTTGGAACAAGTCTATGGAACAACACGGTGAATCCCAAATTGTTGCTCTAGACATATCCAAAGCATTTGACCAGGTCTGGCACGCAGCGCTGCTTAATAAACTTCCGGCATATGGCCTACCACCAAAACTTTGTACCTAGACAGCAAATTTCCTCTCCAACAGGAGCATATCTGTTGTTGTGGATGGTCATTCCTCTAAACTGTATCCAATTAATGCAGGAGTTCCTCAAGGATCAGCTTTAGCCCCTACTTTGTTTCTTCTCCACATCAATGACCTCCTCTCTAGCACATCCAACCCAGTTCACAGTTACGCGGATGACAGCACCCTCCACTCAAATATACAATATTCTAAGCCTGTCTCTTTAGCCCGATTAGATGAGGATCGCAGACTCATGGAGGGTTCCGTCTCCGTGGATCTCCAAAAAATATTAGACTGGGGAAGTAGAAATCTTGTACAATTAAACCCACCAAAAGTCTTGCTTTCTTTCTCACAAGAGATACACCAGCCCTAGACCCATCACAATGAACAACCAAGTTATTCAAAGTAATGAGTTCTTTTCTCTTGTTGGCATTTCTGTGGATCGAAATCTTAATTGGCACCGACATGTCACATCAATTGCAGAAGCGGCTGCTAAAAAATTGGGTTTCCTCTTCCAGGCTAGTAAATACTTTTCACCAGCCAATCTCTATACCTTATATTCTTCACAAATAAGGCCAAACCTCGAATACTGCTCCCACATCTGGGGTGCAGCTGCCGCTTCTACACTCGCTATCCTGGACTCCACTCAAAAGAGAGCTATACGTCTCATCGGTGACCCTACCCTTACCCAAAGGCTGCCATCCCTTGCCCACCGACGTGCCGTTGGTGACCTCTCTCTATTTTATAGATATCTGCACGGGCACTGCTCAGAGGAGCTTTCCTCCATAATTCCCCCACCTGCTGCCCCGAACAGATCTACCAGGGGAACAGAGCGAATGCACCCTTTTACTGTCCAGGTCACCAGACATAGAACATCTTGTTATGCCCGCTCTTTTGTCCCGAGGACTTCCAAGTTGTGGAATTCCTTGCCGGCACATGTTTTTCCTTCTCCTCCGAACCTCCAAACCTTCAAGTCCAGAATTAACAAGCTGGCTCTTTCCTCCTTGTCAACACCCACGGTACGATAGTATTTAGGCTGTAACCTCTCGTGGTGTGTTCTTGACATTAAAAAAAACGAGTACCAACAACATCACTGTTATTGTACTTGCCTGCAAGGAGAAGAGAAAAAACTTTATAATAGACTTCGCAGTACCCCTTCCTAACAAGATAAAGAATATTTATGCTGACAAGATAAATAAGTACCTGCCTCTTGCCGACAAAACGCGGTATATGTGGGACATGAAAAGTGTTGCCGTAGTACCTATTGTATTCGGGACTACCGGGGAGATACCAACAAAATTAAAAAAGAATTTGGCCGATCTGGGTTTTGAGAAGAATATGCTTATATACATGCAGAAGTCTGTAGCAGTAGACAAATGCAGTATAATCCGAAGGATCCTTGGAATACATTAGAAGTGTTTATAACACTAACACATAAGCACACCATCTTGTCACAACGACCGATGAGTTCTGGCTTTTGAAAAAACAGGCAGAAGAGCAAACCTGTGACTATAGAAAGAAAATAATAAAAATAATAAGAATAAGAATAGCTTGGTAAGGACACCATTCAAACTCAGTCCCTTTGGTATATGAGATACCTGGGATGAGAGAATATTACCATTTGAGGGAGTGTGAAGGGTAAAGTCAGAATAATAATAAAAGCAATGGTAACGATGTGTGTTTTGGATACTCTAACCACCAGAGTAAATCTTTTGAAATAGTCTGATTATTACTGGTAAGTTCAGCTTGCAAACACATTGGGAATATTCAATTGGAAAGGGGAAATATGGCATCAAATTCCAAATACAGTGGCTATGATGAAAAAAGAAGAAAGAAGTAGAAGTACCGTTTTGAAATGGTTGGAGGAGTTAGAATCTGATAATGAGGAGCGAGGCAGTTCTGATGTGGAGGAAGTGGAAGACTCCAATAATGAACAATCGTCGAAGGCGTCTCCAATAAAAGACAATCATCACTCAATGTCAGAGCTAAGCGCTTACTCATCTGACGACTCTGAAGACGATCACGAAATACTGGACGGCAAAATTGGTTCGCTGAATAACGAAGGCGGTGACTTGCAGAATAAATGCGTACACTGTCAGAAACCAATTTGTCTCGAACATGCAAGGAAAGTTGGTGCCACTTGTGTTGCTGGCCAGATAAACAATAATTAATTATTTTTTGTTTGTTCATTGTTATAACTGACTCCTTTTTGTAAAGTTTGAACATTTTCTTTCATTCTACGTATATTTGATTAGAATATAATACAATATTGAATGTTTTACGCACTCTAATGTATTCTCTTAGAAAATTACAACAGTAGCAGTATCTGATAACGTTACTCGAGAGTAGCGTAAAAAAGCAGTGGTCGCGAGTTAAGGATTGAAAATGAGGTAGGTCTGAATACCTGACTGCAAAGATCGTATCTTTGCTGTTAAATCAAAAGCTTTTTCTTGTATCATAACAAAAAGTGTCGGTATAAAATATACCTCAATCAAAATGCAAGTATATCATTAAAACGAAGTTACGAGTATTATGATCCACATTATAACGAAGTCATTACAGGTATTGAATCAACATTAAATACCAGCTTTCATTTATACATTGAAAAACACGCAAATAGGTGTTCACCATATTCATGAACCTAAAAGAAATGAAAATGAAGAGGGGGAAAAACACGTAGGTGCTCGTTTATTATCGACTTTTAAACCTTTTATACGTAATACATCAACCGAAAACTACAGAAACTCACATCACAATGTAGATGTATTGTGATTTTATAGAGCCGGCACTCTGAGATGAGAGGCATATGAAAATACAAATAATGAGATAAAAGGAACGTTACGATTGTTATAAAATCATACAGAATACTCTCAAAGAGTTTCTACTATTAGAAAATATATACGTGCTCTTTGCATTATATGATCTGCGGGTTTTATGAATCGTAGATTTCATATGAACTGCCGATAATGGTATTATAAAACAGGATATTGCAATAAATGCAATTTGCTTTATTATTAGGTATCTTTTAGTGAATTTTCGTTGAAGAAATTCGCCACCGAGGAGGTCGCGACTTTTGAATTTTGAAAAACCTTTTTCAATTGAGCGCACACTAAGGCCTCTAGAACACAACCACCCACCCACTGAGCCAGAATCGTGTTTATACAAATGCTGCGTCAATTTCTTATCGCTTACATGCGACGGTTGTCATGGCACCGGCATGCGCGCTGTTGATTTGGTGTTTATTATGGCCACAAAAGTTATGCAGAATTCTAAGCCTTCTTCAAATCTTAGTTTCCATGATTTATTTAGTCGGAGCGTCAGTATATTTATTTTTACTATGTTGCCGTTAAATAATCTAGTAAGTGTCACATTTACAAACTTTGAAAAGCTGGATTTTTTATGTTTCTTTTTGGTAAGTGGAATTGATTTGTGTATTATCACCTCTAAAAGAATAATTTCAAAATAATTAAATATTAGATACAAAATTTCAAGTTATAAAAAAGAGAAGGGCCTTGAATTAAAAAAAAATATGCTTGTAGCTCTTCCCACTATAAACAGATTTTCATAGTACGCGCCGTATTATATTACCGTGCCTGTGCGTGTACAGCGTGACAAAAATAAGGTAAATTATAATACATTTATTTATTTATGTTCTCTCATCGAGTATTCGTAGTCATTATTCCGAAAATTATTACTTGTCAATGTCTATATTTTTGTACAAATGGATTTTTCACTTAAATAATAAAGTGCCAGGAAAACCCGGGACCTTGAAAATTCAACAAAATCGTTTGCGGTGCAGAGGGGGTCTTCGCCTCCCTGAACCCCTCCTTTGGGGCAGCGTGGATTCTGCTTCACCCACTCCCAATGTCACGAACCGCCACTGCTTCAACCTACGTAGCCATTAGACATTCCTTTAACAAGATCACGGTTATTAACATCCGTAACCATAAACTTTTCAAACTTGTGGTTCAACTCTGGGCTCTTTACTTTTGGCGACCTATTAGCCATAATTGATTTAAACCCATTGGGGAGTTACTCTTGCTAGACTTCAACCGACTGCTGAAAAAGAATCTACAACTGAATTAAATCTCATGTCAACAATAATTATGCAGAAGTTTTGGAGACACATGGTCCTGAAGTTATCCCCATATCAACGTGTTTGAACAGCGATCATGGCTCTATTGTTCAAATCACCGACAAAAACAGAAACTCCATCTACCAGCGACTCATGCACCTTCAATATCAAGTTGATGATCAGATTACTTGGTAAATGGACAGACGACAAGAGACACATGCCCTGTATAATTAAGAGTGTGGAATATTATTGGTTAGATAACAAGTATTATGAGAATAAATAACAATGCGTTAGTTTTTATGTATAGGGGTTTATTTGACTATTAAATATCTGTAGAGAACACAGAACAATACCTTGTTTCTATTCATAGCGTTTTGTTAGAAGATAATAATTTATTTAATTTTAGTAAATAGGTAGATATAAAAATAAATGTAGCCACAGTGCATTTTAGTTTACAAATATTTTTGCCAGTAATTTAAGTTCTAAAAACGGACACACACAGAGTTTAATAAGGAGAGAAACGCGGGAACGTTTTTTTTAATAATTTTATTCTACAGCAAGAAGTTTGACAATGGTAAATGCAAGGCTGTTTAACTTTATTTTGGACAACTGCAGCCAGATGAAGATATATTTTTTATAGAAAGGCGAGTATACTTAAGCAAAACAGCGGGAAGGCGAGATCATTATAGACTAAACAGCGACACAGTGAATATGAACGTTTCATAATAAACGACGATACAGTGAAGATGACCACTCGAGAGTAATCCGCGGAAAAAGTGCGTTAGAACATTTTCAGTAATCAATTTCAGCAAGCCAATATACAATAAACAATTATCAGCATTCCGCATTAAAAGTCGGTGTCAAGACTGCGAAAAGTGCGTTAATAATATAAAATTTGTTTAAAATCTGACGATACAAAAAGGGCTATGCAATAATGAGCCATATAGATTGATTGTCCCAAGAAGTTTAATTTGATGGAAATTATACAGTCCAAATGGGAGACCCAATGGTAGACAACACTACCCATTCAAAGGAAGAAACGATTAGACGATAACCAGTAAAAAAAGGTAAGATGCTTACTGGCAATTAGGCCATTGCTGACCCTTTTTGCTCATCTAAACTAACCTACCCTCCACCTTGAGCTCGATCTCAACGACGACAGTGATTTTGAAAAATCATCCGCCGCCGGTGAGGATCGAACCGTCGACCCCCGAGTCCGTATTGGAAAGTCATCGACTTTCCCGCACGGTCACGGAGGCGCTGACGATAACCAGTAAGTTGATTTTGTGAACATTATCAAAATAAAGTTATTATGTCATGTTTAGTTATAAGGATTTCTATGATTTATTGACGACGGTCTAAAATTGTATCTTTGCCATGTTTCTTTGAAAAGAATTTTTATTTCTTATTCACTGTTCAAACAAGATATTAATTTCTGTGTTTTTATTGACGATAAGTCAATCATGATTATGATATGGTTAATTTTATTTTCTTCTGCAAAGCGAATTTAACCTAGCCAGAAATCAATTGTATAGCTCTAATTTAGATCGTTTGATTGATTTGACCCACATAAAAAAACAAATAAAAATGCTAGCCCAATTTCAGAACTCTACCGCTCAGCTGAGAGGAAATATTTAACGCCACAGCGGTAATTTAAACAATTGTTGGCACCATTTCATTTTTTTGTTAAATGTTAGTACTTGTAGCAGAGGGGCAACCGCAGGGTAATTAAATTCTCATGCTCTACAAATAAAAGTGCTTAAAATACCATAGCAATATATATATATATATATATATATATATATATATATATATATATATATATATATATATATATAAATCATACCAAGAACTCAAAAAATAAAGGGTCGATTTTAATCAAATTTGGTGAATACCTTTCTTTTGTAAGAACCTTGGATAAGTTCGTAACCTAGGAAAATTAGCCTGCTTTTTCTCTCTGAATTTTAGTACGCAAGTTTGTAACATAAAAAGTGAACTACGTACCAAAATTTATATCTGTAAATTAGAACATAAAAAAGTTATAGGCATTTAAAGAAAAACATTTTGACATTTCCCTCTTAAAACGTCAACGTCGCGATTTGAAACGTCAAAAGTGGCAACATTTAGACAAATAACCTGTAACAAAATAGACCCTTTCTCAAATGCTTTGGCATTAGTTTTAGTTATAGAATTTATCGTTTAATGGTCTATAATTTTTAGCGAATTTTCGTAAAAAAGATTCGCTAATGAGGAGGCTGCCACCTTTAAATGTTTAGAAGATTTCTTCAAATGAGCGCGATATAGACTCCCTAGAACCCATGTCCGGGGTTAGTTTCAGTTCTTATTTATTTTTATACATACAGTGTGGCGCATTTTTACGGTATAGCTCGAAAAATCCGTTATTATTCAAGATACGAGAAAAAATTGTATACGTTAATTATAGGGTGTCTTATTCTGCAGCTTACAAAATTATTTTTCTAATCACAGGATGGCCCATAAATCGTTGGTGATACCAATTTTCTTTTTTTTTTCATCGAACGCCTTATATCGAAATATAATGCATGTTTGTAAGAAAAGAGAGTCGGGACGCAGCAACTGCGTTATGGTAGCGAACTTTCATTTAATTCTTCAAATTTTAATAGCTCAATTTGCTACTAACTTGAGGTTCGTTGGTTAGAAAATCAATTTTTTCTGGAACGTTTTAGGTTTATTTTCGGAAAATGTTTGTACATTTTCACACAATAAAGTTATTTTGATGAAATATGGTACATTGTTTCTACTATATACGTTATACAAATTTGATGCCTGCTTTTATTAAAAAAAGGCATAGTTCCTATTAAAATATACAGATTTTGGATTTTAGTGAAAATTTTTTTTGCAAATTTTCATGAATTTTTTTGGTAAGTTTTGTTGAAAAACTTTTTGTGGATAACATAAAAATAGCTTGAAGAAGTTTGTTGGCCAGAAAAATCGGACCAGTTTTTTCGGGAACATTTTAAGTTTATTTTCGCATAATTTTTGTACTTTTTCAAACAATAACATTATTTTGATGAAACGTGGTACATTCTTTTTACTATATAGGTTATACTGGTACCCAAATTTAAATCCTGCTTTTGTTAAAAAAAAATACATACTTGTTATCAAAAAACATTTTTATGAAAATTCACTATCATGGCATACTTGCTGTGGCCAGACTATTTATTTTGAGAGATCATTAAATTGTCTACACGCTACCATTAAAATTTTGATACCTCACATTGTTACATTTTGGAAACACAAAAGGCCCAATCTGCCTACTCCTTAGAGATATGTATAAGTGTTGATTAAGTGGTTGTGGTTCATTTCTGGAGCCCTAGTCTGCCTAGTTTCTAAACCTCACTTACTTTGTTACTTCTTAGTCATTATTTTGTTAGTCATTTTCATCAATTATTATTATTTCCAGAAGTTCATCAGGAGTAACATCTTAAAAAGACGAAAATAGGCCAAATTTATCTACCTATTGTCCTGTTAGAAGGACAATCATGTTCAGAGGCATACCACAAACAGACCAAGGGTTGCGGTGCTATCGGGGCGGCAAGGCCGCGGACGAGCCCTGAGGGAACAAAAAAAAAAAAAAAATACCACAAACAGAGTTTTACAGGTTATGCATCATAGGCAAATGATTTTTACGATTTTTTAAACAACATTACCAAAATACATAATAACACATTTATACAGCAAAAATATTGGATTCAGTTCCTTGGCATATGGCATATCAAAAGGAAACATTTTCGGACTTATTACACTACCACACCAAAAATAATTTTACAGGTAAAAACTTCAACTGTTTGACAGTATATATTTACAGTGCCACCTGTGCAACATTGAAACCAATTGATTTATAGAAGCCTTCCTGCATCTGGGTTAATACCCTTTGTATCATGTTCAATAAGCTTGATTTTGTTGTAAGTAAAATGCTGGTAGGATTTGTTGTACGCGAAAATTATACGTGTCTTGTTGGATAATTTAAAATCTCCCGCTTTTAATGTGGTGGTTGGACAAAAGAACCGGTGTATTTAGCGTAATATGGCTATTGTTTTTGAGTGCTTGTATCATCTTAGTAATGAAACAGGTAAATATTCTTCCGGAAACATTTAGTAACAGGGTATCTAAACCTATTATACTCGTCGTACAGACATGCAACAACACTTTTGTAGATGCTTTGTTAATAACTGATATTCCACTCCCTAATGTCCTCATATATCCCTCTCATAGATGAAACTAGAAGCGATATATGGGTATTGCGTTAACTAATTTATCCTTTTATAATATAATTCTCATCTCACCCTGTAGAGGAAACTCAATTTCCTGTTACGTTAACACTACTGTATCCGGTATGAATCTAGAAAACTAAAACAATAAAACCCAAATGGAACGGTGTAAAGTTCTATCTAGAAAATACAGTTTACTTTGACTTTAACGGGGTGTTGAGGAAGAGACGCAGAAACAACTCCAGTAGAGCTATTCTACTGGAATGTAATCGATGTCTATTCAATTACGGAGATGTCGTGAAGCACGGCATTCTACTGTGTTTTTCATTTATGCAAGCATTTATGCAAATATGGAGTCAGTATAACTATGAAATATTGTTCAACACACAACAAATTACGTATTTATTTCGAATTTGTATAATACATTCGCTGTAAGAAGGCTTCGTTGGTGGATTTGATAGATTATCGCGATTATATTGATTTCTGATTTTGCGATTTTAGACAGTGACTTTTATGCTGATGGATTATATTAAGCTGTGTATGGAACTTGCTATAGCAAGCAACTTTTTAAGATAACTTTAATTAAGACATAAATAAAAGAGATACGTGTCATTAAATTTCAGAAAAGGTAAAAAAAGAAAATTCAACCCTGTGGAATGCATGAAATTAATGAGTATATTTAAGGATATTGCTCGAAAATCTCTGCATTATACTCCAGAAAATGCATGACCTAACCAAGAGTCTACGACGGCGCGCAATGAAAAGTAGGTTTTCCTTTAATTGTTGCAATAGCTTGCCCGATGCGCGCAGTTACAAAAAGTTATGGGGTTTGTAACGGTTATGTTTTATTCATTTATTCAGTTACAAAAAGTTATGGGGTTTGTAACGGTTATGTTTTATTCATTACCGTAACTCTCTTGGTGACAGAGCGACAACCTCAAGGGAAGCTTAAATAATAAGAGGTGACTTCATTATTGAACAACAATTCAAGTTTTGTTTTGAAAAGATTTGATGTAAATTTGGTATTGAAAATTACCATCGTAGCACTCTTACTGTCTTCCCTTTATTTGCATCAAGTGTAAAGTATATTAACAGATGCAATATTTGCCTTAGGGACAATATCGTTATTTATTACAGTTTCCTAGTGAAATATACAGCCTGTTAAGTAACGAGAACAATAGATTATTTCCTAGGAATCTAAAAATATCGATTTATATATTTTAAACATAGTTCTCTGTAGTAAAGGCATAGAAATTTCAAGAAGGTCTAAAGAGGAAATGCCGCTTTTGTGGCTAGAACGTGCGCCGACCACTCACTATCACACGTGGCTGTAGCCGTTGGAACTTCCAAACAACGGGGATTCGACAGCTCCGCGCACGATTCTAAAGCCACACTAGTTCAATAAAACTGAAACGCAAAGATGCAAATAAGGAAAGTCTCGATCGGACAGGCGAATGTAACGCAACGTCATCATGGCATGTATACTTGGTGTAAATATTGTGTAAGTGCTTCAAATAGTTTGAGTTAGTTCCGTGATTGCAACAACCCGTTTAAAAAAAGGATTAAACGGTAAGTCTTTAATAGACCTTTTAATGCAGCGGCAGCCCGCTAACGGCATTCTTTGTTGTAATTGCAGGGTTTCGGTTTCGGATTCAAGTTTACCTTTACATTGAAATCCTCCGTATACTGTTACCGTTTAAATACACCTTTGCCGTCCAAGTTCCCAGTTCAGATCCAAGTTTACCGTTCAAATATACCTTTGCTGTCCGAGTTGACCGTTCAAATACACCTTTGCTGTTCAGATTAAGGTTTACTGTCAGTTATTTTCACATTCAAGTTCCACGCATTTGACTACCTCACCTCTTGAGTGTACATTTCAAGTATACTTTTTTCACAAGCTTCTCTGACAACTACTGGCTCCTATCTTGGGGGTGATTAAGCGCCTATGGCAAGCGCTAAATGCCGATGCGACCCTGGAAACTCTTAGATTTCCATCTGCAGGCAATCAACACCTGTGGGACTGCAGGCTAAGGCCTGATGTCAGCCTGTGAACCGCTGGAAGTGCCAGTGCACTATATGTGAGTAATTTAGCCAGACTTGAACTTTTCTATATCCACTAAATTTGTCATTAAATTGCAACATAAATTTTAACTCAGTCAAAATTTAATATCTTAATCAGTGAGATTGATCCTTCTATACATATGTTTTGTATTTTCTTTTTGTATGATGTCAAAAATTTAGAAAGACTAGTAGATAATTAATTGGTTAACATTTTGCTCACGAATCGTCAAACTTTCAACATGTTTTAGAGTAATAAAAAATAGCTTATAACCTTTTACTTAAATTACAGTTAATAATTACTTAGTTTTACAATATCTAAATTTTTCTCAGAAACTTTTAAGAAAACAAAAACATCCTCTGGCCAGAGCACTTAAATAGGAATCATCTAAAAAATTAAAATTAAGAGCATTGGTAGATTTAATCATTTGCGCTCAATATTTATTTTGCCTCTTTGTAATGTACAACTTATGTTTGATTTACCAGGAGTCTTGATTTAAATAACTCTAAGATTATTAATTGATATCAATAAATTCAAATATTTGTGTTTTAATATCTGTTATAATTAATTCCTCATTTAACCTTTCTCAATTCTGGTGGTGCTGTAATTGGAAATTCTTTATCTATTATCTAGATCTCTTCAAACTAACTAACTAACGTAGTGCCGGTGTTTTGACTCAAATATCTCGAAAATCTAGGACTTTGGACAGAACAAGATTACAGCTGGATAAGTATTTGATTATCTTTTTATCTTTAAACCAAACAGTGTATTCTTTATCTTACAAAAATAATAAATATGAGAGATAAGTGCAAGTACATTAGGGTTTGGGGGGTGATTATAGCCTCACGATTGACCGGATTTAGATTCATCTGAAATCTGTGACGAGATATCAATCGCGGGCAAATATCAGATAAATACACTCGGCTTTTTATGCTTAAATTGGCACAGGTTTAAAGTACGAAGACCGCAATGGCCATGCAGTTGGCCCACCTCGACTTTCCCATGAATTCGGAAACTATTTAGCTAAAAAATTGTTCCAGTTCCCATCGAAAATATAAATGTGCATCATCCTAAACTAACCACATGCTATCTCTTAAATATAAAGGTATATTTTCTAACACGCTAGGCAGTTTAAAAAACTAGACGCAGCAAGTGCGTTATGGCAGTGAATTTGCATTAAAATGGTCTGGCGCCAAAAAGCTTTTTCCAACTTTTTTTGTAACATAGCAATCCAAATTTTGGTGTATAGTGTACCTTTGATATCGTAAACGTACCTACCAAATTTGGTTACCATAGCTTTTTATTTTTTGAGATAAAAACTTTTTACGAAATAAATTAAATGACAACATAATTCATCGTTCTTACACACAGCCTACTATTTCTACATTGTGCTATTAACCATGCAGAGAAATAGATTTAATTTAGGCGAAATCCGTGCATCGGACTGAAAAAAACCAAGTATTCAAATTTTCTTAAAAATGAACAGGGATTTCAAAAATAACTTTTTTTTAAATTTCAACAACACACCACGAGGGCTTACAGCCTAAATACTATCGTACCGTGGGTGTTGACAAGGAGGAAAGAGGCAACTTGTTAATTCTGGACTTGAAGGTTTGGAGATTCGGAGGAGAAGGAAAAACATGTGCCGGCAAGGAATTCCACAACTTGGAAGTCCTCGGGACAAAAGAGCGGGCATAACAAGATGTTCTATGTCTGGTGACCTGGACAGTAAAAGGGTGCATTCGCTCTGTTCCCCTAGTAGATCTGTTGGGGGCGGCAGGTGGGGGAACTATGGAGGAAAGCTCCTCTGAGCAGTGCCCGTGCAGATATCTATAAAAGAGAGAGAGAGGTCACCAACGGCACGTCGGTGGGCAAGGGATGGCAGCCTTTGGGTGAGGGTAGGGTCACCGATGAGACGTATAGCTCTCTTTTGAATGGAGTCCAGGATAGCGAGTGTAGAAGCGGCAGCGGCACCCCAGATGTGGGAGCAGTATTCAAGGTTTGGCCTTATTTGTGAAGTATATAAGGTATACAGATTAGCTGGTGAAAAGTATTTGCGAGCCCGGAAGAGGAAACCTAATTTCTTATCAGCCGCTTCTGCAATTGATGTGACATGTTGGTGCCAATTAAGATTTCGATCCACAGAAATGCCAACAAGAGAAAAGGACTCATTACTTTGAATAACTTGGTTGTTCATTGTGATGGGTCTAGTGCTGGTGTATCTCTTGTGAGAAAGAAAGGAAGACTTAGTTTTGTTGGGGTTGAATTGTACAAGATTTCTACTTCCCCAGTCTAATATTTTTTGGAGATCCATGGAGACTGAACCCTCCATGAGTCTGCGATCCTCATCTAATTGGGCTAAAGGGACAGGCTTAGAATATTGTATATTGGAGTGGAGGGTGCTGTCGTCCGCGTAGCTGTGAACTGGGTTGGATGTGCTCGAGAGGAGGTCATTGATGTGGAGAAGAAACAAAGTAGGGGCTAAAGCTGAACCTTGAGGAACTCCTGCATTAATTGGATGCAGTCCACAACAACAGATATGCTCCTGTTGGAGAGGAAATTTGCTGTCCACATACAGAGTTTTGGTGGTAGGCCATAGCCGGAAGTTTATTAAGCAGCGCTGCGTGCCTGACCTGGTCGAATGCTTTGGATATGTCTAGAGCAACAATCTGGGATTCACCGTGTTGTTCCATAGACTTGTTCCAAGAATGGGTGACAAAGGAAAGGAGGTCGGCAGTCGATCTGCGCTGACGGAATCCATACTGCCTGTCGTGGATTAGACTGTGTTTTTCAAGAAATTTTAGTAATTCGGTGTTTATATACTTTTCCATCACTTTAGAGACGACTGAAAGGAGAGAAATGGGCCTGTAGTTGCTGGGAAGCGCTTTGGATCCTTTCTTGGGGATGGGTTGTACTCGAGCCGTTTTCCAGTTACTAGGGAATATGCCTTTATTGTAAGATATCTGAAACAGACGAGTCAGGACAGGAGCAAGCTCTGGTGCGCATTTTTTGAGAACAATTGCTGGGATCTCGTCAAGGCCAGAGGCTTTCCTGGTATTAAGAGAAGAGAGCATCTTTCGTACCTTTTTGGTTTTGAAAATGATATCCGTCATTTTATGCGCGACATTGGGGACTGTTGGTGGTTGAACATTTGGAGGTGGGTTGAGAGTAGAATTGCCGGCGAACAACGAAGCAAAAAGTTCAGCCTTGCCCAGGGCGGTAGAAACAATTTCATCCCCTGAGACAAGAGGTGGGAACGTGCTTTTGCAGAAATTATTCCCAATAGATCTAGCAAGAGTCCAGAAGGGTTTGCCGCCGTTGGAGCTTAAGAGGACTTTGTTTTTGATGTGGTTATTAAACGAGTTTTTTGCCTCAGAAAGAATGCGGACATAGCGGTTTCTTGCGTCGTTAAATGCTTGACGATTTTCCTGACTGGGAGTGTGTAGAAGCGTTTTGTGAGCTTTGACCTTTTCAAGTCTGGCCTTGTCATAGGATTTAGAGAACCAGGGCTTTTGAGTGGCTGAAGAGGTTTTCTGTGTACGTGGGATAAATAATTCCATGCCAGCTTGGATAATTTCGGTGACGTTTTGTGAGATATCAGAGGGGTCAGGATGAGAGAAGCAGACAGACGCCCATGGAAATGAGGAAAAGTAATCCCGCATTTCGTCCCAGTTTGCGGAGTTGTAGTGCCAAACGATACGTGGGTGTGATGACTGTGTGACCTCGGGTTGCATTGCGCAGGAAGCAGTGACCATGCCGTGGTCTGACCGCCCAAGGGGGGCGGTGACTGATATCTTATAGCATTCAGGCTGTGTAGTAAGAAGGAGATCCAAGGGATTTGAGCTGTGTGTTGGGATACGAGGAAAGTAAGTAGGTTGCTGAACCATATTGGCTAAAGAATTGCTGACTGCAAAGGCCTCCGCTGCTCTCCCTTGTGGATCGGTTTTTGAAGATCCTAGCCATTCCTTATTATGGACATTGAAGTCACCAAGAATAGTGACCTCGGAGGAAAGATATTCAGAAATCAGATAGTCGGTTTTTTCAGAAAGGTAGTCAAAGAGCTGGACAAAGTTGTTGTCAGAAGGTGACCGGTAAATGCAACAGATGTATTTAGTTGCAGCCCTGAGAGAAAGTTTTATCCATAGTATGTCTTTTCTTCCAGCTTCTAAATTGGGAAGTCTGGTGCAGGGTAGATTGCTACGGACGTATGCGCACACGCCTCCATGCAATCTAAAGGAAGTAAGGAGCTCATACCCCGGGAAATTAAGGTGATTAGTGGCTGTTTTGGCACTGATTTGGGTTTCGGTGAGGAAGAGGAGTTGGGGCCTGTTAGCCTGGAGGAAATGGTGGACGGAGTTCAGGTTAGAATTTAGGCCACATATATTCGAAAAGGATATGTTAAATCTTGATGTTGGCGCCCCCTGTACACCCCTCTCCCGGAGATCCGAATGGAGGGGTATTTTGCCTCCGGAATATTTTGTACGAGGAGGAGCCATCATCATTTTTGTTTATAAGGGAAACCGACTCATACACCAGAACCGGAAACGTCCGTTGGGACTTGATGTATGGGGTGGTACCTCCTCGGGCGTGAAAAAATCCTTTACTATTACGTAAAGGAAAATTCCACTACCACCTGCTGAGATATCAGTGGCGTACCATCAATGTCTGCCAAAATATGCAGGTAAGATTCCGCACGAACGTCACTGGTGTAAATAAAAAGAAATGTGGTACATGAAAAAATGCCACTTGATGCGTAGTACCTGTATACAAAATTTCATTAAAATATCTAGAGTGACGATGACCTGACGATCGTTTCACTAGCGAAGTTAGCGTCATCAGAGGATGAATAATTATCTTATAGAGATATTTTTGTTTATATTTAGAGGATGATTCATCTCTGATGACGCTAACTTGGTTAGTGAAACGCTCGTTAGGTTTCTTAAAAATGTGTTGTGTTGATTTACGTTCTCTAAGTGTACTTACATATACATAAACATGTAAAAATTCAAACGGATCTGGGATATGGGTTATAGCGGCCTTGATTCGCGCTCATTTCAAAAATTTTTCCGAAAGTCTCACCAGCGTTACCTCCCCTATTAGTGAATTTTCTTAGTGAAAATTCAGTAAAATTAGTCATATATTTGACAGCAGCAAAGTCGATCTCAATTAAATTAATTTTATTCCTTCGATTCCGTATATTAGCTACGTTAAACATTAGGTCTATAATTGTATGTTTGGAAAAAAGCGTCGCTATTTTGGTAAATATTTGAATGGCGTTTAGTTTATTAGTATTACTACAAAAAGTGATAAATTGATCAAACTATCTACTTTTCTAATTTTATTTCTCATTACCTCCATAGAAAATTGTAATAATCTTTTATGATATAATGATCACTTAAATGGGAACATTTGTTTTTGTAGCGACAAACAAGTACTTATTGCTTATCCATAAAGCTACTCAATATTCTGGGTCAAGCACACGAATATACTTAATGCTATCAAAAGATACAATAAAAAAATTACCAAAATTATTGATTATCTGAACAAGTGGATATCATAAAATGATTATACAAGGTTAATAAAAAGTATGGAAAGGCGCCTGTATCTACGGAGATAATCGTATTAAAAAAAATGTTTTAACAAAAAAAATTCGATATATTTTAACTAAAACCTGGCGTTAGTCAATTTGTCCTAACGTAAACAACTTCGTTATGGCTACATTTTTTTCCTTAATGGCAAGATATGATTTATTTAAATTTTCGGAAAGAACGTCTCTTTCTCGACACAGCACTATTCAACTTTAATCAGATTCCATAAGGAAAAAATTGAGAAAAAATTAACTTTCTTTAAAAACCACCTCCTTCGATAGAACTTTATTATTAACATCATGTCAGTTGGGATATTTGGGCCATAATTTCACAACGTGAGCGAGTAGATTATATTTTATACTTGCCTGAGAACAACTAATAAGTTATGTTGGCTAAAATATTTTTTATATGTAATACAATATGCAGTCTTTAAATATATAATAGTGAAAGCCCGAGTAGAATTTATTTTCTTTATATTATTAATTAAGTTTAAAAAAAAGTCTCGACACAGCAAGTGCCTTATGGAAGTGAATTTTGATAAAAATGTTTTTAATAGCAAATATGTATAACCTATATAGTAGAAACAATGTACCATACCTTATGAAAATAAATTATTGTTTGAAAATGTGCAAAAATTTTCCGAAAATAAACGTAAAAGGTTTCCGAGAAAACTGGTTTCCTAGCCAACAAACCTTAGGTTAATAGCAAATGGAGTTATTCAAATTTGAAGGATTTAATGAAATATCGCTACCAAAACTCACTTACTGCGTCTCGATTTTTTTCTTACAAACATGCAACATATTCCAAAACAAAATGCAAAAATGCAATAATATAATGGCCGGTGTTCGAAAAAAACAATTGTAGGAATCACCAACGACTTATGGACCAGCCTGTGATTATCAAAATATTTTTATAAGATGCAGCTTAAGACACCCTATAATTAACGTATACAATTTCTTCTCGTAGCTTGTATAGTAACAATTATATTGAGCTTTACCGTAGAAATGCGTCAGCCTGTATATATGAAAAAAAAACTGAAATTAACCCCGGATATGAGTTCTAAGGAGCCCAGTTCGTGCTGATTGGAAGAAATCTTTTTTAAAACGAAAGTGATGGTCTCTTCATTAACGAATTTTTTCTACAAACATTCGTTAAAAATTATAGGCCATTCAACGATAAACTATATAATTGAAACCACTGCCAAAGCATCAGAGAAAGCGTCTATATATAAAATGAATTTTGTGCAAATATTTTAGTAAAAAGGACAATTACGATTGAAGCTGGAAATGAAGGGTTTGCAAAACACACTTCTTACATGTTCTCTACATAACCCACATTAGTTTCACCTGGTATTTATACAAACAGATAAAAACTGAAAGTAAACCCGGATATGGATTCTAGGGGGACTAGTTTGCGCTCATTTGAAGAAATCCTTTTAAAATTGAAAAGTCACTGTCTCCTCAGTAAACAATTTTTTCTACAAAAATTAGCTAAAAATTAAAGACTGTTAAACCATAAACTTAACTAAAGTCACAGCCAAAGCATCAACTTAACTGAACCCACAGGCAAAGCATCAGAGAAAGGGTCTATTTGAAATGAATTTTCTGTAAATATTTGAGCATAATGAAGGACAATGGCGGTTGAAGCTGAAACTTAAGGGTTTGTAGAACACACTTCTTGCGACACTTTATTTACATAATCCCTATTTGTTTCAGGTTCTTTGCCTAAATGTTGCGAATTTTGACGTTTCAAATCGCGACATGGGCTTTTTGAGGAAAATCCCCAATTTATTTTCTTTAAATGCCTATAACTTTTTGTCCTTTAACTTGCAGACCTAAATTTGGTATCTGGGTCACTCTTTATAATACAAACACGCACACCAAATTTGGTTGCTCTTCCTTTGTAATCTCTGAGGATATAATTTTTTTCCGAAAGGAAACACAACATTTTCCGGGAAAACCTGGACCGATTTTCCTGGTTATCGAGTTTATCCACGCCACCAAATTTAGTCAAAATCAATGTTATGCTATCGTATATCGTCACAAAGCGCAAATTATCGTAAAAATACGATGATTATCGTATGGTTGGGAACGCTGCGCATCTCCCACATCGACATATTAACAGTATACTGTCTTTTGGTCTGATCATGCGCTGACACAGATTGTTCAGATTTCTTGTCCGCATTCAGAAAATTTTTAATATACTCTATTGTTACGTTCTACGGGGTTCTGGATTTGTTGGCTAACAAAACACAGCTTTTCAAACTACTAATTTAATTTAACCAACTATTTTTCAACACCACTATCACCTAAAATGTTTCTCTCTATTACTAAATGTCCATAGAACTATATTCCACTATCCGCCTTCTATGATCACTTATTATACACCAACACTTACTGCTGACTCGTTTAATACTCTATGATCACTTATTCTGCACCACACTAGCTCAATACAGAAGTAACTTACTCTGTGTGCCTCTCGCCTATTTATACTGTCCATAGAGATTCTAGACCTTCTACACTGTTCTACACCAGTCACTTCTGGTCCCTTCTAGAAATATCATTCCAGAGTGTTCGCTGTTACCTTCACACTGTAACCGGCCTCTGACCATAGAAGTAACAAAGTCCATAAACTCAATTCTCATAGATAAATGTGACACTGCCCCCCTCTTACATTCGATCGTCCCGATCGAACTCTGACATTTCTTGGTACGGCGTGAGCCTGTGCATATGGACCACCTTCATCTCGCTCTTCGGGCTCCTCTGAATGAGATAGATTACGTCATTAATCCTTTTGACCCCCTTTTACGGACCCTCCCATAATTTCTGTAGTTTCAGTGACCGTCGCTGTGTCGTAATGGATTGTAAAACCATACCCGATCTCCTTCTTTAAAACCAGATGAACGCACGTCACAACCGGTCTTCATACGGTCGCTTTCTACTCGTATGTGCATTCTGACAGCAGAATATGTGGCTTTCCTTCTCATCAATATGTCGGAGCTCTCTTCAAGCGAATTTCTTACGTTGCACTGGATCTTCCGTGCCATTGCTGTTGTTCTGGTGTTTTTACTTGCACAAATATCTGTGCAGGCCCTATTCTTCCTGTCGACATTGGCTGTTCGAACAAATGTGTCCACTGACCTTTTTCTGTGTTGGCTT
This sequence comes from Tillus elongatus, assembly GCA_964006375.1. Lineage (NCBI taxonomy): Eukaryota > Metazoa > Arthropoda > Insecta > Coleoptera > Cleridae > Tillus > Tillus elongatus. The sequence continues at coordinate 171,808,566 of OZ023265.1, read as the reverse complement.
CACATCTACATGGTCTTTACACTCATCGTCTCGTACTTCTCCCATAAGTTCTTTTCTACTTGCTTCTGGCTGAGTAACTGGGTCCTCTCTTCCTCTAACAGCTCTCCTCACTAGAACAGTACTTTCACGGCAGACGTTGCCATTTTCCTCTATAGTGATTTCCGCACTACGAGGTTACTGCCAGGCGACATTATTATTTCTTCACCGTTGATAGACAGGATGTTAGTGCCAAGATCTAGTTTAGCGCACTGACCTTGAAGTATGTCCAAGCCAATTATAATCGCATCTGATATGGCCGCGACTATGGCTCTCTCTTTTGCCTTCCATGTCGCAATTTGTAGCTTGTCGTCAGTTTCGCCAAATACTACCGGCTGCATTTGCTCTGTACACTCTATCTGGCTCTCTTGCTTGCCATCTTGGTACCATGTCGCGGCGATTAACGGTCGTCGGTGCGCCTGTGTCGACGAGCATCTGGGTCTTATTACCGCTAAAGTATCCGTCTACGACGAGAGCGTTGCCAGATTCGGTAACCTGAGAAACGGTTACCGGTCTTAGCTTTACTTTCTCCCTTGCGCGTGATCTTAGTGCCCAACATTCGTCCCTTATAGGTTCACCTTGCCGCAGTTCCAGCAGCGCAAGGCATTTGCACGGTGAGCTCTTATTGGGTGCCCATGAGACGTAGGCCTTATTTGCTCTACTATTTTCTTTAGTAGCTGCATTACCTTGGATGAATGTTTTGTTTTCTTCTTGAACTTGGAGACTGCGAACTTGTCAATGCTTTGTTTAAGTTTTTTGTGTCTCGCCATCCTCAGCGCCTGTTGGGTGTCGGTATCTCTGATGCCGTCAATGAAGGTTTGCAGCGACAGCTGGTTTAAAAACTCCATCGGAGCTATGTGGTAGGCTAATCGTGTCAGTCGACGTCGACGTGGAGATGTTGGAGACTTTTTCCCGAATTCTGACAGCGATTTTTCAACTGCAATCGATACAGCTGTTGTAAATGCTGCTCGCCAAACCTCATTTCTAATTGATGGTTAATGCTGTCAAAACTCAACGGTTCTTCTTTGGGAATACCTTGAAGCACATCTAGGGCATCTCCTCTGAGAGCTACAATTAACGAAGTCGCTTTCTCTTTCTCGCCCCAATTATTTGATGTAGTAGCGGGCTTGATCTGGCGTAGATAAATACCCCATGGAACTGAGCCACCAAATGTGTGAACCTTAATTCTCACAATAAGGCTATGTTCGAGTCTGATGTTTCCCTTAGCTAGGGTATCACACCTCTTCTCCAATTATTGCATTTTCTGTTGAACTTCTTCTTGTATACTCGTCAGCTTGTCATGTACGTCGTCGCTGATACCCCTTACTTGGTTTTCTACTTGTTCGAAGTTGTCTTTCACCTGCTTCATACGTTCGTCGACACATAAAGTAATATTTTCTATTCTGCTGGCCTTTTCTTGTAGAATTCCTTTTTTTCTTCATCCCTTCTTATCATTTCTTCATTTGCTTCTTCGTCCCCTTTTCTCAGTTCCTTTCTTACCTCTTCGTCTCTTTTTCTCATTTCTTCTTTGGCTTCATCGTCTCTTTTTCTGGCGTCTTCATCTCTTATTCTTATTTCTTCTTTGGTTTCTTCGTCTCTTTCTCTGGCCTCTTCAGCTCTTTTTTTCATTTCTTCTTTGACTTCTTCGTCTTTTCTTCTGGCCCCTTCATCTTTGTTGGTCAGTTCTTCTTTCGCTTCTTCATCTCTTCTTTCGCTTCTTCGTCTCTTCTTTCATTTTCTTAATCAATTCCAATAGCTGGGCGTCCATATTGGCTGTTGCGCTACGTTTCTTAGGCATAGACGTGCTTAAAGCTGGTACACAGTTTATTCTGTTTTAAGAACACACCTAGTTATTCTGTTTCAAGAACACACCTAGTTGTGACTTACTGCTGACACTGATCTTCGAGAGATTCTGGAAAGTTCCACGTTGTTCAACGAAGATTCTGGAAAATATTTTCGCTAGCAGCTTGAAAATCCCACTTCTGACACCAGTTGTTACGTTCTACGGGGTTCTGTTTTCACACTAATAATTTATTTTAACCGAATATTTTACAACATCACTATCAACTAAAATATTTCTCTCTATTACTAAATGTCCATAGAACTATATTCCACTATCCGCCTTGTATGATCGCTTCTTATACACCAACACTTACTGCTGAATCGCTTAATACTCTATGATCATTTATTCTGCACCACACTCACTCAATACTGAACTAACTTGCTCTGTGTGCCGCTCGCCTATTTATACTGTCCATAGAGATTCTAGATCTTCTACACCGTTCTACACCTGTCACTTCTGGTCCCTTCTAGAAATATCATTCCAGAGTGTTCGCTGTTACCAACCCACTTTACAAACGGCCTCTGACCATAGAAGTAACAAAGTCCATAAACTTAATTCCCATAGACAAGTGTGACACTATACTCATGAACTGATATTATTTAAAATATACAATATCTATATGACGAAACATTACTGTTGCCTCTAACACAACCGCAGATAAAATGTATTATACATTCCAAAACAATGTGGAAATTGGTGCCTCTATGAAACTGAAGTAAATGTTTTGTACAAAATGTATTATGTATTTCAAAATGATGTGAAAAGTTGGGTCTGTCTATAACAAACCTGAATGAAAAGTTTAATTAAAAAATATATCATGCAGTCGAAACAATGAGGAAATTAATTTCGCTTCGGAATAAGGAGCTGTTGTAGGCTGAGTATTTTTATCTCCTCGTACATCTATTTAAAACCTTCGACACTCTCGCGCATAAAATTTATATTTTGCTGGATACCCTAGCCCTTCTAGAATATCGCATGTCATCCAAACTTAAGCTAACCTGCTGGTTAAGGTATGTTGATTATGATTAAATTTTCGCTATCAGAACATACGGTAAACAATCTCTGGACGAATTTTTTTCTCACTTAAACAGCATCAACGTCCAAATCTAGTTTGCCATGGAAATATAAAACTAGTCTTCTTTACCTTTTTTAGACGCACGCGTTACCAAAAAGCCACTCCGAGGATTTTCTTAGATTGTTTACCGAAAACGAACCCACACTAATTGCTACCTTAACACCCAATTCTAACATAACATATCGCAACTAAGTTCCGTAATTCGAACGCTAGCGACACAATTTATAAGACTAACGCACGATAACAATAAATAGAGATAATTAGGCCTGCTAAAACAGACATTCCTAAAAAACGAATAGAAAAAACTGCATATTGGAAGACATTAGGGACGCATAGAACCTAACCACCATACCATAACAAAAACAACAGATAGACAGCTGTCTTCGACAAAATCCGCCAATTGTTGGAACCCATAACATGGATCCTCAATACAACAAAGACTGTCACGACTAATAAAAATCCCAAGGATACGATTACAAACGAATCCCATGGAGTTTACAAAATTCTACATACGCACAAATTATAGAAGACGGTGATTATCTTTTTAAGAGGCTAAACCTGAACGTGTTAGTGTTCAATTGTTTTTTCAGTTGGGAAAGCGGAACACACATAAAGTTCTTGTAGATGAGACGGCATTATCACAGCTGTCCTGCCTTAATCGTAATTTATGAGAAAACGTAAGAGAGACAGACAATGGACAAAGATTACACTAGTGGCGTGCGGTCCATGGAAGCAAGGGAAGCATTGCTTCCCTTAAAATAACGACAACATACCTAAACCGCATTATTTAAAATCCCTTTTGTATTTTAAATAACAAATTTCAAACTCTGAAACTAATTTAATTATTACAATTTTTATTTCGCAAGCTCACACACATAATTATTTATTATGCATCATACTGTATTTGTATATACGCTCCTAGCAAGGACGTCGTCCCAGTAAATGCGCCAGCGAACAGCACGAGTTGCAATGACTTCGGTTAAATACACGTAGTCAGCAGGCAACTTTATAAGAAACCCTAGCTCGACGGATGTACGCGTATTTTTAGAACGTGTTGTACTAGGAAGACCCGGTGCACGTACAAAGTGAATGTCTCTGATTATTTCGTAGATATAAGCAGTTGACTATGTTAAATACATGGACATTTTATGATTATTAATATGGCTGCAAGTAGATCAGCTTTTAACAGCGGCGTCTGTGGGGGTGGGGATTTACAAACTTTACAAACAAGTGGTAATAATAACTGTGATTGTATTGTGTGTTTTTTGATAACCAAAGAATTTTCAGCTTTACTGTTTGCTTAAAAACGTGCTATTATTAATAAATGTAGGCCGAAACCTGCTGTTAAAAACTTAAATCCAAGAATTAAAACATCTACTCGACATTTCAACGCGGAAAAAACTTATAAACAATATGAATGGTTAACGGGTTGTGAAAACAGGAATAAACTGTTTTATTGGCCTGATAGTCTATTTGTGACTGTAAAGGGGGTGTGGAATAAAAGTGGGTTTCCCGACTTGAATAATCTACGTAAAGTAGTAAAAAGACATGTTATGTCTAAAGCGCATTTACAGACCATTTTAAAATTAAGTGTCTTTGAAAAAACGCGAATTGAATACGCCGTTGACAAGCAGATAGAAATTAGTCATCGCCAACACAATGAACTGGTTGATAAAAACATAAACATATTAAAATGACTTATTGATGTTGTGTGTTTTCTTGGTCATCAGGAATTGGGCTTCCGGGGTCATGACGAAACAACTACATCTGCAAATAGAGGAAACTTTCAAGACCTAGTTTTTTTTAATAGCCAAATACGACATTTATTTTTAAAAATCACTTGGAACAGTCTAACGTTTTTCGCGGGACATAAAATCGCATTCAGAATGACATAATTTCGGCTGCTGCCATTATTATTTTGAACAGAATTAAATCTGAAATTAAACAGACTCGTTTCATTGCCATTGATCTAGATGAAACAACCGATGTAACTAATTTAAGTCAACTATCTGTAGTAATACGTTACGTAAAAATGGATGGGAGTGTACAAGAAAGATTTTTAGGCTTTAAAAATGTGACAGAAGATCGTACCGCAAACGCCCTATATAAAATTGTGCTTAATATTCTGAAAGATATTGAGGAGGCTGATAATAAATTAATTGCCCAAAGCTATGATAGGGCTGCTGTTATGGCCGGACATTTAAGAGGTATTCAAGCTAAAGTGCGGGAAACGTTCTCCAGTGCTCTACTTGTACACTGTTGTGCTCATAAATTAAATCTAATTTTATCCCAATCTATATATTATATTAAAGAATGTAAAGTGTTTTTTGCTACCTTAAGTAAAATGAATTTGATAAGTTCTGGGAAAAAACAATTGAATTAGGAGAAGTGGAGCCACGAAGAAAACGTCTGCGCACTGATAATGTGGAAGACCTTCAAACTTCTTACCGCCGCCTTTTCTACGAAATCATAGATCAAATTCAGCAACCAATTAACTGCAGATTTGATCATCTTAGTGACCTGAAATTTCTTGAATTGTGTAATTTTGGAGGATTTAAAGGGATACCTTTCCCAGAAGATTAATTCAAATCATTATTTCACCACCATGGACATTCTTTTGACAAAGCCTTATTACGATCAGAACTTACAGTCATTTATGAAACCGATGTTATAGGCACAAAAACTAACGCGAGTGAAGTTTGAACTTTCTTAAAACAATCAAAATTGGAAATGCAAATGCAAGTGCAAGATGTTCTGAAGTGTTCAAATTATGTGAATTAGTATTAACAATTCCTGCATCTTTAGAACGATTTTTTTTTACATTGAAACGTATCAAGAGTTTTGTTAGGAATGCAACAGGACAGGAAAGTCTTTCCCAAATTTCAATTTTGTCAGTTGAAAATAAACTCGTCCAGTAAATGTCCCAGAATCCACAGTTTTATGACGACATTATTAAAATTTGCCAAAAACGACAGAAGAATTGAGTTACACTACAAATAGGTAAGCTTCTGAGAATTGCTTCCCTTATTTGAAATGTCACCGCACGCCCCTGGATTACACGGACGAAGAAGAAATAAAGGACTAGTAACAGAAAACATTCGTACATCCCTGGCATTTCCCGATGGCGGTCAAGTGTCGAATAGCAGATGGTTATTGGAGATAAAGCAGCTCTCGACTTTTCTCAACCCATGTCTATATTGGACCTTCATTGCCCGGCCTTCTTGATCCGATTTGTTACAATATTTCTTTGCTTTCAATTTGACCAGATCAAAGCACGAGTTCTAAGCATTGTGAGGATGTAATCTCTAAATGTTGATTCAAGGTCTTGTATACTGTGTGAAGCAAGCTGTTAAATTTTAGGACTTATTTTTAACAAAATCGTAAATAAAAAAAAATTTGGGACGTAGCAAGTGCATTATCGTAGTGAATTTTCATAAAAATTGTAAACTATTAAAACGAGATATTAGTAGAATAAACACCTTAAATTTAAACTGACCTTAGAGATTGAAGAATTTTTCCTAAAGTTTTACCATGGATATCTTTCTATTATAAAAAAGTCGAAGACGCAGCAAGTGCGTTATGGTAGTGAATTTTCATAAAAATGATCTGGCACAAAATATTTTATTATAACTTTTTTTTCTTGTAACATAGAAATCTAAATTTTGGTGTATAGTTTACTTTTTATATCGTAAACGTACCTACCAAATTTGGTTATCATAGAGTTTTTATTTTTTAAGATAAATTTTTTTTTTAAATGAAAACTCAAAATTTTTCCGGAAAACCTCGTCCGATTTTTCTGATTAACGAACTTATCAAAGACATTTACAAAAGGAAGGTACATGCCAAATTTTATCAAAATAGGCCCATTATTCTTTGAGATAAAAAATTTTTTTGAATGAAAACTCAAAATTTTTCCGGAAAACCTCGTCCGATTTTCCTGGATAACAAACTTATCAAGGCGATTTATAAAAGGAAGGTACATGCCAAATTTTATTAAAATCGTCTTATTACTTTTTGAGATAAGAATTTTTTTCGAATGAAAACTCAAAATTTTCCCGGAAAACCTCGTCCGATTTTCCTGACTAACGAACTTGTCCAAGCTATTTACAAAAGAAACGTACATGCCAAATTTTATCAAAATCGGCCCATTATTTTTTGAGTTATCGGTGTGATACATATATATATATATATATATATATATATATATATATATATATATATATATATATATATATATATATATATATATATATATATATATATATATATATATATATATATATATATATATATAAATATATATATATATATATATATATATATATATATATATAATATATATATATATATATATATATATATATATATATATATATATATATATATATATATATAAACATATAAAAATTGAAACTAACCCCGGATATGGGTTTTAGGGGTTCTAGTTCGCACTCATTTGCAAAAATTTTTTCAAAATTCAAAAGTCGGGATCTCCCCATTAGTGAATTTTTTCTACGAAAATTCACTAAAAGAAACACTTTAATCTAATCTGAATTTTCTATGAAGCTAGAAAATGTAAATTTAGTACTTCTAGGTACAGTAAATCCCTTTAAAAGGAACTTCTATTACAAACTTTATTAAAGCTACAAAATCTTTCTAAATGAAAACTTAATTCCTATTTAGAAAAAGAAAGTACCTGTCAAATTATAAACGTGGCAGGTATTTTTCCAATAATAAAAAAGTTTTTTAAAGACAAATTCTCTTCTCTTTTATCAACAATAACAAATGTCTACTGAAATTTCTACATCTAGACTTAAAGCTGATAAACTTATCCAGGTGTTTATAGAAAAATGATATCTTGGTCCAAACGTACAAAACTTGGACAACATTATTACTACCACATATTAAAGTTTGTGAAATAAAACAAAATGTGGATCGTGTCGGAACACGCACCGGCCGTCAAGATTAGTTATGAGCTGATCACGTTACCACTCGGCCAGTAGAGCTGCGTAACAAGTGTTTGTTACTTGGTACTATTCCCGTCCTTAAAATTTAATCTTTCCATGTTACATTTTCAGTCTGAAACGTTAATTGGGGGCGTTCATTAAGCTACAAATTATAGTGTGTTTTAGAAATGTATTAAATCTCTCACTTAAAAACCATTACTTACTGCAATCATATCAATTTTTTTTATTTCATGTTATCTGTACTTTTGCGTAATGGCATGGTCACAGCATAAGAGGAAATTGTTTATTAAACCGACCGCTGTGGCAGTGGCAGTGGCATGGTGCAATGCAGGGTTGCCAGGTTTTTAAAACTAAATATCGCCCTTTTGCTGAACGACATCGACCAAAATCTCGAACTTTTGATCCAGACAAAATGGCCCAAAATGGCGCAGTTTCTATCAAAGTTTCAAGTGCAAATCATCCAAACTCGGAAATTTTTGGCGGGAATTTCAATTTTTTTAATTAAAGCTCTCTTCTAGGTTGACGAAGAAGAAGCTTTATTATAATGATCTGCATAGAGCCTCGGTGGTCCGGTGATACGAACGTGTGCCTCTGGAGCCAACAGTACTGTATTTGATTCCCAGAGTTTCCCATTTACTTCACACTATAAAATTAATATTAACCGAGGTTGTGGCACTATGTTTGAGCAGAATTATCCAGGATAATGAGGTGAAACTACTCCCTGACGTCAGTGATTGGCCATAGCCGCGGAGAAAATCTATAGTGCATCAAAATCGCATATAAATAACGATTTACCTTTGGTCATCAAATTTAAAATGAAAAAGGAACCAAAACAAAAATTTATTTATAAAATATCAAAACAGACACCCACCATCAGTGTTATAAGAATGCAAAATATTTTTTCTATATAACGAAACATAAAATATACTCTAATATAATACAAAACATAAACAACATTTTGCCCCTGTCACCTGTCCTACTGGCTCTGTCACCTATCATCTATTATCTATCCCAGCATGCTGGGTACCGTTGGTTTTCCACGCATGTCGAAATGTCATTGCTTTTCATGAATACAAGAATGTTCGTCTATGTTACTTTTGAATAAATCAAACTTTCGCGGGGCTGAATAGTTTTACAACAGAGTTCCTTTCTTTAAAATCGCCCAATTGGCGATGATTTTTAGACAACAAACGTAGACCAATTTGCGACTCGGCGATGTCTTTGAAGAAAGAAAAAAACTCACAATAAAGATAGCCCAATTTCAGTTAAATCGTCCAATCTGACAACTCTGGTGTCATGGTGTTGAATTGAAACAACTTAAGTGGTTAAAGTATGATGCCAGACAAAGACACAGTAGTCACCTGCTACGTGTAGATTGATACATACACCACAGGCATACCTACATCATAATGCAGCGATAACCAAACAAAATAACACACGTAAGGCAGGATCGCCACAACATCCTAATGTGCAACGAACGTTCACACCCGAACTGTGGCGATCCCACCCTAATGACCGCATTCGGGTATATTCGGATCCGAGGATTTGTAAAAGTTCAAAAATATGCAGTCTGAAAGTGGGATGGGAAAATAAGGAAGATTTGTATGCTACTTGAAGTAAAAACCAGATGGGATAGGTTGTTTTGTTAATTTATTATGGTCTGATAGTTCTGTTTTGAGGTTAAGTAAATGATTGTATATTGCTTTTAAAATTGGAAACTAATTAATAATAACGTGTTTTGTTTATTTATTATGGTTTGACAGTTCTGCTTTGAGGTTAAGTAGTAAATGATTGTCATTAAAATAGATGTAGCCACTTGTGCCTATATTGTGCTCTTAAAATTTGAAACCAGATAATAAAAATGTTCGGGACGCAGCAAGTACGCGTACGTTATTGTAGTGAATTTTCATAAGAATAATATATTATAGTGATTTATCCTTATATTAAAAGTAGAGAACATTAGTTTATTTGGTTAGGAACGGTAAATAATAGGGTAAAGAAGGGTAAACAAAAACATGACCTCTAGCATAAATATTTATACAGTAATTTGGATACAAAACTCAAACAAAGAAATTGATAAACAGGAAATATACTGAACAAAAATATACTACAAAGCTGAACATAAAAAATTCCTGTGGTTCATTTTTTGAGGGTATTTGTATGCACTCAGAAGAGGAACAAGTACGCCCAGGACCAAGAGAGCTCCTGTCCCCTCACCCAAAAACACGAGGGTTGTCCTTCTCCTTGTGCATGCACACAACCAGCTTCAAAGCAGAAAGCAAATAAAAACTTATTGTGAGCAGCCCCCAAGAAAGTTACGGGACCTGGGGCGAATATGGGTGGTGAGAGGGGCTGACAGGGTTTAAAGGAGGTATTGCTAGAAAATGTAAAAAACTCATATTGTCAAAGTCCGACTAAGTGGTTTTTTTTTAGCATTTTCCGCTCATATTTCCTCCTATATATATATATATATATATATATATATATATATATATATATATATATATATATATATATATATATATATATATATATATATATATATATATATATATATATATATATATATATATATATATATAAACATATAAAAATTGAAACTGACCCTGGATATGGGATCTAGGGGTCCTAGTTCGCGCTCATTTGAAAAAAATTTTGCACTCTCACCATCGATACCTATATATTAGTGAATTTTTTTAAATAAAAATTCATTAAAAACCGCTTGCTCGATGTGAAATTTTCTGGCGATTCCGTTTCTAGTAATTGCGTGTTTCGTAGTGCCGTGTCTTAGACCCCCCACACCCACTAGCTTTTTAGGTCAAAAATCCAATTTTGCTCGTTTCTACAATCATACCCCCCTCCCTCCCAAAAAATTGCCTCGATGAAATCCGCCCCTTTACGTCCCGGGTGCGCCGTTTTCTCGTGTAGCTTTCCGTTCCCTTTCCTCGACGTTCTAAAAAACTGCCTCTTTGGGCCCCCGTGTCGCCGCTCCCCGCTCGATCGCCCCAGTTCACCCCCCCAATGCCTGCATCCATCATGTCCGCCTCGCCCACTTTTTAAATCATCAAAATCCTACAAGTTTCAACGACATTATCCACCTTCATCCGTTTGCTGTCATGATGCTTGTTTTATAAAAGGGTGAAAAAAAGACTGAGTATTTTCAACTATTATTTATTTGCTAGCGCACATCAAAATATACATAGAAACAAATGAAAAAATGCATTAGAAACTGGTTATGATACTAGAAGACAAGAGTGTTAAATGTCTATGCTATAATATAATACTAGATTTCTAACAATAATTTAGTAAACATTGATAAATTATGTTTTTAAATATGTTTAATCTTCAGTCCATTCAAATGCCCTTAAGTAACATGGAGGCTACACAAACTTAAAAGTAGAGCATATATTTTGATCGTGTTTAGAAGTGTTATGTTTGATTTCATCTCACAGTAGTAATCTGATCATAAGAAAATACATGTAACTGTATGCACACAAAAATTAGTAAGATACATTTATAAAATCTAATAAAAAACAACAGTTTTACGATATTATTTTAAATAAACCAATAGGAATACGTTTCGCGCCGATTTCGCAATTCGCGAGTGTATGGACTAGGCTTTTGTCCAAGACTACACTGAAATCCGGTCGTACAAGCTGCTTGTACATTAACCTCGATAGGCTTGGACGGTTAACAAACGTAGGTATGTCTAATTTTAAGCCAGAGACTGTACCTGTTTGAGACATACAATACGAGAAATACAGAAATACGCATTAAAGTGCTATTTATTAAAAAATATTGACCAACTAACCTGTGAAATCGTTGATAATAAAAAGGATAGATCTAGTAACTCATCTATCACCCCCTACTCATTTTGTAAGCAGGTTTTCATACTTGCAAAGAACATTGACGCGCGTGGTACTAAATGTGACCCAACGAACTTAACAAATATTGTCTTCCGCACGGAGGCAAACTATAAAAAAAATACTGTTACTATTACTACATATATTTTTTTAAATATATTTTCAACAACACACCACGAGGGCTTACAGCCTAAATACTATCGTCTTGACAAGGAGGAAAGAGGCAGCTTGTTAATTCTGGACTTGAAAGTTTGGAGGTTCGGAGGAGAAGGAAAAATATGTGCCGGCAAGGAATTCCACAACTTGGAAGTCCTCTGGACAAAAGAGCGAGCATAACAAGATGTTCTAAGTCTGGTGACCTGGACAGTAAAAGGGTGCATTCGCTCTGTTCCCCTGGTAGATCTGTTGGGGGCAGCAGGTGGGGGAACTATGGAGGAAAGCTCCTCTGAGCACTGCCCGTGCAGATATCTATAAAAAAGAGAGAGAGGTCACCAACGGCACGTCGGTGGGCAAGGGATGGCAGCCTTTGAGTGAGGGTAGGGTCACCGATGAGACGTATAGCTCTCTTTTGAATGGAGTCCAGGATAGCGAGTGTAGAAGCGGCAGCGGCACCCCAGATGTGGGAGTAGTATTCGAGGTTTGGCCTTATTTGTGAAGTATATAAGGTATAGAGATTAGCTGGTGAAAAGTATTTGCGAGCACGGAAGAGGAAACCTAATTTCTTAGCAGCCGCTTCTGCAATTGATGTGACATGTTGGTGCGAATTAAGATTACGATCCACAGAAATGCCAACAAGAGAAAATGACTCATTACTTTGAAAATTTCATAATGCATTAGTTATTTCCCCCGGTTATACAATAATAATAGTAATAGTATCTATGGGGTCCTGTTTTCGTGGCTGTTAATCGAGTGTTAACACTGCTCGTAGATTATGATTTATTGATATATGGATTTTCTATTTTACGCAAAGTTGTATTGCTTTAAGTCATTAACTCACAATTTTCCGTTATATCCATCGTCCAATGTTTATTTTGAATACTTAATATTTATATCGGTATTTTAAATATGTTAGGTTAGTTAAAAGTCATTAACTCACAATTTTCATTTATAACCATCGTCCAATATTTATTTTCAATAGTTAATATTTATATCCATATTTTAAATATGTTAGGTTAGTTAAGTCAGGTGTAAGCGTAGAAATAATGCGCTTGTCAAGCTTGTCTCCATCTATAACATTTTGTGTTAACCAGAGCAGTTCTGACGACAGACTACCTGGTTCCGCACCGAGATGGAGTCCCTGTCGTACATTTCAATACTTAATATTTATATCCATATTTTTAATATGTTAGGTTAGTTAAAAGTGAATTGTAAGCGTAGAACTAATGCGCTTGTCAAGCTTGTCTCCATCTATAACATTTTGTGTTAACCAGAGCAGTCGTGACGACAGGCTACCTGGTTCCGTATCGAGATGGCGTCCCTGTCGTACATTTCACAATGTTATACGCTCTGACATCTTGCAATGATGATGATGTAACTTCCATTGTTTATATTTTTATCTGCCATTTATTTAAATAGCATAGCAGTGCAGGTAACGTCATCTGTCTTTGTCCAGCATTGTAGATATTGCATCACACAATCTGAAGTAATGTTGAGGATTATTTTAATATTAATTTCGAATAATTTTATTTTCCCTTGATCAAAAGACTTGAAAATTGGTACACAACCACGTCTGCCTATGTTCTCTGAAGATGTAATTTTTCGGTCCAATCACTTAAACAATTTGAGAGATATTGCATTTTTTTAAATATTTTAAAATTTTTTGTTAAGGAAAATTGGACGTTAAGATATGATGAATAAACTTATCCAAGCCATTAACAAAATAAGGGTAATTCCCAAATTTGGTCCAAATCATTTAAGTATTTTTTGAGTTATCGGTTGGATACATATATATATATATATATATATATATATATATATATATATATATATATATATATATATATATATATATATATATATATATATAGGGTGGTCCACTTCGCGGAAAAAGCCCAGATTTCCATATTAAACTCAGTTTTATCAAAAAAGTCTTCACTGAAAGTTGTTCCTATCAATCAGCTGCGTAATTCAAAAATATTGAAATTTACACAGGGTGTTCATTCTCTCCGTGGCAGACCAAACTTACCTTTTTTTAAATAGAACACCCTGTATTTTATATCGTTTTTAAAAAGATGGCATCGCGACAAGCAAATGGATACCCCCACTTGATGGGTCTAGGCCCAACCGTTTCAGAGTTGTGCATTTGTTTATTAAAAATTTTGGTCTAGTTTGGTGCGTAAATACTTCGATTCTGCACAATGTTTTGGCTGCATATTCAATTGAGTTAATTTTATACACTCCTCACTATAACAAAATGCGACATGGTAATTTTTAATGTAACCTGACTATACACAGTGTTAAATTTCACAAAACTTAAATTTTCTCGAGAATTTCAAATGGAATGCCCTGTATATTAGAACGTTATCAGATGCGCACTTTCATGGCCTTTTCAGCAATACTACGTTTAATGACATTATTTTCAACGGTTTCAAACATATAACGCATTAATTACAAAATGGATCATTTTCCAATATTTATGAAACTTATGTCAAAATCTAAGGGCGGCTTTGACAACGCCACTTGACATTTGAAAAATTTACTAAATTATTGACAGGTAGCTTTCTTAGTTACCTGCTTTATTCTTGATACCAGCATATTTTTTACTGAAGAACTTATGTCAATGCTGTATGTGATTGCTGAAAGTAATAAAAATTTTGCCTTAGCAAAAAGAATCTATAGGCAGAAATATACTAATCGACTACCTCAGTTGAAAGCATTTAGATTTGTGAAAGCTCGTTTTGATGCATACAGCAGTGTACAGTATCGGGCTCCCGTAAGAAACAAAACTGTTCTAATTGAAGGTACGTCTGTAAACATCATAGCCTCAGTCATTGAAAATCCACATATCAGCCAGCGACAATAAGCTTTAAATTTAAATATCAGTAAAACTCCTGTCCAAAGATGTTTCAAAGAAAACAGATATTACCTATACCATGTTAGAAAAGTTCAAGAGCTGTCTGTAAGCAATAAGCAGCAAATATTGAATTTTTGTATTTGGGCTCTACAGAAATACAACCAGGATCCAGGATTTCTTGCAAAAGTGCTATTTACAAATGAAGCAAATTTTTCAAACTGTGGAGAAATTAACATACACAATTTGCATTATTATGCTCATATAATCCCATATTTTTCGTGACCAGTGGATCGTCAGCATAGGTGGTCCATAAATTTGTGGGCTGAAATTTTGGGTCCGTATTTATTTGCACCGTATTTTTTCGATGGGACTCTCACTGGTGAGCGTTATCTAAATTTCTTGAAAAATGATCTACCAGAGCTGTTAGAAGAAATTCCTCTGCAACTCCGGGGTGAAATGTGGTATCAAGACGATGGAGCGTAACTTTAAAGAAATTTGTAATACAAGTTTCTTTTGAAGACACTTACACTTTCTAAATTCGCCAAGTTTTAATTTTCTAGCGACATAGAAAATTCAGTTTTGGGCATTCAAAGTTTTTTCTTAAAAGAAGCTAGAACATAAGATTTGAATTTTTGTGTGTGTTGATAATAGAAATAGAAAAATTCTTCAAATTGGCTTGTGTTAGCACCCCTAAACGCAAGGTTCCATGTCTATTTAGATTAAAAGTGTTACCTTTAGTAAGATGCCGTACTAGAAGTGTAAAATTCTTATGAAAATTCGTTATTATAGCGCACTTGCTACGTCCCGAAATGGTTTGATAGATATACAGCTAATAATCGTTGGTACGTACGGGGTAGTTTTTTATACAACTTAGTGTAGGTATATTTATATCGTTTGAAAAGCTTAGACTAGCAAAAAAGGTAATAACATAAGCCTAGCCTAGCGATTTGAAGACCGCTCTATTTGCTGTATAGAACCTCTAGAATTTAATTTAAGAGATACGTTACAAAGCGACTTTACATAACCCCAAACAATGTTTTATTTACTGATTTATTTGATATCAGTTGTAATTTGAGAGGTGGTGCCTTGGGCATGAGATAACCTTTGTATCTTTCAAAGGCAAACATTGTAATTTCCCTAGACATTACCGCAACGATATAGGTAGGTATATTACTGGATAATACATTTTAAGACTATATATGTATGTGTGTGACAAAAAAATTCCTCTGACCCAAGTTAAAATGTTTATTAATGATAACGGCGTTTGGAATTTCTATTCTAATGCTAATGCTAACACAATATTTCTTCTTAGTTCTACATTTACCAATATCCGTAATAAAATACTATAAGTCGGTGTCCAAAATAATAGAGAATCGCAGCTTGGAACGTTGGTGTAGTCTACAGGGGGTTGAAATTCATAAGCAGCCCGTAAGAAATATATAAATAACTTATATATCTATGTCACCATGTATGCATGGCTGTGTAGGACGTCGACGTAATGTTATCGATTTCTGAAAAATATTTCGTATTTCGGCTGGGTCTAGCGAATCTACAATATCGATATAATCGTTACATTATCATGATATTCGTGTACCGAAAGATCTATAAAAGGAAACAGCCGTGATGCCACGCCACTGACTTGCACTGATCAGGAAGTACAAGGATTAAAGTTTGCCTCAGCCTATAATGCTACCAGGAGGGATCCACTTCAGTCGGACTACCTTACTTGCGTTCGGGGATGTTCGCACTTGCCAGCACGGGCGGTCTGCACATGTTCAGATCATCTTGATTTATGACATAATGCGATCCCCAATTTCAGCGGCAGTAACGGTAAAGTTGGGTAGTTTACATACTAACGTATTGATATTTGTTTACTAGCTACTTAATGATAGTGTACTGACGTTATTATCTATTATTTTGGTGACAGATTTATAGACAACAATAATGTAGGTGAATATTTCTACTTGTTCAAGTTGTTGACCGTTTAACTTTATGTTTACATTTTCGAAGTCATCTCCTTACTTATCTTTATTAATTTTTTTATTTCCGGCAATTGATCTTTAGTAATCTAATTCAGAAGTAATGTATCTGAAAGACATCATTAGAGGTAAAAACGTAACTATTGGTTACATGCAGGAACTTATTACATCTCTAAAAGAACAAGTAAAATTATTAAACAGTCTTATTAAACAAAATACCGTTGAAAAGGTTGAAAGTACGCCATCGCTTGGTCACAAAGCCGTTCTCGGTAAAGTAGACAATGGTAGGGTATCGGTGGGTTCGAGGTCAGGTCACTCAATTGGTAGCCAATCTATAAGCAAAGTAATCTAGAAACCTACTGTTGATAGGAAGCTTCGTTCTGGCTCAGCCGACAATGCGTCAAAATCATCTGATAAGGTTAGTAATAACAAAAGTAAACATAGTGATGTTCAAGACGGTGGCACAGCTGAAGTAAAGAATAATATTACTAGAAAGCAATTATCCACTGCATTATTAGAAGCGCAAACAGCTGCTAAGTGTGATGAATATATAGACATAGTTACGGATGATTCTTCTGGTGATAGTAGTGCAAGTAATGAATGGAAAACTGTCCATAAAAAGCCACGGAGAAGACATTTACCTATTGTTGGTAATAAACAGAGTAGTAGTGCTTTAACGGCTGTACCCAAATTTGTTGCTCTCCATGTGTTTCGGTTGGAACCAAATACTTCTGTTGAACAAGTCCAACAGCATCTTAATGAGGAGTTTCCTGAAGTGACGTGTGAGATACTTGAAGCGAAACATAAAGGCCAGTATGCTTTTTTTAAGGTTTGTGTTTATGAACATAATTTCAGAAAGGCCCTGGACCCTACTGTCTGGCCAGCTGGTGCATGTATAAATAAGTTTTTCTTCCCGCGCCTGCGACCGACAACGAATCTGTGATATTTGACCCAAACATTGTGATTTTAAATACGCAGCGTTTGAATATAGACAAAATTAATAAACTTTTAATTGACTTAGTACATTTCAAAAATATAAATTTTATGTGTTTCACAGAAACTAACGATTCGATCACTTATTTAAAAATCGATGGTTACAGCCTGGGTAGTTTCTTTTGTAGAAGTGTCAGTAAGGGAGGAGGGGTAGCGATTTATTTTAAGAATAACCTGTCCATTAAAAAAATTAATGTAGAACAATTTTGCATTGAGAAAGAATTTGAAGTCTGTGGTATATGTTGTTGTTATAACGACGTTAAAACTTGTATTTTAAATTGTTATCGCTCACCTTCAAGTAATGTTGTTGTTTTTATTAACCAGCTCTTTGATATGCTAAATTATTTAGTCAGACCCGGTGTACGTTTTGTTCTTACTGGTGATTTCAACTTAGATTGCTATAGAATTGCAAGTAAAGGGTTTGATATGTTGTCTAACATGCTAAGATGTTTTAATATGACTCATGTAGTTGGGTGGCCTACCAGAGTAACGGATAATACTCTTAGTACCATCGACAATGCTTTTCTTAATTTTTCTAACAAGGGTGCCTGCCTTGCGACTGGCAATAATATTTCTGACCACATGACAGTGTTGTTGGAGCTTGACACAGCTTCAGTTAAATCGAATCATAGCGCTGTTTCTTTGACGCGAGTTTTTGATGAGGAATATATTTTTGACTTTGAGAGTGCCCTTATTGGTGAAAATTGGGAAAATGTTTTTGCTGCCAGCAACATTGATGACGGGTATAAGAATTTTCATGAGTTGTTTCTTTATTACTTTTATTTATATTTTCCACTACGTAAGATATATAGGAAACAATCAAAGGGCCGTGAGTGGGTTACTTCTGAGGTCAGAACCTCTAGTTCAAGACTTAAAGACCTATTTTTATTGAGAAGTGTTTCTCCTCAGGTGGATGATTCTTACAGGGCTGCAAGGGCTGCTCATAAAAAACTTGTAAGATGTACTAAAAGGAATTTCTGCCAACATAGGATTCTGTCGTTTGATAATCCGACTAAAGCCGCATGGCATATGATTTCGGAACTAAATGGCAAGCAGGTCAATGAACATAACAATATTGTAATACGACACGAAGAGAGGCTAGTTACGGATCCAAGGGAAATCGCTAACTTATTCAATTCGTTCTCTGTAGAACTCAAGTTTCTACGAACTTAAAAAGTTGAATTCTGGTGTATAATAGGGTCTTGCCTAGGGCAACATATCCACCAAATTTCGTCAAAATAACTTTGTAATTTTCGGAGAAAAATTTTTTTTTTCAAAAGAAAACTCAAAATTTGAATAACTCAATTTTCTAAAAATGTAGGAAGTTTAATTTTAGTATGTAGCAATGTCTTTTACAAGGCAACATATCCACCAAATTTCATTAAAATATCTTTGTAATTTTCGGAGAAAAAGATTTTTTGGAACAAAACTCAACATTTTCCCGGAAAACCTTATCCGATTTTCCTGACTAACGAACTCGTCCAAGCCATTACTAAAGGAAAGGCACTTGCCGAGTTTCACCGAAATCAGTTGCTTATTTTTTGAGTTATCGGTTGGATATATATATATATATATATATATATATATATATATATATATATATATATATATATATATATATATATATATAAATTTAAACTGACCCCAGATATGGGTTCTATCTAGGGGTCCTAGTTCGCGCTCATTTGAAAAAATGTTTGCAAAGTCTCTCCATCAAAACCTTCTATTAGTGAATTTTTTAAAAATAAAAATTCACTAAAAATGAAGGGCTAGCCTATTTTTTCTCCGAAAATGTGTTCTAAAAAAACCTACTTACTAAAGTAACTAAACTTAATAACTATTAACTATACTTACCAAGTTTTCCTCTAGTAAGTTATAGTAGTTAAAAAGTCCCTTAAAAAGTTAACCTTTAAGTTTAAAATATTATCCACTGAATTAATCACAGTATCACAATTATTTTGTCCACTTACTAAGCAACCCGAAGTAGTAGCCATCATAATAATAATAATTGTCTTGTTAGAACATGTAAACAACAACGAAATGATCTAATTAAAATCAATCCAATGCGCAGCACTACACGAAAATTACTAAAGACATGCTAGACACAGACACGCTCTGCCAAAATTCCACAGCAAACTGAAAGTGTGAAATTTGAGAGCGCACACCAGAGTGCTTAGTCGGTCGTTTTCGACGATGATACTCGATCATTTCGCATTGAAGTGTCGCATTTGCTCAGAGCGCCGAAAAATACACACCGCCGGGCGACTGATGTATATGGATATTTGGATATGGATGTATATAACGATAACGTCTGCAACCGTTAACACTATACTTATTCTGATGTTGTATTAATGGCTGCCGACTCTCTGCGATCCTCGATATACTAATTTTGTTTGTTGAATGCAGGAGGTAAAAAAGCAAATAAAAATTTATTAAAATATAGCATAGCAAAAACATTTTTTTTTCCACGGCAGGCGGCAGTGCGCGCGCCCGGGCGCTTTTATTGAGGAGCCGCCCCTGTGCCTTCCAAGGTTTGATTTAACCTCAGCTGGTTGTAGTCTGTTTGTTAGTTTAGTGAAATCTTGTAGCTCAACGTTTAACCAGTTCCTCTTATCATATTGGGATGAAATTTGATACGCGTGCTAAGTCAGGTAAAAACGCAAGATAGCTTATCTGTCATTATCATAAATTCAATATAGCAGACACTGCAAAATGGCAGATTTTTTCTTTTCTCACAATCCCTCTAACATTCGTATGTACCATGTTGAAGGGGTATACGAGCAAGATACTGTATTTTGCTAGACAGCGCTTTCAGGAAATCAACATAGCGGCCGTCGCAAGACGGCGGAATGTTTCTTTCTCAACAACCCCCATGATAAATGAAAGGGTCTTACGAGCAAAATACAGTAGGATAAGTAGCGTTTTCAATAATTCAAAATGGCCGTCGACGAACGGTGGCAGAATATTTCTTTCTCAAAATTAAGTTAATTAATTATGTTAATTAAATTTTTAGTAAATCGTTAATTAATTTTCTTTTAAACAAAAGTAGATATACCAAAGAATTAAATTATATTACGAACGTGGCCGAATATAACGGATACATTGCTTGTCTAGTGGAAAAATTAATCAACAAACAGAAAACAAAGAAAATATTGACGGAATCAACGACGTTTAGAAGAGAGAAATCCGAAAAAAACTTTGTTGGCTTACCATTTGAACCTTGAATCACGAGGGGTCTAGATAGCATTTTTTTAAAAGTCAACTTGCAACTAACATTTTCGACAAAAAATATCTTTACAAACTTGCTAGGTAACGCAAAAGACAAGGATAGCACGGACAAAATGTCGGGTATTTATGAAATAAGTTGTAAAGATTGTAATCTTAAGTACGTCGGACAAACAAAAAGATCAATTGGAATTGGATTCAAAGAACACTTAGCCCAATTACGTTACGGTACTATAGATAGATCTCCCGTCGCCCGACATATTTGGGATAATAATCATCACGTTAATGAAGATAATCTGAAATTAATAAAAAAATGTTAGACAACCAGGACAGCTAAACGCGTTTGAGAGTATATATATTGCGAAATATAGTTACAGCAAAAAATTTATGAACGTTTCACCACCGCCGATTACGAGTCACCTAATCGATTGCTCTGTTAAATAAATTCCCACGCTTCAACACGTCCTCAAAATAACATAAGAATACAGATATTTCCGCCAAAGGAAACTATGTTAATTTAGTTGTCGTTGAACCTTCCCAAAATTATTAGAGATGAACACCTTTCAGATAAGCTAGTAGGGACAGTGCAGTCCGACGATAAAAATACAATACACTGCAGAATTTGCCTGCGATTAGTTGCCCATCTCAGTTCGGTCTCTTTACCTAAGATCCGGTATATAAGGTGATGTTAGTTTTTAAAGTAGTTAGAATTTTCCATCCTCTGATGACGCTAACTTGGTTAGTGCAACGAGCATCAGGTCTTCTTTAGAATGTGTTGTGGTGATTTGGGTTCTCCAAGTGTACTTATTATTAATAACTGTTAATAGTTACATTGATAAACTTTACGTAAAAAAAACTTTTTTTTTCATGTAATTTTCGTTTTTAACCGACTTAAAAAAAGGAGGAGGTTCTCAATTCGACTGTATTTTTTTTATGTGTGTTACCTCAGAATTTTTTTCTAGGTGAATCGATTTTGATGATTCTTTTGTTATTTGAAAGCTGGTGCTTCTCGTGTGGTCCCATATAAATGTGATCAGGATATGACCAGTAGTTTTTGAGTTATCCTTAATAATGCGTATTTAATTGACTTCGACTACATTGATAATGTTCTTGTGTGTTACCTCAGAAATTTTTTCTAGGTGAACCGATTTTGATGATTCTTTTTTTATTTGAAAGCTGGTACTTCTCGTGTGGTCTCATATAAATGTGATCAGGATATGAGCAGTAGTTTTTGAGTTATCCTTAATAATGCGTATTTAATTGACTTCGACTACATTGATAATGTTCTTGTGTGTTACCTCAGAACTTTTTTCTAGGTGAACCGATTTTGATGATTCTTTTTTTATTTGAAAGCTGGTGCTTCTCGTGTGGTCTCATATAAATGTGATCAGGATCCAACTAGTAGTTTTTGAGTTATCCTTAATAATGCGTAAATAATTGACTTCGACTACATTGATGATGATTGTGGATCACACCGTTGCGCTTCTGTCTAATTAAATCAGATATAAAGCTTCAGATTCACTAAAAATAAAGAAATAAACCAAAATTTTAACAAAATGGAAAACCGACTTCACAAAAAAAATATTCTATAACAAAAAATGCACTAAAAAGTAGAATCAACTCATTTTTTCCACTCAATGTACGATCAATGCATTTACCACGCAAGAATGTAGGTACCCACTTAAACTTAACCTCTAACTCCACACATACCTATGACTAACAGACAATTATCAAAATATTTATTTAGAGTTCACCTAAGCAAAAAGTTTTAAATATATGTATAGACTGCTTAAAAAACAAACAAATTATTAGGATCATATAATGTAAAATTAGTGTTATTTTTGGAGTCGGTGTCAGCCAAGAATATACGACAATATAGCTTACATTAATAATACGAGAATACCTTATGAAATATATTTTACAAATGAAATTTTATACAATATACTGTGACAATATTCTGCGACCTTGAAACGACAATATACCAATACCTAATTAAACCTTTTTACAAATGAATTTGACTGCAACAAGACACACACACCTAATTAAACCTATTTACAAATGAACTTTAATAAGATATTATTCTGTGACAATACCTCTCTCAAGACAAAGTACCATTACCTAATTCAGCCTATTTACAAATGAAATTTAATACGACAATATCAAGCAACATTGATACGAAAATGTAGCTATAATAATCAACATAAAGAATTATCTTAAGAAAGACGGTGTAGAATGAAAAAGAATCGCAATCGGTTTATAATCAAGTAAAAAAAGGTAAAGGTAAGATGCTTACTGGCAATTAGGCCATTGCTGACCCTTTTTGCTCATCTAAACTAGCCTACCCTCCACCTGGAGCTCGATCTCAACGACGACAGTGATTTTGCAAAATCATCCGCCGCCGGTGAGGCTCGAACCGTCGACCCCCGAGGCCGTATTGGAAAGTCTTTATAATCAAGTAACTCCTATCGCTTCTTTCTCTTGACTGACTGGCGTATGGCCGGCGTACGCGTTTGCCTCGCTCACTCGGCTATACCCCTCCAACCATTCTTCCGGGCGCGCGCGCGCAATCGACCCGCTCGCGCTGCGTGCTGCGTCTATGTGTGTAAAGTGTGTATGCCAATTGTTATATAGTAAGACATTTCAGGTTAAGTGGTTACAAACCCATCTTGGCTGACACCGACTCCAAAAATAACACTAATTTTACATTATATGATCCTAATAATTTGATTGTCTTTTAAGCAGTCTACACATATATTTAAAACTTTCTGCTTAGGTGAACTCTAAATAAATATTTTGATAATTGTCTGTTAGTCATAGGTATGTGTGGAGTTAGAGGTTAAGTTTAAGTGGGTATACATTCTTTCGTGGTAAATGCATTGATCGTGCATTGAGTGGGAAAAATAAGTTGATTGTAAGTTGTAGACAGAAGAATACGCAATTATTTTTTACTTTTTAGTGCATTTTTGTTTTAGAATATTTTTTGTCAAGTCGGTTTTCCATTTTGTTAAAATTTTTGTTTATGTTTCATCCATATTACTAGCTGCTGATGCTCATAGCCGCCAACATTTAGTCGTATTTTTAATTTGTTATTGTATGCCTATTAGATTCTAACCTTTCTTCACAATTCTCTGCGTAACTGCACCTAAAAATTTATCACAATAATCTGTTATAAGCTGCTAAACTAACAATAATTGTCTTGTAAGATTTATAATTCTCATTGCTTCTAATTTCTTTTGTCAACGTAAATATTTGCAACTGATTGCGCCATAAATACCGGTGCTGCTTGTTCCTTTCTGGACGTTTCTGTTTCGTGTATTTATTACTGGGGAGAGAATCTGCTAGCGATCGATACCTTTGTTACTATTATTACCAAAGGTCAGATATTATTGTAGTCATAAAATATTACTGAAAGCGGGCTCTCTGCTTGTGTTTCGCGTTTGATATAGATATCAGGTAGACGGGTAAAGGTATATTTGCACAATTCGCTTAATTTTCAGATCAGGTGGAACGACAAGCGACATCCATCTTGCTACTTGCTACTGGTTACACAATCCTACCGGCAATACATCATCGGCTTATAATTACTCGGAGACAAATTGAATATTTAATTAAACATCATCGCGTCGCTGATGTTTATCATAGTGGAACAGCTGCTAAGTGCTCCTGATTGTTTGGCTATAATTAGTATGTTAATTAATCGCCAGTTTCACGTTTGAAAATGAATCATTGTATGGTGTTAGTCGGGTTACACAGTGTCGGAAATCAGGAATCACCTGTATGCAACCAACACCTCACAGCCCCGGATCTGCGATTTTTTCGAACCGGGGCAGAAACTTGATAGTAAAATTGTTGATAGTTACGTAAAATCGGGACCACTAATTTTTTTTTAATTTGTTTTAGTCAGGGGAGTAAAAAAAATAAGTTTGAAATAAAAGGCTAAAAAAAAGTTTATGTTAACCCGGCGTCCGACATGTGGGGTGTGACAAACCCTGAGAGAACTAAAATGTCCGACGATTTCAAAAATACCGCGCTCACATGCATATCCCTCTCGTTAGCTTTCGGAAATTGTAGAGTCTCTTAGCGTGCGGAGCCATTTTGACAACAGTTTGCTAGAGTTTGTGTTAATAAACGGTTTAGTTTACCTAGGGTTTGTCAAACCCCACGTGTAGGATTGTGTTACAAAATTCGAACATTTCTCAAATAAATTTCTATCGCAGTTAACGCGCCTTTGCTTCAAATTTTGAGGTATGTTTCCTTATTAAATGTCGATATTATTCACCAGCCCTTGAAATCATTAGGTTAACTATGGGAGACTACGAAAAGGAAATGCGTCGCCTCCAGGATCTGTGGAAGGAGGTGCAAAGCGAAGATGAAGAAGTAATTGAATCAGACGATGAGAATGAGATAGACAATGTAAGCATAAACAGTGACTATCCAGATGTTGAGCAGGAAGCAAATAATGAAGATGATCAAGGTAACCTTATGGAAGCTGCCGGTGTTACCACTAACGCACACGAAAATGAGGTAACCGAAAATGAATCTGAAATAGTGCAAGATCGGGAAAAATACTATTTAGGGAAAAATGTAACTAAATGGAGAAAAACATATTATAACAGGAATGTGAGAACCCGAGGCGAGAACCTGATAACTCAATTGTCTGGTGTAAAAGATCCGCTAGAGATAAAAAAGTCCTCTTGAATATTTTCTTATTTTCATCGATGAAGAAATGAT
The DNA here is from genome assembly GCA_964006375.1 of Tillus elongatus. NCBI lineage: Eukaryota > Metazoa > Arthropoda > Insecta > Coleoptera > Cleridae > Tillus > Tillus elongatus. The sequence goes on along the minus strand of OZ023265.1, from coordinate 171,782,841 downwards.
AGACGATATTACGCGGTGGACAAATCAACGAATTGAGGAAAAAACACGTGAATGGGAGAAATCTTCTTATAATCAACCTACAAATAATATAGAACTAAAAACTTTATTCGGACTGCTATATTTAGCAGGAGTTTTTCGAAACAACCACCGTTTATTGAAGGATTTATGGAAAACTGACGGAACCCGTTTTGAAATATTTCGAGTAACTATGACCCAAAGACGGTTTGAATTTTTGCTTACATGTTTGCGATTTGATAATAAAGAAACTCGCTCGCAAAGACGCGAAATAGATAAACTGCCACCTATTAGAACCATAACAGAAAAATTTACTGATAATTGCAAAAATGCCTAGTCGTCTGGTAAATATTTAACCATTGATGAGAAATTGGAAACTTTTAGAGGCAGATGTCCATTTCGCCAGTACATACCGAATAAACCGGCTAAGTACGGCATTAAGATTCAAACTTTGGTAGATGCCCGAACGCATTATTTAGTAAACATGGATGTCTATGTGGGTAAGCAACCTGATGGGCCTTTTGCTCTTAGTAATACTCCAACTGCAATAGTGGAACGGCTCGTCAGTCCATATGATGGTAGTCACATAAATATTACGTGTGGCAATTGGTACACAAGTTACGATCTATTTCAAAAGCTCCATACAAATCATCATCTGACTGGAGTCGGTACAATTCGAAAAAATAAAAGGGAAATCCCTCCGACATTTTTGAATGTTCGAAATCGACCAATAAAGTCAAGTGTTTTTGGTTTTCAAGAAAATTTTACAATAGTATCGTACGTTCCAAGAAAGGGATGCTGATGTCAACCTTTCATCATGACGATTCCGTAGATGAATCCGAAAATAAGCTACCTGAAATAATTTCATTCTATAATCTAACGAAAGGAGTGGTAGATACAGTAGATGAATTGTCTGCAAACCATAATGTATCTCGCAATAGCCGACGATGGCCTGTAACACTATTTTTTCTATAATGAACACTGCCGGTATCAATTCCCAGATAATTCATCGTGAAAATAATAATGGATTAATTCTGAAAAGAAAAGATTTTCTCACAATGTTGGGGTTTGAATTGATAAATGATTATCAAAAAGCAAGGATGACCAACTTTATAATACCTCGCGAAATAAGGACGGCTTTGCTCAAAATCAGAGGAGAATCCGAAGAACCTCCTACAAAGAAACAAAGACCTAACAAACCGCGCATATGTGATTTTTTCCTCGTAATCGTGATCGCAAAACTAAATATGTATGTGAGGCTTGCGAAAAAATGCTATGTTTAGAACACGCGCTTATGTACTGCGAAAATTGCAGTCACTTTGCAAATGCACAACTTTTTTGGTTTTACATATTTTGATATAATTTTTTTATACAGTACACTGCAATGTATTATTTACTTATATTCTATTGTTTCTGTTTATTTGATGGTATAGAACCATTGTAAATAAACGTTTTTTATAAACGTTTTTTTACTGCCTAAAACAGGATGATGTGAGCTTTTCTTTTTTAATTGTCTTCTTCTAAAGAAGTTTTTGTGTTGCTAATGAAGAAATGTGATATTTGTATTTAGTGTCATAAAATATATATATCAAAAATTCAGTTAAAGGAAATTAAAAAAAAATAATTGTGGGGTATGTGATACCCCACATGTCGGAAGATGTTAAAGATTTTCACATGTCAGACGCCGGGTTAAAATTCCCGCAATTAGATGTTGCCAACAATCTTCTCCGCTGCAGCTGCTCGTAGCGCATTTCAGGATAGGCCCTTAGGATGTGTTCAAAAACTAACTGGGCCAGTGGCGGCTCGCCAGATGTCGCAGGTGGAGCGCTGCTCCACGTATATTTTTCGGTTAAGCTAAACTTTTTTATTCAAAATCCACCATAATTTTAATGTTTTTCATTCTCTCAAATTCATTTGGTTCAACGACGAACGCTGCGTCTGCTTCGGGACGCGTGCATGGAGCGCTTGCCATGGCAACGGCACGCGCAGTGGTAGGTTCGGCCGCAAACGTGATGCAGCCTTCTGAGCCTGCTTTAAATATTAGTTTTCCTGATTTGTTTAGATTGAGTCGGATCGTCAGAGGCGTATTTTTATTTTTACTACGGTGCCGTTAAATAATCTGGTATGTGTCACATTTACAGACTTTGAAAAGCTGGATTTTTCATGTTTCTTTTTGGCAAGTGGAATTGATTTGTTTATTATCACCTCTAAAAGAATAATTTCAAAATAATAAAATATAAGATATAAAATGTCAAGTTGAGAAAAAAGAGAGGCGCCATGAATTTGAAAACAAATATGCTTGTAGCTCTTCCCGCTATAATCAGATTTTCATAGGTAATACGCGTATTATATTACCGTATGCGTGCGTGTACAGTGTCCTCTCATCGAATGAAACCTCTTATCCTGGTGAAAGTCTATATTTTTGTACAAATGGATTTTTCATTTAAATACTGAAGTGCCAGGAGAACGCGTGATCTTGAAAGTTAAACAAAACTCCTGCGGCGCAGGGGAGGTCTTCGTCTCCCTAGACCTCCCTTTGGACCCGCGCAGATTCTGCTTCACCCACTCCCAATGTCACGAGCCGCCACTGAACTGGGCGTTTTAAAATCAAATGAATAATCGATAGAACAACATGTGCTGCATACTAGGCGCTTTGTGTAGCAAGTTTTTTATTTTCAACCATATATTATTATATTATGATTTTGGCGCCCCTTGAAACTGCCGCCCGGGGCGGGTGCCGCGGTACACCACAACAACAACCCCCCACCAACACCACCACCCCACCCCCTTCATCCGGGGCTGAAACCGCACCTTAACGACAAGCGAGAATGGAAACGTCACTGAGCCATGCAATAGCATAAAAAACAGCTAATAGCAATTCGCTTCCGTCGCTGCGTCGACTGTGGTCCACGTAAGAGTTGACGCGAAATACGAGACGTTTATAAAGTACCGTTTTTAATTAAAAAAATAAATAGTGCTGCGAATTGAATCATAACTTCCATATAGCACTGATAATCTACTCTCCTCAGAAAGACATTCTCATAAAATTAATTTAGGGTCCATGACTTGACCATAAAGAAAATATTCGTATTCCTGTACTCATAAACTTCTGAAACGTTAATTACTCGAGTTTTAACAAAAAACTGTCAATTTTCACCAAACCACCCCTCATTTATCCCCTACCCCCCGAAGCGATCTTAACCAAAAACAATTCGAAGCGTTCCTTAGTCGGGTGCTAGCTGGACACGATCTCAATTCGTTCAAAAGTTATTGCGCCTTATAACAAACAGGCGTACAGGCCGACCGACCGACAAACAAAAACATTTTCGTTCCAGAATCAAGTTTTCCATATGTTTTGAGATTTTGTACGCCGTTTTAGCAAAAAAAATAATCGAGATATCTGTCACCGATATTGCACCCCCACAGATTCAAACCCCAATTTAATTTTAGCACAGAACACCAGATGTTTGATGACATTGAAAGTTTTCCAATAAACAAACATTATATTACTAGAGTTTTAACGAAAAAATGTAAATTTTCACCAAACCATCCCCCATTCATCCCCTACCCCCTGGAGCGATTTTACTCAAAAACAGTCCGAACCGTTCGTTTGTCGGGTGCTAACTGTGCACCAAATTTGAAGACGATATCTCAATTCATTCTAAAGTTATCGTGGCTACAAACAGACAGAAATACAGAGCGACAGACACAAACAATTTTCGTTCTCAAATCATGTTTTCTATATTTTGACACTTTTTACGACGTTTAAGCGAAATTTTTCTTTTTAATTTTGTAACGGGCGCGCTTTGACTCCTCCACTTATTTATATGAAATTAATATGTCAATAACTCTTAATGAGAGGTGAAAGCTGTCCGTATTCTTATTTAAATGATTAAGTCCTAATCAGCCCTAAATGGCATAAGAAAATGTGTTATTGGAATGAATACTCTAGAGCATGGGAATATTTAATTTAAAAACCCCAATTTTACTATACCCACTACAGTACCATATACCCTGCGACCTCTTAACGTCGCCCTCGTATGAGTTTGCAATATTACTTGAAATGTAGGGTGGTTGGTTCACTATATCTAGCATAAAACCCGGTCGTTTACTTCTAAAACTAATTTAATATAATTTAAATGAATTCAACACACCAGATTTAGGAAAGAAAAAGTGAACATTCAACAACAATGTTATTAATATGACTTTACCTAATTGCGCCTCTGAGAACGAAGCGTTAAATCTTGCGCAAAGGGCGCCTTGAAAGAATAATAGCTTAATTTTACCCTTCGAATAATTTACAAGGCTACTTGTTTCCAAAATTTTTAGCGAATTAGAACTGATATAATGTTAGCCTGTGGTTAAATAAAATATCCACATAAGCCCTTTTTAGTTTACCCCTTCAGGGGTTGATTATCTTATCTACTGTACTTTAATTTCTCAATCCCCCAACTACTACACTTATTCCTACTTCCTTGACTAAAATTACCCTACTTATCCCTGGAACATAAATCTACTCCCCCGTAAATTAAACTTCCTATTGAACAAATCTGATGATTCCTTGTTTAGTTTAGATTTAATTGTACTTATGGTAAACTCTCCGATACAGCCACCATGTATGCCTTTTTATTATCTTGGCAAGAAAGAAAATTATAGCTAGCACTTACCCCTCTCGTTCTCAATATTCCAGTAAGAAAGAAAACAATACCGACCTTGCAAGGGCACTTCAGTATCCTATCTCTTGTAGGTTTGAATAATTATCGAGCGATAACGATTAATTAATACAATTAAAATAATCAGAAAAACTCCCTGTTCAAACCTCCAACTAAACACTGTCTCACCCCGTGTCACTCAGTACCACCGTGAACTTCCGTGACCCGCGCTCCACCAACTGTACTCTCCGTTTTCTCCTTCAAGGAAAACTACCTTCCCTGACTTGACAAAGTTAAAGTCCGAACTTTAACCTCCTATGTCAGCACTCCCGGTAACGGTTTATTCCAAGTATTTTCGTAATATCTCAACTCGGTCGTGCGATTTTTGATGATTCCACGGTGTTGAGTTTCATCTTTTCTCCAAGTTTCTACCAGCAAAGTATGACGGTCTTTACCCGGTGTTTATTGTCATTAAATTTTCATTCGAGAAATTAGATGTTGCAATGATCTACTTGATTTGTATTTTTATACATTCGGACAATATTAAATTAGCGAATTTATGTATTGTATATAGGCTGTCCCGTAATTACAAACTTCATATCAAATAACAACATTATTAAATGGTATCTAGTCCCTGCATGGACTGTCCCGCAATTACAAATCCCACTTAAAAGACTCCCTATTTAGCGGTATCTCTGTACTATATAGGCTGGTCCATAATCATAATTGTCCTCCTGGACACTAGCCACAACGCAAGCAGGTAACCCTGCTTACAATTTTATGTAATTTGACCTTAGGACTACAAAACCGCCTTTGGTTTTTACCCGTCGTGTGTAAACACGAGACGTCTGATTTTTTGAAAAATTTTGCCGCCAAAGCGCATTTTACAGCAAAAGTAATTTAGCTGTAAAATGCATTTTGGCGGGAAAATTTTTCAAAAATTGCCACCTCTCACTGATCGCAAAATTATCTCTTAGACAAACAAATTCTGAACAATGTTTTTCTTTTCTCAAATTCTACAGTAGACGCACTTCACTTAGTGAATTTAAATTTTTGTCTTCACTTTTTCTAGCAAACAAAGGCGTTCGTACTCTCGAGTTCGTATTTTTGCGTTGTAGCTGTTGAACTTTAAGTTTTTTGTTTTACTTTGCCCTGAGGTAACCAAAAGATCTCAACGGCGTTCGATAGCTGTGTTAATGGGGTGCAAGGAAACAAAGCGCATTGAGAAAATCTAAAAATTTTAAGTACAAAAAAAAAAGAAAAAAAGAATATAAGTATGAGCTGGAGTCAAATTTTGCACAAATTTTCCATTTACGTTTATAGGCCGATTTAAGAAAACATTCGGGACGCAGCAAGTGCTTTATGGTAGTGAATTTTCATAAGAATAATATATTCTGGAATATTAATGATTTAACCTTATATTAAAGGTTATAAAAATTACTTTATTTAATTAGAAACAATAAAAAATAAGGCAAAGAAGAGCAAACCAAAACATGACCTCTAGCATAAATATTTATACAGTAATTTGGATACAAAACTCAAACAAAGAAATTGATAAACAGGAAATATACTGAACAAAAATATACTACAAAGCTGAACATAAAAAATTCCTGTGGTTCATTTTTTGAGGGTATTTGTATGCACGCAGAAGAGGAACAAGAACGCCCAGGACGAAGAGAGCTCCTGTCTCCTCACCCAAAAAGACGAGGGTTGTCCTTCTCCTTGTGCATGCACACAACCAGCTGCAAAGCAGAAAGCAAAGAAAAACTTCTTGTGAGCAGTCCCCAAGAAAGTTACGGGACCTGGGGCGAATATGGGTGTTGTGTGGGGTAGATAGGGTTTAAAGGAGGTATTGCTAGAAAATGTAAAAAACTCATATTGCCAAGTCCGACTAAGTGGTTTTTTTAGCATTTTCCGCTCATATTTCCTCCCCGCCCATATATATATATATATATATATATATATATATATATATATATATATATATATATATATATATATATATATATATATATATATATATATATATATATATATATATATATATATATATATATATATATATATATATATATATATATATATATATATAAATTGAAACTGACCCCGGATATGGGATCTAGGGGTCCTAGTTCGCGCTCATTTGAAAAAAATTTTGCACTCTCACCATCGATACCTCTCTATTAGTGAATTTTTTTAAATAAAAATTCATTAAAAACCGCCTGCTCGATGTGAAATTTTCTGGCGATTCCGTTTCTAGTAATTGCGTGTTTCGTAGTGCCGTGTCTTCAGAGGAGATAGACCCCCCACCCCCACTAGCTTTTTAGGTCAAAAATCCAATTTTGCTCGTATCTACAATTATCCCTCCCCCCTCCCAAAAAAAAAATTGCCTCGATGAAATCCGCCCTTTTACGTCCCGGGCGCGCCGTTTTCTCGTGTAGCTTTCCGTTCCCTTTCCTCGACGTTCTAAAAAACTGCCTCTTTGGGCCCCCGTGTCGCCGTTCCTCGCTCGATCGCCCCAGTACACCCCCCAATGCCAGCATCCATCATGTCCGCCTCGCCCACTTTTTAAATCATCAAAATCCAACAATTTTCAACGACATTATCCACCTTCATCCGTTTGCTGTCATGATGCTTGTTTTATAAAAGGGTGAAAAAAAGACTGAGTATTTTCAACTATTATTTATTTGCTAGCGCACATCAAAATATACATAGAAACAAATGAAAAAATGCATTAGAAACTGGTTATGATACTAGAAGACAAGAGTGTTAAATGTCTATGATATAATATAATACTAGATTTCTAACAATAATTTAGTAAACATTGAATAATTATGTTTTTAAATATGTTTAATCTTCAGTCCATTCAAATGCTTCTGGTGGCTCAACCTCCTTCTCGTCTTCTCCCTTTGGTCCAAATGCTGCAAAAGAACGAAAACATAAATTTTGTGTAATTACTCCATACTTTTAAAGACAAACAAGGCATCTGCCAGTTCTTTTGTCCATAATAGGTTTATAGAAACTTTCATTTTTTTGTGATCAAAATTTTGTTGGAAAAATTGTATTGCAAATGGAAAGAAAAAGCTGCAAAGTGAAGACCGCTGTGACAAAAGCATATGGCTAGATGGTAGTCGAAAAAGCTTGTATCTATAGTTTATATGTATAAGCCAATTTTCCTTCTACATTCTTTACATGTGCCTTACCTGCTACAGGTTCCACAAGCTCTTCTTCTCCTGGTTTCAAGTTCCTCACCATGACGATTCCACCAATAGTAACATCTTTCAAAGCTACATACTGACTATTTTCATTCACTGAAAGAACTTTCAATTGCTGCCTCATTACCCTGGCGGGGTTGTTCAAAATTTCAAAGTTTGGTTCGGGTTCTTTTTTCTTTTCTTCCTTATCTTTTTCCTTTTCCTTTTCTTTCTCCTTTTCCTTTTCTTTTTCCTTCTCCTTATCTTTTTCATCTTTCTTATCAGTTGGTTTCTTTTCTGATTCGGCAGTTGAAGTGGTACTTGTGGTTGTTGATGGTGATTTCTTATCATCTGTCGATTTTTTGTCGTCTTTCTCTTCATCCTGTAACAAATCCAGAAAATCAAAAATTTAAGCGGTTGCTTCATGTGATTAACAAAGGTAATAAGCATTTTAAGAGAATCGCAAGTCCAAACATGAAACACTTAACAATTGACAATTGACAATTTTAATAAAGATTAGGTATAGAATTTGAATTTTATGTATTCTTTTTGCAAAATATTGTGTTAAAAGATATTTAGCCAGTTTTCACAGAATTTTTTTTGTGCTTCGCAGATATCATTTTTGTAAGATGTGAAATTTTGGTAATTAATCATAAACGTTTAATAAGTTAATAAAAAAAAAGTTTACTGATTTTATTGAAAAATGGTTATAATACAAATTTTCATGAAATTTTTGTTGTCGAATAAGTTTTTGTGAAAAATTAAATTTTGGTAGGTGGGTAAATAACTTGAAATGGTTGGTTGGCCAGGAAAATCGAGACCAGTTTTTTTATTTATTTAATTTATTTTTATTAGCGAATTTTCTTGTGCAAAATGTTGTTTTAATAGCGAATTTTCTTATAAATGAATTTAATGAAATTTTCTTGAAGAAACATTTGAGAATTTTTGTATGAAAAATTATTCACTTTATGGAACCTTTTTTTTTTAATGAAATTCGTCGAAAATAAGGTTTTAATGGATTTTCGTGCAAACAAATTATTTTATTTCAAATTTTAATTACATATTAGATATATAATTTGAATTTTATGTTTCCTTTTAGCAGAGTTTCGTGCAAAAAATATTTATCCAAATTTGATGCCTGCTTTCATTAAAAAAAAGACATATTTGCTATTAAAAACATTTTAATGAAAATTCACTACCATAACGCACTTGCTGCGTCCAGACTTTTGTTTCATTATGTTCACTATTTGTATTGATATACTCCAATGGAATAGGAATATTTTATATATTTTTCATCTATAAACTTCAAATAATTTCACTTTTTTACACTGCATATATGGTCTCTATACTTTTCCTTTTCAAACAATCCCCTACACATATTTTATAATACTTTCATTATATTAACTTTTATTATTCATTATATATTCTAATATGATATTCATATTCTTATACATATCTATCATATTTCTTATTTATATCATTATACTTTTCATATTATTTTCGCTACACCACCTACACCAATTCTTTCTTATCAATCCGGCCCATATATATTTTATTTTTCGTTAATTGTAACTCTTTTTCGGTACGTAAATGGTTTCTGTCCTTTTGACTTTTAAATATTTTTCTCCTCCACTTATTCCATGTTTTCTATACTCAATACTTTTTATATTTCACTTTTTCACTTTTATATTAAGATTACTTTAATTGACATATCCAATAACTGTCTCAGTAGTTAATAGGTCACTAGGGCCAGACAGTTCTAGTGACTTTTCTAGTGACTTTTGTTGTAGTTGGTGACATTGGTTGTCATGTGGTTAAGTATGGGCTCTACATTACCGACATGACAGCTGACAGTTACCCACATGGCAGTTGACAGCTACCAACATGACAGTTGACAGATGACATGACAGTTTACAGATGACATAAGGACCCCATGTTATTTCTTATGGGGGTTCATTTTGCAAAAAGTTGTCCCCAGCTGTAAACTGCACACGCGCAAGGTCAGAACACTTGAGTTTACATATAGATTGTTATCATTAATGCAACTGCGAGGTTTTCAGCAGCTCTTGCCTTAAACAGGCCAGATGTTCTGTTCAGGTGGACTTTTGTGCATATCTGTTAGGGTCAAGTCAAGTAGTATTATTTTGTCAAGAAATATATAAATACTCTGGCTCTAAAGAATGTGCCTGGTGAAATGTTTGCAATAGAGATGTTGCAGAGTAAAGGAGAGAGCACATGAAGAACAACGATCTGTCAAGATCTGTGTCAAGACATAAGAAACATCAAGCAAAACTTAATTATTAAAACTTATTATTGTTCTTAAGGTACTGTCTAAGGTTGACGATCGTCATGAGCATTTAAACTTTGTTCACTGCTGTTGGAGGACCAGTTGAACCACTCTGTTAGATTAGGAAACCACGACATTCTTCTTGTTCCTATATTGCATGTCCCTATGATTTTGTCTTAAGAGGATATTTGCAGTATAAGGTACCTTTTTTCCTTTCATAAGATTACCTAGATATTGTAGCTTTTGAAAATTCAATTCAGCTTCTTTTGCTAAGCTTTGCAGGACTTGTAAGATATACTGAAGATTCTTCTGTAGGCCACATTTCAAATGCCACTATGCTTCACAATGGCCGTGTTCACCAGGCGCCAGCAACCGAGTACGGATATATTTCAGCAGTTGAAGACCGATTGAACACTCTTTTGACTTCAACTGTTTTGCTACGTTTGTCTGTCATTCCGCTTTGACAAATCGGCAACAGCTGAGTTCCAGCAAAAACGCAGCGGGACTAGTGAACGCAACCACAACTATTCAACTGTTAGCGCCTGGTAAACTCGGTCATTGTCTGTTTAGTTGCGATTGCAACTAAACTATAGATACTCCTTAGCAGTCGTATTTTGGTCGCTTTGCTTAGAGCTCCGCTGCAAAAGAATTTTTTTGTTTCTAGAAACGAACGACGGGCTATTTAGATTCTTGCCTTTATTTCAGCTGATGAGTCATTATTGGTGTTAATTGATGTTCTCAAGTCTTTGTATGTGTACACCATCTCTATGATTCGATTGGCCACGATTAGTTTTATGTTTGATGTTGGTATTTTGGTGAGAGCGAATTTTATGTTAGACAGGTTCGTATTCAAATCATATAGGTCACCGATCTTAAAAACTTGTTACAACAATCTTTTACAGATCCTCAATACTTTCAGCAAGCAACAGGATACTCCGCGTATCATATGTTATTTATGGGTGTTCGTACAACACATCTCTTATTATGGGTTTCAAATATAAATTGAACAGTAAGAGCGAGAGGATATATTCTTGTCATACTATTCTTTTAATTTGTATGATATGTCTGTTTTACGTCCACCCTGAGGTTTTCAATTTACTATAATACAGTTCCTCTAAAATCGTGTGGCTCGCAGTGGCGGCTTGTCAGATGACGCAAGTGAAGCGCTGCTTCACCTATATTTTTCGGTTAAGCTAAACTTTTGTATTCAAAATCCACTATAATTTTAATTTTTTTCATTCTCTCAAATTCATTTGGTACAAACACATAAAAATGTCTGGTTACGTTGCGCCGCAGTTGATAATATATTTTCATAGTATTTTACGGTACGATATAATTTGCAAGCCCCTGATTCCCGAATTGAATGTTACACAACATGCCCCAAACGCAGCGTATTACATGTTGCAGAGTACAGACTATTGCAGAGCAACGAGCAACTGAGGACTGAACTAAGCCAGAATCGTTTATATACAAATGCTGCCTCGATGTCTTATCGCTTACATGCGACGGTTGTCATGGCGACGGCACGCGCGCTGTTGTGTTGGTGTTTATTATAGCCACAAAAGTGATGCAGAATGCTGAGCCTGCTTCAAACCTTGGTTTCCGTCGTTTATTTATATTTAGTCGGGTCGTTAGACATGTTTCCGTCAAATGATCCGGTATGTGTCATATTTACAGACTTTGAAAAGCTGAATTTTTCGCCGCCTGACCCACCCACCCGTTGGGGCCGCGTTGATTCTGCGTCACCCACTCCCAAAGTCACGAGCCGCCACAGGCGGATCGTGTATGCAGCTGATAATTATCAAAGCTATTTCTATCATTGAAACGAAATTAATGTGCTAAAAATTGTATAATTATTTAGAAAAAAAACCATTTTACGAAATCCAAAGCGTTAGTTTGGAAAAAGTTGGTCATAACGGAAAGTGAAGGATCTATTAATTACTTATCTAAAAATAAAAACTACTCACCACTTCCATTTTTTCATCCTTCTTGGTCTTCTCATGTTCTCTTCTGCGTTGTCTTGCAGCAATACTCAGCACCGCTGTTGTCACCTTCTCACGTTCTTCACGTTTCTTCTCCTCCATTGCCGCTGGATATGCATAAGTGCTTGGTTTGGCATTTGATTTGTAATCAAGTTTGGGCATCTACAAAAACCTAGTTTATTACTTTCATTCTTTTTAGAAGCGCATTAATACCTTTACCTTTAATTGGGCATTCAGAGCAATGACACATGTTGGTGTGAAAGCCAAAGCTAAGCAGTGGGACAATGGGAACCAGTACCAGTACTGTGTAAACACAAGAGTGCCAACCACGGCCAGCATGTTGGTATGTCCCGTGCGGGACTGCAGTGACAACGTAACATTCCTACCGCCAGCGTCGATTATACCTATAAACAATTAGAAAATTAGGAACTGCTTTCTTAATATGCCTTGACTTTAAAAGTGTAGATTTAAAACAGTGAGTTAGCGATGATAATTAACTTACCCTGTGCTAGAATGGCACCAAACTTCGCCATAACATCCTCATGTTTGTTACTGATGACAGATGCATAAGTCTGCCTGAAGAAAGATACCTTGGGACAGGTTTGTTCAGTTTGTTGAATCAAGATCATGGCAGAAGCGATGAGAGCTCCTTGACGGACAAAATTAACAGGATCAAACATGACCATTGGTTCCAAAAGTGCGATGGCTTCACGGAGACCTGTCCCAGCACAAGCGATACCCAGAGCCATGGCTGCACCATAACGAACGTGAGGATTGTAACTCTCAGCCAGGAGGGAAACTACACTGGGACATTGTTCAGGGGTCCTGAAAAAAAGTTATAATGTTAGTAAACTATTAATGATATCGCGAGGACAATGGTTATAAGAAATTAATGATCTTATTGTTAAGCTAAACCATATTATAATAATAATAATAATACTCATAATAATAATAATTTATTTGTCGTTTCGAATTTTCACAGCATGCCATACGTATATTTATTAACAATAAAAATAGTTTGAGAAGCTAAGAGGTTAATAAATTGTATTTCCCTACATAGCATAGTTTGATTTAAAACTACTTCGATAAGTTGTGAGGTCTGTAAATCGTTATTTCAATATCATAATTTAAATTTGATAATGGGGACCAGAAGAAATCTTACCCTAAAAGCACAAGTCCTAGGTGTAGAAAAACTCATCATTATGCCAAGAAGAAAATATTTGTGTGTGTGTGTGTGTGTGTGTGTGTGTGTGTGTTTTATTTCTTTAACGTCGGCCTATTTCCGCGACTATGGCCAATCACCGACGCCAGGGAGCAGTTTCACCTCACTATCCTGGAAATTTTGCCGAACCCCTGCCTTTCTGTAAGGAGGGTAGGGATATTTAACGTGCCCAACATCGCATGGACACGGGACCGACGGCTTTACGCCCCCTCCGAAGGGCGGAACGTGCAGACATTCAACTTGCTCAAATACAATGCCAGAACTTCGGTTGATGTTAATTTTACAGTTTGTACTGAAAAAGTGAAAGGAGTACCCCGGGATCGAACCCAGTACCCTTCGGTTCAGAGGCACACGTTCTTACCTCTGAACCACCGAGGTTCTAAGAAAATATTTATTTACAATTATTGACTTACAGGTCAAAAGTTGTATTTGTGAATCGCAACATGCATTTTATGAACAAAGATTTACAATTTCAAATTTAGCTTAAGTTACTCAATAGTTCAGGCTAATAATGTTGGTCAAATAGTATATACATACATACCGAAGGCATTTGACAAAATTATTCATCCTTTGTTCAGAAAAAAATTGGTTCCTTTTAGATCCAGCGAGACTTTGGATAACTTACGGGCTTCTTATCTGTTGAGCTGGCTGTAAGTTACTAAGTATAACAACTATATAGCTAAGTTATTTTATGCCACTTCCGGTGTACTGCAGCGATAACTTTGTGCTTCTTCTCTTTTAAACGCGCTGTAAGTTTTTAAATACAACAACTATATAGCTAAGTTATTTTTTGCCACTTCCGGTGTACTGCAGGGATAACTTTGTGCTTCTTGTCTTTTAAACGCGCTGTAAGTTTTTAAATATAACAACTATATAGCTAAGTTATTTTATGCCATTTCGGTGTACCGCAGGGGTCTGTTTTTGGGCCTCGTTCAGATTAAGTTCCTGGGCATAATATTCTGTTGGCCGATGATTTTTAAGTGTTTTCCAGGGTTTGTCCTCCTGGGGAATATCTGGAACTACACGGATATTTTAATGCTTTCTCTATATGCTCTTTAATAACAACTATATATCCAAGTCTTTTTATGCCCTTTGCGGTGTACCGCAGGTGCCTGTTTTGACCCTTTCGCTCAGATTATTTCTCTGGGCATAATATTCGTTCCCCGATGATTTTTTAATGTTCTCTGGGGTTTGTTTTCCTGAAGAATTCGTGAAGATATACACGTGAAGATAAACAGGCAACTAAATGTTTTCTATAGCTCCCTTAACTGAATGCGCTTTTTTCGTATAGGTACTTGGACAATGGTTCCTTTAACATATGCCTATCGTCTTGGCGATGTCCACTTTAAGCGTAATGATACTCCCTAAGACAAGTCTTTGATTATTTAATTTGAGGACACTTGGAACCAAATCGATATATTCTATTATATTTCTTAAGACATGAGATGTTCCTAGAAGTGCGATCTTTTGTACTTCAAAGATATTCACGTTAACAGGAACTGTCTCCAGACGTTTAACCATTGAATTCCTAATGGTTCCAATGACTCCTGCAATCACCGGTTTTACTATCATTATTACATTATAGTACAAATTAATATGATAACGTACCAAACGTGTGCCAAAGACTCCTTCAAGAGATCAGAGCACAAAGAACCATAAATTGAAATGTTGTTCATCCAGCATATACGGCAGAATCGATTCTGTAGGACTTTTATTTTCTACCCCATATGTAATAAAGAGACATACCTGGGGTAATAATCTGAAACACTTAGTGCCGTAAGAAGGACAGTGAACCTTTTTTAGAAGTGTGTGGAAAAGTATTATAAACTGAAACTATCTTCAGTTGGCGAAAAACAGCATTTTCTTTTCTTAGACAATATACTGGTTATCTCTCTGGTTGTCATGCAGTTGCACAGATATCTGGTGCTATATATGATATATTCTGCTTGTAAATAACCCATGTTACAGTTTCGATTCTGCGATATCGACTGGAAATGTCCTGCCATGATTTTTATGACCTCTATGAGTGTTTGTTAAATAGTTTGTTGACTCAATAATTTGAACATTTCGGCCATGCTTTTGTTATCCAATAAAACTGTATGACCGCCTAATGTTTCAAGAGTAGAACTCCAAAAATAAGTGGTGCTTTTTAAGAATATTACCCGTCGATCGGCTTTGATGAAATCTATATTGGAGGATGTTTGTTTATAATGACAGCTATTTGCATCACTAGGGACAAACTGATAAGAGTGTAAATTGAACCACGAACTTTTTTCCATTATAAACGACGCACTGAACACGAGTTTGTTTCCAAAAAGATGGAAATCTTGTGGGTAATCGAGAAGGGGTGGCATAAAGATGGAGTCAGTTAGGGGGCACCTATTTTAAGAAGTGTAAAACTAGAATTCCATCGAGTCCTGATGCTTTTCTGATGTCTAGATTGGCCAATATGTATTTGTTTCTTATCCATTACTGATGAGTTTCAATATATCCAGAACAGTCCTGGTACATATACCTACATACCAAAGAGCATGTGCACTGATACCTGTTGCTTGGAATTAGTGCTTCCTAAAGAGGTGTAAAGAATTACTTTCTTGTTGAAGCGTATAACATAATAAGAAGCTTTGTGCTTTCCTGCCATTCTGTGACTACGAAGCTTTTAACCTTTCACATACAACTCTTCCACAATACCAGGTGAAAGCTTCAGTCGTCATAAAGAACCGATCGTGTGTGAAATATTAAGGAGAAAGTACATCTTCAGTTTGTTCATTCGGTCTTGAAAATTTATTGAATCGCTGGGCGTTTTGTTGTCACGTAGTCCGGAAATTTATATTTCCAGTTCAGGACAGTAATAATAGGGATGAAGGTGAGTTTATGATTGTAAGAAAGATAAGTTCCTTATATAGATCCATAATATCGGGGTAGGCTGGCGGTTTAGATGTTTTATTAACGCTCAACGCCTACGCAAAGTTTGGATTCCGACAAATATCAGGGAATATTAAAATGAAATATACGTAACCATGAATGAAACACGGCAATTGTTTAGCGTCAAGGCGCTGCAACTTTTTGACGACTGGCTGTCAAATTGTGAGTAAATTAAGTTCTTTTTGTGTTTTTTCTGTGAAACTGAGTGATTAAAAATCAAGAACAAAGAATCGTGCCAAAAGAGCTAGTAAAATACTCTGTGGTTTTATTTTAACCAAAAAAAAGACAGTTTTTTAACGAGTCTTACAATCTTTAACGTTAGAATGGCATTAAGTAACCAGTCGCTGGTAACCCCGCTCAGACAATTCCACGACTGACTCTCTTACAAGTTATCTTGTAATATACCGTTTTGGGAGGTGTGGCAATAGCTCTCTACTTGTTCCAAAGCTCGAGGTAGATTCACACCACGGCGCGTGGATTAAGATGCTACGCTAAAATTTCTATTTACTTACGCATTACAAAGACCCTGAACTTGTGTGTAAAATACATACGCCCATCTTGTACTACATATAGGATATTTCTGCTGTTTTTATTTAGGGAACTTCCTTAAATACTGCGTTCTAACAGCTAGAGGTACATAGAGGTGCTGCTACCATGATGAATTTTAATCCTTTTCGTGGTTTTCACTCGCACTTAGGCCGTTTTTAACATTATTGCGCTTGGTCTATAGACCAAGCTATTGGACTATTGTCCCAATTAAATTTAAAAAAGACTCAATTTTGCAATTGGTGGCACTTGTCTTTTTAAAGTCACGGTATTCAATTGTCCACCATATCTCCAAATAAAATTCTGGCCTAAGCAGTTCAAATGAGGCAGAGAATCCATTCGAGATGAAGTGGATAGCCAGTGGAGGCAAGAACCGAAGAAAACAGCAAGAAAAAGGAATAAATGATGTTACAGAATTGACAAGTCAACCTTTCGATTATGGCCTACGAAATAGTAATCTGCAAAAAAATCCACCTTGACAACTCTGTATAAAGATTTGGGGTCGAATAAATTTTTAGCACGCTGGAATCCGAGAATGTTGACTCCCGAAGAAATTTTACGCGACCAAAAAAAAAAAAATGCGAAGAAAACTTGGCAGCTATAGCTCACTACCATGATCCTTTTTCCAAATTGTAATGGGCGATGAAACGTCGATGTTTCACTGGGATTCCCCAATAACACAAGAGTCAATGAAATGGTTGCACAAAGTATCTCCACCACACAAAAAAGCAAAGACGCGAACATGTGCAGGGACAATTCTTTGGGATCCAGATGACATTATTTGGCCTGAGTGTTGCACAAAGGATCTCCACCACACAAAAAAAACATCTGCAGGGACAATTATTTGGGATTAGGATGACGTTCTTTGGCTTGAGTATATGGAGAAGCGATCTACAATTATTAGAAAGGTCTACAAACAAATCATTAAAATAGTGCTGCAAATTGAATCATAACTTCGACATAGCTGTGATTCTACTCTCCACAAAAAGACATTTCATTAAACGAATTTAGGGCACATGACTTGACCACAAAGAAAATATTCGTATTCATGTACCCATAAACTTCTGAAACGTTACATTACCCGAGTTTTAATAAAAAATGTTAATTTTCACCATATCACTCATTTATCCCCTACTCCTTAAAGCGATCTTACTCAAAAACAATTCGAAGCACTCCTTTGTCGGGTGCTAATTGGATACCCAATTTGAAGATCATACCTCAATTCGCTCGAAAATTATTGCGCGTACTAACAGACAGACGTACAACAGACAGACGTACAGGCCGACAGACATTTTTTTCCAGATTCAAGTTTTCTATATGTTTAGTGACTTTTTACGCCGTTTTAGTAAAAAAGAATTAGAAAATTCTATCACCGATATTCCACCCCCACAAATTCAGCCCCAATTTAATTTCATCCCAGAATACCAGATGTTTGATGACAGTGAAAGTTTTTTAATAAACAAACCTTAAAACGTTTTAACGAAAAAAGGACAATTTCCACCAAATCACCCCCCATTCATCCCCGCCCACTGAAGCGATTTTACCAAAAAACAATCCGAAACGTTCGTTTGCCGGATGTTCACAGGATACCAAATTTGAAGATGATATCTCGATTCGTTCGAAAGTTATTGCGCCTACTATCAGACAGACATACAGGTCGACAGACCAACCAACCAACAGACAAAAAAATGTCTTTACAGAATCAAGTTTTCTGTATGTTTTAAGACTTTTTACACAATTTTAACAAAACCAAAAACCCCCACAAATTCAAACCCTAATTTAAATTCAGCACACAATACCAGATGTTTGATGAAATTAAAAGTTTTCCAATAAACAAACCCTAAAACGCTATATTACTCAAAAAAAATATGTCAATTTTCACCAAATCACCCCCCGTTTATACCCTACCCTCTGGAGCCATTTTACCCGAAAACAATCCGAACCGTTAGTTTGTCGCATGCTAACTGTATACCAAATTTCAAGACGATATCTCAATTCGTTCTAAAGTTATCGTGGCTACAAACAGGCAGACATACAGGTCGACAGACCTACAGACAAAAAAATATTCGTTCCCAAATTGTTTTCTATATACTACTGGTGAAATACCCGAAGAATGGTTGAAGTCTGTTTTTATAGCACTTCCGAAAAAACAGCGAGCAAAGAAGTGCGACGAATATAGATTAATTAGCCTGATGAGTCATACATTAAAGGTATTTCTTCGCATAATACATGGAAGGATAAGAAGTCGGTGCGAGGAGGACCTGGATGAGACGCAGTTTGGCTTTAGGAATGCACCAGGCACCCGGGAAGCACTTTTTTGCCCTAAATATACTTCTTCAAGAGTGTCGTGACCAACGCAAGGATATTTATGTATGTTTCATAGACTATGAAAAAGCCTTCGATAGGGTTCGGCATGAAACACTTTTAAACATACTAAGAACTTTGGGAATCGATGAGAGAGATCTGGAAATTATAGAGAACTTATATTGGAAGCAGAAAGCAGTGGTCCAAATCAATGGAAGACTAACCGATGAATGTCGCATTCAACGAGGCGTCAGACAGGGATGCATTCTCTTCCCGCTATTGTTCAACATATACTCGGATAAAATCTTTAAGAAGGCTTTGCAAGATAAAGACCTTGGAGTGAAGATTAACGGTGAACTGATTAATAACATTCGATATGCCGACGATACGGTCATCTTGTGCGCTAGTGTCCGGGTTCTTCAAGAGTTGTTGGATAGTGTAAACACGACAGGAAGTGAAATGGGTTTGAAAATAAATATCAATAAGACAAAATTTATGATATTCAGTCGCCAACCGCACGCCGATGCTTCCCTACAGATAGACCAACAAAACATTGAGAGAGTTACCCAATTCAAATACCTTGGTTGTTATATCACATAACACCTAGACCCCGATAAAGAGATAAAGTGCATAATTGAAACAGCGCGCTTAACTTTCATGAGAATGAAATCATTTTTCTCTAACGACAACTTAAACCTAAGATTGCGTCAAAGAATGATCAAATGTTATATTTGGTCCGTGTTGTTGTATGGAGCTGAGACCTGGACTCTGAAGGCTGCTACGATCGGTCGACTGGAAGCGTTTGAGATGTGGTTGCACAGAAGAATGCTTCGAATACCCTGGACAGCTATGCAGACCAACGAAGCAGTATTAAATAGAGCGAATGCCGTCCGTGAATTATTTGTCACTATTAAGGTGCGAAAGATATCATACCTGGGACATGTTCTTAGAGGAGACCGATACAAGGTGCTCCAGCTTATAATGAAAGGTAAAATCGGAAGCAGCCGAGAAATTGGAAGGAAACAGATGTCATGGCTAAAGAACATTCGCGATTGGACTGCAATACGCAGTGCCGAACAACTATTCAGATTAGCCGAAAACCGCGAACGACTCGCCAATGTAATTGCCAACGTTAGGGGGACCTGATATGGCACCGAAAGAAGAAGATATGTTTTGACCCTTTTGACGACGTTTAAGCGGAAAAAAAACATTGAAATTTTTGTCGCCGATGCGATACTTCCACACGTTGTGACGATGCCAAAAGAAGCCCAAAAATTTTGTGCTACACAATTGCCAAGTTCACAGAGCCCATAAAATTCAGAAAGAAGTCAACAACTGCAGGTTCGTTAACTTACGATACGCTTAGAGACCGGACTTTCGTCTCTTTTCTAAGCTAAACGTCAATTAAAAACTAAAAGGGGCCATTTCAGACTTTTAGGGAATTATCGAATTTGAACTACATGTTTTGGAGGCTAAATTTTGTTTTCTTTCTAAATCTTTTCTAATTGGGTAGATTACATTTAAATCTTCCCTTCTGTAAGCCTTAATATAAACATTGAGACAGTAATTAAAAGCTCAACGTATTTCGGTCATTTTTATCAATTCTGTAATAACAGGGAATTGTTTTTATTTGAATGTATAAAGCAGTGTATATAGGTCCTTTTGTGTCATTTTTAGATGTTATAATTCAATAGTTATATTGAGGACTTAACTTTATTCTGAAGTTTATAACCCTTCCACAAAAGCTAGATTAATAGCTCTACTCCAAAATTTACTTTGCCATTCCAACTATTTTATTTATTACTTTCAACGTTTCTATAAATAGATTTAAACTACATTGTATAAAAATATGACAATAAATTTTGATATTGCAAACTATTAAAAATAACAAAATTATTTACACAATAGAGTTACTGAGACAAAAGCTAAACTTTAACTTTTTTTTATTAAAATTTAAATGAAAGGCTTGTCTCCGGACAGCAAAATTTATTAAGTTTCCCTACGCGTTCCGGCCGTTTGGACAGCCATCTTCAGGGCTAAATTTTCCAATTCTTGAAAATTGAAGTCGAAATACGAAAGAAGAAGGGAAATACAAAGGAATCACCAGGCTGAAACTTTATCTATTTCACCAGAGGTCCAACAACACTACATCTGAATATGCCACAAATCGATTCCCAAAAAACGCCCTATCAATATAAACGGCGATTTAATTATAAGAAAGAACAGCCGGCCATTATGCAAACTTCAGAAGTTTGCATAACGGCCGGCTTCTCTCTCTCTCTCTCTCTCTCTCTCTATATATATATATATATATATATATATATATATATATATATATATATATATATATATATATATATATATATATCCAGTCTGTTATAATGTTGAACATAGGTTTTTGACAAAAGCGTCACAATTTTGTATACTTTGAAACCTTATATTTCTACAAAGAGGTTAAATGCAGGCTGAAATGAAGAATTTTCTATGGAACCGTTAGTAGATCTGGGAGAGTCACATGGGTCTACAGTGGGGCAGTATCAAAAATGATGGTACATAGAGACGCAGTAGATTCTTGACATTAAAATAATACGCCAAACCTACCAGTCCAAAAGTCAAAATTAAAACAGATACAAGATGCCAAAGTGAGAAATTGAATTTGGACGGCCAAAAATATATCGTTTTGAACAAAACGAAACAGTTCCACTTAATATGTCATTAATAATTTTTAATATTTTGTGTGTGTGTGTGTTTTGTTTCCCGTACGTTGGTTTATTTCCGCGACTATGGCCAATCATCGATGCCAGGGAGCAGTTTCACCTCACTATCCTGGATTTTTTCTGAATCCGTGCCTTTCTGCCAGGAGAGTAGAGATTTTTGATGTGCTCAACATCGCTACGGACACGAGACCGACGGCTTTACGCCCCCTCCCGAGGGTGAAACGTGCAGACATTCAATTTGCTCAAACACAATATGACAACCTCGGGTGATGTTAATTTTACAGTATGTACTGAAAAAGTGATAGGGGAACTCTGGGAACCGAACCTAGTACCCTGGGGTTCAGAGGCACACGTTCTTACCATCGAGACTCTTTTAAATGGTTTGTGATCCAGCTGTTTTCTGTTTGAATGCTTATTAGCACAGATTCCGATTGTACGCATTACGTCCATTAAAATTCGTTTGCGCATTTCTTCATTAGAAAAGCGATTATGTCACGGCATAATTTAGGTAATCTTGTATAAAAGTCATAAAAACAAAGACTAACGATGATGCGATTTTGACAGGAATAGTCATCAATTTGTTTGGACAGACGCCCACTCTGCGGTAAATAAAATATGATCTGAAAACTATTATAACGAAGAATGTGTTGCAACTGCTTTTAAAACATTTTTTGTTAAGAAAATTCAAGAGAATAGCATTTTCCAATTAAAAGTTTCCTAGCCACGTTGACAAAAAACGTATTCTGAAGACATGAAGAGTACTGCAAGCAGTTTTTCCTGAAAAATCCAAGTTTTTGCATCTTTCAAAATAATGCAAGTTATTTTGAAGGCAGATGGTATCTACGTTGCCTATAGAGAAGCTTTATTATTTTAAATATGGTTTTTTACTAAATCCGCTACAGTACACACTTGCTGCGTTGCCATCTGTCAAAACGCTTTTACGTAATGTAAAAACTTTTTGAATTTTTTCTAAATTTTGCTCCTCCTACTGTCGTAACTTCCTGCAACGTTTCCACAATAGCCATAAGCCTAAATCTCACTTTTGTATCAATATTTTTATTTCTTTCAACTAAATACTCGTAAAAACCTTCATTCTTCAGTACAGAATCTATGAAACCAGATAAAATTTTAGTGTTTTTAACTGTTTAAATGATAATATTGCTAATTAAAGTTTTACTATCGTCTACAACAAGATAATTGTTTTTCAATCGCGCTCATTAATATATTTATTACCTATACGGTGACAATATTACTCACAGAATCATATGATTAAGTCGTAAAATTTTAATGTTGTTTTTTGGCGTTTAACCTGTTTTATTAAACATATAAAACATGTTTAGCACTGTTCTAACATCCAAATATGCGCTCTAAATAAAAATACCATTGGTGCTTATTTATGGGCTGTATAAAGTGTCCAAGCGTAGTTTTACAACGTCGTTATTGAATCAAACACAGCCATGAGAGATCCAATATCTAAACAGAAATAAATCTGATATAAATCGAAGGTGCACTTTGAATTAGTTTTTTTAATAATTCTTTTGTGGTCAACTAGAGGAATATCCATAAAATAAAATAGAAAGTTCGGGACGCAGCAAGTGCGTTATGGTAGTGAATTTTTATTAAATGTTTCAAATTTGAATAACTCAATTTCCTATAAACTTAGAAAGTTCAATTTTGGTATGTAGTAAGGTTTGGGTATGTAGTAAGGCAACGTATTCACCAAATTTCATTAAAATAACTGAAATTTTCGGAGAAATTTTTTTTTCTAAAAAAAAACTAAAAATTTGAATAACTCAATTTTTTATAAACTTTGAAAGTTGAATTTTGGTGCGTAGGAAGGTCTTTCGCAAGGAAACATATCCATTAAATTTCATTAAAATAACTTTGTAATTTTATCCAAGCCATTAATAAAAGAAAGGTACTTGCCGAGTTTCATCAAAATAGATTAATTATTTTTTGAGTTATCGGTTGGATACATACATACATACATACATACATATATATATATATATATATATATATATATATATATATATATATATATATATATATTTATCAAACAATTGTGGGAAAGCCGTCAGTTGCAAAATAAAACTCTTTATTATAGGCCGAGCTTTCGGAAAAATTTATTCTATTCTCAAGGATATAATGTGAGTTCTACTAAACTAAAGTCAAATTTTAAAAAAGGTTTTTTTATGTTTGTCAATTAATAATTAGAACTCACATTATAGCCTTGAGAATGTAAAAATTTTTTCCGAAAGCTCGGCCTATAATAAAGAGTTATATATATATATATATATATATATATATATATATATATATATATATATATATATATATATATATATATATATATATAAACATATAAAAACTGAAACTGACCCCGGATATGGGTTCTAGGGGTCCTAGTTCGCGCTCATTTGCAAAATTTTTGCAAAGTCTCACCATCGATACCTCTCTATTAGTGACTTTTTTTTTTTAATAAAAATTCACTAATAAGCTAACTAAGAATATTTTGAATTAATAGTTCTCTTGAGCATATCTCAAAAATACAAGCAACTTTTTGGGTTGTACATAAAATGAAAGAAAACATATGCTGCCTCTTTTACAGTGATTTTTGATTTCTTACATTCTTGATAATAATCAAGAAATCGAAACACTATCTAAAAGCTAATATAAATGCTGTTTTGGCAATATATCCTTCTTTTCTTTTCGTTCTTTTTTCTTTAACAGTATTACATCCACAAAGCTTTTTAAAATTTTAGCTAAAAATGTTTCGTCAACTGATTCTGGTATTTATAGACTGCAATACTTGAAAATCGGTATATGGCCGCATTTGTTTCTTTTAAAATATTAATAGTTTCTTTTATATTTCAACAACACACCACGAGGGCTTACAACCTAAATACTATCGTACCGTGGGTGTCGACAAGGACGAAAGAGGCAACTTGTTAATTCTGGACTTGAAGGTTTGGAGGTTCGGAGGAGAAGGAAAAACATGCGCCGGCAAGGAATTCCACAACTTTGAAGTCCTCGGGACAAAAGAGCGGACATAACAAGATGTTCTATGTCTGGTGACCTGGATAGTAAAAGGGTGCATTCGCTCTACTCCCCTGGTAGATCTGTTGGGGGCAGCAGGTGGAGGAACTATGGAAGAAAGCTCCTCTGAGCAGTGCCCGTGCAGATATCTATAAAAGAGAGAGGTCACCAATGACACGTCGGTGGGCAAGAGATGGCAGCCTTTGGGTGAGAATAGGGTCACCAATGAGACGTATAGCTCTCTTCTGAACGGAGTCCAGGATAGCAAGTGTAGAAGCGGCAGCAGCACCCCAGATGTGGGAGCAGTATTCGAGGTTTGGCCTTATTTGTGAAGTATATAAGGTATAGAGATTAGCTGGTGAAAAGGATTTGCGAGTCCGGAAGAGGAAACTGCTGACTAATACCTTGCTTATATTCATGTTCCTGTTATTGTTTAGTTTTTATATTATTATTTCATTAGAAATATGTTAAATGACATAAAAAAAGCTCGGGACGCAGCAAGTGCGTTATGGTAGTGAATTTTCATAGAAATGATCTGGCACAAAATATTTTATTATAACTTTTTTTTCTTGTAACATAGAAATCTAAATTTTGGTGTATAGTTTACTTTTTATATCGTAAACCTACCTACCAAATTTGGTTATCATAGATTTTATATTTTTGAAGATAAAACATTTTTCAAATGAAAACTCAAAATTTTTCCGGAAAACCTCGTCCAATTTTTCTAAAAAACGAACTTGTCAAAGCCATTTACAAAAGGAAGGTACATGCCAAATTTTATTAAAATCGGCTCATTACTTTTTGAGATATGAATTTTTTTTAAATGAAAACTCAAAATTTTCCCGGAAAACCTCGTCCGATTTTCTTGACTAACAAACATGTCAAAGCCATTTACAAAAGTAAGGTATGTGCCAAAATTTATTAAAATCGGCTTATTACTTTTTGAGATATGAATTTTTTTCGAATGAAAACTTAAAATTTTCCCGGAAAACCTCGTCCGATTTTCCTGACTAACAAACATGTAAAAGCCATTTACAAAAGGAAGGTATGTGCCAAATTTTATTAAAATCGGCTTATTACTTTTTGAGACATGAATTTTTTTCGAATGAAAACTCAAAATTTTCCCGGAAAACCTCGTCCGATTTTCCTGACTAACGAACTTATCCAAGCTATTAACAAAAGAAAGGTATATGCCAAATTTTATCAAAATCGGCCCATTATTTTTTGAGTTATCGGTGTGATACATATATATATATATATATATATATATATATATATATATATATATATATATATATATATATATATATATATATATATATATATATATATATATATATATATATATATATATATATATATATATATATATATATATATATATATATATATATATATATATATATATATAAACATATAAAAATTGAAACTGACCCCGGATATGGGTTCTAGGGGTCCTAGTTCGCGCTCATTTGCAAAAATTTTTTCAAAATTCAAAAGTCGGGATCTCCCCATTAGTGAATTTTTTCTACGAAAATTCACTAAAAAACGAATCACGTAAATTTCACGCGTGTGACCAGAATTGTCGTGTTCAGTGACCCTAGAAATAAATGACGATGTTACAGAAGGCAGTATGGCTAAAGGGTCTGTAAGACGTTCACTGAATTTGACACTTGCGATGCGAAATTCAGCATTTCTACAGAATGGAAAATCGACTTTCACCCGATCTCATATATATTTCCAGCGAAGGGATGAAACTTATCGCGACATTTCTCAAAGTTGAGCACTTGAATAATAATGTGTCCGTATCTGATACTTTGTTAAGGTATGTAAAGATTCCAACAATTAGACATTAATCGGTAAATAAGAAAAAAGTCAATATCAAACCAAAAATCAATGATTAAGGTAGTATTTAAAGAACATGTAAGGGCCATAATTTATAAAAATCGTTAAGATAGGATAACTTTATTTCGAATTTATTGAATATGAGTAAAAATCTGAAACAATGTACCTGAGCTAAATAATCTGTTTCTGTTTTTCTAACAAGTGTTTGTGTTGATTGATTGATTTATTTGTTTGTTTGTTTGTTTGTTTCTTTGTTTATTTATTTATCTATCTATCTCATTTTTTCTTTAAACAGAATGCTACGCGAAAAGTCAATAATAAAAATCCACTTCGTTTCGTCTAAAATTTGGTGTATTTTATTATAAAATCAATACCATATAATAATTTAAAAAGTCTTGACGCAGCAAGTGCGTTATGGGTGTAAATTTTCATAAAAATCTTTCAAAACCTCTTAAATCCATTTGTCTTACAGGTAGAAACCTGAATTTGAATCAAGGTAAACGTGCACCAAATGACATTAAAATGCTTTGTTATTGCTGAAGATACATACATTTTCCGGGAAAACTGTTCCGATCAAGCTTGGTAACTTCTCCAGACTATTTTCAAAATAAAAATATTCGCTAAATTTGATCAACTTTGGCCGATTATAATTATAGGTGTATACAAGTTTATGTTTCCTGTTATACGGGGTGTTTCGCATAAGAACCAACACAGAGCAGGGGCATGTAGGAGAATCCAAAATATTGTGATTTAACGCAACTTACCCCTATACTAAGTTGCAACCCCTGAGAAGTTATAGGTCTTCAAAATGGGGTTTCTAATTTCGGAAAAAATCAATATCTCGGTTATGCTTCAACTTAGAATAATTAAATTTGGTACACGTTTTGAGTGTACCAAGGGCAATAATGGACAGTAATAAGAATTCAATTGAAGCATTTTAAAGGGTTGGTAAGTGATGATTCACCTTTGAAATGTGACAGAATTTTTTTAACCTATTGGCGGATTAAAAAAAAAATTATTTAATTTTATGTGGAATTTAATTCTAAAACTTTTATTACTTTTATTAATTTCCCAAAAACTCTGTCGTTTTCAACAAAATTCTGAATAACTAAATACATGTATTAGAGCTGTGTTATTTAAAATCAACGGAAATTCAAACGTTGGCTATGAAATTTAACGTCAGACTTGACAATCAGGAAAAAGTTGTAATAAGAATAATTTAATAGAAAAACAAACAACTTAAACAATAGAAATAACATAACATTAGCACCGATAAATTACAGAAATTGTTCAAAATGATCACCGTTCTCTCTCAGGCATAAATTTATTCTTCGTCGAAAATTTAAGTCGTCTCTATCCAACAACTGTTGATTGTTTCTAATGAGTGTGTATTTATGTGTAATGCTATTCTAGAATTCGGCCCGAGGCGTAATTGGCGAGGAATACACAAATTCTTTTAACATTCCCCAAAGAAAGAAGTCACATTTGTTGAGTTGTGGCGATCATGGAGGCGAAACTTGTGAGCAATTATTTCCCCTTCCAATCCATTTATTTAGATACTGGTGGTTTAAACAGTCTCTAGCAGCAATACTGAAAGGATAAGTCATAAGAAAATGTTTCATGGGTTTAAATCAGGCGACCCAGCTAGCCACTGTATTTCTCCTCGACACCAAATCCATTGTTCGGGAAAACTGCATTTAAGAAGTTTTGGTCTCCGATATCAAAGCGAGGAGGTGCTGTATTTTACTAGAACCATACATCCTAGTAGTCAGCACAGCGATTTTTTAGTTAATTTTCTTTAAAAAAAATCACTTATGAGGAGATCCCGACTTTTGAATTTTGAAACAATTTCTTCAAATGAGCGCTAATTAGACCCCCTAGAACACATATCCGGGGTAAGTTTTTTTAAAATTATATATATATATATATATATATATATATATATATATATATATATATATATATATATATATATATATATATATATATCACACCGATAACTCAAAAAATAATGGGCCGATTTTGATTAAATTTGGTGAATACCTTTATTTTGCAAGTGGCTTGGATAAGTTCGTTAGCCAGGAAAATCGGCCCAAGTTTTCCCGGAAAGTTTTGTGTTTTCTTTCGAAAAAAAAATTATATCTCCGGAAATAACAGAGTAAGGGAAATCCAATTTGGTTCGCGCTTATATCATTATAGGTAAATTACCTACCAAAACTTAGCTCTGTGGGTTAAAAGACAAAAAGTTATATGTATTTAAAGAAAAACAAATTAGGCCTTTCCTCAAAACCCCAATGTCGCGATTTAAAACGTCAAAATTGGCAACATTTAGACAAAGAACCTGAAACTAATACGAGCTATAGAAAGAAATTGTCCCAAGAAGAATGTTTTACAAAGCCTGAAGTCTTAGCTTCAAGCGTCATTGTCGTTCATTTTACTAAAATATTTCCAGAAAATTCATTTTAAATAGACTATTCCTCTAATGCTTTGGCAGTAGTCTTAGCTATAGAGTTTATCGTTTAATGGTAAATAATTTTTGTCGAATTTTCATAAAAAATCAATAAAGTTCAATATATCCGTTATTATACAAGATACGAAAAAAGATTGTATACATTAATTATAGGATGTCTTGAGCTACATCTTAAAAAATATTTATACAATCACTGGTTGGCCCATAAGTCGTTGGTGATACAAATTTTCTTTTTTTTTTAATTGAACACTTGCATTTTTTCATTTTCCATTGAAATTAGTGCATGTTTGTAAGAAAAGAAATTCGGGACGCAGCAAGTGCGTTATGGTAGCGAATTTTCATTAAATGCTTCAAATTTGAATAGCTCAATTTGCTATTAACCGATAAGGTTGACCAAAAACCAGTTTTTTCGGGAACACTTTAAGCTTACTTGCGGAAATTTATGTACATTTTCAAACAAAGTTATTTTGATGAAACAGGGCACATTGTTTCTACTATATATAGGTTATACTGGTAACCAAATTCGTAGATTCCAGACACACACACACACACACACACACACACACACACACACACACACACACACACACACACACACACACACACACACACACACACACACACACACACACACACACACACACACACACACACACACACACACACACACACACACACACACACACACACACACACACACACACACACACACACACACACACACACACACACACACACACACACACACACACACACACACACACACACACACACACACACACACACACACACACACACACACACACACACACACACACACACACACACACACACACACACACACACACACACACACACACACACACACACACACACACACACACACACACACACACACACACACACACACACACACACACACACACACACACACACACACACACACACACACACACACACACACACACACACACACACACACACACACACACACACACACACACACACACACACACACACACACACACACACACACACACACACACACACACACACACACACACACACACACACACACACACACACACACACACACACACACACACACACACACACACACACACACACACACACACACACACACACACACACACACACACACACACACACACACACACACACACACACACACACACACACACACACACACACACACACACACACACACACACACACACACACACACACACACACACACACACACACACACACACACACACACACACACACACACACACACACACACACACACACACACACACACACACACACACACACACACACACACACACACACACACACACACACACACACACACACACACACACACACACACACACACACACACACACACACACACACACACACACACACACACACACACACACACACACACACACACACACACCACACACACACACACACACACACACACACACACACACACACACACACACACACACACACACACACACACACACACACACACACACACACACACACACACACACACACACACACACACACACACACACACACACACACACACACACACACACACACACACACACACACACACACACACACACACACACACACACACACACACACACACACACACACACACACACACACACACACACACACACACACACACACACACACACACACACACACACACACACACACACACACACACACACACACACACACACACACACACACACACACACACACACACACACACACACACACACACACACACACACACACACACACACACACACACACACACACACACACACACACACACACACACACACACACACACACACACACACACACACACACACACACACACACACACACACACACACACACACACACACACACACACACACACACACACACACACACACACACACACACACACACACACACACACACACACACACACACACACACACACACACACACACACACACACACACACACACACACACACACACACACACACACACACACACACACACACACACACACACACACACACACACACACACACACACACACACACACACACACACACACACACACACACACACACACACACACACACACACACACACACACACACACACACACACACACACACACACACACACACACACACACACACACACACACACACACACACACACACACACACACACACACACACACACACACACACACACACACACACACACACACACACACACACACACACACACACACACACACACATATATATATATATATATATATATATATATATATATATATATATATATATATATATATATATATATATATATATATATATATATATATATAGCTAGGGTTGTTACCAAGCCGTCGAAAAAATTCTATGTCACACAAATATGTCAAAGAGATAGCTTCACAATTTTTAAAATGGTCAACCCTTTACCCAGTCGTTCAAGTAGATAAAGCAATAAACTCTGGAATCCTAAATTACAGTCCTTCTCATACTGTGTGTGTGTGGGAGAAACACCCTAAGAATTAGAGATAATTGTGCAGGCATTTAATCCAGTAGCTAATAAAAAGCGACTTGAGTCAAACTAAGATACAATCGTAAGCGATTACAGAAACTTTCTGGATTTAAAATAAAATACAACCACAAACAGAAAGTTTCCGATCAACGAAAACACGCTTGTATTTTTTGCGATTCGAATGTTTAGTGCCTCACTTCGATTTTGCGTCTTACAAATAAAAATTTCACGTTTTACAGGAATATTTATTATTGATAATTTAATTCAATATATTTTTCCGCCATCTATCTTCTTCGGTAAAGTGGAACACTTGGGAATATTTAACGGGACTCATAAAATTCTGAGACATTATATAATTTGACGATGTGACCTAGTTTTTTATGGCCCCGAATGAAAAGGAAAGTCTGGAAATAAGTTGAAAACACGTCGACTGTCACATCTCATTAAGAGCTAAGGGTTCCCTACGTCATATAATATTAATCATCACTAGATGCATTAGGGGGCGAAATTCGATAGCAAACCGAGAGAGCTGTTAATCTTTTGTCAATCGTTTTCAAAGATCACTAGATGAAACCTAATTAACGAATCAATCAATTACATCCCTTGCCTATTGATTATACACATAAAAAATTTTGTTGTATATATTTTTCACCATATAAATAACATAATAGTAATATCATTAATATTACGATACAGAGATAATATCACTTAATCAACCGGTCGCGACCAGACGTGTCATTTTGGAAAAATTATTTAAACTGTAGCTGTTTCAGCGAATTTTTGTGGCTTGAACCAGTTTATCTGAAAAGAATCAAGTTTTTATGAAAAAAGGAACTTTATTTCTCTATATATCACATTTGAAGTTTCTAAGTTAATGGAACTAATACATTTTGAAATTCATGTGTCATAAATTATCGAAGTCAGTGGCGTAACATTAAAAAACCACTTGTTTCAATGGAGAGTTGGACACCCGTATGTCTAGGGTTTATAAAACAAAATTGGACAAAAAGCCCAATATTATGGATAAAATTTCTATGGCTTAAGACGGTGGGATAATTTCTATGCCACTGACTTTAATGCAAAAGTGATTTTTTTTGTAGATGCCTCGTTTTGTTTTGGGACGAAAAGTCATCTCAGGTTTTCGTCGTAGTACCCACGATATTTTACATTGTAAAAACTCAAGTTCAAATTTAAAAATGATTCATTTTAACATAGCTGGCCATGGTTAATTTCTGACAATTGGCTATTAATAA
The DNA here is from genome assembly GCA_964006375.1 of Tillus elongatus. Lineage (NCBI taxonomy): Eukaryota > Metazoa > Arthropoda > Insecta > Coleoptera > Cleridae > Tillus > Tillus elongatus. The sequence goes on along the minus strand of OZ023265.1, from coordinate 171,749,778 downwards.
ATGTTTACGTGTCAAATTGTGCTTTGGGTTTGATTCGTGACAATTTTGTAGTTAATTTTGTTAAGTATTTATATCAGTTTAATAGTTAGATTGTGTTGATTTTGGTTCTATTTTTATTATGACACTGACGAGTTACATCATGAATGAGCATACCTCTCGTGATTTTGCTAACATGGTTTTAATTTATGGCGAGGATCGTTGCAATGGCAGGGCTGCTCGTCGATTGTACATGGAATAATTTCCAGGTCATCCAACCCTATCTCATAAGGTGTTCGGTTTTTCAGAGATTGCAGGATACAGGAACTTTTAAAATAAATCAAGTTAACTGCAGAGTTCGAAGAAATCGTCGAATTTTAAAGGTTTGGAGAACAAGTGCTTCATAAGACACAAAATCCCTCCGTTAGCAGTCGAAACGTTGCACACATCATGAGCGTGAACCACGTAAGTGTTTGGCAAATTTTGTGTGAGCAACAGCTTCAGGCCTATCATGTAAAAAGTGTTCAAGAAATAACTCAGGTCAATTTCCCCCCACGAATATACTTTTGGCGTTGGTTCGTTCAGTGTTGTCACTTGCAAGCACAATCTCCACGGGCATTTTTAATTCCCATAATAGCCATATATTGACCGAAAAAAATCCGCACGCCATTCGCTTAACTAAATTTCAGCACAAGTTAAGTTTCAATTGCCCGAATTGTTGGAAGAAATACCATTAGGAATTCGTCGAGAGATGTGGCTTGACGGTGCACCAGCCGACTTTGGCTTACTGTCCGAAACTACATCAACCAACTGTATCGTGAACGATCAATTGGTCGAGGGGGACCAGTTATGTGGCCACCACGCTATCCGGGTTTAACACCACTAGATTTTATATAGGGCCATATTAAAAGTTTATAAAACAGCTGTTGTTGCATCTGAAGAAGATCTGGTATCACGTATTTTAGCTGCGGTACAAGAGATTCAAACAACGCCTGGTAACTTCAACAGATTGTACATAAATGTCCTTGAAAGGTGCAACGCTTGCGTGGAAGCTGATGGTCGCCATTTTCAAAATGTATTGTAGTGTTTCAAAAAGTATTGTGATCATTATTTGTTGTGTAACGCGACGCAAACGCAAAATGACTTTTCTTCCAAAAACAAAATGAGGTATCTTTAAAAAATGTCACCTTTGCATTAAAGTCAGAGGCATAGAAATAATAAAAAGGGGGTAAAGATGTGTTGTAGACACCTCAGGAGTAAACAAAGAATCGGGTAGAATCGGAACGCAGAATTGAACGCGCGACGATGTGCACTGTTGCCAGATGAATATTACCAAGATAAATATTACCAAGTGTCATTTTAAATAAAGAAGTAAATCAAGGGGTGAACAAATGTTTTTATAATGTAAATAAATGATAATACGACGTCATCTACATGAATCGATATTTGACATATTTTATGGAAAGCAGTAGGAAAACGGTAATGTAAATAGTAAATCTTGATCCACGTTGGTCTAGTGGAAAAAACGCGTGCCTCTGGATCTAAGGGTACTGGGTTCGATTCCCGGGTTTACCCTCTCATTCCTTTTCAGCAAATCAGTAACATCAACAGAGGTTGTGCCATTGTGATTGAGCCAGGTAATCTGTACGTTCCGCCCATCCCAGGGGGCGTAAAGCCGTCGGTCCCGTGCCAATACGATGTTGAGCACGTTAAAGATGCAAATTTCCTGGACAGTGAAGTGAATGAATCAGTTTCATAAACTCAATAAAGCAATTTCCGTTGAGAATTGCCGATGATAAATACAACTGTATATGCTCGTAGCAGACACTATCCAATATATTTTGGAAAGTTGAAATGTTTCATGGTAATGAAGCAATTTCTACTGACAACTGTCGATGATGAACATAACCGAGAAAATGGCTGAAAATAGGTTTCCCTTCGAAGTGTTTGTTTATATTTTAGGTTTCACCTTAATTGAGTATAAAAAAGTCAATGAAGCAATTTCCGTTGCGAATTTCTGATGATAAATACAACTGTATATGCTAATTGCTAACTGCTCTTCTAAACGTCGTTGATTCCGTCAACATCTTTGTTTTCTGTTTGTTGATTAATTTTTCCACTAGACAAGCAGTGTATCCATTATATTCGGCCACGTTCTTAACATAATATAATTTTTTGGTATATCTACTTTGGTTTAAAAGAACATTAATTAACCGATTTATTAAAAAATTCAGACTGGCCATTTTTTGTGCGTACGTATGATGTGAGTCGTTTGGAATGTAGTTTACGGTAGTGGTTTCCTTTCTAGATAATTCCGAAAAAAACTTTGTTTGCTTACCATTTGAGCCTAGAATCACGAGGGGTCTAGATAGAATTTCTATAAAAGTCAACTTACAGCTAACATTTTCGTACAAAAAATACCTTAAAAACTAGCTAAGTAACCCAAAAGACAAGGAAAGCACGGACAAAATGTCGGGAACTTTATAAAATTAGTTGTAAAGATTGTAATCTTAGGTACGTCGGACAAACAAAAAGATCGATTGGAATTAGATTAAAAAAACACTTAGCCCAATTACGTTACGGTACTATAGATAGATCTTCCGTCGCCGAACATATTTGGGATAATAATCTGAAATTAATAAAAAAAATGTTAGACAACCAGGACAGCTAAACGCGTTCGAAAGTATATATATATATATATATATATATATATATATATATATATATATATATATATATATATATATATATATATAGCGAAATATAGTTACAACAAAAAATGTATGAACGTTTCACCACCGTCGATTACGAGTCACCTGATCGATTGATTGCTTTGTTAAATAAAATTCCCACGTTTCAACACGCCCTAAAGATAACATAAGAATACACATATTTCCGCCAAAGGAAGCTATGTTAATTTAGTTGTTGTTGAACCTTCCCAAAATTATTAGAGATGGACACCTTTTAGATAAGTTAGTAGGGACAGTGCAAAGACCTCGTCCGGCGATAAAAATACAATACACTGTGGAATTTGCCTGTGACTAGTTTCCCATCTCAATTCGATCTCTTTACCTAAGATCCGGTATATAAGGTGATGTTAGTTTTTCAAGTATTTAGAATTTCTCATCCTCTGATGACGCTAACTTGGTTAGTGAAACGATCGTCTGGTCTTTTTAAAATGTGTTGTGGTGATTTGGGTTCTCCAAGTGTATTTATCAGTGCTCATCACAGTTTCCAATCTTCACTTAGTTTTTTATACACATTTAAGGTTGGAACCTTAGGTAAAAACGAACACTTCGAAGGGAAACTCATCCTCCACTAGATTAAATAATTTTTTATTAGGAGTATCAAATCATTAACCACAATTAGCACAACTACTGTAAAAAAATCTTGTTATTCTGACCAGCTAGTGTTTAGATATTCAAAAAATATTACATTGTTCGAACGACTTAAACACCCTGTATCTCGAAAACTAAAGCGATACATGTCTATAGGAAATTTTCAGTCTATTTGTCCATTTCCTGCATGGCCTATAAATGTGTAACACGTATTTATTAACACCCTGTATACGTCGCATTACAAGACAGGACTTAGATGTACTCTCATAAATTATTTCATAATATTTTGAGAGCTCTTAAAATTTCCCAATTCCATTTAAGGTGACGGTATGTATATTAATAAAGTTCTTTTACCATGTAATCGATAGCGTGTTCGTAATTCTACGTATTTGCTTTAATAAAGGTTCTTATTTGAAGAAAAAGCCCTAAAAAGAAAAGAAACTTTCACCTTTTGTTGTCGCTGCCAGATGTTTACCAAGTAAATTCTACATTTACTAGGAAACATGCTTTTTTTATATTAAATAGCACAGGGTGAACTAAAATAAAGGAAAGTGGACCTCCGTGAGCTTTTATACAAATAGACGCGCAGCCGGGGGCCGGCAAATCGCCCGGAAAACTTTATTGCAGATTATCAAACTCGGGCTTAATTGAATAAAACTTCTACTTTGTTCTAAATTGTAGTTTACGAGCTCGTAAAAAGTCCATTCTATTTGCATAAATAACACAAAGTAGAATAGGCAACTCTGGATGCGGAGAGTTCACGTTACGTTACACAAGAACCGCCATCAGAATACAACAATTAATTAACTAGCTTATTTCCTGCCAATTACCGTTAAGGACAAGGCCTAGTTTTAAAAAAAATCGGGACGCAGCAAGTGCGTTATAGTAGTGAATTTTAATAAGAATTTTACGCTATTATTACACGACATATTAGTGAAGTTCATATTTTAAACATACACAGACCTTGAAGATCGATTTTAGAGGTCCTAGTATGCGCATATTTAAAGAATTATTTCGAAAGTGTTACCATCGATATCTCTCTATTATCAAAAAAATCTTGTGTTCTAACTCCTTTTGAGAAAAATGCCCAAAACTCAATTTTCTATGAAGCTAAAAAATAAAATTTTGCTATATCTATGGATCGTGTAAGTCTCTTTAAAAGAAACTTTTTTACAAATTTCATTAAAGTTCATTCAGTTATTGTGAAACTTAGAAAATATACAGTTTTTAAAAATATCTTTCTAGATTTCTGGCGGAAAAAATGTCCGTTATAGCTAATATACGAACTCGTCCGCGGTCTTAATACAATGAAGATAGGTGCCAAGTTTCGTTCAAATCAGTTAAGTATTTTTTGAGTTATCGCTCGGATACACACACGCACACACCGGCGCACGCACACACGCATGCACGCACGCACGCCAACATATAAATATTTTACTGGACCTTGATTGTGGGTTCTAGGGATCCAAATACGCGCTCATCTGAAGAAATTTTCTAAAAGCTTTTCATCGTGGCCTCTCTAATATCGAATTTTTCTTAAAGAAAATTCGCTAAAAACTGAACAGTAAACATTTCAGGATTGTATGAAATGTAGGCCAGCAAACATTTGAAAAGTCACACCTGAATAAAAATTCTGGACGCAGCAAGTGCGTTATGGTAGTGAATTCTCATAAAAATGTTTTTAATAACCAATATGTGTGTTTTTTTTTTAAGAAAGCAGGCATCAAATTTGGTTACCAGTATAACCTATATAGCAAAAACAATGTGGCATGTTTTATCAAAATAACTTTATTGTGTGAAAATGTACAAAAATTTCCAAAAGTAAACTTAAAGTGTTCCCGAAAAAACACGTTTCTTGGTCAACCTTATAGGTTAATAGCAAATTGAGCTGTTCAAATATGAAACATTTGATCAACATTCGCTACCATAACGCACTTGCTGCGTCCAGAATTTATTTTCTTACAAACATGCATTATATTTCGATGGAAAATGCAAAAATGCAATAACATAAGGCGTGGTTGATTTAAAAAAAAAAGGAAATTTGTATCACTAACGACTTATGGGCCACACTGTGATTGTAGAAATATTATTTTAAGATGTAGCTCAAGACACCCTATAATTAATATATACAATTTTTTTTCATATCTTATATAATACCGGATATATTGAGCTTTATTGATTTTTTACGAAAATTCGACAAAAATTATATACCATTAAACGATACACTCTATAGCTAAGGCTACTGCAAAGCATCAGAGAAAGGGTCTATTTGAAATGAATTTTCTGCAAATATTTTAGTAAAATGAAGGACAATGACGGTTGAAACTAAGACTTTAGGGTTTGTAAAACATCCTTCTTGATACATTTTATTTCTATAGCCCGTATTAGATTCAAGTTACTTGCCTAAATGTTGCCAATTTTGACATTTTAAATCGCCACTTTGACGTTTTGAGGAAAACCCCAATTTATTTTTCTTTAAATGCCTATAACTTTTTTGTCTTTTGAGCTACATAGCTAAATTGTAGGTAACTTACCTATAAGGATGTAAACCTGCGTACCAAATTTGGTTGCCCTTACTTTGTTAATTCCGGATATAATTTTTTTTCGAAAGAAAACACAAAATTTTCCGGGAAACCTGGGCAGATTTTCCTGGCTAACGAACTTATCTAAGCCATCTGCAAAAGGAATTTTTTCACCAAATTTAATCAAAATCGGCCCATTATTTTTTGAGTTATCGGTGTGATATATATATATATATATATATATATATATATATATATATATATATATATATATATATATATATATATATATATATATATATATATATATATATATATATATATATATATAAACATATAAAAATTTAAACTGACCCCGGATATGTTTTCTAGGGGGGCTAATTAGCGCTCATTTGAAGAAATTTTTTCAAAAGTCGGGATCCCCTCATTAGTGAATCCGCCATCACGGATTACGTCATCTCAAAATATTTACAGTGTCTTCCAAATTTGAGATATGACGTCATCGATAATTTTTGGCAACCCTAATTTTTTTGTTGCCTGTGTTTGTCCTTGTTGAATTATACAAACCTACCAAATCTCAAATTTTTGTTCCTTAACTAAAGGCAGAGTTTTCAAAACGAAACCGACAAATGCTGAAAAGCTAAATACACGAATAAAAAATGAGTGTAGATTTATTTCCCCTGAAGTAATTACAAATGTTTAAAACAAGTATTGTCAAATAGTAAATGGATAACACTTTGAGCCCCCAGCGCCATGTTAGTGAATTGTATGTTAGTGAATTTTCTTTAAGAAAACTCGCTAATAGGGACGTGTTGATGGTGAAATTTTGCAAAATTATGTTCCAGACAAAACTGCCGATGTTCGGCATTCACTGCCACTATAAATTTTGTCCAAATCTTTCATTTAAAATATTGGCCATCACCAATATCTTTTCAACCAGCTTTTATATCCAAATTTGCTGCCAAATATTTATAACCGATTTTTATTCAACATGGCACGTGTCTTTTTTTTACTAATAGCATGGATGAGTTCGTTAGCTTAAAAGAAAACAAATTTTTCTTTAAAAATTTTTGTATCCCCGAAACTAACAGTGTTATTTTAATAAAGTTTGGTAGAGAGGTTTCATTGATAAAACTTTGCTATATACCAAAACTAAAGTTTCTTGGATAATGGCAAATTGAGTTGTTAAAATTTAAAACATTAAATGAAAATTCGCTACCATAACGCACTTGCTGCGCCCGGACTTTTTATACCCGGTACTTTATGGCAACTAACCCGGCTAAACAGAAGCAGAAATAAATATGTTAATATATCAGTCAACACCGGAATTTTAAGCACTTGAGGCTTTTAAATTTTTATGAAATTTTCTGCTTAGATACAGCTTACCGTGTGTAATAGGTGTATCAAATCTGAAGAAACCGCCCCTTCGTTACATTAGTTTTTGAGGGTGCGTTATAACAAATTGTATGATTACTTTCACGAGCAGCGTTACCCGGCGAGTGTTTCGCTGATAATATAACATTAGTATAAGAACCATTTTGAAAACAGCATTTGATTAACCGTCGAGAAACGTCGTGGATTTCCTTTTAGAAAAAAATCACTCTTTATAACTAAATGAAAGCTGGTGAGCGTTTTAAATCTCCTCAAACTAAACTTTAAATGGCTGAATTTCGCACGGGCGTGCATTTAACGAGTTTCTAAGTGCACTATAGACAGTTTAGACGCTTTCCATGCGACACTTTTGAAAAGACTCGGGGCGAAATACCCCCGAGCACAAAGTCTCTGCTTTTACAGCTGGCGATAAAATATTCCCTATTAGCATGTCCCAGATGGAATACATCTTGTATCGCTTATTGCAAAACATTTCCTTAGGTGGTTGGTTTTGTAAATTTATCATTTCCATTACATTAATTGTTTTCAGATCAAATACGAAGTCTGAAAGGTTCTTAAGTAGTCTTCACAAGGTGTTTCAAAAATGTCTGCCAAAATTTCTAGGGCGTATAATACACCAGAAAATAAGTGAAGTTTATTCTATAAAACTATTTCAGAAAATGCACCCCTAAGGAGCTACGGCCCCTAGAAAAAGAGTCTAGAAAATATTTTTTGTCATTTTCTTCAAAACTACTGCAGGTAGCTCAATTTAATTTGACACGGGGGCGTAGTTTTTTATGAGAAATATAACTAACTTGTTAGAAACTTCATATTTTATTCAGAGGCGTAACTTACAAGGGGGCTGGAATGGTTAAATTTCCATTTATTTTTTGTGCGCGGTTTTATCTAATACATTTATCGAAAATCTCTAAACTTCATTTATTTCACATAAAAAAGGTATTCTTGTTAAAATGTTTTAAAGTTGGCAGTTTTCGAGTCGTTTGCAGTTGAATGTTGACGTGTTGTTCAATTTTTTCAAATTACTTGTCCAAAATGAATATAATATCCCGGGCATGAAGCCGATCTAAAGTATGACGCAAATAAAACCTTAGCTGACGTGCGCCTAGATGGCCCAGGGACATCGCGCTTGCAGCAGGGGCATCCTAAGCAGAAGGTTACGCGATCGAATCCAGCTCGATGAATATATGTTGTTTGTTTTATTTTAAGATTTGGAGAAACAATAGTGCACATATTTCATACGTTTTGAACAAGATCTCATTTTTGTTTAAAACGCCTAAATAAGTTTGTCTGAAATTATAATTTTGTTATTGTTGATATTGACAAAACCGTTTTGATTAATTTGACTAAAACGAAATCACACTGGCGATTAATAAGGAAAAATAACTGCTACGTTTATAATTTGGCAGATACTTTACTTTTCTAAATATGAATTAAGTTTTCTTCTGGAAAACTTCTGTATAACATTAATGAAATTTGTAATACAAGTTTCTTTTAAAGAGAATTACACTATCTACAGATATAGCAAAATTTAGTCCTTTAGCTTTATAGAAAATTGAGTTTTGGGCATTTTTCTCAAAGGGAATTAGAACGCAAGATTTTTTGATGATAGAGAGAAAGCGATGGTAATACTTTAGCGAAGAATTCTTCAAATATGCGCGTACTAGAACCTCTAAAATCGATCTTCAAGGTCTGTGTAAGTTTAAAATATTAACTTTACTAATATGCCGTATAATAATAGTGTACAATTCTTATGAAAATTCGCTACTATAAAGCACTTGCTGCGTCCCGAAATTTTTTAAATTTTAGGTTTAAATTCGTAACGTCACGAAATGTCTAAATTGAAGTTTAACCACTTGCTCTTCTGCACTTTCGTACTTTTTTCGTACTTCTAACTTGTGGTTTTAGAAATGGTTTTCTCCTCTTTTTTTTGTGACGGCAATTACACCAGTCATATGCAGTCGGAGTAATACAATTTAACATAGCGATTGAGACAATACGAGCTTCTTTTCTAGAGTTTTTGTTACCGTTAGTGTACGCGAGGCTTTCCCCTAAATTAATTGTCATTAGCCCCTGGGCAATAAAAAGTGCAATAATTAATGGTTTCTTTCCGGAAGGGCTTCGCAAGCGCCAGGAAATTTAGTTGAAGTTAACGCAGAGTGGCAGGTCTGCTTATTAAAGTGTCTCCCCTTCAGATCTGACCAACCCCTACAATTAATTGACCTCTTTACAAGAACGCCGCTATATAAACGCTGAAGAAATCTGGCTAATAGTAACTTGGTGTTCGGCGAAATATGAAGTCTTGCGAAAATCTGATCAGAATATTATGTAATACCATTAATTTTTGTAGCGAATTTTTGTAGAAAAATTTCACTTATTAGGAAGCGAGGAATTTTAAGGTTTATTCAATTTTACTGGCAACACTGATTGGTGCAACCGTTCTCATCTTAATTTAAAAAAATTATCTGCAACTGGTTTCGCTTTTTACAGATCGTTAGGCAAAAAAAAAACATTTCTTTGTGAAGTCGCGGAATAAGTTTATACTTTCTTATTTGATCAGAATGTAACATTTTTTATTTATTTTATTAGCGAATTTTCATGTACAAAATGTTCTTGTTATAGCAGAAATTTTTAACATGTTAACAACTATTTCCAATGATTTAAGGAACAAGAATAAAGGCTTTTCCAGCAGATAATGTTTTTTATTTTTTAAACGACCCTACGCGTTTCGGTTCATCTGAACCATCTTCAGGGGTTAAAAACTATTTTCTGTTTGTACTACAGAAACCGTACTTTATGGGAAATTATCAAAGTTTGAATTTTATTTATTGTCTTTAGATTTCCAGACAACAGTAACGTCGAAGGACAGAATAACAGCATCTCCATATAACCGGCAAGAGGATGAACATAAACGACGCTTATTTTTTAAATCAGCAAAATGGAGTATGTGCACTTATCATACTAGATGAAATTTAATCTTTGACAATTTCCCATAAGTACAGTTTCTGTAGTACAAACAGAAAAGAGTTTTTAACCTCTGAAGATGGTTCAGATGAACCGAAACGCCTAGGGTTGTTGAAAAAAAAATCGTCTGGTAGACAAGCCTCTAATTCTTGTTCTTCTAATCATGTCAAACCCAGACGTATTGACGTTTAGAAATTATAACTGTTTTCAATTTCTTTGAAAGAAAAATTGGGTGTGAAAAAAATAGTTAGCAAAATTTTGATGGAGTATTGTTTTTAATGAAATTCGTGAAAACATGTTTTGATGAATTTTAGTGGAAAAAAATTGAGCCAATTTTTGCAGAAACAATATATTTTTAGCGAAACAAATTTTGTATCGGTTTTTTAATAGTTTTTAGCGCATTTTTTTTTAGTGAATTTTCTTTTTAAAAAAATCACTAACGAGAATATATATATATATATATATATATATATATATATATATATATATATATATATATATATATATATATATATATATATATATATATATCGTACCGATAACTCAAAAAATTCTGGACCGGTAGGTGCCTTCCTTTTGCAAGTGGCTTGGATAAGTTCGTTAGCCAGGAAAATCGGACCAGTTTTTCCTAGAAAATCTGGGGTTTTCTCTCGGAAAATTTTTGTATCTTCGAAAATAACAAAGCTATGGCAATCAAATTTAGTACTCACTATTAAACTTACCCTACATGCCAAAATTCAGATCTCTAAGTTGAAAGGAAAAAACTTATAGACAAAAAAATGTTGGTGCTACTGAGGACCAGAGAAATGCACAAAACCAAAATATTTTGTGTGGATAAGAAGATTTTTGTATATTAAAGACAACGATTTAGTTTCCTTGAAGCGAGAAGGTCAAGAAATAACAGAAAAATTACTTTGAAAATTGTGCACTTTTCTTCTTAAAATGTCACAGCCGCGATTTGAAACGTCAAAAGTCGCAATTTTTAGACCGAGAACCTGAAGCAAATACGGGTTATGTAAAGGAAATGTCGTAATAATAAATGTGTTTTACAAAGCCTTAAGTTACAACTTCATAGTCATTTTACAAAAATATTTGCAGAAAATTCATTTCAAATAGACCACTTGTCTGATGATTTGGCAGTAGTTTCAGTTATAGTTACAGTTACAGTTTATGGTTTAACAGTCTATACTTTTTCGCGAATTCTCATTATTGAGAAGACCGCAAGTTAAATCTTTTTTTAATATTTCTTCAAAGGAGTGCCAACTAACTTCCCACGTCAATTTGAGTTTTTATTAGTGAGATTTTATTTTAAAAAAATTCACTAATATTTTACACATGTTTACATATATACAGGGTGGTGCATTTTTACTGCAAATCTCAATATATTATTCTACAAGATACGGTAAAATATTATAAAGTTATATATAGGGCGTTTTGAGCCGCATCTTACAAAATTGTGTTGACAATCACAGGATGGCCCATAAATCGTTGGTGATCGTTGGTTTCTTTTTTTAAATACATGCTTGCACGGAGAAAACATTTATATCGCCCATCGTTTTCGAATTATTTCAATTGTTTTTCAACTTTTTACATTTTGGAACATATAAAAAATGGTGATACGGCGCCTTTACGGAAATCGGAGTCCCAAGAAAATGACGCGTTTGGTGAAGTTTTCAATTATATTATTCGTCAAAAAAATCGAAAGGCCATATACAGGTGCTCTGAAATTACTTAGACAATCTTTGTAAAAAAAATTGCGAATTATCATGAAACATATTCTTTACAAATCTGCATGTAAACATTTTTTAAATTTCTGTCAAAGAGCTTTCTGTAAATAATTGTATCTTGGCTGGTGTAGTTTTTGTGTAAACTACGTGGATAGGTTCGTTGGCCAGGAAAGTCAGAATAAATTTATGTTCGGAAAATTTTCCTACTTCTTAACTGACTTCAAAAAAAAGGAGGAGGTTCTCAATTCGACTGTATTTTCTTTACCGACATCAAAAAAATGGGGAGGTTCTCAATTTGACTGTATTTTTTTGTGTTACCTCAGAACTTTTTTCTAGCTGAACAGATTTTGGATGATTCTTCTTTTATTTGAAAGCTGGTGCTTCTCATGTGGTCCCATATAAATTTGATCAAGATCTGACAAGTAGTTTTTGAGTTCCTTAATTTATCTCACGATAACACGCGTAACAAATGGTGGCAGCGTGGAGATGCATTTCAAAGGCTTTTTTTTAACCGACTTCAAAATACCTCTGAACTTTTTTCTAGGTAAATAAATGTTAATGATTCTTTTTTTATTTGAAAGCTGGTGCTTCTCGTGTGGCCCCATATAAATTTGATCAAGATCTGACAAGTAGTTTTTGAGTTCCTTAATTTATCTCACGATAACACGCGTAACAAATGGTGGCAGCGTGGAGATGCATTTCAAAGGCTTTTTTTTAACCGACTTCAAAATACCTCTGAACTTTTTTCTAGGTAAATAAATGTTAATGATTCTTTTTTTATTTGAAAGCTGGTGCTTCTCATGTGGCCCCATATAAATTTGATCAAGATCTGACAAGTAGTTTTTGAGTTCCTTAATTTATCTCACGATAACACGCGTAACAAATGGTGGCAGCGTGGAGATGCATTTCAAAGGCTTTTTTTTAACCGACTTCAAAATACCTCTGAACTTTTTTCTAGGTAAATAAATGTTAATGATTCTTTTTTTATTTGAAAGCTGGTGCTTCTCATGTGGCCCCATATTAATTTGATCAAGATCTGACAAGTCGTTTTTCAGTTATCTTTAATAGGTTGGTTTTCTATTTTTTTTTTTAATGTTTACTTGTTCAAACAAAAAGATAGTTTGATGAAATACGGTACACTGTTTCTACTATAAAGGTTACACTATCTACTAAAATTCATTTATTTCTTAAAAAACATTTTACAATAAAAACGCACTTGCTGCGTCCAGACTTTAGTGAATTTTACTAAAATATTTCCAGAAAATTCATTTCAAATACTCTTTCTCTGATGCTTTGGCAGTTAGAGTTTGTGGTTTAATAGTCTATAATTTTTTAGGGAATTATCGTAGAGAAAACCTAAATATATCCGTTAATATACAAGATACGAGAAAAACTCTATATGTTAATTATAGGGTTTCTTGGGCTGTATCTTATAAAATTAATTTTACATTCACAGCGTGGTCCAGAAGTTGTTGGGGACACAAAAATTTTTTTTATTTTTTTTTGTAAATCGAACATCGTCTTTTTCATCGAAATATAATACATCTTTGTGAGAAAAGAAAATCGAAACGCAGCACGTGCGTGTTGGTAGCGAATTTTTATTAAATGTTTTAAATTTCAATAACTCAATTTGCATGTAACTTCGCTGGCTAGGAAACCAGTTTCTTCGGGAATATTTTAAGTTTATTTTGGAAAACTTTTTGTACATTTTCAAACAATAAACTTATCTGGATGAAATATGGTACATTGTTTCTACTATAATATATGTTATACTGGTAACCAAATTTGACACCTGCTCTCATTAAAAAAAAAACATATTTGCTATTAAAAATATTTTTATAAAAATTCACAACCATAACGCACATGCTGCGTCTTCGAGTTTTTTTTAATATGAGAAACTTCTGATTCTTAAATTCCTTGTTACAGGTTATTTCCCGCTCCCGTCGATATATTGCCTGGCCTGGATATGTCTGGACGTGCTGTTCTGCACGGCATCGATCATGCATTTATGTACAATCAGCGTGGATAGGTACTTATCGCTCAGATACCCCATGAAATTCGGTAGGAACAAGTCGAGAAGGAGGGTGACGCTCAAGATAGTGTTCGTCTGGTTGCTCTCCATAGCCATGAGTCTGCCTCTCAGCCTAATGTATTCCAAAGTGAGTATTAACTTGACAAAATTTAAAACCTCTTACATCAGATAACTTCCAAACATATAGATAGAAAAAACCTGTCGTCACTGATGCTTTCCTTTTACATATTTTTTTTTCTCTATTAGTGAATTTTCTTTAAAAAAAATTCACTAATGAGGAGATCCAGACATTTGAATTTTGAAAAAATGTATTCAAATGAGCGCGAACTAGACCCACCCACTTTATATATATATATATATATATATATATATATATATATATATATATATATATATATATATATATATATATATATATATATATATATATATATATATATATATAGTATTAAGTTTTCGTGACGGTAATAGTGTTATTTACTTAAAAAATTGTGGGAAAGCCGTCAGTTGCAAAATAAAACTCTTTATTAAAAGCCGAGCTTTCGGAAAAGTTTATTCCATTCTCAAGGCTACAACATGGAAAGGAAAAAATTTACAATTTACTTAGGAAAAATATAAAAGTTTTAAAATACTTACATCTAACGTGAGTTTTACTATAACTAATTATGAAAATACTGGCCACAATATAAATTTTAGTGATGTTTCTATTTTACACTGTGAAACCTTAAGTAATAAAAGAATGTGTTTAGAAGAATTTGAAATTACTTTTAACGACAATTTAATAAACTTAAAGAAAGATAATAATTTTAAAGATCACTACCCCTATTTATATTTCCTAGACAAAAACAAAAAACAAATTAAAATAAACAATTGTTAGCTTCATATGTCAGTTTGGCACTTTTCGACTTCAGTCAAATTTAAAAAACGGTTTTTTTCATGTTTGTATTTTCATAATTAGTTATAGTAAAACTCACGTTAGATGTAAGTATTTTTAAACTTTTATATTTTTCCTAAGTAAATTGTAAATTTTTTCCTTTCCATGTTGTAGCCTTGAGAATGGAATAAACTTTTCCGAAAGCTCGGCTTTTAATAAAGAGTTTTATTTTGCAACTGACAGCTTTCCCACAATTTTTTAAGTATATATATATATATATATATATATATATATATATATATATATATATATATATATATATATATATATATATATATATATATATATATATATATATATATATATATATATATGTATATGTATGTATCACAACGAGAACTCAAAAAGTAATGGGCCGATTTTGATCAAATTTTCTAAGTGCCTTTCCTTTGCAAATGGCTTGGATAAGTTCGTTAGCCAGGCAAATCGCCTCAGGCTTTCCTGGAAAATTTTGTGTTTTCTTTCGGAATAAAATTATAACTCCCGAAATGACACAGTAAAGGCAACCAAGTTTGGTACGCCTATTTGTATTATAAAGATTGAATCATGTACCAAAATTTAGATCTGTGAAGGTTTAAAGACAAAACAGTTACGGGCATTTAAAGAAAAAAAATGTGGTTTCCCTCAGAACATCAAAGGCGCGATTTGAACCGTCAAAATTGGCAACATTTAGGCAAAGATCCTGAAATAAATACGGATTATGTAAAGAAAATGTCGCAAGAAGAGTATTCTGCAAACCCTTAAGTTTCAGCTTCATTGTCCTTGATTTGACTAAAATATTTCCAGAAATTTCATTTCAAATAGACCGTTTCTCTGATGCTTTGACGGTAGTTTTAGTTAAGTTTATGGTTTAACGGTCTATAATTTTTAGCCAGTTTTCGTAGAAAATTTTCGTTCATGGAGAGACCGCCACTTTTTAATTTTAAAAAGCTTTCTTCAAATGAGCGGAAACTAGGTCCCATAGAATCCATATCAGGGTTTACTTTCAGTTTTTATCTGTTTACACATATACAGGGTCACGCATTTCTACGGTAAAGCTCAATGTAATTGTTATTATACAAGATACGAGAAAAAGTTGTATACATTAATTATAGGGTATCTTGAGCTGCACCTTATAAAATTATTTTGACAATCACAAGATGGCCCATAAAGTCGGTGGTGATACTTACAATTTTTTTTCGAACACCCTCATATTATTGCATTTTTGCATATTTTTTTAACGAAATATGGTGCATGTTTGTAAGAAAAAAATTCGAGACACAGTAAGTGCGTTTCGGTGGCGAATTTTCATTAAATGTTTCAAACTTAAATAATACAATTTGCTATTAACCTAAGGTTTGTTGGCTAGGAAACCAGTTTTCTTGGAAACATTTTAAGTTTATTTTCGGAATTTTTTTTAAATGCTTATTAGAATCTGCAAAATATACAGGGTGTTTCATTTAAAATAACAAAGTTGGTATTATTTCTCAGCCATCCCGTATAGTTACACATACTCTTTACTTGTCAAAAGTGTATTGAATTTAAATAGATCAGTGTCAAAAAAATATGTTCCGTAGTTTTCGAAATTGTAACAATTTTTGAAAGATGTTTCGAACAACTATTTCAGTAGTGAATGACGATAGGAAAAAAGTTCAAATACAATTAGACCTTGAACTGGATGTAAATTTAGAAAACTCAAAAACATACAGAGTGTTTCATTCTTAAAAAGAAAAACATATATATGCTATTAAAAAACATTTTTATGAAAATTCACTACGATAACGCACTTGCTGCGTCCAGAATTTTTTATGGGATCGTCAGGCAAAATATTTTTTTTAGTGTGAAGCCATAGAAGTCTCAACGTCTGTATATAGATAAGATGGTATCATTTTTAAACATATTGTAAGATTTTACGCACAAAATCTTTGCCCACACTTTATTATAAAGATCAACTTTAGCGTTCGTTCTCGACCTCGCTAAAACAAAAACGTACATACTACTATAACCTCATTTATAAGAGTTATAATATTGACTGGCTGGGGTTTTAGGAATCTGGATAACTCTTTATTTTAGTGTAGCTGAAAAATAGCTCATCGCCTCTTCTCGTTCTAAGATAATGACCTACGCAGTTATGCAAATAGTCATTGAAGCGAATCGTTCTGACTCATTAAGAGATAAAGACTAGGCTTAAGCTCTCAATTAACAAACCCAATAATAAAAGATTTATTGCGTTGTTCTCATACTCTTCTACAGCAGGTTAAACCTCTCCGCATGACTGGAAACAGCTATTTGAGTGTTCATTCGGAAACACGATAGTCTAACCTTCTGCCCTTTACTTTTTTTCCATTTCTATCTCGACTTCCACGAGATATATACATTTAAACGCTAAACCAGCATCAGCGTTTCGAGTGTTGATATGGAAATTTTCCACTTTTCTGATTCGACGAAAATAAAGGAAAAAATAGCTGACTGAATTTGGTCTGGATTATAACGTTTAACTTTATGTAGTTTTTTTTAATGGCGCTGGACCATTAAGCATAGATATATTTATATATTAATTATTTGAATTATGATATCAGATACGCAAAGGGCCTAACAGATATAACACCACATTTTAAATGAATAAACAATAACCGAAGCCCAAGGCAATTAGTCTACATCACAAATAATAATACGTCCAATTTAAATTCAGTAGTTTTATAAAAATTAATATTAATAGTATATTGAGAGGTGTCGTTTGTACAGTGATTTATCAGTTTCTAGTTAAATGGAATAAATAAAATAATTTTACAACTCAGTATAGAGAAATAATCAATATCTAAATTTCTACCGATTCCATAGCGAATTAATTACACTAAAAACAGTCACAAAATAAAATAAGCCCATTTCATCATAATGGGTTTATTAAATTTGGAAAAATAAATTTAATGTGTCCTGGTAAAACATATTTAATCTGTTCAGGAAAGAAATTTATCGAAGATATTTAAAAAAAGAAAAACACCTTCTGACTCGCATTAAAATCAGTTAATTATTTTCAAGCCATCGCTTCTAGACAGACAAAAAGTCTGAAACTACAGGCTTTACAATGAGCATTTTGTCGGGTGAATTGTCATTTCTTTATAAACAAATTAAGTCTGGGCGCAGCAAGTGCGTTATGTAAGGGAATTTTAATAAAAATGTTCTTAATAGCAAACGTGTCTCACTAATACCAGCAGACATCAAATTTGGTTACCAGTATGACCTATATAGTAGAAACAATGTACCATATTTTATCAAAATAACTTATTGTTTGAAAATGTACAAAAATTTTCGGAAAATAAACTTTATGTGATTCCGAGAAAACTGGTTTCCTAGTCAACAAACTTAGGTTAATTTGAAGCATTTAATCAAATTTGCTACCAAAACGCACTTACTGCGTTTCGATTTTTTTTCTTACAAACATCCATCTTATTTCGATAAAAAATGCAAAAATTCAATAAAATAAGGGTGTTCGACAAAAATGTTGTAGTGATCACCAACGACTTATGGGCCATCCTAAGATGCAGCTCAAGACACCCTATAATTAACGTATACAATTTTTTCTCGTATCTTTTATAAGAATAGTTGTATGGAGCTTCACCGCAGAAATGCGTCACCCTGTATACAGGGTATGCATTGAAAACGAAACAGACCGATTTGCGTCCAGAGAATATTTTTTTTTCAGAAACGCTGAAACACGTCAATTTCAATATTGAGGGGGACATGTTTTGACATAAAACTCAACTTTGTCACATCAACCCCTTAAGAGTGGTGATAACAACCCTTATATTTTAAATAAGGAACACGGGTCGAGTGTTACATCACTTGAAAGCTCTTTCTTTTCTGAATTCAGCACACTAATTTTTTTGGATGTTTTATCAACTCGTTTAAAAATTATTCACAGCTGGATTTGCAAGAACGTATTTCATTCATTGTGATAAAAAATGCACTAATTAGTCAATTTTTCGTTAAAAAAAAAAACCAAACGTTCAAAAATGTTTATTCAGTTTAGTAAGTGTCCAAATTGTTGACCACCAGCTTCCATACAAAAGTACAAATTTTGTTCAAAACGAGCTCTGACATTCTGGAGCATTTGTGGAGTTATTAGACGGCATTCTTCAACAATGCGTCGTCGTAATTCTTCCAGAGACTTCGGTTCTGTTGCGTAAATTCTACTTTTTAAATAGCCCTATAGAAAGAAGTCTAAAGGAGTTAAATCCGGTGATATAGGGGACCACTTAATAGCACCTCTACGCCCAATCCATCTGGAAACTCTCTGTTCAAAAACTCTCTAACACGTTGTGAAAAATGCGTAGGAGCTCCATCTTGTTGAAACACTAATTGATTTTCTTGATAGCGATCATAATTTTCAACAATGTCAATTAGTAGAGGGTAAACGATATCTTCTAGTAACTCCAAATACGTTTCGCCACTCAAATTGCCATCAAGAAAAATTGGTCCAATTAAACGGTCTCCAAAAATGCCAGTCCAGACATTCAATTTCTGTGGAGTTTGAGTGTAGACTTCGTGAAAATTACTTGGATTATTATCTGCCTAGTAACGAGAATTATGACTATTGACTGTAGAGTTTAATAAAAACGTATACTCGTCTGAAAAACAGATATTGAAAAGAAAGTTTCCATTATCAGCTATTCGTGCAGTCATAACTTCACAAAACTCCAGCCGCCGATCAAAATCATCTTCATTCAGTTGTTGTACAAGATTAATTTTATACGGATGAAATTTATGATGCTTCAATATTCGCTGAATATTTCTTCTTTTGATGTTTGAAACAGTGGCCAATTTTCTTGTGCCCAAAGCTGGGTCTGCAGCAATTTGTCCTAAAACTTCAATCTCACTAGTCTCATTTCTAACCGGAAATTCACGTTCAGGATCCCGTTTTTTCTTGGCTACTGAACCACTTTGTCGAAACTTTGCAACTAACTCCAAAATGTATTTTCCGTTAACATGTCTGTTCGGATGTCGTTCATTAAACAAATTTGCGGTACGGTTGGCACAGTCATCGTTTTTGAAAAAAAACTCAACAATCGTGGTCTCCTGATTATAGAAAATTTTCTACGAAAATTATCTAAAAATTATAGACCGTTAAACCATAAACTTAACTAAAACTACCGCTAAAGCATTAGAGAAGGGGTCTATTTGAAATCAATTTTCTGGAAATAATTTAGTAAAACGAAGGACAATAACGGTTGAAGCTTAAACTTAAGGGTTTGCAGAACACTCTTCTTGCGACATTTTTTTTTACATAATCCGTAGTTGTTTTAGATTCAATATTGCCAATTTTGACGTTTAAAATGGCGACTTTGACATTTTGAACCCCCCTTTTTTTTCTTTAAATGCGCATAACTTTTTTGTCTTTAAACTTTCATACCTACATTTTGGTACATGGTTCACAAACACGCGTACCAAATTTAGTTGCTCTTACTTTGTTATTTCCGGAGATCTAATTTTTTTCCGAAAGAAAACACAAAATTTGCCGAGAAAATCTGGGCCGATTTACAGGCTAATTTTTTGAGTTATAGATGTGATACATACATACATACATACATACATACATACATACATACATATATATATATATATATATATATATATATATATATATATATATATATATATATATATATATATATATATATATATATATATATAATTGAAAAACCTACGGTGGATATGGGTTCTAGAGGACCTAGTTCGCGCGCATTTGAAGAAATTTGTTTCAAAATTCAAGTCGGCATCTCCCCATTAGGTAATCTTTTTTTTTTAAAGATAATTCACTAAGAATGTTCTTAGCTGTGACTTAACTTTTGCCGAATTTTTGTAAAATCTTGAACATCATAATCGTTCTAATAGAGAGTGTTTTCTGCTAAAATACAGTGGTCAACAAAAAGATCGGCAAAAGAAATTTTTAGCACAATTTTCAATTAGCTGTTACTCGTTTAAAAGTTGACCTCTCTTGATGTGGTTTGCACTGCCCAAAGCCAACTTTGTCTAGATTATGCCAAAAAAAAAGTTTTCTGGAAAAGTTAAAAAATTTATATTATACTGGGTGTAAAATAAAACCGTGTAAATGTTGCAAACGTTTCGTTGTCCGCCATTTTGTTTAAAAAATATATCGTCACCCATCACCCATTATGGATAGATAATAAGTGAGGTAATATCAATCAATATCTCCAGACGTTTTCGCCAGTTTTTTTATTAAGACCTTTTGGCATTTTATAAGTGCGAAACAAAAAATTGTGAAAATCTTGGTAGCGATATTTTAAAAGCACTGTAATTTAAAAACACGTTGACGGTTTTTGATGAGCCTTGCGTGGTTTGAAAGCTAATTTACTTTCGTTTTTTTCCTAATCAGACTGCCTAAAAATTCAATACTTGTATTATTTATGCTGTTGGCTATAAAACCAGCAATATCTGCTAAATTAGGCCGTCTAGATGGATATTGTGTACGGTTTATTGCGGAATAATTAATAACAATAACAACATTTAATAATAACAGTTTAGTGCGGGATCAACAAAAGGAAACTTAATATCGAGTGGGACCACCATTAACACGCTGCACTTCTTCTGCCCTTCTTGGCATACTGCTTACCAAATTCGCAACGAAATCTTTGTGAATTGCCTCCTACTCTGCCCGAACTGTATTCGCAAATTCATCCAAACTATTAGTTTCATGCTCTCCCTCATTCAACCTTCTTGTCATCATGCTTCACAAGTGCTCAATAACATTTATATCTCCTGATGTTGTAGGCCAACTCATTCGTTTAATATTATTCTCTCAAAACTTCTTGGGCGTGTGGGGGAAGGGGGAGGTACATAGAAAAGACAACGAAGATACCCAACACACAGTGACAGAACGTTCCACCACCGGGAATCGAACCCGGAGACTCTGTGTAGTAGCCGAACACTCATTCCACTGCACCACAAAGGTGTGTAAAAACTTGAAATCCAAACATGAAAAGGCTGTAGTTAGAAAATCTATATGTTGTATAACTCCTTCATTTTCCCTAGAAGTTCTCTCATTTTGAAGTCATCGTCATAGATACATCGAGAGAACAAGTATTAAAATAAAAACAAAAATTTGTATGTGTTTAAAAATAACCAAGAGTTAAGCTTTAACATTAAGAAAACTACAACAAAATTTTAGACAAACAAAAAACTGTTACTTTTTGTATTTTTTAGGACCAAGGCTCGCTAATCGAAGACGGAACCTGCCAAATACCAGATCCTCTCTACAAACTAATCGGATCTATAATATGCTTCTACATTCCACTGTTGGTGATGTTGGTAACATACGCCCTCACAGTCAGACTGCTGGCCCAACAGAGACAGAATTTGGGGACACCTGACTGGTCCAGTAACTGGATGGGCGGACCATCCTCAACAGCTTTAGGTAAGCATCTTTAAGTTTTCTTTGCAATATTTTTTATAACGTTAAGCATAAACCTATAAAATGGCTTTACATGCAAAGCAGGTTTTATGTAAAAAAAGTATTTATAACGTTCTGTGTCAAAGGAACTAGACCAGTATATCGTCCAAGTCCCATAGTCCTTTTTCAATTTGCAGTCATACACATTTATTCCGACTATTTTTTATTGAAGTATTTGCCCTTATAGTTTTAAAACATTCGCCAAACAACATTATAAATTATTAGTCTTCGGTCTTTTTGTTTTGAATCTAATACGTGGTAAAGTGTTTAAGGAACTCTATTGTCCAAACAAACTGCTGTTTTATTTTCTCTCATTCAGGTTTACTATTTAAAAAAAAAAACAACAAAGAAATGTTAAAAACAGTATGAAAAAAAAAGTACACAATACAATCTGACGGTATAGGCAGTTAACTTTTTGGTTAACACAATTGAATTTTTAAAAGATTTGTTGATACAATTAAACACAATAATACAATTATTATACGATATCAAAACATAATAAATCAATAAAACAATATAATATATAAACAAGCACAACCTCGAATGTTTGACTGAATAATGTAGAATGAAAAATGTCTGTAACAACAATTTCGTGCTAAATAAGATGTCTTCTCGTTGTATAGCCTTGTACTGGGGTGCTTTGATGCTGTCTGCCGCCTTTGATTCTAGAGGTTACACGTGATTTAAATCAAGTCACCATTGTTCATTGATTAAAAATCGCCCATAATTTGTTGAGTTATCCGTGTGATTTATATATATATATATATATATATATATATATATATATATATATATATATATATATATGTATATGTATATGTATATGTATATGTATATGTATATATATATATATATATATATATATATATATATATATATATATATATATATATATATATATATATATATATATATATATGTATATATATATATATATATATATACAGTGCACGGCGTATCGAGCGTCCATTAGAAGTATCTAACAAACTATACCGATTTTTAATCTGAAAATTTGGTCACTTGGGTTTTCTGGATAGCTGAATTTAACAAAAATATACACGTCATCATACCACTTCCGGTTATACCGGAAGTGGTTACTAACTTTGTTTTTTCAAATGAAACATGACATTTTTGAGTAGAGTTTTGGATTTATCGTAAAATTTTAGGTTGACTTTTGATAACATACCATATGTAAAAAATCAGCCGTTTTGGAGTTATATCGATTTTTTTAAAACTTAAAAAAAAATTATGTATGTATATTGAGTGGTATATCTCCGGCAAATATGATGTCAGCGATTTGCAATTTCGTCTGTGGTTTTTCAAGATACAAGAGTATCGTGAAAATAGGCAAATGCGTTGATAGCATATACAGGGTGGAAGAAATTCACATACCAACTTGGACAATTTCGGACCCCTATAACTTGCTTACTTCAAATGGAACACCCTGTATATTTTTATCTTATTGCTTAGAGATTTGCATTATCTTTCGATTTATATCAGCATGTCCTATACCTAAATGCAACAGTTATCCAGATATTGGAACATTTGCATAATGATAATGTTATAAGGTGCACAATATTTCAGTAGAGTGCCTTGACGGAAATGTTATTCTTAGCAACGCCATTACTTCATGACAGTTGTTTATAACAATCAACAAATATGTCGCGTTTGGGGTTTTCTAATGAAGATTTTCTAAATTTATTAGTTACATACGGCGAATGCAATCGCATTATGAGTAGAACCTGCCGAGTTTTCGCTGAAAGGTATCAAGATCGCCCCAGACCGAATAAACATACCATCAAACGTCTGCTTAATAATTGTATAAAGTTTGGTTCCTTTCAACCAATTGTTAGCAGGCAAAACCGTTATACCGAAGACGATGAAGCCATGGTACTAGGATACTTCCATTCGTATCCTGAAAATTCCCTACAAGAGGCTGAAAGGGATCTTAGAATATCAACCAGGTCTATCCACAGAATCTTAAGAAAGTATAATTGGCGACCTTTTAAGCTCCATTTGGTTCAGAATTTGAAAACTGAAGATTTATTGTGTCGTGTGAATTACTGTGAGTGGTTGCTGACAAGAATTCAAGAAGACGATAACTTTGTCAAAAGTATAATATGGACTGATGAAACAAAGTTTACAAAAAACGGCGTGTTTAACCGCCATAACAGTCATTACTGGGCTGCAGAAAATCCGCATATCTGCAGAGAAAGAAATTACCAAAACCGGTGGAGCTTTAATGTGTTCTGTGCCGTCAAAGACTCTCGTATTTTGTGTGTGTATTTTTATAACGAAAACTTAACAGGGGATCGATATGTGTGGTTGTTAAAAAACGTAGTGAGAGATGCTTTAGAAACTTTAGAAATTAGGGAAAGATCAAACGCTTTTTATCAAATGGACGGTGCTCCACCACATACTACTCATCAAGTCAGTGCGACATTAGAAGAAATGTTCAGTGGGAAGTGGATTGCGAACAATGGGCCCTACAAATTTCCACCACGCTCCCCTGACTTAACTCCATTAGATTTTTTCATATGGGGCTTTATTAAAAATAAAGTTTATAAAGACCCTATAACCACAAAGGAGAATATGCAAGAAAGAGTACGTGCCGCCTTCAATGAAATAAGCAGAGAAAGTATAAAACGTGCTACGAGCAATGAAATTTTAAGGCGAATTAATTGCTGTTTGCTAAAAAATGGAGCTACTTTTGAACATCTTTCTTGAACACCCATTGTTTATATACATGTTACTTATTAGATTGTTCCTTATCATTCCAGTTGCCACATTTTTTCTCACTTTCATTGGTTTAGTTGTGTAGTACTTAATAAATTGTTTATCTAGTTGCCTAAACAGATTATTATTATGGTATTCTCATTTATAATTTTGTTCTATGGGGTGTCCAACAATTAATAATTATTGAAGTTCATGAAGAATAACATTTCCGTCAAGGCACTCTACTGAAATATTGTGCACCCTTAGCCTTATAACATTATCATTATACAAATGTTCCAGTATCTGGATAACTGTTGCATTTAGGTATAGGACATGCTGATATAAATCGAAAGATAATGCAAATATCTAAGCAATAAGATAAAAATATACAGGGTGTTCCATTTGAAGTAAGCCAGTTATAGGGGTCCGAAATTGTCCAAGTTGGTATGTGAATTTCTTCCACCCTGTATATGCTATCAACGCATTTGCCTATTTTCACGATACTCTTGTATCTTGAAAAACCACAGACGAAATTGCAAATCGCTGACATCATATTTGCCGCAGATATACCACTCAATATACATACATAATTTTTTTTTAAGTTTTGAAAAAATCGATATAACTCCAAAACGGCTGATTTTTTACATATGGTATGTTATCAAAAGTCAACCTAAAATTTTACGATAAATCCAAAACTCTACTCAAAAATGTCATGTTTCATTTGAAAAAACAAAGTTAGTAACCACTTCCGGTATAACCGGAAGTGGTATGATGACGTGTATATTTTTGTTAAATTCAGCTATCCAGAAAACCCAAGTGACCAAATTTTCAGATTAAAAATCGGTATAGTTTTGTAGATACTTCTAATGGACGCTCGATACGCCGTGCACTGTATATATATATATATATATATATATATATATATATATATATATATATATATATATATATATATATATATATATATATATATATACAGGGCATTTTCTAATTGAATGTAAATATTTAAGGGGGTGATTTTTGGGTCCATTTTAAGAAGAAAACTTCATATGAACGTCTGTCCTAAACGTCTTAACTTTTGAGATACAGGGTAAAGTTTTTAAAAATAAGTAACTTTTTTTATAATATCTGTAATACCACTTTAGATATTTTAATGAAATTTGGATACAGGTACTACGCATCAAGAGGCATTTTTTCATGTATCACATTTCTTTTTATTTCCACCAGTGACGTTTGTGCGGAATCTTACCTGCATATTTTGACAGACATTGATGATACGCCACTGATATCGCTTAAAATAAAACTTATTTTTGAAATCCCCATTCATTTCTAAGCAAATTTGATTACTTTGTTTTTTTTTCAGTCCGATGCACGGTTTTCGCCTAAAAAAATAAAAGATATAAATCTGCATGGTCATAACAATATCGTTAATATGACAATAGCACAATGTAGAGAAATAGTAGGCTGTGTGTAAGAATGATTAATTCTGTTGTCATTTACTTTGACAGTTCAGCTTTAAATTCAACTCTTCGCGTCTTTGGTGTTTAAAATATTTGAGCAGTGTGTTATTTTGAAATAAATGGTTAAATTTACTAATGAGGAGATGGCAGACATGCATTACATGTACGGTTTGGCTGATGGCAGATCACCGGAAGCTAGGCGATTTTATCAAGAGCGCTTTCCTAATAGTGTCATACCTGATAGGCAAAGATTTGCACATGTTCATAAAAGATTGACTGAAACTGGTAGTTTGAAGCCAAATAATCAGTTAGAAGGGGCCCATCGACCTATAAGAACTCCAGAAATTGAAGAAGCAGTTTTGAATTCGATTGATGAAAATCCTGAACTTAGTACTAGAAAAATTGGTAATTTTGAATATCTCGCACGTTATGGTTTGGAAAATTTTGCACGATTTTCTGTTATACCCGTATCATATTCAACGGGTCCAAGCGTTACTTCCCCCAGACTTTCCTTTGGGAGTTAATATTTGTCATTGGTCTTTGGAGAAAATAGCGCATAATCCCTTGTTTGACCGTGAAATAATGTTTACAGATGAAGGTAACTTCTCCAGAAACGCCATCAGAAATTATTATAATCATCAAATTTGGGCAGACGAAAATCTTCATGCAGTTGTACAATTTAACCATCAAGTAGAATTTTCAGTGAATGTATGAGCTGGAATTATTGGAAATTACTTAATTGCACCTTTTTTCCTACCACAAAGACTAAATGGCCATAATTATTGCTGGTTTCTAGAGGAGGATTTTCCCATATTGCTAGAAGTACCAATTTTAATTAGAAATACAATGTGGTTCATGCATGACGGCGCGCCCGTTCACTGTAGTATTGAAGCAAGAGACTATTTAAATCACACATTTAATAACCGACGGGTAGCTCGTGGTGGACCCCAACCATGGCCTCCTAGATCCCCAGATTTAAATAGTGTGGACTTTTTCTTATGTGGGCATCTTAAAACCCCAGTTTACCCTAGTACACCCCAGTAAACACTCTAGAAGAGCTGAAGGATTGTATAATAGCTTCCTGCGGTATAATAAGAAATACTGGCGGTATACTTAAAAGAGTGCGCGACAATATGACCAAAAGAGCTAAAGCATGCATTATTGCAGGAGGAGGGCATTTTCAACAACTTATCTATTTTTTATGTTCTATTGTATTTTGTTGTATCTCGAAAGTAAAGACGTTTAGGGCATACGTTCATATGTAGTTTTCTTCTTACAGACACATCCTACTATTTCTCTACATTGTGCTATTGTCATATTACCGATATTGTTATGACCATGCAGAGAAATATATTTTATTTTTTAGCGCAAAAACCGTGCATCGGACTGGAAAACCCAAGTAGGTAATCACATTTGCTTAGAAATAGTAGTAGTATAGTATGTTTTATTGATTCAAATTTCACAGTATGTTCCACAAATAAGCATAAGCTTGTGCTTGCAGTTAACACAATTCTATTTTATGTTCCAAACTAAACTATCAAAATATTTTTATAAAATGTCACTTTTGTTCAACGTATGTTTCTTCCTTCTGCATTTCTATCAATATCACTCCTGCAGCTGCCACTAGTATTCATATACCATTATAATAGAACTCATTCCAATATAACACCAAATTTCTTAACTAATATTAAAATTCTCATCACTATAATTTTGACATTTTACTTGATATCACAGTTCAACGCATTGAATGTGGATTTCAAAAATAATTTTTATTTTAAGAGATATCAGTGGCGTACCACCAATTGTCTGCCAAAATACGCAGGTAAGATTCCGCACGAACGTCACTGGTGGAAATTTAAAAAAAGTGGTACATGAAAAAATGCCTCTTGATGCGTAGTACCTGTATGCGAAATTTCATTAAAATATCTAAAGTGGTATTAGAGATATTATTAAAAAATTACCTATTCTTAAAAACTTTACCACTCTGTATCTCAAAAGTTGAGACGTTTAGGACATAGGTTCATCTGAAGTTTTCTTCTTAAAATGGACCCAAAAATCACCCCCAACACTATTGACATTCAATTAGAAAACACCCTGTAAATATATATATATATATATATATATATATATATATATATATATATATATATATATATATATATATATATATATATATATATATCTCATTGGCGAATTTTGCTACGAAAATTCACTTAAAAGAAAGGGGCAGCCAAAGGGAAGAACTTCTGGAAAAACTTTTCAAGACGAAATACCAATTAAAAAGCCAGGACGCAGCATGTGCGTTATGGTAGTGAACTTTCATTAAAATGTTTTTAATAGCAAATATGTGTTTTTTTAAGAAGGCAGGCATCAAATTTGGTTACCAGTATAACCTGTATAGTAAAAACAATGTGCCATGGTTCAACAAATAACTTTATTTTTTGAAAATGTACAAAAATTTCTGAAAGTAAACTTAAAGTGTTCCCGAAAAAACTCGTTTCTTAGTTAACCTTATAGGTTAATAGCAAATTGAGCTATTCAAATATGAAGCATTTCATCAAAATTCGCTACCATAACGCACCATTGCTGCGTCCACAATTTCTTCTCTTACAAACATGCATTATATTTCGATGGAAAATGCAAAAATGCAATAACGTAAAGCGTGTTTGATTAAAAATAATTAAATTGTATCACCAATGACCTATGGGCCACCCTGTGATTGTAGAAATATTTTTTAAGATGTAGCTCAAGACACCCTATAATTAATATATACCTTTTTTTTTCATAACTTTTATAATAACGGATATATTGAGCTTTATTGATTTTTTACGAAAATTCGACAAAAATTATATACCATTAAACGATAAACTCTATAGCTAAGGCTACTGCCAAGCATCAGAGAAAGGGTCTATTTGGAATGAATTTTCTGGAAACATTTTAGTAAAATGAAGGACAATGACGGTTAAAACAAGACTTCAGGGTTTGTAAAACATTCTTCTTGGGACATTTTACTTCCAT
The DNA here is from genome assembly GCA_964006375.1 of Tillus elongatus. Taxonomy (NCBI): domain Eukaryota; kingdom Metazoa; phylum Arthropoda; class Insecta; order Coleoptera; family Cleridae; genus Tillus; species Tillus elongatus. The sequence goes on along the minus strand of OZ023265.1, from coordinate 171,720,256 downwards.
AGTCCGTATTAAATTCAAGTTCTTTGCCTAAATGTTGCCAATTTTGACGTTTTAAATCGCAATTTTGACGTTTTGAGGAAAACCCCAATTTATTTTTCTTTAAATGCCTATACCTTTTTGTCTTTTGACCTACATAGCTAAAATTTTGGTAGGTAACTCACCTATAAGGTACCAAATTTGGTTGCCCTTACTTTGTTAATTACGGAGATATAAACTTTTTTTGAAAGAAAACCTCGGCCAATTTTCCTGGCTAACGAACTTATCCAAGCCATTTGCAAAAGGAAGGTATTCACGAAATTTAATCAAAATCGGCCTATTATTTTTTGAGTTATCGGTGTGATATATATATATATATATATATATATATATATATATATATATATATATATATATATATATATATATATATATATATATACATATATATATATACATAAAAAAAATTGAAACTGACCCGGATATGTGTTCTAGGAGGCCTAATTAGCGCTCATCTGAAGAATTTTTTTCAAAATTCAAAAGTCGAGATCTCCTCATTAGTGATTTTTTTTATAAGAAAATTCACAAAAAAGCCGAAAACAAAGTCATGATTGTAACGATAAGGTCAATCGCTTTTGGACTGTGATGATTTCATTCAGGTATTTTTTCAAAAACATAAACCTGACTACCACACACACACAGTCCCCACAGTGCTGATCATTTTAAATATGTATGTTGATGCGTTGGAGGTTTTAAAAATGTTTTTCACAAATTGCACCAGTGAAAAATTTTGTTTGTTCCCTGGATATTTTTCATGCAAAACAAAACCTTGTAGAAACACAATTACATAAATTAACGATATTTGACTCAGCTGCTTCATACCGACATGTTAAAAAAATGCGTTAGGACAAGCCAGAATCACAATCTATGCGAATTTACCTTCAGGGCAGTTATAAAAAAATCCCTCTACCTTTTAAACTTTCATGTGTAATGATTTTTCCGCGTTTAGCACGTGACAGGGGGCACAAGAGGCAGCTTAATAAGTACTGCAATCAGGAGGGTCAGGCCCGCTTACAGCCGCAACATTATACGTCACTGTTCCGGTAACATATTCAATTATAAAAGTTTTAATATGTGTAAGCACGGCGTGTTTCGTCCCTTACACGGCTGGCTGTCTTCTCCGCCTAATCCGATTCTGTAATTTCCTGAAATGGAATTTCCATTGAGTTGTATGTATATCAGAATCCTACCCCCCATGGTGCTTCATAACGGTTGGTTGATTTAATTAGCTATGACAGTTTCAATTACAATTAGCTGGAAGTCCGTTTACTTGGTCACTAAAAATATATGTATTGCTTTAGATGTGTCACTGATTAATTGTATATTAATCGTTATCAACGGGAATTTTGGGCGAAAGTATTGTATAATTTTCGCACACGTTCTTCAAAAATAACTGCGAATATAACTTAATACTTTCAAATACTCTAGATCGAGACGTATTAATTTAATGTATTAATCAGCAAGATGTAGCGCCCCAACATGATACTATACTTACGCAAAAACATCTTATATCTTGAGGGACCAATAAAAGAAAGAACCAGTACGGCTTCCAGAAGTTATTTTGCCCTATTTTGTGCTTGGTCCTGCTCAAACGCATTTCTTAAGGTGATTTTATGTTAATAACACAAAAAACTGACAGATACAAGGAAGAAAGAGTAAGCTACCACCCTGGCAGAATATTTTAGTACCTTGCGAATTTTTTTTACAAGTATCCACGGCAAGGTTACTCAAACATTTTTTGCATCTACACTAATTTAGCAGACGTTGCTGATTTTATGGCTAACAACATAAACAATTGTTCAAATTACAGTACTTTTAGAATATCGCTACCAAGATCTTCACAATTTCTTAGTTTCGCCCTGTATAAAATTCCAAAAGGTCGTAATCAAAAAATTGTCGAAAACGTCTAGAGATATTGATATTAAATTACTTATTATCTATAATGGCAGACGATATATTTTTTAAACAAAATGGCAGACAACGAAACTTTTGCAACTTTTACGCGGCTTTATATTACGCCTAGTAAAATATAAATTTTTTTAACTTCTTCAAAAATTGTGGTATTCTGCATTAGCTTGACCAAGTGGGCTTTTGCGCAATGCAAAAAGTCAACTTTTAAAAAAGTAACAGCTAATTGAAAATGGGTCTAAAAATTGCTTTTGTCGATCTTTTTGTTGACCACTTTATTTGGATATACCCTTTTTTATGGAAGTCAAATTAGACTTCCTGTAAATACGTATTGTACATTTGTGGTCAATAAACTATACAGTAAATATACAGTGTGTTCGGGTTTCGTTATTAAACCGTTTCACAAAATATTACCTAGCATTATTACCTAATTAAGTATTGTAAATTAAATCACAATATTTTTTTATCGTGAATCATTACGGAAAATTATGTTAAAAGTTAATGTCTCTTGTTAGACTCCATGGCTTACTGCTTTTTGAACTTTTTTTTGTCGTTTGTTTCCTGGTATTGGATTTCATAGCCTACTATCCTCAAAACGATTTTTCTCAAATTTGTCAGTGCAATTACAAGATTTCTCAAGCATGTTGTACATTATTGAAAAGCTCTTTTCACAGGCTATCACATGAGCAAAAATCAAATAGGGCTGCCGTTATGAAAACAAACGTTGATACCTGTAGCTAAAAAACAAATGACAATCCAAAGTTGAGAATAGCACAAAAAGATTACTCTGTAAAAAGTGTCCTGATAATGTGCAAGTCTCGGACATGTCAGATCAACGCCTACTTAGATATTGTAAAAAAAGAAATTGACAAATTTTGTTTTTTCAAAATAACTCGAAAACGAAAAGAGGCAGGGCAAAATGCAATTCATATTTGGAACGAGCATGAAATTCTACAAAACATTGCTAATTTAACCGTGTCCCTATCTCTAATAATAACGGAGATAGCAATACATTCCCATCCAGTTTGGGACAGACTATATAAATATGATATATCACTGAGATATATCAACTTTCGTCCCTCTTAATCGAGTTTGTATCTCGTACGATCTCCGAGATCACCACATACTGCGCCGTAAACTAGACACACTGTATACGAAAAAACAAGCAGGATCAACACGGGTATCAAAACAAACAAACAATATATTATATGAAGGGGAAAAACATAAACAAAACAAACGACAGGCAACAAAATTTAGATGGGCAAGTTTGAAAATAGCTTTGTTTATTTTTAGATTCATAATCAAAGAAGCTTTCATGTTTATTTTCAGCCTGTTTTAAACTTCATATTAAATCGCAAGAGAATGAAAAAGTTTGTACGAAAAAATCGTGGGTGGGCTTACGCCATCCTTAAAACCCTAGCAAATATCATAACGTTTAGAGAAGGAGATGTTTGTAAACAGAGTCGTTAAATAAAAACAATAGGCTAGAATTTGTGCCTGTGTATTTTAAATATTACAACAAGTTAAACAAAAACAATTCAATTTCAATATAATTACACCGTGTCAATGTATTTAAATATAATAGAAATTTTTACCAGAACATTAAATAAAACAAGAGCATAACTGAAAAGCTCAAAATATGTAGGCCTCCACGAGTATTCGTTAAGTATAATAAAGCCGAATATCTGATTTTACTCATTTAGTACAGTCTCCCTTTGAGTTATTAAGTTTGCTTCCAGTTATTTCAGGTCGTCTCTTCTTAAAAATTAGAATAGATCGTCTCCAGTAAACGTTGTATTTTTATTCAATAAGCGACTGATTCATTCAAGTGTACCAAAAAATGTTGACAAAAAATATAATGATGCACTAAGTAATCGAGGTCGAATGCGATATCTACAAAATCTCAAAAATGCCACGAGGTGAAGAGATATTCTTCAGAATAAAATAATCAAAATCAACCTCTCCGTCGACCAATGATAAAAAAATATTATTTTTTTTTGATTAGAGTTTTGACTTTGAGAACTGGCTCATTCAGTCACTGCCAATCTTCCAAATGAACAAGGATGCATCTGACCTTGCTTTTCATTATGGAAAAACCTGTCTTAAGAATGTTAATCTAACAAGCTATTTAACTTTTTTCTTTTAACTTTAATCTCCCTATACGCTTGCTGTTTACTAAAAATATATCTTAAAATTAAAACTTACATACTCCACTCATACACATACGCGAGAGCATATACACTCATGTATACGCACTCACGTCAATAGGTTTTATACGTCCAGTACTTAACACTATGTGCAGGACAGAAAATGCACATTATCTCTTCATGTGCACATACACACATATACATATACATGCACACATCTACGCTACAAGTTGTTGCAGGAGAAACACTGGGACACTTTTCACACCAATGGAGCCTGTCATGGTGACTTTTTAACATACTGGGGAGGCTGCGGTCAAAAGAGGTTAATACAAGGAAAGACACAAAGGAACTTACTTTTATCTCTCTGACTATACAAAATCTGCTAAGTTTATTTAGTATCGCTTAAGACTATATAGTATATTGCCACTAGTACAATATTTATGGAACAGTCCAATAAAAAAAAGCGTGATGATATAAACGTAGTGGGCTGCGATATTAATAAAATCTCGGAAACGTTCCGAGTTATTAAGGTTTCTGAATTACATACCAAAAATTCACCTAACCCAACTGATTGACTATTGAAGTGCGCATTTTGCGAAAAAACAATGTGGTTAAGAGCCAAATTTGACCTCAAAAACAAAACTGATGACAGCAACGTAGTGGAACGCGATATTAACAAAATCTCAATAAAGGTCCCGAGGTACAGAGATATTCTTCAGCACTGAATACCCAAAGCGAACGTAACCCGCCTTATCGACCAATGAGGTTCGCTTGCATTTTTGCTAGGCTGGATTTGACCTAAAATACAAAACTGATTATAAAAACGTAGTGGGTTGCTGAAAAAACATTTACTTATATTTCACCCAGTATCGTATATCACGTGATTGCAAATTTTGTTATTGTCTACCAATCAGAATCCCCAAGAAACATCTGCCAACCTGTGAAAATTGGAGCAGATTCCGTGAATTTGTTTTTGAGCTAGAAGCGATCAAACAGCGTCCAAAATTTATGGTGTTCCACTTGCTCGACTCGTAGTTTATAAACACAGTTCGTGTCAAAAGTCTAGGCTGTTTTATCCTCCGATGACGCTAACTGGATTAATGAAACGATCGTCAGCTCTTTTTAAAAAGGGCTGTGGTGGCTTTGGCTTCTTCCAAGTGTACTCAATAGCAAAACGATTGTAGTGTTTATATTTTGGCGTCTATATAAATCTTCTACCAGATTTTAATAAACTTCTTGCTTGTTGCAAAGCCATTGACAAGATCATAGCACTTTTACTCATTTTCAATGTCACAGGAGCCTGAAACGGCAAGGATTTGAAAAATGTAAACAGTAAACCTACAACTCACAATCCGTTACTGTCTATAGAGAATCAAGCGTTAGAGGTCGCTACGATTTTTTTATCCTCCTATGACGCTAACTGGATTAATGAAACGATCGTAAGCTCTTTTAAAAAGGGCTGTGGTGGCTTTGGGTTCTTCCAAGTGTATTCAATAGCAAAACGATTGTAATGTTTATATTTTGGGGTCTATATAAATCTTCTACCAGATTTTAATCAACTTCTTGCCTGTTGCAAAGCCATTGACAAGATCATAGCACTTTTACTCATTTTCAATATTTCACAGGAGCCTGAAACGGCAACGATTTGAAAAATGTAAACAGTAAACCCACAATCCGTTACTGTCTATAGAGAATCAAGCGTCAGAGGTCGCTACGATTACTTTGGAGACTTGGGTAATTTTAGACTAACTAAATTACATGATTTCAAGAGGTTTGGTAGTTTTATCTCAAAATACACGATCTGGCGGTTGATATCTTTTAAATAATCCAGTTATATTGTAGTGACGCTATTGACAACTGATAATAAGGATGTTTAATTTTACGTCGCTCTGCCTTTATTTGAAATAAATCGACGCTTTGGGAACACCAGCCACATATTTTCGAACCTCATTACAATCTTTGTGCATCATTTCGCTTCGACGAACATGACTTCTAATTAAAGTTTTTAGGGGTAAATCGAAGAAAACTTTAGTCGGTTCTAATTTAAGACCTCCTGTGATGTGTCTTATTTAGAAAGAGTTTAAAGCCCACGCTGCTGCTAGAACTCCGGTTCGATAGGTTTTGGTGCAAAGGACAAAGTTGCTCAACATTACCAAACTTTATGCTTTTCTGCATACCCACTGTTATTTTCCGGCGAACTTTCTATTGGTTATGGGGAATTATTTGATTATTCGATTCCGTTACGCACGGATTAGAGTTTGTGTTTTATTTTGTCTGGTATTGTCGTTCCTGGAAACCAAAGTTGGATCGCTTGTGTAGGTAGCTGCAGGTTTATCCTGTTTCTCTAGATATATACAAAAGATTAAGGCACTTATAAAGTTCTCGACTTGTTTCACATATAAAATCTTGAAAGTGCTTTACGGATATGGATTTGTGACCTATGGCGTTTTAGTTAGTGAGTTAGAACTTTCGTAGAGAAACTTTCAGTTCGCAGTTCGTAACTCGTGAAACATTTTTACTATTACACGGTGAGCTGTGCGACAGACTCGCAATCTCTAGCCTTACATGTTTTCTATTGTTTTTATATTGCTGCTTGTAGGTGTAAGTACAGAGTCGCTCAAATTCGAGCCTCATCATTGGGATCTCAGAAACCGTAAGAGATACAACGTCGGTGAAATTATGGCAAAGTTGCACAATTTGATGCTCAGCAAAATGCAGTTTAGAAAATTAGGAAATTCCGAATACTTCCGGTGATAATCGGAAAAAACCGAAAACTCATAAAATCTGTTTTATTTTTTTCTGACGTTACTTGAAAATATATAACAAAATGAATAACACTTCATCAAGGTCACTTTTTCTCTCCTACAAGATGACATTTTCAAATTTGAAATCCGATGTTTTGTCTTTCAGAAAAAAATAAAACAGATTTTATGAGTTTTCGGTTTTTTCAGATTATCAGCGGAAGTATTCGTAATTTTCTAATTTTCTAAACTGCATTTTGCTGAGCATCAAATTACGCAACTTTGCCATAATGTAACCGACGTTGTATCTCTTACGGTTTCTCAGATCCCAATGATGAGGCTCGAATTTGAGCCACCTGTACTCACAAAAAACATCAGTCAAAGCCCATTTGTTTAAAGGGAAGCACAATGAATGAATTTCGACGCAGCAAGTGCGTTATCGTGGCCATTTTTTATAAAAAGTTTCCCACTGAGGAAGTATGCCTTACCAGTTAAAGTTTAAAAAAATCTCTGGACGCGGCAAGTGCGTTATGGTAGCGAATTTTCTTTAAAATATTTTTAATAGCAAATGTCTTTTTTTGATGAAAGCAGGCATCAAACTTGGTTGCCTATATAGTAGAAACAATGTACCATATTTCGTCGAAATAAATTTATTGTTTGAAAATATATAAACATTTTTCAAAAGTCTGGATGCAGCAAATGTGTTATGGAAGTGAATTTCCATAAAAATGTTTTTAATAGCAAATGCGAGCAGGCATCAATCTGATTATCGGTATATCCTATGTAGTAGAAACAATGTACTATATTTTATCAAAATTACTTATGGTTTGAAAATATACAAAAACTGCTTGAAAGCTGTCTATTTGAAGCCATATCCCCCTTGGGGGGTATGAACAAGGTTTTCTTGTGGTTTATGCAACGAGGGTGGTTGTATGCACACGAGGGGGGATTGCATACGACGAAGCAGCCCAAACCACCCCCCACCCCCCGGTTCGACTTGTGGCAGGGGTTGGAGGACGGCTGCTTCGTCGTGGGGATTTTCCTTCCCCCTCGCGTGCATACAACCACCCTCGCTGCGGAAACCACAAGGAAGTTACGGCTCCCTGGTGGATAGGGGTGCTGTGCAGGGTAGGCAGGGTTTAAGAGGGATATGGCTTCAAGATGTGAAAAAGACAGCTTTCAAGCCCGTTTTATTCGAATTTTCTGCTCATATTTCCTTTTTACTACCTACCCCGCCCAGCACCCCTACTCACTCCTGGTCCCGTAACTTCCTTAGGGGCAGAAATTTTTATAGGGGTTTGTGGATCGGGGGGGGGGGGGGTGGTGGTGTTGGTCTAGGCAGGTTTCTGTAAATAGTTTTTTGAAAAGCGTTCGGGAGCTAAACTGCAAATTTACCGAAAATTCGCTACCAAAACGCACTTACTGCGTTCAGATTTTTATTTTACAAACGCATTATATTTCGATAAAAAATGCAAAATTGCATTAACGAATTTGTTCTACGAAAATTAGCTTAAAAACAATTATAGGCCGTTAAATCATAAACTCCACTAAACCCACAAATAAATATCCAAAAAGGCACCAACTTAACTAAACTGACAGCCAAAGCATCAAAGAAAGGGTCTATTTGAAATGAATATTTTGTAATTATTTTAGTAAAATGAAGGGCAATGACGCTTGAATCTGAAACTTAAGGGTTTGCAGAACACTCTTCTTGCAACATTTTCTTTTCACAAGCGGTATTTGTTTCACGTTCTTTGCCTAAACATTGCCAATTTTGACGTTTAAAATTGCGAGTTTGACGTTTTGAGGAAGACTCCAAGATTTGTCTCTTTAACTGCCCATAACTTCTTTGTATTTAAAGCTAGAGACCTAAATTTTGTTTACTCTTTGACTCTTTATAATACAAACACGCGTGTCAAATTTGGTTGCCCTTACTTTATTATTTCCGGAGATATGAATTTTTTAGAAGGAAAATACAAACATTTCCGGGAAAACCTGGTCCGATTTTCCTGGCTAACAAACTTATCCAAGCCACTTGCAAAAGAAAGGTACGCATCAAATTTGATCAAGATTGGTTCATTATTTTTTGAGTTATCGGTCGGCAGACCACTTATACCTCACCTACCAATCAATCTTTCCGGAAAAGCTTGATCCAGATCATGGCGACATTAATCCCAAAATGCGGCGGGGCCACATCTTGCTGATATAGCACAGTCGTTCGTCACATATACGTGTATTTTCTTGATTCGGAAACAGCGTGAGTGAGAGAGTTAGCGTCACAAAAGGGATGAATAAACGGTCAATAGTAAACAGTTTATTCACCCCTCTGATGACACCAACTTTGTTAACGATTGACAGGCCTGAAAACTGCATTTCGATGAATTTGGTTGTCCAAATTGTACTCATGTGTGTTTCTACGGAAAATTAACACGAGCCATTACATAATTGCAGTCTGAGGTCGAAATTCGTCTTGAATGACAATGCCAAATTCACTTGTATATTGTCCAATCCTTAAGTGTAGATTTTCGACTATAGCCTACTACATTAAAGCTTGTATTTTCTGATACTGAAGACCGTTCATTCTGAGGACGATCACAAACATGACCTACTTCTTTGAATTGCTTCAATTTTTGACACTGCAGAATGTGTTATTGCAGGACGATCTGACGAGTTTATTGAAAAGACGACAAACTTCTTCTTGAGTTCTTAATCTATCCGTAAATCCAATCATCATCAATATTTTGATACGTTCTTTCTCACTTATCATTTTAAGGAGTTTTTGTAGACAGTTATTAATTTATTTGGTTAAATATTTTAGGTAGTAGGATAGCAACAAATTCTGAGGTAATGTGTATGCTGTATTAAAGAATACATGGGACATAAGAAACCAGAGAGATGGTGATAAAATGTATTTAAATAAAACTTTTTATAGAGCCTCGGTGGTAAAAACGTGCGCCTCTAAACCGAAGGGTACTGGGTTCGATCCCAGGGTTCTCCTTTTACTTTTTCAGTACATACTGTAACATTAACATCAACCGAGGTCCTGGCACTGTATTTGAGCAAGTTGAAAGTCTGCACGTTCCGCCCTTCGGAGGGGGAGTAAAGTCGTCGGTCTCGTGTCCATGCGATGTTGTGCACGGTAAATATCCCTACCATCCCTATAGAAAGGCAAGGGTTCGGCCAAATTTCCAAAATAGTGAGGTGAAACTGCTTCTTGGCGTCGCGGAAATATACAGGCGTTAAAGAAAAAAAAACTTTTTATGGCTATCCTTATCAAAAAAAGACATTGTCGATTTCAATTTTCCACCTATTCTTATTCGTTTTGTGAAATAAACTTATCAACCGTTACATCGTTGAAATCGTATTGAGATTAGCTTTCAGACCAAGTAAAAACATATACGGTCTACCGTTTAAAATTTAAAAGTCTGCAGTTCCTGAGAAAACTGTCTAACAAGAACGCTAATGCGAAAATATTTCTCATATTTTAGTCCAAATACATAAGTTTGGCGACAACGTCGGCAGTGTTATATCGTCTGCTGCGACTCATATCCTTACGTTAAAAAATTATCTGGCTCATGTCTTTGCGAGTATAAAAGCTGCAAAGTTTCCAAACCGTTAATATCCCCCTTTTTACATAAAAGTCGTTTTTATAATTAATAATAAGAATTAGGCCTAACAGCAAAATTTCCATCAATCTTAGGTTCTCTCGGAGGGTCGGCGAATTTGCCGGTGCTGTCGAAAAGTTATTTCGGAAGATCGGTGAATTTACGGGTGCTGTAAATAGGTTCACCCACGAGGGTTTACTTTGCGCGTTAACCATCACTTTGCAGATATTTGATCTTTTTTCAGACGAGAATTTTGGGCGTGGAAGATGACTTTGCGATGTGACAAGTGTACAATCATTCGATATGGAGGGTTTCTTTCAAGATAGTGTTAGGTATATTTCATTCATTACCGTAGTATCTTAATCTGTTTATAAGTAACAAAAACCTTAATTTAACTTGTACCCAAAACATTTATTTCACATCTAAAAAAGTTTTGTTTGTTTTAAGATCGTGTAGAGTTACCATGTGATACAGTGTAGTCACCATGTAATTAGCTCCACAGAATTAACGTTATTTGCGATTCACTTTTTTGTTTATTTATTTAGACAAAATTACCTAGAATACCTATTACATATTATCTTTCGAAATGTCAGTTTTTTAGATATTGAAAACCAATAAATGCTTATAACTTGTTCATTTAATACAAGTCTTATTATTTTCGTTCCAAAAATATCATATCACACTACATAAACAACTCATTTAAATTATAAATCCAATCCAATTTGTTGCAATTGTTTTACGTTATTGTTGCAATTAATATTTTAAACCTCTCCGATACGAATTTTTTAAGCAGTGAAATTTTCGGGAAGTGATTTTTTCTTTGTTTTCGTATTACAGTTGACCCAAAATTAATTGCCCTTCTCATTTAAGGGTGCCTTATAATTTGGAGACACCCTCGGTGATAACTCTTGACTACATTTAATAACAAAAATCTGAGTCGGTTGTGACGATGCATCTTTTGCCATGAAATAAAGCAACAAAAAGACCGGAGTCCCATACGTGATTCTGAGACCTTCAACTCAAAAGCCTCTTCCAGCTAATTAACAGTTTCCATTTTAAAACAAGATCGTGTTGTTATAAATTAACGGGGACGATGTCGAAAGTTACATTTCGTAATTCCCGTTGTGTTAACATCGAGAGAGCGTTGTATTGCACTTCGGTGTACTTAAAAGTTAATCCTCTTTGGAGTTTCTGTACACTGAATGTGTTCCTTCGCTGGACCCAGATAACTCGTCTGGGTCCAGAGAGAGGCGAGAGTCCCACAGTTGTTCGAGGATGGGCCTGCAAACACAAAAGGATTAGTTGCTGCAAAGTTTCTGCCAATTTCAAATGCTTGAACAGGCCTTCTATTGTAAAAGCTCACAAAATGTATAGACTAATATCTTTAGTGATTATAGATGAGTCTATCGTAACAGGCGAAAATTTGAAACGTCCAGAAAACAATCTGTTAATGATGAAACCAAAGTTCTGGACGCAGCGAGTGCAGTATGGTAGCAAGTTTTTATTAAAATGTTATCCATTATAAAATTATTAGTGACAGTTAATAAAAATTGCTAAAAAATAAATAAAGCATTATATTATAAGCTGCTTCTCTGACCGCTGCGGAAAACTGGACACTGACTTCAGCGAAGAAAACAAGCAACTGTGAAGCAAAAAAGGTGGCTCTACATTTGTATTTAATATGCAACGGTTTCAACAAGTAAGGGCAACAATTAATGAAAAAGTAGATCAATGTATCATGGTATGGTACACGGGAACGACGGCTTTCCGCCGCCTCCGACTCCATTTAACTTGCAACAACCTCGGTTGATTCCAGTATGTACTGAAAAGTTAAAAAATCACCTACTAATCGAACCTAGAACCCCCGGGGCTCAGACGCACACGTTCTTACCACTCGATCCGGCTGCATTGTCGCATTTCAAACGTTTCTATTCTGTTTATATCCCATTTATCTAAGATCCAGCTTTGCGCCCCATTCATTAGCGCCTCCGTGGCCGTGCGGGAAAGTCGATTCAGACTTTCCAATACGGACTCGGGGGACGAGGGTTCGAGACTCACCGGCGGCATATGATTTTTCAAATCACTGTCGTCGTTGAGATAGAGCTCAAGGTGGAGGGTAGGTTAGTTTAGATGAGCAAAAAGGGTCAACAATGGCCTAATTGCCAGTAAGCATATTACCTTTACCTTTTGCGCCCCATACATTACACCACTTCGTGCATATGACTTATTGAATTTCTCTCTCTCTCTCTCTCTCTCTCTCTATCTCTCTCCCTCCCTCCCTCTCTATCTCTATATATCTCCCTCTCTACCTCTCTCTCTCTCTCTCTTTCTAAAAGTTAATAGTATCAATATTCTGAGTCTAACCAATCTATTTAGAAGGCCTAATACTAACTGGAAAATGTGAAAAATAGAATATTAAAATATTTTCATGTTCTAAAGTAAACTTCTGCATTTAGTCCGCTAATATCTCTTTGACGGACTACTGATATTTCATACTTTGTCACTTTGAATAACTTTGTTTTGCGTAAAAAGTAATTCCCAAACTTTTATTTGGTTCAGATTTGTAAGAACCATGAAACTAAATGTTATATACAGCAACTTTCATCTTTTATATTTTTCAGAACGACGTTGTACATGGCGCAAGCTACTAAATGCGACTGCGAAAGGTGGTGGCAACACTTTAAAGCAACCACCAACCCCCCAGCACGCCCATTCAGCTGCTTCCACAGACACGGAGCTGACCACAATAGACACCCACGAGCTCTGGATACAGGAGTCCGAGCCAAAACCCTGCACCATGTCGGCGTTGGGGCAATTTGGTGCAGAAATGCTCAAACTATCTAGAGGATTAGAAGCTGCTTCACACCTAAGCGCTTCACCTAGGAGTAACACCAGCAGCACTAGAAATACGCCTAAAATAGGGTAAGTTAACTTAATTCCTTTTTTCTTTTTAAATTTCCTTTCCTTTTCTTTGCAAAAGGATGGATGTAAAAGTGTTTGTTATATATTTTGGCACACATTATACGTCACATATACACGCACTCTTCAGCACTCCGATGTGTTCGCGGGCTCCTACCCTGGTGACGTCTACCAAGTGACTTGACTACATCAGGATCGTATTGGGTCTCTTGTATCTTCTCCACGCCGTTTCATCGTAATACACTGGGGACCTGATCAGCGGGTGCACGTTGGATTTCGCCTTGGCGAAGGTCTTCGCGGACGCTTCTTTCAGATAGGTCTTGATGACCACGATGTTGCTGTCTTCTCTTATCTGCCGATTGGTGACGAACCACGGTGCCTCCAGGGACATCCTAAGGATCTTGTTCTGCACGACTTAAAAGTCGTTTCAGGTGCCAAACCGAGGCGTATCCCCAAACAGCTCCAGCGTACGTCATAATCGGTCGTATCAGGGATCTGTATGAGTTTATTAGTTGTTTTTTTTTTTTTGGAACGGGAGTGAGGAATCCTAATGGACACCCTAGTGTATGGGAATTTGAGGTAGTGTGGGACCCGCACCCACTAACCCTGGAGTACAGAACCTTGGTACATACATCCGTCGGAATGATTTCACACATGACGTTGGTTTTTAAATGTTTCAATTTTGTTGGCCGCGGCGGCATTAAACAGTCAGGATAAGCTTTGGACGCCTATGCCTTAGTGGAAGTTGCTCGTCGTAGTCGGTGGCGCTACGCAGAAGAACATTTGCATGAGACGAGAATTTGGCGAAGTGAGTGGTGGATAGTTGAGTTATAAACTCAAGTATTAAGGGCATTTTCAGATCAGTGATTTTGACTTTCTGACAAACCATGGGGCTCCGATAACCATTTTCAGAATTTTAGACGATTTGAATTTTGCACCAGTTGACTTATATTGTTAAATCCTTCGGTGGTGTTTTCTGCCACACGGATGACTTGCTCTGTGGTGGCGTACTGGTGTCTGAATCCAAATTGCTCATCCGAAAGGATATTGTTCTCAGAGGGGTATAAGGCCAGCCTTTTCTGAATTAATCTCTCGGCGATTTTGCCGATGATGGGGAGTAGACTAATTGTCACATAGATTTCTGGTTTTGGAATATTAGGAGCTTATTAGTGTGCTATACTTGAAACTTAATATAGTCAGGCTTAAGAGTAACCAGTGAGCTGAATCACAAATAGTGGCATTATTCAGTACATACTAAGAGCTATGTTCTCACCACAGTGGTGAGATTACTCGCTGTTTGTGAGTTCCAGTTTCCAGGGATATAGGATTTGTATTTATTTTTTAATAAGGTTGCAAAGGATACTTACACTTAGGCTTTTCTAATTATTGATGATACTTATAACAAAGCATCAAGAGTTCGAACCTTCGCATGTGGACTGCATGGTATGTTATGTTTCGCTTTAAAGTTATGAAGCCGGTGTTCTTTACGACAAATGGCTTTGGGGAGGACGACGTTGTAAAGGTTTGTGCATGTGAATGTATGTATGTGTTTAAATAAAGATATAGCCATGTACAGTAACAAGATTGTAGCAAATAACTTAAGCAGCGGTTTCTATATGCGGAAATGTTATGGCTATAAACAGAATATTACGTTATAATGTATGTCTTATGTCGTACGTTTTACGTCAAGATTCTATGATAAGATATGTTCGTCCTTTAAAGAGCACTTGGAATTTAAATACCTCTCCAGTGGTTAATGGGTTTCTTTTTAACTACAATGTTTTATACCTTAGTTATGATGTAATTGATAATTACATGTATGTTGAGTTTTTATAAAGAAATATTTAAGGAGGTTGCTAGTCGTTTTATCTACGAAACTTTGAAAAACAATGTAAAGTTTTTAATAAGGCAAAATCGCTTAGGGTTAGTGCTTTTTTCATGAACAACCTAAACAGGATGGTTCAAAAGTAATTGTAACAGTAGATTCCTGATTCATTGATTGTTGTTGCCCTTACATGGTGAAACTGGTCCATATTATATACCACTTGGAGACTACTTCTCTGGCTTCACTGTTGAGTTTCGTTTCTGTAGGTGAAGGACGTAGCCAGCGCGTAAGCTAACTGGAGCAAGCGGCCCTTCTGAATTCTAGAACATCTAGAATTCAGTAGGGCCGCTTGTTGAGACTACTTCTTTGGCTTCACTGTTGGGTTTGGTTTCCGTAGGTGGTTTCCGTAGCCAGCGCATAAACTAACTGAAGCAAGCGGCCCTTCTGAATTCTAGTAGTTCCCGAATTCAAAACGGCCGCTTGCTCCGGTTGGCTTATGCGCTGGTTACGTCCTTCACCTACAGAAACGAAACCCAACATGGAAGCCACAGAAGTAGTCTCCAAGTCTGTATATAGATTCTTAATATTAAAATCTTACAATTTAGCCAAAATTACCTGGAGTTGAAAAGTCAAAATTCGAAGAGATGCAGCGTGTTAAAGGGAACAATTGAATTTCAATTTTCCTTGATACCTAAAAAAAGTATTTGACGTATTGTCTTAAAAATTGCCACAGAGTTTTTCATGGTGATAAACTAAAAAAGTATTTGACGTATTGTCGTAAAAATTGTCACAGAATTTATCATGGTGATAAAAAAATCAGTTTCCAAAATGGCTCTAGCGGATAGATAACCCTCTTGGGCAACCCTTCAGATCTTAAAAATACACAATTTTTTTAGCATCGCTGCAAAACCTTTGATTCAAAAATAATATTCTGTTGCTTTTTTTTTAACAACAAAAAAGGTGTAGTTGTTGACTGACGCCAAAATCAACCGTTTAAAAAATAGTTACAAAGCTAAAAGTACCTGAAACACATTTTTCGTAATAGCTTTTAGATCATATTATATTTACCGCTATTTTAATAGGCTTTTGTACATAATTACCTAAAGTATGCCGCGATCTAATTGTTTTTCTAATGAAAAAAACGAGATATGCCAGGGTTCACCAGACGCTAACAGTTGAATAGTTGTGACAACGTAGGCGTTCACCAGTCCCAATGATGCCAATTTGGCAAAGCAGAATGATAAACATCACAAAATAATGCTTGAAGTCAATAGTGGGTTCATCAGGCTCCAACCGCTTAAATGTATCGGTAGTCGGCAGATAAACGCTTAAACTCCGGCGACTGGCGCACTGGCCTTTGTTTGCTTTTATGCGCAGGAAAATTTTGTTGAACGTCAGAATGTATGCTCAAAGCATTTAAACATAAAACAGTCGGACCACAAATGATTCTAAAATATTTTTGATAGATTGGGTAAAAGCGGTTCATTTCGTCCAAAACATAATATTTTAGCCCGTCCAAAAAATATCGCTCCCGAACAAGAACAGTACTCGAGCAGTTTTCCAGTTACTAGGGAATATGCCTCTATTGTAAGATGTCTGAAACAGACGAGTCAGGACAGGAGCAAGTTCTGGTGCGCATTTTTTGAGAACAATTGCTGGGATCTCGTCAAGGCCATAGGCTTTCCTCGTATTAAGAGAAAAGAGCATCTTCCGCACCTTTTTAGTTTTGAAAATGATATCCGTTATTTTATGCGCGACATTGGGGACTGTTGGTCATGGAACATTTCGAGGTGGGTTGAGAGTAGAATTGCCGGCGAACAACGAGGCAAAAAGTTCAGCCTTGTCCAGGGCGGTTGAAACAATTTAATTCCCTGAAACAAGAGGTGGGAACGTGCTCTTGCAGAAATTATTCCCAATAGATTGAGCAAGAGTCCAGAAGGGTTTGCTGCCGTTGGAGCTTGAGAGGACTTTGTTTTCGATGTGGTTATTAAACGAGTTTTTTGCCTCTGAAAGAATGCGGACATAACGGTTTCTTGCGCCGTTAAACGCTTGACGGTTTTCTGGACTGGGATTGTGTAGAAGCGTTTTGTGAGCTTTGACCTTTTCAAGTCTGGCCTTACCACAGGATTTAGAGAACCAGTGCTTTCGAGTGGCTGAAGGGGTTTTCTGTGTACGTGCAATAAATAATTACATGCCAGCTTGGATAATTTCGATGGCGTTTTGTGAGATATCAAAGGGGTCAGGATGAGAGAAGCAGAGAGACGCCCATGGAAATGAGGAAAAGTAATCCCGCATTTCGCCCCAGTTCGCGGAGTTGTAGTGCCAAACGATACGTAGGTGTGATGACTGCGTGATCTCGGGTTGCATTGCGCAGGAAGCTGTGACCATCCCGTGGTCTGAGCTACCAAGGGGGGCGGTGACTGATGTCTTATAGCATTCAGATTTTGTAGTAAGAAGGAGATCCAAGGGATTTGAGCTGTGTGTTGGGATGCGGGGAATACATATTAGCTAAAGAATTGCTGACTGCAAAGGCCTCCGCTGCTCTCCCTTGTGGATCGGTTTTTGAAGATCCTCGCCATTCCTTATTATGGACATTGAAGTGACCAAGAATAGTGACCTCGGACGACCGATATTCAGAAATCAGAAGGTCGGTTTTTTTATTTAGAAAGGTAGTCGAAGAGCTGGACATAGTTGTCAAAAGGTGACCGGTAAATGCAACAGATGAATTTAGTTGCAGGCCTGAGAGTTTCATCCAAAGTAGGTCTTTTCTTCCAGCTTCTAAATTGGGGAGCCTGGTGCATGGTAGGTTGCTACGGACGTATGCGCACACACCTCCATGCAATATAAAGGAAGTAGGGAGCTCATATCCCGGGAAATTTACGTGATTAGTGGCTGTTTTGGCACTGATTTGGGTTTCGGCGAGGAAGAGGAGTTGGGGCCTATTATATATATATATATATATATATATATATATATATATATATATATATATATATATATATATATATATATATATATATATATATATATATATATATATATATATATAAATTTTAACGGACCTTGGTTTTGGGTTCTAGGGAACCAAATTCGCGCTCATTTGAAGAAATTTTGTCCAACGCTTTTCATCCTGAATGCGAATTTTTCTTAATTAAAATTCGCTAAAATTTAAGCGAGGACCACATATCTTGATAGTAATCTTAACGATTCAATCTGAACCACATAACTCGGTTATTTCTTGCAATGTTCGGATCATAACTGCTTGAATTTCTTGCACTGTGCAGCTCGTAACTGCTAAAATTTCTTGCCAATGAATCGTATCTCCTAGCGTGGTTTTATGTTCGCCCCTACTGTCACAACTCGCAGCACGTTAATTACGCCACGAAAGAGACCGTGTCCTGGTATTAGATAAGGACGGGATGAAAATGGGAAGAAAGTTTATTCACGTTTTGCGTGTTAAAAGCCAAATCCGATCTCTCCTGGAATAACGTTATAGTGCGGCTTTCCTCTTACAATGAGGTGTTATTGTTCCTGAACTCCATTAAAATGTAGTTTTCTCCGGGCGAACAATGTGGCAAGAGTTACAACGTTATTAATTGTCTTTCATACAACTAAAGCTTTGAAAACTAAGACGCGTTTGAAGTCTCATCGTAAAAAGAAGCTTTGGGTAGAGCTGTAACAAAGTTTAGACAACACATGGTGTCTAAAAGTTGTGGCTTTATTATTTGATAATAAAAATCTAGAGGATTTTTTTTAGATAACTACGAGTTAAAGAATGACTGACACCCTGCTTTATAAATAAATACTCTAATAGCAAGCGCTCAATACAGATGAAAAATAATTTTGGTTTGAACAACGAAATTTATTAAGTGACATTATTTACGAATATTTTGACAGTTTTTGTTGGATATAAGATAAGAGATTGTTGCGTTTTCTCCGGGTTCTGGATAAGTGAGACTTCTAATTTTAACAAAACAACTTTATTTACTCACTAAATATGGATACAATAAAAGTTCTAGAATGTCTCTCTTACAAAACACTTAGTTTATCTGGCCTTACAATCACTAATTTGTACAAAAGTCACTAATACACTGAAACTACAGTCACTACTCTATAACACTTCACACTAGTTACTGCTCCTTCGAGTCACTACAACATTCTCTAACTGAACTGAACTCCGCTGGCTTACTTCCATCTTTATATAGCCGTCGCACCTTCCAGTTTGTTCTCGAGCGTTCCATTCCAGAATGTTCCAGGACCTTCTTTTGCTAGAAGGTTTTGTGAATACAGATCGGCCCCGTGTGTATACAGGGGGATGCATATACAGGATGATCCAAATGTGGTCATCACTCCTATGTTACACAAGGGGTGTTTCTCGTAATATAAGATCTCTCTGCGTATACAGGGTGTAAGGGTTCTCTGCGCATACAGGGTGTTCGGAATGTGCAGACCTCAGTTATCCGTTCCGACGGGGTACAAGTTGGTAACTTCGTTATTTCTGGTCCTAGAGGGTTGAGACTTCGCCTGAGAGGGGTCACCCCAGGCGCCCCCAGGGGGTGGGGAGGCGGGGTTGCCAGATTGTGCAAAAATTCCCAGATGTTGGGGAAATTCTGGAGATGTGGCAACACCGCACCTACGTCTATTGAAGTGCTTTGTAACAATATAATCGCTTTAAATTATGTACGCTACACGCACTGTACAAGCTATGCTTACTTGTAACACACATTGCAGATTACTATAAACCAAATACACTAATAGACAAACGAATATCAGAATTTTTGGAAGTCGACGCCAATTTTATAACAAAGTACCTACCTCAAAAACTGGCAACCACGTAATACGAAGTTAGCCACTGTTTGTATTAATTCTTACACCAAGTGGACTATTTTAGTGAATTTTCTCTTAAAAATTCACTAATAAGTAGTAGTACGGGATCCGGCTGCTAAATTAGTACATTAATAATGTAGATTATCAAGATTTAATTTTTAAGTATTTTTACAACTAGGAGAAGTCACTTTTCATCAGGTGCCAATTAAAAATTACCCGCCAGTATTATTAATTAAAATATAATTAATTTACTTTTAGAGAAACATTTCGTTAACATCTTACGGAAATAAAACCTACACAACTTCACAACAGTGTATTTAAAATATCTGAAACGTCATAGTTGCTGCTGATTGCTTAACCGCTACCTCTACGCAGCCAGGTGTAAACAGGTATAATTTTATTAAAACTTTTCGTTCTTAACGTAGACTCATTTCATTTATACCACATTAAAGCTCATTTTTTTCTGTAGTTAATGATATAAAGGTGCCTATATAAAAAAACCGCAAATCAAAGTTTCCTACCCTAAAAGATGCTAGGTATGAAAATTAAAGTGACAGAGAGTGATCGCGCGACGCTACTTGTTAGACAAGGATGCTCAATGCCAGCTGAACGTATTTTTTGAGCTATTGCGCATGCTCCAATAAATAGGGTTCTCAACCAACGATATAAGTAGTAATAAAAAACTCTGGACGCAGCAAGTGCGTTATGGTAGTGAATTTTCATTAAAAGGTTTTTTTAAATAGCAAATATGTTTTTTTAAGAAAGCAGGCACCAAATTTGGTTACCAGTATAATCTATATATTAGAAACAATGTGCCATGTTTCATCAAAATAACTTTATTGTTTGAAAATGTACAAAAATTTCCGAAAGTAAACTTAAATTGTTCCCGAAAAAACTGGTTTTCTGGTCAACCTTATAGGTTAATAGCAAATTGATTCAAAATTTGAAGCATTTAATGAAAATTCGCTACCATAACGCACTTGCTGCGTCCCGAATTTTTTTCTTACAAAGATGTATTATATTTCGATGGAAAATACAAAATGCAATAACATAGGGCGTGTTCGATTAAAAAAATTCACTAAAAAAAAAAGAAAATTTGAATCACCAACGACTTATGGGCTACCCTGTAATTGTGGAAATATTTTTTAAGATGTAGCTTAAGACACCCTACAATTAATGTATACAACTTTTTTTTGTAACTTGCATAATAACGAATATATTGCGCTTTAATGATTTTTTACGAAAATTCGACAAAACTGATATACCATTAAACGATAAACTCTATAGCCAACACTACTGCTAAAGCATCAGAGAAAGGGTCTATTTGAAATGAATTTTCTGGGAATATTTTAGTAAAATGAAGGACAATGACGATTGAAACTAAGAGTTCAGGCTTTGTAAAACATTATTCTTGAGACATTTTCCTTCCATAGATCATATTAATTTCAGGTTCATTGCCTAAATATTAACAATTTTGACGTTTAAAATCGCAACTTTGACGTTTTGAGGAAAACCCAAATTTATTTTTCTTTAAATGCCTGTGACTTTTTTACATATAAAGTCTGAAACCGACCCCGGATTTGGGTTCCAGGGGTCCTAAATAGCGCTCATTTGAAGAAATTTTTTTAAAATTCGAAAGTCGAGATCTCCTCATTAGAGAATTTTTTTTAAGAAAATTCACTAAAATGACTGGACTCAGATGCTTATAGGAGCATGCGCAATAGCTCAAAAAGTACGTTCAGCTGGCATTGAGCATCCTTGTCTAACAAGTAGCGTCGCGCGATCACTCTCTGTCACTTTATTTTTCATACCTAGCATCTTTTAGGGTAGGAAACTTTGATTTGCGGGTTTTTTTATATAGGCACCTTTATATCATTAACTACAGAAAAAAATGAGGTTTAATGTGGTATAAATGAAATGAGTCTACGTTAAGAACGAAAAGTTTTAATAAAATTATACCTGTTTACACCTGGCTGCGTAGAGGTAGCAGTTAAGCAATCAGCAGCAACTATGACGTTTCAGATATTTTAAATACACTGTTGTGAAGTTGTGTAGGTTTTATTTCCGTAAGATGTTAACGAAATGTTTCTCTAAAAGTAAATTAATTATATTTTAATTAATAATACTGGCGGGTAATTTTTAATTGGCACCTGATGAAAAGTGACTTCTCCTAGTTGTAAAAATACTTAAAAATTAAATCTTGATAATCTACATTATTAATGTACTAATTTAGCAGCCGGATCTTAGACTAAATAAGGAGATCTCTAAGTGAGTGGTAAGACACGAAGCAACGTGCCACCACCTAGTTGCGGAACCAAGTAGAATGTTTTCCCGCCAGCTCCAAATAACGCAAAGTGTTAAAAAAATAAAGACTGTATACAACCAACTAACAATTTAGTAAATTGTCAGCCCTGGCCCATTTCTACCCTTATATAGGGACAAAGTATGTAAGGCTAGATGCATTCTCACAACAATTAGAACCGTAGACCGGTTTCGCTCTAATTAGAGCTCGTCAGTACGGCATACTAATTGTAGCGAAAATACACATATAAAGTAATACGGCTATGGTAGCCAGCCTTCCAACACTAAGGTAAAGGTAAGATGCTTACTGGCAATTAGGCCATTGCTGACCCTTTTTGCTCATCTAAACTAACCTACCCTCCATCTTGAGCTCGATCTCAACAACGACAGTGATATGAAAAATGATCCGCCGCCGGGGAGTCTCGAACCGTCTACCCCCGAGTCCGTATTGGAAAGTCTGAATCGACTTTCCCGCACGGCCACGGAGGCCTTCCAACACTAAGTGAGTGGTAAAACACGAAGCAACGTGCCGCCTCCTAGTTGCGGAACCAAGTAGTATGTTGTCAAGCCAGCTCCAAATAACACAAAGTGTTAAAAAATAGAGACTGTATACAACCAGCTAACAATTTAGTAAATTGTCAGCCATTCCCATCCAGTTTGGGACACACCGTATATTGCTAAACATAGTAATAATAAAAAATGTATGAATCTCGCTCCGCCGCCTAAGGGCAGTCTTCTGATAGATTACTTACCAAAATAAACACCGGCAGAAGCACGTTCTATAGATAATATAAGAACACAGATATGTTAAGTATGGTGTCGTTGGCCCTCCCTAAATCGTTAATGACTGATTACCCACAAAAGAATATAAATAGAGTTGTGGGTATAAGATATTTAGAATTATTCACCCTCTGATGACGCTAACTTGATTAGTGAAATGATCGTCAAGTTTTTTTTAATGTGTTGTGGTGATTTGGATTCTCCAAGTGTGGTTATAAAATTTATGGTTTATTGAGTGTAGTCGATTTTATCTTCTAGTGAAGACCACCAGGTGGAAAAAAGTAAAGTGAGACTTACGAGAGTGTGCTTAACTTATATGTGGTAACTAAAGCATGTCTTGCAAGATGTCGATCGTAAAAAAGATATAAAGTGAAAATAGTAGACTCAATAACTTACCGCTACTTTGAAATCTGGTGAATAAAATTACCTGCAATAAAAATTAATTATGTTAGTACTCTGGTGATACAGCAAAAATAGTAATATAGTTTGACCATTTACAAAAAAACACAGGTTGATAACAGAATCAATTCACTAAAATATCAGAAAAAGAGCCACATCAAACGCTGTACAATTTAAGTACGTTGGAAAATATGATACTCAATAAAAAAATTAAATCATTTTGATATTAAATACCGATGCAGAAACTACCTCGCTAGCTTCACAAGTGTTTAATTTTCTTCTCTCTTTCGCCGTTTTACTGTTCCAGAGAAGCAAACAAACACATGTGAAGTCAACTTTATTTATAATGGAATGGTTTCACCAAGTAAGGAACAACAATAATTAGTTAATAGTTCTAATAATCGAATAAAACATTAAAAAAAAACTATGGACAATCGAAAGGTATATTTCATTTTTTTTTTACGTGAAAGGATCAGTTCGAACCTTCCAAATCTCTTTATAGAACGACACAAAGTTTTAACATATTTTGCAATGAACGATGTTTTGGTGGCATTCTTCTAAATATTCGTGCTTTTAGGTTTTCAGGACAGTCTTTATACACTACATATTTGAAAGGGGGTCATATTGATTAATTAAAACGACAATATTATTAATTGATGATTTCAGTTAATTTTCTCCATGCCAAGTAGAAGGTGGAGGACATTTCCAGCATTTGCCACGTTAAACAGCCTTTTTGTTGTTACATTCTTTTTTTTTTTTTTTTTGACAAAATAAATAACAAATAAACCATAACTATGTATTGTTAAGTTACAATGTCACACACTGTCGAAAAACAATGAAAATCTCTTACCTGGAAAGGTAAAAAACTCTGGACGCAGCAAGTGCGTTATGGTAGTGAATTTTCATAAAACTATTTTTTGATAGCAATAATGTGTTTTTTTAAGAAAGCAGGCATCACATTTGGTTACCAGTATAATCTATATAGTAAAAACAATGTGCCATGATTTATCAAAATAACTTTATTGTTTGAAAATGTACAAAAATTTCCGAAAGTAAACTTAAAGTGTTCCCGAAAAAACTCGTTTCTTGGTCAACCTTATAGGTTAATAGCAAATTGAGCTGTTCAAATATGAAGCATTTGATCAAAATTCGCTACCATAACGCACTTACTGCGTCCAGAATTTTTTTTCTTACACATGCATTATATTTCGATGGAAAATGCAAAAAACCAATAACATAAGGCGTGTTTGATTAAAATAAAAAAAAAAAAAAAATTTGTATCACCAACGACTTATGGGCCACCCTGTGATTGTAGAAATAATTTTCTAAGATGTAGCTCAAGACACCCTATAATTAATATATACAATTTTTTCCATATCTTGTATAATAACAGATATATTGAGCTTTATTGATTTTTTTTAACGAAAATTCTACAAAAAATATATACCATTAACGATAAACTCTATAGCTACCTTTCTCTGACGCTTGGCAGTAGCGTCAGAGAAAGGGTCTATTTGAAATGAATTTTCTGGAAACATTTCATTAAAATGGAGGACAATGACGGTTGAAACTAAGACATCAGGGTTTGTAAAACATTCTTCTTGAGACATTTTATTTCCATAGCCCGTATTAGATTCAAGTTCTTTTCCTAAATATTGCCAATTTTGACGTTTAAATCGCAACTTTGACGTTTTGTAAAAAACCCCAATTTATTTTTGTTTAAATGCCTATAACTTTTTTGTCTTTTCACCTACAGAGCTAAGTTTTGGTAGGTAACTTGCCTATAATGATATAAACCCAAGTATAAAATTTGGTTGTCCTTACTTTGTTAATTTTAGAGATATAAATTTTTTTCGAAAGAAAACACAAAATTTTCCGGGAAAACCTCGGCGGATTTTCCTGGCTAACGAACCTATCCAAGCCACTTACGCAAGGAAGGTACTCACCAATTTTCACGTTTAAAATCGGGATTTTGACGTTTTGAGGAGAACCCAAATTTATTTTTCTTTAAATGCCTGTAACTTTTTTCCCCTTTAACCTACGGAGCTAAATTTTGGTATGTAACTTGCCCATAATGATATAAACCCGCGTATGAGATTTGGTTGCCCTTACTTTGTTAATTTTGAAAATATAAAAAAATCGATTTTTTTCTCAAGAAAACACAAAATTTTCCGGGAAAACCTCGGCGGATTTTCCTGGCTAACGAACTTATCCAAGCCACTTGCGAAAGGAAGGTACTCACCAAGTTTTATCAAAATCGGTCCATTATTTTTTAAGTTATAGGTGTGACACATAAATATATATATATATATATATATATATATATATATATATATATATATATATATATATATATATATATATATATATATAAACATATAAAGTCTCTGATAAAAGCCGCAGATAAACATTGACAATTTCAAACATATAAAAACACTGAACGCAGCAAGTGCGTTATGGTAGTGAATTTTCATTAAAATGTTTTTATTGCAAATATGTGTGTTTTCTTTTTAAGAAAGCAGGCATCAATTTTGTTAACCAGTATAACCTATATAGTAAAAACAATGTGCCATCTTTCATAAAAATAACTTTATTGTGTGAAAATGTACAAAAATTTCCAAAAGTAAACTTAAAGTGTTCCCGGAAAAACTCGTTTCTTGATCAAGCTTAGAGGTTAATAGCAAATTGGGCTATTTAAATATGAAGCATTTGATCAAAATTCGCTACCATAACGCACTTGCTGCATCCAGATTTTCTTTTCTTACAAACATGTATTATATTTCGATGGAAAATGCAAAAATGCAATAACATAAGGCGTGTTTTGTATCACCAATGACTTATGGGCCATCCTGTGATTGTAGAAATATTTTTTTAAGATGTAGCTCAAGACACCCTATAATTAATATATACAATTTTTTTTCATATTTTGTATAATAACGGATATATTGAGCTTTATTGATTTTTTACGAAAATTCGACAAACATTATATACCACTAAACGATAAACTCTATAGCTAAGACTACTGCCGAGTATCAGAGAAAGGGTCTATTTGAAATGAATTTTATGGAAACATTTTAGTAAAATGAAGGACAATGACGGTTCAAATTTTCCGGGAAAACCTGGGCAGATTTTCCTGGCTAACTAACTTATCCACGCCATTTGCAAAAGGAATTTGTTCATCAAATTTAATTAAAATCGGCCCATTATTTTTTGAGTTATCGGTGTGATATATATATATATATATATATATATATATATATATATATATATATATATATATATATATATATATATATATATATTGAAACTGACCCCGGATATGTGTTCTAGGGGGCCTAATTAACGCTGATTTGAAGAAATTTTTTCAAAATTCAAAAGTTGGGATCTCCTCATTAGTGATTTTTTTTAAAGAAAATTCACTAATAGTGTCTTCCTTGAAGACGATTTTCTTTAGAATAACTGTTATATATGGATTACTGATCCATGATCTGTTAATCTATCAAGTAGGTAACAAACACTCATAAATTAAACATAAGTTTTATTTATTTACACCTTACAGGTTAACGTCAATAATTACAGTCCACTTTCACTTCTGTCATCATAGAGTATATACTAATTCTATTAACATATGTCAATGCCTACTGGAGGGTATCGCTAATATCTACTTTACTCTATGACAATAACTAGTCACTCTGATGGTTAACGAACTCATCCAATGTATTTAGACGAAAGATATAATTGCCAACGCTCTTAAATATCGGATAATTTTTACAAAATTCATCACAGTGGTTTTGTATCCGCCTTTTGCGTTTTTAGTAAGGTTGCATAAATTTATTTAATTTTTTAATTTCAGTGTAAAAAGAACATTCGCAGATTTCTGACACATACAGAAAAGATAATGTAACGTCGTAAAGCTTGATATTTTTCACTCGATTCTGCGGACAATGTTTCATCTTGTGAACATTAACGAATTTTAATGAAATATTAGGCTGGTTAACTCTCAGGTGATGTATGTACGTTCCGCTGTCACATCACTCAAGCGATTTAGGCCTGTTTATAGGCAGTCATGGTGTTCAAAGCTTTCATTTTCCTTCCTACCTCTTTCAGGTTCCTTTTCTGCGCTAAAATAACTCGGGAGAGCAATGAAAGCAGGTATTAAATTGGGCCTCAATAGTTGAGAAGTTAGTTGAAAGTTCGGGTGACGCAATGTAAAGGAAAACATACGAAGACAGATGGGGTCTTAGCTTTGGTTTCACCTGTTACTTCTTGTTTATCTATATTAACTTTACGGTCTTGTTGGCTTGTTCTCTTGTCACAATATGATATATTGCAAACCGTGCCTTGCTGCTCTTTAATGTATTTTTCATGTAAAACTTTGTTTGTATTGGTGTTCTGCTAACGACAGATTTGACACTTTCCGCTTTTAAAGAACAAACATTAACAGCGTTTCGGTAGGTTTTTTCCCCTATTATCGGTTAATGTATGTCTCAGTTTAAATAAATTGTTAAGGTAAAAAAAGTCTGGGCGTAGCAAGGCGTTGTGGGTCTATAAAATAAAAAAAGTATGGACGCAGCAAGTGCGTTATGGTAGCGAATTTTCGTAAAAATGTTTTTAATGGCAAACATATCTTGTTTTTAAAAGAACGACATTTGGTTGGCAGTATAAGCTATATAGTAGTAACAATGGACCATATTTCATTAAAATGGCTTTGTTATTTCAAAAAGTACAAACATTTTGCGAAAATAAACTCTAAAAGTTCCAGAAAAAGCTGGTTTTCCTGGCCAACGAACCTCTCCAAGCTATTTACACACCTACCAAGATATAAATTATTCACAAACAGCTTTAAGACCAAAATTGAAAAAAAAATTGACCATTTTTTTTTACAGAAATTACCTTCGGTAATATTACACTAAATTATATTTTTCACAAAAATTCGACAACTTTTTTTTACAATAACTTACTAAACATTTATCAACATAACACAAAAACCTTACAAAAAATTATTTCTAAGGAAACACTAAAAACATTTCTGCCAATACTTTTCAAATTCAGCCACTATTTGAGAGTGCCTGTATACGACAGCTCGATTTTCTCGACGAGTAATACAAACAAAAAGGTCTCTGAAGGCGTCATTTCCATTGGGCTCCACTATCTACATTGATAAAAACGCCGTATAACAATTTGTGATATGTGCCAAAAACGTGAAAAGTTGCAAAACAATTGAAATAACTCAAAAACGATGAACGATATCAATTTTTTTTTTCATTACAAACATGCATTATAATTAGATGGAAAATACAAAAATGCAATAAGGGGTTTCTATTTTTAAAAAAATGTGCATCACCAACGACTTATGGGCCACCGTGTGATTGTCAAAATGGGTTTATAAGATGCAGCTCGAGACATCACCCTATAATTAACGTATATCATTTTTTCTCATATCTTGTGTATATATATATATATATATATATATATATATATATATATATATATATATATATATATATATATATATATATATATATGAGCGCGAACTAAAACCCCTAAAACCAATATACGGGGTCAGTTTGAGTTTTTGCTGTTTATATATAAAACTTTATATAAAACTCAAACTGACCCCGTATATTGGTTTTAGGGGTTTTAGTTCGCGCTCATTTCAAGAAATCTTTCTAAAATTCATAAGTTGCGGTCTTCTTAAACTATTTTTTTTTACGAAAACTTGCTAAAATATAGACTGGTAACCCATAAACTCTATATCTAAAATTACCGCCAAAGTATTAGGAAGAGGGTATATTTGAAATTGATTTTGCTAAATTATTTTAGTATATAATGAAGGACAATGATGTTTGAAGCTGAAACTTGACATTTCTTCTACACAATCCGTATTTGTTTCAGATTAGTTGCCTGAAAATTGCAAATTTTGACGTTTCAAATCGCGACTTTGGCGTTTTAAAAAGAAAAATTATAAAAAAATTAAATATTTTTTCCCGCAATTTCTTGACCTTTTTGCGTCACGAAAACTTAACCGTGGTGTGTAATATTCAATTGGTTTTGTTAATCACACAAAATATTTTGCTCATATGCTTTCCTCTGATCACCAGTGGCACCCATTTTTTTTTTCTTTAAATGCCTATAACTTTGTTTCAACTTTGTTTCCTTTTAACGTAGAAATCTGAATTTCGGCATACAGGGTAAATTTGGTAGTAGAAACGTATACGCCAAATTTGGTTGTCAAAGCATTGTTATTTTCGGATATACAAAAATAAATTTTCGAAAGAAAACCAAACAATTCGCCGGAAAAACTGGCCTGATTTTCCTGGCTAACGAACTTATCCAAGCCACTACAAAAGGTACGTAAAAATTTTCATCGAAATCGCCTCATTATTTTTTGAGTTATCGGTACGGTGTGTCACACCGATAACTCAAAAAACAATAAGTCAATTTCGATCAAATTTGGTGGGTGCCTTCGTTTTGCAAATGGCTTGAATACGCTCGTTAGCCAGGAAAATAGGCCCAGTCTTTCCCCGGAAAACTTTGTGTCTTCTTTCGAAAAATTTTTATATTTCTGGAAATAACAAGTAGTAGATATATAAGTAATAATAATAAAAGTTATAGGCATTTAAATAATAAAAAAATTGTGTGCCACTGATGACCAGATAAACGCACAAAAGAAAAATATTTTGTATGAATAACCAAATCTATTGTATGTTACAAAGACCAAGATTTTTGGCGCAAAAAGGTCAAGAAATGCCAGAAAAGTTTCAGGTTCAACCGACAATGTCCTTCATTTTACCAAAATGTTTCCAGAAAATTAATTTCCAATAGACCCTTTCTCTGATGCTTTACCAGTAGTTTTATTTATAGAGTTTATGGTTTAATTGTCTATATTTTTTAGCAAATTTTCGTAGAAGAATTTGTTACTGAGGACCCCGCGACTTTTGAATTTTTAAAAGACTTTTTTCAAATGAGCGCGAACTAGTTCCCCAGGACCCATATCCGGGGTTTATCTGTACAGGGTGGCGCATTTCTACGGCAAACCTCAATATGACTGGTATTATACAAGATACGAGGAACAATTATATGTGTTAATTATAGGGTGTCTTGAGCTGCATCTTAAAAAATATTTAGACAATCAAGAGGTGACCCATAAGTCGTAGGCGATTCAAATTTTCTTTTTTTTTTAAATCGAACACCCTTTGCATTTTCCATCGAATTGTAATGCATGCTTGTTTTCGAGTTATTTCAATTGTTTTGCAAGTTTTCACATTTTTGGCACATATCAAAAATTGTGATACGGCGTTTTTAACAATAGAATCGGGGTCCCATGCAAATGACACATTCAGGTAGGTTTTCGTTTATATTATTTCATGAAAAAATCTAGGTGCCATATACAGGGCGTTCTCAAATATTAAAAAAAAAATCAAATTGTCATAAATCAATTCAAATAGGACAGCCTGTATTTTGTGTTTCAGAAGTTATTTAAAAAAACGTTTTCGGAATTCCGTGAAAAAATTGTTTGTAAATTTTCATGCCATTTTTTTGGGAGTTTTGTAGAAAACCTTATATAATGAAATGTGGTACATTGTTTCAACTATATAGGGTATAGGCAACCAAATCTGATGCCTGCTTTCATTTAAAAAAAAGGACATATATGCTATTAAAAACATTTTTTTATAAAAATTGACTACCATAACCCACTTCCTGCGTCCAGACTTTTTTATTTTTTTTACTACTTTATTTCAAATGAATATTCCAAATCAACACGTCCTGTTACCTGTTGATTTCATTATTTAGTTAAAAAAAAATTCATGAAAATTTTCTACAATAACACACTTGCTGTCCCGGGGATTATATATTTTCTCTTCTTTTAAAAACCTTGATTAGCTAAGTAGACATATAACAGCTCGAGAAAGCAGTTTGCGTTAACAAAAGGGAAAGGCGACTGTACAACGAGAACATGCGCCTTTAAAATCTTGGGAGTTGAAGCAAGTAAAGACTAATTAGACATAAAGGATGAGAAAGATCTGTCATGCTTTTATGATCATAGAAAGCCTACATTGTTTGCCGACATTAATGTCGCCCTTTTCACTGAGATCGATGTAACAAATCTAAGATGCTTCGTTAGATTTTAGCAAAGAATCTTAACCCTTTATATTATAAGATCTAAATTAACATCCCAGATTTAGATATCCCTCAAAATATTTACTGTTTCCTGCGAACTTGTAATGCTGAACAATTAATTATGGCTCTCATAACTCGACTGTTTAACAACCGTTATAATTTCTATTTCAACCAACGAAAGAAACGTTAACAAACAGCTGTTAAAAACCTAATAAAATTACGTTTATTTTCTTGATCTTTTGCAGATAACCACAAATAAATATAAGACTGATAATAAAAACCTAAAATTCACCTATTCTTGCTAAGCTATCAATATCAAAATCTTGAAATTATCTCATTAAAGTCGTAAACGCTTCCTAAATTACTATAATATTCTTCTACATATACATTGCATTTTCCATCATGGTTTATAAAATTTACATCCTCACGATCAATAAATTAAAAGATGTATTTTGTAATTGACATAATTTTCATAATTTTTATTGGCGCAGTCGTAGGGATAAAGAGTAGAAGAAAGGAATAGTTAAAAACAATATTGTGTAATAAATGTACCATATATATTTAAAATACAAAATACTAAAGACTAACCAGTTTTAAATTTTTCTTCTAGATTTTCTTTGAAAGCTATTCTTGTTATTTTTAGCGAATTTTTATCAAGAAAAATTCGCTAATAGAGAGGTCACGATAAAAAGCTTTTGAAAAAATTTCCTCAGATGTGTGCGAATTTGGGTCCCTAGAACTCAAAACCAAGGTCTATTAAAATTTTATATATATATATATATATATATATATATATATATATATATATATATATATATATATATATATATATATATATATATATATATATATATATATATATATATATATATAGGTGTAGGTATCCGAGCGATAACTCAAAAAATACTAAACTGATTTCAATCAAACTTGGCAAAAATCTTCTTTGGGCGAAAAGCAAGGTCAGCCTTTATACTGAAGTTTTTCCGGTGGAAAGTCAGGGAAAACTTTTTGAAACCGCTATATTTTTGTGAGTATCGGCATAACTGGAATAAGACTTCACATGTGGCTATAAATAGTGCAAATAAACCTATGTTGTGAATTTTAAATAACTTGGTACACAATATTGATGCCCAGTCTCACAAAGCTCGATTTAATATTTAACGGCCGGTTAGTTAATCAAGGCTTCAGACGACCAATCACAGACTATGATTCGGGTTTTTACCTTAACACCCAAAAAGTTTAAAGCTGTGATTGGTCGTCTCAAGCCTTCATTAACTAACCAGCCGTTAAATATTTAATCGAGCTTTGTGAAACTAGGCATTAGACTTTTTTTTTCCAAATTAAAAATAAAATACCAAAGACATGCGTTGAGACGACTTCGTGGTTAAAGTCCAATGCCTGACAGACAGAGTAGTTAACTGCCACTCGTAGATTGATTCATACAAAAGGTACAGACCATACATCAACGGTAACCAAACTAAATATATACCAGGCAGAAAACATACCACCCGAACCAACAATCGTGAAATCTCGGCCGCAATTATGGAAAATGACATAGACGATTGTTATTTAACTGGGGGATTCAATCAATTATTAAAATACAGTATATTTGTAGCTGTATTAACGGACCCAAATACAGTTTTAGCGCAGCATAGATATATTATGCTGTCGCATAATATAGCAGAAATTTAAACAAAATCAAGCCAAGTCTCTATCAAAATTATTCTAAAATAGTTTCTTTTAACTTTAAGTTTAAACATAAGACGTCACATAAGACCCTAACAGTCGTGGGATGTGTTTCAATGGTAATTCTACTAACTGTAATTAATAATTATTACGTATACTTTGAATATAAGATCCCGGGCATTAAGTCGATCTAAAGTATGACGCAAATAAAAAGTTTGTTGACGTTTGCCTAGATGGCGCAGGGGGCATCGCCCTTGCCTCCTAAGCAGAAGGTTACGCGATCCAATCCAGCTCGATGAATGTAGGTTTTTTATGTTTATTTTGACATTTGGAGAAACGATAGTGCACAGATTTCATACGTTTTGAACAAGATCTCATTTTTGTTTAAAACGCCTAAATATGTTTGTCACCTTTTAGTCTGAAATTATAATTTTCTTATTGTTGATATTGAAAAAACCGGTTTGATTAGGTTGACTAAAACGAAATCATACTGGCGATTAATAAGGAAAAATAACTGCTACGTTTATAATTTGGCAGATACTTTACTTATCTCAATATGAATTGAGTTTCCTTCTGGAAATATTCTGTACGACTTTAGTGAAATTTGTAATACAAGTTTCTTTTAAAGAGCCTTACACTATCCACAGATATAGCAAAATTTAGTCATTAAGTTTCATAGAAAATTGAGTTTTGGACATTTTTCTCAAAAGGAGTTAGAACGCAAGATTTCTTTGATAATAGAGATATCGATGGTAACACTTTTGAAAGAATTCTTCAAATGTGCGCTTAGTAGAACATCTAAAATCGGTCCTCAAGGTCTGTGTAAGTTTAAGGTATTAACTTTAGTAATATGCCGTATAATAATAGTGTATAATTCTTATGAAAATTCGCCACTATAACGCAGTTGCTGCATACCGATTTTTTTTCTTTTCTTTATGACATCCTTGACATCAATATGTATGTATGTATGTATGTATGTATGTATGTATGTATGTATGTATGTATGTATGTATGTATGTATGTATGTATGTATGTATGTATGTATGTATGTATGCATGTATGTATGTATGTATTTATGTATTTATATATATATATATATATATATATATATATATATATATATATATATATATATATATATATATATAACAAATATAAATATTTTTCCACATTCTGGTGCCAAATAGCACAATTTCCAAGTAATTAAACTATCTTCTATTAACTGTGGCGAACATAGCTCAATTGTTCAATGGAGATTATGTTTACAGATATCATATACAGAGGTGTTCATAAATGTCATATACATATACAGGTGGTCCAGCAAAGCCTTCAAGTTCAATATCTCCGTTATTATTCCATAAAAAAATTTGCCACCAAAATTGCAGGTACTAATGTTAGCTACGTCGTGGGGATTTTCCTTCCCCTCTCGCGTGCATAAACCACAAGAAAAATGTCTTGTTCATACCCGCCACGGAAGTTACGGCACCTGGGGGAATAGGGGTGCTGTGCGGGGTAGGCAGGGTTTAGGGGGGATATGGCTTCAAGATGTGAAAAAGACAACTTTCAAGCCCGTTATCTTCGCATTTTCTGCTCATATTTCCTTTTTACTACCTACCCCGCCCAGCACCCCTATTCACTTCTGGTCCCGTAACTTCCTTGGGGGGTGTAAACAAGAAATGTTTCTTGGGGTTTGTCCATCCAGGGGGAGCCCTAGGCAGGTTTCTGAAAACAGTTTTTTGAAAAGCGCTCGGGAGCTAATCTGCAATTTTACCTTAATTTGTAGCTAGCATTAGTACCTGCAGTTTTTGTTCAAATTTTTTTTAAAGAATAATATTGAACTTGAACGCACTGTTGGACCATCCTGTATATGTACATGACATTTATGAATACCTATGTATATGATATTTATGGATTAGTAACAAAAATATCTCTAATAAAATTCTGGACGCAGCAAGTGCGTTATGGTAGTGAATTTTCATAAAAATGTTTTTAATAGCAAATATGTGTTTTTTTTCCAGAAAGCAGGCATCAAATTTGGTTACTAGTATAACCTATATAGTAAAAACAATGTGCCATGTTTTATCAAAATAACTTTATTGTTTGAAAACGTACAGAAATTTCCGAAAGTAAACTTAAAATGTAACCGAAAAAATCCGTTTCTTGGTCAACCTTATAGGTTAATAGCAAATTGAGCTTTTCAAATATTCATTCATTTAATCAAAATTCGCTACCATAACGCACTTGCTGCGTCCAGAATTTCTTAACTTACAAACATGCATTATATTTCGATGGAAAATGCAAAAACATAAGGCGTTTTCCACTAAAAAAATTATTATTTGTATCACCAACGACTTATGGGCCACCCTGCGATGCTGGCAATAATTTTTTAAGGTGTAGCTCAAGACACCGTATAATTAATGTATACAATATTTTTTCATATCTTGTATAATAACGGATATATTGAGCTTTATTGATTTTTTACGAAAATTCTACAAAAATTATATACCATTAAACGATAAACTCTATAGCTAAGGCTACTGCCAAGCATCAGAGAAAGGGTCTATTTGAAATGAATTTTCTGGAAATATTTTAGTAAAATGAAGGACAATAACGGTTGAAACTAAGACTTCAGGGTTTGTAAAACATTCTTCTTGAGACATTTTATTTCCATAGCCCGTATTAGATTCAAGTTATTTGCCTAAATGTTGCGAATTTTGACGTTTTAAATTGTCACTTTGACGTTTTGAGGAAAACCCCAATTTATTTTTCTTTAAATGTCTATATCTTTTTTGTCTTTTGACCTACAGAGCTAAATTTTGGTAGGCGCCTCACCTATAATGACATAAACCAGCGCACCAAATTTGGTTGCCCTTACTTTGTTAATTCCGGAGATATAATTTTTTTTTGAAGGAAAACTCAAAATTTTCCGGGAAAACCTGGGCCGATTTTCCTGACTAACGAACCTATCCAAGCTATTTGCAAAAGGAAGGTATTTACCAAATTTAATCAAAATCGGCCCATTATTTTTTGAGTTATCGGTGTGATACATATATATATATATATATATATATATATATATATATATATATATATATATATATATATATATATATATATATATATATATATAACATATAAAAATTGAAACTGACCCCGGATATGTGTTCTGGGGGGCCTAATTAGCGCTCATTTGAAGAAATTTTTTCAAAATTCAAAAGTAGGGATCTCCTCATTAGTGAATTTTTTTTAAGAAAATTCACTAATTACCGGAAAAGTTCCCAATGAAGTCTAGATCGATCTAATTGCGAAAGAGCATCTCCAATGTACAGTGGCGACGATAGTGACTGACAAAATTTCCACGTTCCCTGACACTATCCTCTGTCTAATAATACACACAGCCCCATGGCCCCCGGCTCAATAATTGCAGACAGTATGGAATACGTGTCCGATAGAACAACAGACTCTACTCGGACCTCTCTCATATTCTATTTGAAGCGCCCGGGATGTTCATTCTTAACGCCGGCAAAATCTATTTCTGCCACTAATTTCCCCCAAGGATTGAAGAGAGGCTTTAGAACCGTCCGGGAATCATTATTCCAGAGATGGATTTTCGAAACTCCGACGGCAGATATGTTTCGTGTTATCGTATGGAAGTGTCTCCGTGAAAGTCCTCTAGTGCTCGATTTAAATACATGGCCGCTCGTCTGAACATTGCGAGAGTTACAGCTTGCTATTTTAAAATGCGATTCGATGGAAAGGTGTGAAAAGGATGACAAATTTAATCCCGCGAAGGTGTTGTCAGATTTTCAGCTTTTTCACAGAACCGTTTTCAACTACGACTATGATAAATGATTCCAAATGTATTAAGAGCATGTTAAATAGTTGGATTCTTTGCGTACGAATTCGTTTTCTTTTAATGGTTTGAGGCTAGTGAGCTTCTAGGTGATAAAATATGACAAATTATTTAATCGCAATCGAAATAGCCGCAGTCTACTCCAAACAAGGTCTTTTTTCAAAATATATTTCAATAACACACCACGAGGGCTTACAGCCTAAATACTATCGTACCGTGGGTGTCGAAAAGGAGGAAATAGGCAACTTGTTAATTCTGGACTTGAAGGTTTGGAGGTTCGGAGGAGAAGGCAAAACATGTTCCGGCAAGGAATTTCACAACTTGGAACTCCTCGGGACAAAAGAGCGGGCATAACAAGATGTTCTATGTCTGGTGACCTGGACAGTAAAAGGGTGCATTCGCTCTGTTGCCCTGGTAGATCTGTTGGGGGCAGCAGGTGGAGGAACTATGGAAGAAAGCTCCTCTGAACAGTGCCCGTGCAGATATCTATAAAAGAGAGAGAGGTCACCAGCGGCCACCCCTTGGTGGGCAAGGGATGGCAGCCTTTGGGTGAGGGTAGGGTCACCGAAAAAAGCTCTCTTCTGAATAGAGTCCAGGATAGCGGGTGTAGAAGCGGCAACGGCACCCCAGATGTGGGAGCAGTATTCGAGGTTTGGCCTTATTTGCGAAGTATATAAGGTATAGAGATTAGCTGGTGAAAAGTATTTGCGAGGCCGGAAGAGGAAACCTAATTTCTTAGCAGCCGCTTCTGAAAGTGATGTGACATATTGGTGCCAATTGAGATTTCAATCCACAGAAATGACAACAAGTGAAAAGGACTCATTACTTTGAACAACTTGGTTGTTCATTGTGATGGGTCTAGGGCTGGTGTATCTCTTATGAGATAGAAAGCAAGACTGAGATTTGGTGGGGTTGAAGTGTACAAGATTTCTACTTCCCCGGTCTAATATTTTTTGAAGATCCACGGAGACAGAACCCTCCATGAGTCTGCGATCCTCATCCAATTGGGCTAAAGAGACAGGCTTAGAATATTGTATATTTGTGTGGATGGCGCTGTCGTCGGCGTAACTGTGAACTGGGTTGGATGTGCTAGAGAGGAGGTCATTGATGTGGAGAAGAAACAAAGTAAGGGCTAAAGCTGAACCTTGAGGAACCCCTGCATTAATTGGATACAGTTTGGAGGAATGGCCATCCCCGACAACAGAAATGCTCCAAACAAAAACAATAATGTGGCAAATGCGCTCAGTTCTTAGCACCTCACCACAGAATATTTTGTCCGTACACAGATAAACCGTCACCATTCAAAGATATGAAAGCAAGCCATACTTGTCTAATGTTTTTACATGTGTTTTCTTTTCTCAGAAAATTGAACCACGGCACACTTTTTCACTGACATTCAATGACCTGCTTAGCAACAGCTATGAAACTGCTTCTGACGTCCTAGAATATTTATACAATAACATACTTTCTCCTTATATAATGTAAATGGTTTAATTTTTCGTAATTCCATCCATCATAGCAAGAGTTTTAAAATATATCGTAGTTTTCATTGCAACCGCATCCACTAGTTTATTAACTGATGTAGTTTATTCAATTCTCGTTTAGTTTCCTTTCTTAATGTTATTTGCAAATAGTGTTTACTTCATGTTCAATTACAACTGCCTGTTATTGATAAGTGATATTAATAACGTAAGGCTAGATGCATTTTCACCACAATTAGAACCGCAGACCGGTTTCGCTCTAATTAGACCTCATCAGTACGCCATACTAATTGTAGCGAAAATACACCTATAAAATAATACGACTATGGTACGCATCCTTCCAACACTAAGTGAGATATAAGACACGAAGCACAATAGGTGGCGGCACGTGCTTCGCGTCTTATATCTCACTTAGTGTTGATATTAATAACCTTATTTTACTAGAAACTATTTCCGCTCTTAGTGAATTTTCATTAAGAAAATTCAGTAATAAGAGAGGTAAAAATGGTAAGACTTTCTGGAAAATTGTATCAAATGAGCGTGAATTAGGGTCCCTAAAACGCAAATCTAAGGTCTGTTTGAATTTGTATATGTTATATATATATATATATATATATATATATATATATATATATATATATATATATATATATATATATATATATATATATATATATATCCGAGCGATAACTCAACAATACTCAACTGATATGAACGAAACTTGGCACATATTGTACTAACCTCGAGGACGAGTTCGTAAATCAGCTATAACGGACATTTTCCCCCAAAAATATACAAAAATATTTCTGTAAGTACTAGAATAACTGGACTGAGACTTCACATGTGGCTAGAAATGATGTAAATAAACTTATGTTGTGAATTTTAAGTAATTTGGTTCACAATATTCAGAGTTTCTTCCAAATTAAAAATAAAATCGGAAAGACATGCGTGGAACTGACTTACTGGTTAAAATCCAATGCCTGGCAGACAGAGTAGTTAACCGTCACGCGTAGATTGATTTATACAACAGGTATAAACCATACATCAACGGTAACCAAACAAAATAAACAAGAGGCATAAAACATACTACTCGAACCAACAATCGTGAAATCTCGGCCACAAATATCGCAAATTATAGACGACATGAAATAAAAAATTTGCCAAGTGATTGTTTTTTTAACTGGGGGATTCAATCAATTTTTAAAATACACTATATTCGTAGCTTGATGAACGGCCCCAAATACAGTTTTAGACTGAAGGTGTAGCCTAATCTACTGGAAATGTAAACAAAATTAAGTAAAGTCTCTATAAGAATGATTTTAAAACAGTTTGTCCCTTTTTCTTTAAACCTAAAGATACGACGTCATCTAAGATCGAAACAGTCGTTGAATGTGTTTCACGTGACAATTCTATTAATTCCGTAATTAACTGTTACGTTTACTTTTAATATAATATAAAATATCACGGGACATGAAGCCGACTTCAAGTATCATGTCAACAAAACGTTAGTTGACGTATACTTAGATCGCTCAGTGGTAGCGTGCTTTTCTTCTACGCAGAAGGGTCCGAGATCGATTCCCGCTCGATGATTGTATGTTTTTTTTTTAATTTGACACTTGGAGAAACAATTGTCTGCAGATTGCATACGTTTAGAAGATCTTATTTTTGTTTAAAACGCCTGAATAACTTCGTCACCGTTGAGTCTGAAGTTATAATTTTCAGCAGACACTTTGTTATTGTTGATATTGAAAATACGGGTTGAATAGGTTGACCAAAACAAAATCCTTCAGGCGATTAATAAGGAAAAATAATTGCTACGCTCATAATTTGGCAGATGCTTTACTTTTCTAAATATCAATTAAGTTTCCTTCTCAAAAGCATTTATAACTTTAAATGAAATTTGTAATACAATTTTCTTTTAGACCTACACTCTCTATAAATATGGCAAAATTTAGTTCTTTAGCTTCATCAAAAATTGAGTTTTGGGCATTTTTCTCAAAAGGAATTAGAACGCAAGATTTTTTTGATAATAGAGAGATATCGATAGTAAAACTTTCGAAAAATTTCTTCAAATGTGCGCGTACTAGTAGCTCTAAAATCGACTTTTAGGTGTGCCTAGGTCTAAAGTATTCATTTTAGTAATATGCCGTATAATAAAAGTGTACAATTCTTATAAAAATTCACAACTATAACACACTTGCTGCGCCCAGAATTTTTTTTTAGCTTTACAGATAATTCGTTCTCAATGCGGTCGAGTCATAGTGTTATCAGATTAAATGAAACAAAATCTAATCTAATCCCAGGCACGTATACACCTTCAATTTATTAAAAGTAAATGTGTAATAAATACTCAACCTGACTATCGCTGTTTCCCGCAAGAAACTTGATTGGCAAGTATACTTGGTGGTTCTCCAATACCTTCCGAAGACATTTAACATTACAAGTGTTCCCAGGTGGCACCCAACAAGTACTAAGCGTGCCCGACCTTACATAACCTCGGTGATCGCACCAACGTACTCGATGCGGTGTGGTCGTTTTCGTGTCCTCAATTTATTACGAATCCTCATATAAGAATGTATAGTCGCAAAAACAAATATTTTCTCCAATAATAAACGTTTTGTTTTGACGTATTTCCGATTTTCAGCTACATATAAAAGCAATTACTAGGGCTTATGTTCTTCAAGGTTTACTTACGAAGTCCGACAGATTCGTTTCTGTATTAGGCTAACGTTTAAAAAATAAAATACCCCCCCAATCTTGAAGCGCTTGTTTGCCAGTTACATCCTCTCAAGTTTCTCAGCATCCTGCGTTGTTATTCTCCCATGATTTCTGTCTGGGAATTATCCACAAATTGGACTCGATGCTTGCGCTACTATTCATCCGGTGACGACGGACGAGGAAAAAAGACAAATTGAGACAACCAACGTGCACATCTTGTTACTAAAATGTCATGACGGTACGTAAAGGGCATTTATCTAAGCAGGGGCGATATCAGCCTCCTTTTTTACTGTAATTTCGTGTCCACATATCATACTTTAAGTGAGAACGATTGTCTAGGACTGACACGTTCGTAAATCTTCCCATAAAATAAATTATCCGGAAGGATTTCCATTATTAATCATCGCCAATTCACACGACCACAATTCATTGACTTCATTTCGATAAATAATATAAATAATATTTATTTTGCACAAAAGAAGTTTTCTAAGCTGTCTCATTTTAGGTCTAGTCATCGAAAAGTGACAACTAGTCCTAACACTGAATAAATTTATAAAACTTACCAAAATATTTAACATACAACCTACAAGGTAATGCACATAATCACTAAATAAAAAAATATCGGGACGCAGCAAGTGCGTTATGGTAGTGAATTTTTATTAAATGCTTCAAATTTGAATAACTCAATTTTCTATAAACTTAGAAAGTTTAATTTTGGTATGTAGTAAGGTCTTTCCTAAGGCAAGATATCCACCAAATTTGATTAAAATAACTTTGTAATTTTCGGAGAAACAAAATTTTTTCAAAAGAAAATTTAAAATTGGAATAACTCAATTTTCTATAAACTTAGAAAGTTGAATTTTAGTGCGTAGTAAGATCTCTCCCGAGGCAACATATATAGTAAATTTCATTAAAACAGCTTTGTTACTTTCGGAGAAAAACACATTTTTCGAAACAAAACTCAAATTTTTTCCGGAAAACCCCGTCCGATTTTTCTAGCTAACGAACTCATCCTGCCCATTAATAAAAGAAAGGCATTTGCCAAGTTTCATCGAAATCGATTAATTATTTTTTGAGTTTATCAGACGGATACATATATCTATATCTATATCTATATATATATATATATATATATATATATATATATATATATATATATATATATATATATATATATATATATATATATATATATATATATAAATTGAAACTGACCAACTGACCCCGGATATGGGTTCTAGGAGTCCTAGTTCGCGCTCATTTGAAAAAAAATTTGCGAAGTCTCACCATCGATACCTCTCTATTAGTGAATTTTTTAAATAAAAATTCACTAAAATGTTACCTTAGAGTATAAGCAAAGTACTAATTTATGACTTGTCTTAATTATCATACGTGAAACACAAGAGAACACGGGTGGGGAATAAAATCCGCAAACACACACAAGAATCTAACAAATTTATATTTGCAATGCTAATATAGCACTCCTAATAAAAGAAAACACTAGACCACGCAGAATTACATAGGTTCTGTTCAAGGTTGATAGATTAGATAGGTCGTGTAGTAACTCTCGACCAATAAGAAAGTGGAGCGGGAATACGTCACATGTATTCCCAATTTAAATCTAGTGGAATAATAGTGCATTGAATATTGAAATAAGACGGCATTTTTATGTTCGTCTTTCAAAGTTATGTTCTTTTTTAACTTAAAGCAAGATCAACTATTTTTATTAGGTTATATTTTTCACATAATAACAGAAAGTATAGAAATTTTAGGATATTAATCGATTTCAAATTAATGGATGCAATTAATTGGCTTCCTAAGTGAGTTGTGAACGTGTCGCCACCTAGTTGCGGAACCAAGTAGTATGTTGTCACGCCAGCTCCAAATAACACAACGTTTTAAAATATAGGGACAAAGTATGTAAGGCTAGATGCATTCTCACAACAATTAGAACCGTAGACCGGTTTCGCTCTCATTAGAGCTCGTCAGTACGACATACTAATTGCTGCGAAA
Organism: Tillus elongatus; assembly: GCA_964006375.1. Lineage (NCBI taxonomy): Eukaryota > Metazoa > Arthropoda > Insecta > Coleoptera > Cleridae > Tillus > Tillus elongatus. The sequence continues at coordinate 171,676,896 of OZ023265.1, read as the reverse complement.
ATACACCTATAAAGCAATACGTGTCGCCACCTAGTTGCGGAACCAAGTAGTACCAAGTACTGGCGAGCTCTAATTAGAGCGAAACCGGTCTACGGTTCTAATTGTTGTGAGAATGCATCTAGCCTTACATACTTTGTCCCTATATTAGGGTAGAAATGGGTCAGGCTAGCAATTTACTAAATTGTTAGTTGGTTGTATACAGTCACTATTTTTTTTAAACTTTGTGTTATTTGGAGCTGGCGTGACAACATACTACTTGGTTTCGCAACTAGGTGGCGACACGTTCACCACTCACATAGTGTTGGAAGGGTGGCTACCATAGCCGTATTGCTTTATAGGTGTATTTTCGCAGCAATTAGTATGCCGTACTGACGAGCTCTAATTAGAGCGAAACCGGTCTACGGTTCTAATTGTTGTGAGAATGCATCTAGCCTTACATAATTGGTTTACCTTGAAAAGGATTTAAAAAAAACTATTATTTCTGAAATTATAAATTCATAATGCCTCAAATTGGACAGCACGTTTTTCTTCTAAACCACAACCTAGGTTTTTAGTTTTTTTTAATAGTTTAAGTATTTTACTGGATATTGCTCAATTATTAACATGCACCTAATTACAATTATAAAATTATTTAAATTTATAATACTTAGGTAGGTATGTATTTTTACACATACAAAATAGTAGATTTTGTAATTTTTACAATAAATTTCTAAGCAAAAAAAAACTCAGACAGCTTATATTTAATTTTAAAATAATAGTAAATTTTGCCAGCCCAATAAGTAAATTATCAATATATAATAATACTTGGTGATTTTCAGATGAGCTCACGGAGGGCTTTTAGAAAAAATTTCAGAAACGTGCTTAGAACCCACCTTGGATGCATAAAACACAAGAAATGTTTCTTGCAAACAACCCTCAAAAAATTACGGGACCAGGAGTGTTGCTGGAGAATAAGAAACGAAAAATGCCAAAAAACAGCTTGGCCGCATCTATACTCCATTATTATTATACAATTCTGCAGTAACACCTCCTTAAAATCATGTTTAACCCGCACAGAACCCCTATTCGCCTCAGGTCCAGTACCTTTCTTGTGGGTTGTTCCCAAGAAATTTTTCTTGTGGTTTATGCATTGAAGGTGGTTGTATGCATGCAGTGGTGGAAGGAAAACCCCCTGGACGAAGCACCCACCCTCGTACCAGTCCCATTCTTCCCCTTCTGCATGCTTTGCCCTCAATGCATAAACCACAAGAAAAAATTCTTGTGAACAACCCCCAAGAAAGTTACGGGACCTGATCTGTGCGGAATAAAAAAAAATTTAAGGAGGTGTAGCTGCAAAATGGGATAAAGGCAGCGTATATAGGTACAGCTAAGTTGGGTTTTTTACATTTTCGCTTATACTTCTTTTTATCTTCTTCCCCACCAAGCACCCCTTTCACTCCTGGTACTTGGGGGTTGTTTGTAGGACATTTGTCTCGTGATTTATGCATCCAAGTGGGGTTCTAAGCATATTTCTGATTTTTTTAAAATAAAAACCCTCCGTGAGCTGCAAATATACCTAATACTTTTATTTCGACTGATTTGGAAAAAAAAGAAGGAAAGTTTATCCCCACGTGTCATTGCCCTTTTAGAATTATGTTTGTACATTAATACACTACAAACAACTCCACCAAAACTATATATATATATATATATATATATATATATATATATATATATATATATATATATATATATATATATATATATATATATATATATATATATATATAGGTTTATGTATCCAACCGATAACTCAAAAAATAATTAACCGATTTGGATGAAACTCGGCAAGTACCTTTCTTTTATAAATGCATTGGATGAGTTCGTTAGCCAGGAAAATCGGACAAGGTTTTCCGGGAAAATTTTGAGTTTTCTTTCGAGAAAAAAAAATTGTCTCCGAAAAACAAAGCTATTTTAATGAAATTTGGTGGATATGTTGCCTTGGGGAAGACCTTACTCTTACTACATACCAAAATTCAACTATCTGGGCTTATAGAAAGTTGAGTTATTCAAATTTGAAACATTTAACGAAAATTCACTACAATAACGCACTAGCTGCGTCCCGAACTTTTTTCATTAAACACATATCTACATTTATGGCGATGCACGGATTTAATTCTTGAATACAAAAATAATATTGAATAAATAGCGCTCAACTCGTAATACCGTTGATTCCCTGAGCAGTTATGTTTAAAACACAACACCTCAAAAAATAAGATATTGTCTTTAAGACAATAGTTTCGATTTAACTGCTGTTTCGTACAAAACAAACATTAATATAAATCCCCAACTAATTGTAGTATTCGAAAATTTTTAAGCAAAGTTACAGACAATGTCTAATAAATGTTATTTAAAACACCAAAACACAATCTGAAACTATAGGTGTTATTCCCATTTAAAATACACATAACGTATTACCCTCATATCGCGTCTCTCCCCCCTCAGAGTTGCCAGACAACCTGTCTAATCTATAAACCTTGGTGTTTCCGTCCACTACAGAAATTATTATTTTTTAGATCCGGAGAGAGAAGCACTGAAAGCCTAGCCGACTCGCATTCTTCTTTGATAACTTCGGAATCGTCACCGTACATCACGAAACGCCGAAGAGCATCGACGTTCCACGAAGGCGACACCAGAGACGACAGTCCTTCACCAAGGTGGAGAAAAAGAGGTTCCAGTTTCCACGAGACGCGTGCTTCCGAACTATCAAACGACAGCAGGTCACTGGAACCGTTGGAAAACATATCGTGTCCTTTGCCACCTCCTTGCACGTGTCCGTACTTTGGTGACAAAAACGTAGATAAGTCGCCGCCCCCTAAACCAGCAGAAGTGAAGATTATATCAAGCGATAAGCTAGCGACCGAAGGAAGTAACCTGACTGTGGACGATAAAGCTATATCGCCATCGCTGTCGCCCGTCAAAAGATCAATGCTAAGTAGAAGTAGGGGAGGTAGTGGGGACTCTTCCCCAAACAATGTAGTCGTCACGTGGGAGCCAAATAGAAGATCACACAGAAGAGGTGAGTCAAATTAATTTTTTTGTCCAAGTAACAAATTACGTGGAAAAATTTAGAGGCATTATTGTATTAGTGGTCTACCTAGATAAGTTCTTTCTCTTTTAACCATGAAATTTCAAACAGTTTTTAAAAATAAAGTAAAAATAGCTTTGACTGGATAGAACCTGGTATGTAAGCGCTAAAATTTCCTGGCCTGACTATGAAAGAAATGACGTAGACTCGCAATTAAACTTTATTTTATGGTCACCCTAATATCAGCACTTGCTGCATCGTTTTAGCAACAATTCGATACCCCTAACAAAATATTCTTTCGGTTTGTCCTCAAACTGCAGCTTCCACCTCTTCGTCGTCACTGAAATGACGCCCGCGAAAGTTCCCTTTTCAAATTTCAAAGTAGGTAATAGTCATTAGGGGGTCATATCTGGATTATACGGAGCGCGATTAATTTGTTCACGACTTGCGGCTTGCGAAATTCCATCAGTCTGCACGGGTGCATTGTCATTGAGCAAACGCACGCCTATGGTCAGTTTCCCACGTATTTTCTCGCGAATATTTTGTCATAATTCGTGCAGAAGTGTTGCATAGTATGCCCCGTTGACTGTGGTGTTGCGTGTTTTTAAAGTATAGGAGAAAAATATCCTTACAATCCCAAAAAAATCGTAGCAATCACTTTTATTGCCGACTGACAGCCTTGAACTTTCTTGGCGGTGCTTCTTTTTCACGCCTCCATTTCATCGACTCCCTTTTGCACAAGCGATCATAGTAGAGAACTGTAGTTTCATCCCCTGTGACAATTGTCTGCAACACGTCGACAGAGTTTTCTCCACAGGTGTCCAAAAAGGACCAGGCACATTCAATACGACGCACAGTGGGTCAGAATCGGCATTTTTCGGAAAAAATCCTGTATCACAAAATGTTCGAATATTTCACTTATATGTTGTTGTTTTTGGTACATGGTAATGGTAGTACGTATCTTTTAGCATAATATATATTTTAAATCTACCATCTAAAAATGTTAAGAAAAACAAATACCAAGTACTAGACCATCCTCTATTCAGATCTTATAAAACACCTAAATTGACATCTAAAAACTTTATCAATTGTTTTTTCCTCACAGAACAATTACTTGATCCTTCTAAGGCGCATCGAAAACGAAACAGACCAGCCCAGAGAAATTTATTTAAAAGAAACGCTGAAACACGTCAATTTTAATATTGAGGGGGACATGTTTTGACATAAAACTCAACTTTGTCACATCAACCCCTTAAGGGTGGTGATAACAACTCTTATATTTTAAACAGGGAACATGGGTCGAGTGTTACATCATTTGAAAGCTCTTTCTTTTCTGAATTCAGCACACTAATTTTTTTGGAAGTTTTATCAACTCGTTTAAAAACTATTCACAGTTGAAGATGCAAAAACGCATTTCACTCATTCCGATAAGAAATGTGCTGATAGTCAATGTTTTGTTGTTTTGTAAACAGAAAATTGACTATCAGAACATTTCTTATCGGAATGAGAGAAATGCGATTTGTTATTTCAATTTATCGGTCGGTTTGATACTTGATAGTACTACCGAAAATTAATTTCACAATGGTGTATTCTGTAGAAGAAAGAGTTGAAATAATTAGTCTTTTTTCAAAATCGATGACTGTGCCAACCGTACCGCAAATTTGTTTGATGAACAACATCCGAACAGACATGTTAACAGAAAATACATTTTGGAGTTAGTTGCAAAGTTTCGACAGAGTGGTTCAGTAGCCAACAAAAAACGGGATCCTGAACGTTAATTTCCGGTTAGAAATGAGACTACTGAGATTAAAGTTTTAGGACAAATTGCTGCAGATCCAACTTTGAGCACGAGAAAATTGGCCACTGTTTCAAACATCAAAAGAAGAACTACTCAACTAAATGAAGATGATTAGGATCGGCGGCTGGAGTTTTGTGAAGTTATGACTGCACGAATAGCTGATAACGGGAACTTTCTGTTCAATATCTGTTTTTCAGACGAGTGTACGTTTTTATTAAACTCTACAGTCAATCGTCATAATTGTGGTTATTGGGTAGATAATAATCCAAGAAATTTTCACGAAGTCCACACTCAAACTCCACAGAAATTGAATGTCTGGACTGACATTTTTGGAGACCGTTTAATTGGACCAATTTTTCTTGATGGCAATTTGAGTGGCAAAACGTATTTGGAGTTACTAGAAGATATCGTTTACCCTCCACTAATTGACATTGTTGAAAATGATGATCGCTATCAAGAAAATCAATTAGTGTTTCAACAAGATGGAGCTCCTCCGCATTTTTCACAACGTGTTAGGGAGTTTTTGAAACAGAGAGTTTCCAGAGCAATGGATTGAGCGTAGAGGTGCTATTGAGTGGCCCCCTAGATCACTGGATTTAACTCCTTTAGACTTCTTTCTATGGGGCCATTTAAAGAGTAGAATTTTCGCAACAGAACCAGAGTCCTTGGAAAAATTACGTCGACGCATTGTTGAAGAATGCCGTCTAATAACTCCACAAATGCTCCAGAATGTCAGAGGTCGTTTTAAACAAAATTTGTACTTTTGTATGGAAGCTGGTGGTCAACAATTTGAACACTTACTTAACTGAATAAACATTTTTGTACGTTTGGTTTTGTTTTTTAGTTGTTTTAATGACTAATTAGTGCATTTCTTATCACAATGAATGAAATACGTTCTTGCAAATCCAACTGTGAATAATTTTTAAACAAGTTGATAAAACATCCAAAAAAATTAGTGTGCTGAATTCAGAAAAAAAAAGAGCTTTCAAATGATGTAACACTCGTCCCATGTTCCCTATTTAAAATATAAGGATTGTTATCACCACCCTTAAGGGGCTGATGTGACAAAGTTGAGTTTTATGTCAAAACATGTCCCCCTCAATATTAAAATTGACGTGTTTCAGCGTTTCTTAAAAAAAAATCTCTGGACGCAAATTGGTCTGTTTCGTTTTCAATGCGCCAGCCTGTATGTATGTATGTATGTATATATATATATATATATATATATATATATATATATATATATATATATATATATATATATATATATATATATATATATATATATATATATATATATATATATATATATATATATATATATATATATATATATATATATATATATACTGTTAATTCCAATAATGTGTCGTACTGATAGTGTACAATTCTTATGAAAATTCACTACGATAATGCACTTGCTGCGTCTCGAATTTATTATTACATTCAAAATATTTAGATAAAAAACTTCGAAAAATGTTCTCTTTATATCTGGATTTAGAACACATTTTAATATTGTGAGCTAGGAACCTAGCTCTTCTGTTAAGTATGGTGCGTTCTCTACCTCCAGGAACAGGACAGAGAACGGCTTTAAAGAACGGCCTCAAGAGCTGGAGTCCGAAACGGCGTCACAAAGGGCGTAGAAAACTGGGTGAAAAACCAACGGGGCCAAAAACAAACGGGGTGACTCATCAGCCGTGCTGCCTTCTTTCACTACTTGTCTAGATGTTAATGACATGATGTTTCAATACTGAATTTTTAGTAAGAAGAGAGCACGTCTAGTGATGAGCGCTTCTCAACAATCACCCTGTATATTGCAATATTTTATTTAATTCTATTTGTTAAAAGCTCCCTCTACTGAATTATCCTCATTTTAGTAACTGTGTAAAGCTATGTAAAATGCTTTCGTTCTTGTGTTCTAAGATTACTTCAGTCCTATGTTTGGGATAGAAAATGGCTCTCAGACCTGTCTGGGTTGGATTTTAATTTCCCGTATAAAATAGATATGTTTGTAAACTGACGTTTTTTTTCTTACAGGCTCCAGTTTTGGCAATACCAAAACATCCCTCCTGAACGCCGGTAACCAGAGGACGCCCCTTCTCTTACGTCGATCAGCAACGTTGCGTCAAAACGGTCACAGCGGTGCCACATTGGTCGACAGAAACAAGAATCCGTCATCCCCGTGCCTCCTTCAAAGATACAACTACAACACTACTGGAAGCCGCAGCGTACGGTCACACCACAGCCGAAACTCCAGCGTCATATCAAGAAATTCCAGCAGGCACGGCCGCATCATCCGCCTGGAACAAAAAGCCACCAAAGTCCTCGGTGTGGTGTTCTTTACTTTTGTGATACTGTGGGCACCATTTTTTATATTGAACCTTTTACCCACCTTCTGTAATGAATGTGATAAAAATTTAGACAACTGGGTGATCCAACTAGTGACCTGGTTGGGTTACGCCAGTTCCATGGTGAACCCCATTTTCTACACAATCTTCAACAAGGTCTTTCGGCAAGCCTTTAAGAAAGTGCTGACGTGTAAATATAGGAAAACCGTGTGGAGGCCTCACAGATGACAAGTGCGCATCGCTAATGCTAGGAAAGCTCTGCACAGTGAAAAACAGTGTTAAATTGGTGTTGACGCCTACTGGTTAACTTGTGTAATAAGTGTTTATAAGTGAATATGTTGAAAAGTGTTTAATAGCTTTATTACAAGAGAATCAAAGTATATCTTTGATTAAAAAAAAAACTTTAAAAATATTATAAGTATTAGTTATGTGATAAAAAAAAAGAAACGATAGCTCGCTGAACGTTCCGACTTCAAGTTTTCTATAAGTGCATCTCTCAAATATTCGAATGGTACTAAGCCTCCCTCGATCCTCTACTATTAAACTCATAGCTATAAGATTGTTAAAAAATTGTTGAAAACGTAGATATTTCCAATTGTTTCTTGTTCAAAAATTGAAACATATACAGTATACCCTGGATTATTCCTGTGCGGATTATCCTTGCTAAAAAATTGATGAAAATTTCAAATCAGGAATAGACCGAAATTTCATTTTTTTTTATTTCCCGCTCGCACAACTATAATAAACACTACTGAAAACCAACGACCATTTAAGTACGGATCTGTCTATTATAATTACAACGTTGCAAAAATCTCAAGAAAATAAAACTATGAAATTCGTTAGAACCTGTAGTGTAGTAGTATGTATGTAGAAGGAGAATGAACTGTCACAGATTGCTTATTGTGTTGTGATGAAGTCTTATTTATCTCCGCACGTGCCACTACAATAGGAACGCTGAGAAGAATCCATATCCGGGAATGTTTATGTTAACATTATACATTTTAATTTCCTCTATATTTCCACACTTGATCTCATTCGAGATTGCATCGGCGGAAAGGAACAAGATACACATTTCCTGAGGAAGGCACAGCTGTTTAACATTCTGTTTTTCAATTATCCTTGTTGACGATTCCCACTATTATCCCGGATAATCTAGAGTATACTGTACCTCGTTTAAACCTAAACATTGATCTGAAATACCAATATGGTAGTAGTCAATTACAATCCGAACAGAAACTGGGGTTTGCAAAAATTATAATGAGTTAAAATTAGAGTCTCATAAAAACGTTGGAATAATCATTTTCGTAAAATTTAAGAGTCAATTACAGGTAGAGCTATATTTTTTCTGTCACTACCATTTCTTTAAACCAAGACTAGGCTATCCCAAAGCTAACTGCACTGAATTCTTGTGATATAAAATAATAAGTACTTAGTGTTAAGAAATTCTAGGTTCAGACGATGAACCAAGAAATGGGGAAAAAATGCTTCTATAGTACATAATATGTACGTAACATATATATGTATTAAGAAATGTTTATATGTTGTGTATAACTTAGAATATAGGGTAACAATTCAAAATGTACATTTCAAATTTGTAGAACTATGACTAAAACATATAATTTTTTCAGTGTCGAAATAAATATGTTTAATAACCATTTTTGCTGTCTTATCTTTAACCTATATCAAGAAATAAATTTAACGGGTCTATTTTAAAATATTTGGGCATAAGTATTATTGCTCAGAATAAGAGTGAAAAAATATTTTTACTGTCAGTGCAGTGGAAACTTCTTTTAGAACAAATTTACCGTCACAAGCTTTCACATTTACGGGCCCCATTTCTGCCATTTTTAGGGCCTAGAGCGCTATACAGTGTGTCCCAAACTGGATGGGAATGTATTCCTATCTCCGTTATTATTGGAGATAGGGAGACGGTTAACTTAGCAATGTTTTGTAGAATTTCATGCTAGTTCCAAATATGACTTGTATTTTGCCCTGCCTCTTTTCGTTTTCGAGTTATTTTGAAGAAACCAAAATTTGTCATTTCTTTTTTCTTCAATATTTAAGTAGGAGTCGATCCGACATGTCTAAGACTTGCACATTATCAGGACACTTTCTACAGAGTAGCCTTTTTGTGTTATTCTCAACTTTGGATTGTCATTTGTTTTTGAGCTACAGGTATCAACGTTTGTTTGTATTATGGCAGCCATATTGGATTTTTTGCTCATGTGATAGCCTGTGAAAAGAGCTTTCCAATTATGTACAATATGCTTGAGAAATCTTGTAATTACACTGACAATTTTGAGAAAAACCGTTTTGAGGATAGTAGGCTATGAAATCCAATACCAGAAAACAAATGACAAAAAAGAAGTAGGCCATGGAGTCTAACAACACTTCTACTTTTAACATAATTTTCCGTAATGATTCACGATAAAAAATATTGTGATTTAATTTACAATACTTAATTAGGTAATAATGCTAGGTAATATTATGTGAAACAGTTTAATAACGAAATCCGGCAATAACAAATAGAAACTTAAACTCCACAAAACAACACAATTAGAAACGGAACTCAACAAATAATAAAATAGAAAAATAAAAATACACTAAATAGAAAATTGTTCAATATGGCCATCGTTTTGTTCAATGCACTTTATACACCTCTTTGAATCATGCCTGCAAACTCTGGTGAGGGTGTTTTGGTTAAGATGATTTATAGCTTCCGTGATTCTGTTTCGTAATTCATAGATATTTTGTGGTGGATCGAATTTATACACATCATTCTTCAGAGTACCCCAAAAATAAAAATCTATGGGTGTTATATCAGGATTTCGAGCACACCAATGAACCGGCCCATTGTTACAAATGATACTATTATTAAAATTTTGGTACAAAAATTCTTTGACGATCCTAGCATTGTAAGCTGGACAACCGTCTTGTTGGTACCAAATCTCGTCTAAATTATCATGATATCTTCTAATTGTTGGTAAGATATCATTTCTCAATAGATTAAGATACCTTTCCCCAGTTAAATTATTTTCAAAAAAAGAACGTACCAACAATGAAGTTACCTGATTTTTTTAAAATTAACTGTCTAGTCTACAAATAAAAATAAGTTTTTTACCTAATAAACCGCACCAAACATTAATACCAAATCTGTCTTGCAATCGTCCTTCTTCCTTTAGATGGGGATTTTTATTCGCGCAATAATGCATATTATGGCGATTATACACTACAAATTGTAAATCTGGATTCATCAGTCCATATTATTTTCAAATGAAAATTTTTATCTTGCTGACATTGTCCTTGATACCATCTGCAGAATTGAAGTCGCTTAGGGTAATCGTAAACATTTAAGCCTTGTACGATTGTAGGTTTGTATGGATGGTAATGACTTTGTTTTAATACACAGTGTACCGTACTTTTTGGAACGTCAATTTCCTCACCATAAAACCGAACAGATTGCGGAGGGTTTTCGTTTAAAACCTGTAAGACGGCATTATTTCTTTCTTCATTTCTAGGCATTGGTAGTTTCTTTGCGCGGAAGCTACCGTCGTGCAATAGATTGGTCAATATCCTGCGAAATATTTTAGTGTTGGGTTGTTGTCTTTCTGGGTAGTTGTTTTGATATGAATTTGCAGCTGCCTCAGTATTTCGGTTGGAACGAATATAACATTCCAACATGTCAAAATATTCTTCATTACTGAAGATATTGTTGAATAATATTTAAAATAAACAGAAACAAACTATTTAGTACAAAATTTTAAGCAACGTGTTAAATACACCTCAAATTGTTCAGATGATTAAGCATGACAGTATTCTTAATTGTCGCGATAGTGTTATACACATCGCAACCATTCTTCTGCTGTTTTTCAGTTGACTTACGTTTAAAAATTAAACAATTTTCAAAGGTGTCTTCGTAGATCATTATTCTGCTTTTTATTGAGTTCTGTTAGTAAAGTTAGTTATTTACTAGGTTTACCAATTTAATTAAATTATAACAATTTTTTAGGATAATGCTGTAATGTAAAATATCCTTTGTAATAATAGGTCGATTCATTGGTGTGTTCAAAGTTCCAATTTTTTTTCGTGAATCGTTACGGAAAATCATGTTAAAAGTAGAAGTCTATTGTTAGACTCCATGGCCTACTGCTTTTTGAACACTTTTTTTTGTCATTTGTTTTCTGGTATTGGATTTAATAACCTACTATCCTCAAAACGGTCATTCTCGAAATTGTCAGTGCAATTACAAGATTTATCAATCGTGTTGTACATCATTGGAAAGCTCTTTTCACAGGCTATTACATGCGCAAAAAATCCAGTGTGGCAGCCATAATAAATGACAATCCAAATTAGAGAATAGCACAAAACGATTACTCTGTAAAAGGTGTCCTGATAATGTGCAAGTCTTAGACACGTCAGATCAACGCCTACTTAGATATTGAAAAAAAAAAGAAATCAACAATTTTTTTTTCAAAATAACCCGAAAACGAAGAGGCAGGGCAAAATACAAGTCATATTTGGAACGAGCATGAAATTCTACAAAACATTGCTAATTTAACCGTCTCCCTATCTCTAATAATAACGGAGGTAGCAATACATTCCCATCCAGTTTGGGACACACTGTAGACGTGTCAAATTTTAACTAGAGTCAACCCGAAAGCTAGTCGCTCTTGTGTACAGTGTACCTTATGGGCGTTTCCCATCTTCTTACTAATCTTTGATTCTGTGGTAATGTTATTTATTGTCAATAATTGTCAATTGAAAATTTAGCCTCAAATTTAGGTTTTAGACATGATACAATTACTAGAGAGATGATGCGTCTACTTATTTTTACGAAACTGTTGTTTTTATTAGATTTTATAAATGTATTTTATGATTTTTGTGTGCATACAGTTTTTTAATGATCAGAATATTACTGTGACATGATGATGAAATCAAGTTTATGACTGTTGACGCGCTCTAAATAACTTCTCATCTACTCAAGTTTGTGTTGCCACAATGTATTAATTAAATACCCCCTTAATTATATTTATCTTGTGCTTATCTATGCAATAAAAAAATAGAAAAGAAATGAAAATACAAGTGAACTTATTTAATTTAGTGCTGTATTCTATATTATCTGAAAAAGACATTATAGGCGACGAAATGGAATGTAATTTTGGTAAACTTGCAGGAGGGTTTAAAAAAATTTTGTTTTAGAAACATGCTTAGAACCCCCTTGGATGCACAAGCCACAATACAAATTTATTGCGAACAACCCCCAAGAAAATTAAGGTATCAAGAAGGAATATGGGTGCTGGGCAGGTAGGGAATATGGGTGGAAAATGCTGGAAAAAAAACCATTGGACTTTCAAAAGATGCGTTTTTCACATTTTGCAGCAATACCCCCTTTAAATCCTGTCTACCCCGCACAGCACCTATATTCCCCCAAATTTTTGTATAAGTATTTATGTTAGAGATAATGTTTTTGCTTGCCCTTTCTATCTTATTCATTACTGTTCCTAATTAAATAAAGTATTTTTTTGTAACTTCTAATATAAGGCTAAATCACTATTAAATTATATATTATTCTTATGAAAATTCACTACCATAACGAACCAGCTGCATCCCGAACATTTAGGTTTTTATTTTCAATGTACCCTCTTTACCTTATAGCGAATTTTTTTTTAATTCGCTAATGAGGAGATCTGTGTGTGTGTGTGTGTGTATATATATATATATATATATATATATATATATATATATATATATATATATATATATATATATATATATATATATATATATATATATATATATATATATATATGTTCAGAAAGATTTCCGCGGACTTTAATGTGAGACATACTCGGTTCTCGGGTTGAACCACGTCCAGAATTTATGAAAACTCGACGTTTCGGATCCTGTTTTGGAGCCATGTTCAAGGAAATATGTAAGGACACTCTAAGGCCTCAATCTGCCTACTCCTTATAGTTGGTGGACAAAGGTGGGTAAAGGAAATATGTAAGGACACTCTAAGGCATCAATCTGCCTACTCCTTAGAGTGGTGGACGAAGGTGGGTAAAGGAAATATGTGAGGTCTTAGAGTGTCCTTACATATTTCCTTTACCCACCGTTTTTGGATTTTTTAGCGAAATATGATGCGTTTGTAAGAAAAAATCTGGACGCACTAAGTGCGTTTTGATAGCGAATTTTCGGTAAATTTGCAGTTTAGCTCCCGAACGCTTTTCAAAAAACTGTTTTCAGAAACCTGCCTAGGGCCTCCTGGATTCATAAACCCCAAGAAAAATTTCTTGTTCACACCCCCAAGAAAGTTACGGGACCAGGAGTGAGTAGGGGTGGTGGGCGGGGTAGGTAGTAAAAAGGAAATATGAGCAGAAAATGCGAAGAAAACAATCTTTTGAAAAGCGTTCAGGAGCTAATCTGCAAATTTACCGAATTTTCATTAAATCCCTCAAATTTCAATAACTCACTTTGCTATTAACGTAAGCTTTGTTGGTTAGAAAACCAACATTTAAGTTTATTTTCGGGAAATTTTTGTATATTTTCAAACCATAAGTAATTTTGATAAAATATAGTACATTGTTTCTACTACATAGGCTATACCGGTAATCAGATTGATGCCTGCTCGCATTTGCTATTAAAAACATTTTAATGGAAATTCACTTCCATAACACACTTGCTGCATCCAGATTTTTTTTAAATGTTTATATATTTTCAAACAATAAAGTTATTTCGATGAAATATGATACATTGTCTCTACTATATAGGCAACCAAGTTTGATGCCTGCTTTCATCAAAGAGACATTTGCTATTAAATTATTATTTTTTAATTCGCTACCATAACGCACTTGCTGCGTCCCGACTTTTGATATAATAAATTTCCCCAAGTTTAAAAATACTGGCTACAGCAGTATTTATTCCCCCAACAGAATACATCACAAACCACGCAGGCGCTTGTGGAAGTAACTACAGTAACCAATTTAAAATACGTCCCACGCTGTAAGCAACATAAAAGATTACGAAGTACCCAAATCAGGAGTCATATCCGGAGAAATAATACATCACGGACCGGTGAACCAAAAAAAAAAAAGAATATTATTAAGAGAGGGTTGTGTTTGAATGCCCCTAATATGCCAGTAAGAGAATTAAACAAACAACTTAAAGAGATTTCCCAGTGGGATTCCTGACGAGTAATAACCGGGGCACTTTTGCATAAAACCAGAGTAGCGAAAGGAGGTAAAAAGATGTTCGTTAAATCGCTGCCAACCGGCGACGGGAGACACTCAAGAGAAGGGTAAACTCCAGCCTTCAAATCCGCGAGGCTGAAAAGGAAAGAAATGCAATTTATAAGAGACGGGGCGATTAATTTTTCCTCCAACCGCACGTGTTTCCAGAGATTAATCAGTAACGCAGGGGATATAAAGAGGTTTTTGTTAGAAAAGCGAGCGTAAATAAAACGAAGTGTATCCTTGGAATCAGAATAAGTTACCAGGATTCAATCACACACAAATTATGACAAATGAAATCGACCACTGGTGGTGCATTATAGTAATGGAATTATGAGACAACTTATTATTTTCTCATTTTTCTGTAGAAATGTAGGCCTCTATTTCGTTACTTTTGTTTTAGGAATGCGAGGGCACATACCTATATAGTAGTGATGGGAAAAACGGTTATTTTCTGTTAACAGTTGGAGCCGTTAACGTTATTGAATAATAACCGTTACAAATAACGGCTTCAGTTATTTTAAACTGGATAGTCGATCGATAGTATCCTACATTCCCAAAGCTGTGAGCGAGAGCGAGCACACTAGTATAAATGCATTGTATTTTTACACCGTTATTTCACGTAGTGTATAAATCTCAAATTTTGTCGATATGAAAAGGAAACAGAGGGTTAAGAAATTATAATAAGCGTGTCGTAAATCTTTTGCCACTCTAAAGTAAAACTTTTAGAAATCAGAAAGGAGTCTTATATTAGTATTTACTTAGATGTTTTAGGAATTATAAACTAGTCGTTTCTAACAAATTTATTTTATGGGGGTCTTTACGTAAATGTCAATGCCACAGCAAGAATCAATAAATATCATTATTTATCACGTCTTGGGACGTTAGACGTTAGAACTTTTATTGCTACACAGGGAGTGATTCTAAGAACTCCATAACATAACGCAGCTCATAAAATTTCGGTAAAGAAATTTGCCTTTATTCTGTACATATGGTTTGTTATTACATTATGCTTTTATTCTTTCTCTATCTCTAATTACATTTTCGGTTCACTGGTCATCTTTATCAGTTCACTTTTAAAAACTGTGCAAACAACAACCAACAGTATAAAAAATTGAGTTTGAGTTTAGGTTTTAAAAAAAATTGGAAGGTATATAGTATTAATTGTTTATTTACTCATTTTAATATTCGTTGTTTTAAAATTAGTTTTAAAAATTTCAAAGGGCTGTAACTTGGAGGAGAAGGGGTTTCAAGAAAAACTTAATAAAAAGACACCCCTTATTTTTCGCCAAAGAACACCCTGTAAAAATAAATGTATGTAGATATTAAAAAATGTTGTATCATTATATTTTTTATCAATTTGATAACTATTATCAGACAAACGAAAATGACGTGTTAACTATTTTCTTAGGTAATGTATATAAATTTAAATAAATAACTACTTTAATTTCACGTGAAATAACCCTATTTTGCGTTGTCTATAGTCAAAGTAATAACACGTTTTTACAGAAATTCATCTTTTCACCCAACATCTTTTATTATTAAATATTTGGCTTTACATACTAGTGGGAAACTCAACTGTTTCAAAAATAACAGCTTCTCAGTTTAACAGAATAACTCTGTGTAGTAGTGTCCGTATGCCGTATCCCCATCAACTACCGGTTAAAGTTAAAATTAAAATTAAACCGTTTTATTGTACCGAAGATCGTACGTCCCTAAAGCTGTGAGCGAGAGCGAGCACACTAGCATAAATAACAATGTTATGAAGTACAGTCCGCTCTATACTGTATACCCATAGATATTTAGCATTCCCAATCTCAAAGCTATTCATCCCGTTAATTGGTTAAATAACAGTTGCCGATGAAAACCGATGTTTATTCATCGAACCTAGTTGCAGTGGAACTGAAACAGACACGACTCCGAATTCTAGTTTAGTGTAAAAAGCGTTATTTTTTAAGCTGCTATTTATATAAGTCCATAACTGGTGGTTACCATTACGGCACGGTAACCGTTTAAAAATAACTGACAGTTAAATAACGACCCATCACTACTATATAGCTTAGTTTAAAGTATGGAAACATCTGAATATCTCACAAACGGAAACGATAAATAAAAACAAGATTTAAACACATGTTGCAAGGTTGCCATAGTTGCATATTTTCACGTTACGACAAAACATACAGGTTGGTCCTGAAAAGTGTAGTGACTGCAATGATTGCTTTTTTAAACGGAACACTCTGTATATTATATCATTTTATGAATCCTTCCGAACTCTAGATTAACTTTGTTATAAGGTATCCTATGCCCAAATTCTATGGTTACGCAGATACCGGCACTTTAATTATTGCATTACATGTATTGATAAAACTATTGGTAACACATAAATATCTTATGCATTGAAAACAACAAATAAAAATATTTTCAGGGGTATTGTAGGGTTGCCACTAAAAGATATAATAGGTGGTAATGAAAAGCGTAGCCAGTAAGCCTCAAAATGTTTATTCTAGTATTACAACTTAAATCCTATTAATAAAAATAATCAAGATTTAAAGAAATAAAGAAAAATAACCAAACAAATGCTAAAGTTAATGTTCAAAGTGACATTTACGATTTACGATTTAACAGTATTCAAGTCTTTTACAAAATTGTCCAATTGAATCACATAAATATGTTTGTGGTATCAGATTTATCTCTTCCAAAATAGGATCTTGTCAAGTTTGTAAATCAAGTGGTATATTTTTGGAAACTTTATTTTTAAGGTATCCCCAGAAGAAAAAAGACCGGTGACTGGGCGGCCATTCTATCGCTCCCCGACGTACTATCATCCATCTCTGTGGAAACACTGTATCTAGATAGATATGTATAGTCCGGGTGTAATGAGAGGAAGCACCATCTTGTTGATACCATATGTCATCAGAAGGTAACATGGGATTGCTTGGATTGGGAAATATGGCTGCTAGAGCTGGAACAATATTATTTCTTTCTTAACAGATCCAGATATTTGTCACCATTTAAATTACCTTCTATAAAAAAGGTCCGATTATGTGATTATTAATAATCCCCGCCCAAACATTTATTTTCTGCGACCACTGCGTGTGTCTATCCCTCATTCAACGGGGATTACATCTAGACCAAATCCGGCAATTATGTCTATTTACTTCTCCGTTGAGGCAAAACGTTGCCTCGTCAGAAAATACATTTTTTCAGATTAACATCAAAGTTCCTTCTTTTTTCAACTATTTCACAAAAGTGCAATTTGTTGTCTGGTTCATCTTTTTTAAAATATATTTCAACAACACACCACGAGGGCTTATAGCCTAAATACTATCGTACCGTGGATGTCGACAAGAAGGAAAGAGGCAACTTGTTAATTCTGGACTTGAAGGTTTGGAGGTTCGGAGGAGAAGGAAAAACATGTGCCAGCAAGGACTTCCACAACTTGGAAGACCTCGGGACAAAAGAGCGGGCATAACAACATGTTCTATGTCTGGTGACCTGGACAGTAATAGGGTGCATTCGCTCTGTTCCCTGGTCTGTTGGGGGCAGCAGGTGGAGGAACTATGGAAGAAAGTTCCTCTGAGCAGTGCCCATATATATATATATATATATATATATATATATATATATATATATATATATATATATATATATATATATATATATATATATATATATATGAGAGAGAGAGAGAGAGAGAGGAAGCTCCTCTGCGCAATGCCCGTGCAGATATATATAAAAGAAAGAGAGGTCACCAACGGTACGTCGGTGGGCAAGGGATGGCAGCCTTTGGGCGAGGATAGGGTCACCGATGAGACGAGTTTCTGAATGGAGTCCAGAATAGCGAGTGTAGAAGCGGCAGCGGCACCCCAGATGTGGAAGCAGTATTCGAGGTTTGACCTTATTTGTGAAGTATATAAGGTATAGAGATTAGCTGGTGAAAAGTATTTGCGAGCCCGGAAGAATTTCTTAACAGCCGCTTCTGCAATTGATGTGACATGTTGGTGCCAATTGAGATTTTGATCCACAGAAATGACAACAAGTGAAAAGGACTCATTACTTTGAATAACTTGGTTGTTCATTGTAATGGGTCTAGGGCTGGTGTATCTCTTGTGAGAAAGAAAGCAAGACTTAGTTTTGGTAAAGTTGAATTGTACAAGATTCCTACTTCCCCAGTCTAATATTTTTTTGGAGATCCACAAAGACAGAACCCTCCATGAGTCTGCGATCCTCATCTAATTGGGCTAAAGAGACAGGGTTAGAATATTGTATATTTGAGTGGAGGGTGCTGTCATCCGCGTAACTGTGAGCTAGGTTGGATGTGCTAGAGAGGAGGTCATTGATGTGGAGAAGAAACAAAGTAGGAGCTAAAGCTGAACCTTGAGGGACTCCTGCATTAATTGGATACAGTTTAGAGGAATGGCCATCCACGACAACAGAAATGCTCCGGTTGGAGAGTAAATTTGCTGTCCAGGTACAGAGTTTTGGTGGTAGGCCATAGGCCGGAAATTTATTAAGCAGCGTTGCGTGCCAGACCTGGTCGAATGCTTTGTATATGTCTAGAGCGACAATCTGGGATTCACCGTGTAGTTCCATAGACTTGTTCCAAGAATGGGTGACAGGAAGGGAGGTTCCCATGGCTTTGCTATTTTCTTAGATACAAAAATTTTCCTAAAGGAAAACCAAAATGTTCAACTTCAAATTTTCCTGGCCAACGGACTTATGCAAGCCACCAATTCTCCGAATGGAAACCCAAAATTACCCCGGAAAACTTTTCCTGGGTAACGAATCTATCCAAACCACACTTACAAAAAGAAGGTACCTGCCAACTTTCATCAAAATTAGCTCATTATTTTTAGTGAATTTTTATTTTTAAAAAAATCACTAATAGAGAGGTATCGATGGTGAGACTTTGTAAAAATTATTTCAAATGAGCGCAAACTATGATACCTAGAACCCAGATCCGTGGTCAGTATATATATATATATATATATATATATATATATATATATATATATATATATATATATATATATATATATATATATATATATATACGTATTAAGTTTTTGTGACGGTAATAGTGTTATTTATCAAAAAATTGTGGGAAAGCCGACAGTTGCAAAATAAAACTCTTTATTATATGCCGAGCTTTCGGAAAAATTTATTCCTTTCTCAAGGCTACAACATGGAAAGAAAAAAGTTTACAATTTACACAGGAAAAATATAAAAGTTGAAAATAATTACATATAACGTGAATTCTACTAAACTAATTATTCAATAACAAACATGAAAAAAACAGTCGAAAAGTGCCAAACTGACATATAAAGCAAACTATTGTCTAATTAGACAATATATTGATATTGTTTTTTTTTATTGTCATAATTACATTTTTTAATGTATATATATATATATATATATATATATATATATATATATATATATATATATATATATATATATATATATATATATATATATATATATATATATATATATATATATATATATATATATATTATATGAGGTCGCCGGATATATGTTACGAAAATTCATGAAAATTCAACAACAATCAGATTTCTTTGTCTGAAAAGATATGGACAAAAGTCAGCGTAAATAATTTTAACCGTTATGGTTAAAACTTTCGGGCATAATCATAAAGCAAACATTGTAGGGAATAATAAAAGGCGCTATGTAATGAAATAAAACTTCAATAAGAAAGAAAAGACCAAACTCCAGAAAAGAAAACTTTTTACTGTCTTACTTGCAATAAAAACGAGATCACGTTCTGGAATTTACCTACTAAAACTAGCGGCTCCTAGAAAGCGTTTCTGGCATGAAAACTTAACTTTAATTCCAACAATATCTCAAATACGTGGTGCACCCATTCTTGCATACTTAATAGCATTTTACTGCCCTTATTTCTCTTTACAGAGAACAGCGCTAAAAGATCGCTGATTTTACTAATGAACTCGATGTCAGCCGGACAGTGTGTATCTTTAACACTACTTTCAATTAAATTGTATAGTGTAATTCGTAACTCTAATTAATGTTTTGTTTCATTTGTTAACAAATCAAACCAAAAACGTCTGGATGCAATAAGTGTGTTATCGTAGCGAATTTTCATAAAAATATTTCAAATCATGGAATTCTTTTTTTTTTTCCATTAAATGCTTATAACTTTTTATTCGTTTAACTTGAGAGATCTGAAATTAACTGGTGTAATTCTTAACTTTTAAGGCGTTAATTCTCAAATCAGCTTTTGTACTAAATTAAATCCAAACTATTTTTTTATAATTAATGACCAAATCATATATATATATATATATATATATATATATATATATATATATATATATATATATATATATATATATATATATATATATATATGAGCCAACTCAGTACATACTACATAACAACTAATTATTTGCCTGTTTTAGCTGAAATATCATCAGCATATAAAATAGTTCAACCATAGCTAATATGCTTAGGTAAGTAATTCATAAAACTACGAAATATCAGTGGACCCAAAACTGATCATTGAGGAACACCCAAATTATGTATATTTTCCTATTATAAATGTAGTAAGTAGGCCACTGCAGAATGTTACCACACAACCTAGTAGCAAAAATCTTAACACATGGCTTACCCAATAGTATCAAACGCCCTAGACAGGTCAAAATATTGCTATATAGTATACTAATATAGTATATTATTATTATTATTATTATTATTATTATCGTTCTTTGTCCACACTTGAGCCGATTTTCCAAAAAATTCGCTACAATAACGCACTTGCTGCGTCCCGAATTTTTCTTTTTTCTTTCGTTAATGTTATGTATTACGTAGAGTAAATCCTAGCTTAACATGTTAAAATACGCCAATACCGCAAAGTATTTGAATTTGATTAAACTGAAATCCTTATTTAGAGACACATTTGCGAAATAGGTATTTATTTGTATATAGTAAAAGTTCTGTATTATAGAAAAAAGTTACTGAAATTTACCTAAAAGAAGAAAAATATAGTAAAATGATTATTTAACCAAAAAGGTAACTTGTTCTCAGCCGGTCACCCATCCAATTACTCACCGCGCCCGTAGTTGCTTAACTTCAATGCACGAGCCTATGTACTCAACGCGGTATTGCTGTTTCCTGTTGACATTATTTTAGGGATCTTAGTAAAGCGCTGCATTTACTAAAAACTACGGCCAAATCGTCAGAGAATGGGTCTATTTGAAATGAATTTTCTGCAAATATTTTAGTAAAACTAAGGACAATGGTGGTTGAAGCTGTAACTTAAGGCTGTGTAAAACACATTTATCATGAAATTTGATTTACACAGACCGTCTTTGTTTCAGGTTCTCCGTCTAAAAATTGCAAATTTTGATGTTTCTAATCGCGACTCTTTAAAGAAGAAAAACTATAAAACATTTTTAAGTAATTTTCCTGCTATTTATTGAACCTTTCGCGTCAAGAAAACCTAATCTTTGTATTCTCTGTATTATACAATAGATCTTGTTATCCACACAAAATATTTTGCTTTTGTGCATTTCTCTGGTCATCAGTGGCACCCAAAATATTTTTTAAACGTCTATAATTTTTTGCTCTCAACCTAGAGATCTGAATTTTGGCATGTAGTGCAAGTTTAATAGTGTAAACCTAAGTGTCAAATTTGGTTGCCATAGATTTGTTATTTTCGGAGATACAAAAATTTTCCGAAAGAAAACCAAAAATTTTCCAGGAAAAACTGGTCTGATTTTCCTGGCTAACCAACCTATTCAAGCCACTTGCAAAAGGAAGGCACCTACCAAATTTGATCAAAATCGGTCCATTATTTTTTGAGTTATCGGTACGATATATATATATATATATATATATATATATATATATATATATATATATATATATATATATATATATATATATATAAACACGGATCTCGTCAATAGTGTTGTTTTTTTAAAATAAAATTCACTAAACCAATATTGTATTTAGATCTGTATTCTGCAACTTTTCTTTTGAACGGTCTTGTGTGTTTTATAATTATTTTAGTTTTGCTTTTATGTGTTATTTAAGGAAAAAAATTCCTAATTGTTTGATTGTATGTGTTATGTTATTTTTATTGTAGACGTACATAAACCTCCATGCGTCATTCAGGTGACATTGTAAATAAACATTATACATAAAAAACTATTAGGGGTTATTCTATCTGCAGAAATTAAAAACTGCAATTATTTCCAGGATCTACGTATGATAACAAAACTAAATTTCAACGATTATCTGAACAAATTAACTTTTCTTGAAAGCCTGGTCGTCAGCCCACTTTAAAAAAAATTCCCTGCAGTTCGTGTTTATGCAGATTGTGTTTTGATTAAAATGGATTTCGGAAAATTATATTTCCCTTATAATTTGCATTAACGTAGCTTATCAGAGTCGTTAATTAAGGCCAGAGTTAATTAAATATCACCCCGACACTTCCGTGTCAAAGGGATATCAGCTTCCGCAAAGGACACAGCTGATAGAATAAGATGAAACTAAATATTTCTAAGCTATGTCCCGCTCTGTCGTCCTCGGATTCAATTATTAATGTCTTAATTCTCGGGAAATTATACCGATGACGTCGGCTTTTCTCTGTAGTTAGTTTGCGGATACATTATAGATTTGAATTTAATCTCAAATTATTCTGTAAACTTTAGTTTAAATCAGAAACTTTGGGATGACTAATAGAACTAAACCGAACAGTTTAAGATCATTGAAACAAAAACATTTAGTATTAAAAAAAGTTCGGGGCGCAGAAAGTGCGTTATGGTAGTGAATTTTCATTAAAATGTTTTAATAGCAAATATGTGTGTTTTTTTTCCAGAAAGCAGGCATTAAATTTGATTACCAGTATAACATATACAGTAAAAACAATGTGCCATGTTTCATCAAAATAACTTTATTGTTTGAAAACGTACAAAAATTTTCGAAAGTAAACTTAATGTGTAACCGAAAAAATCCGTTTTTTGGTCAACCTTATAGGTTAATAGCAAATTGAGCTTTTCAAATATGAAGCATTTAATCAAAATTCGCTACCATAACGCACTTGCTGCGTCCAGAATTTCTTAACTTACAAACATCCATTATATTTCAATAGAAAATGCAAAAACATAAGGCGTTTTCGACGAAAAAAAGATTATTTGTATCACCAACGACTTATGGGCCATCCTGTGATTGTAGAAATAATTTTTTAAGATGTAGCTCAAGACACCCTATAATTAATGTATACAATATTTTTTCATATATTGTATAATAACAGATATATTGACCTTTATTGATTTTTTACGAAAATTCGACAAAAATTATATACCATTAAAGGATAAACTCTAAAGCTAAGGCTACTGCCAAGCATAAGAGAAAGGGTCTATTTAAAATGAATTTTCTGGAAACATTTTAGTAAAATCAAGGACATTGACGGTTGAAACTAAGACTTCATGGTTTGTAAAACATTCTTCTTGAGACATTTTCTTTTTCTTTGCCTAAATGTTGCGAATTTTGACGTTTTAAATTGTCACTTTGACGTTTTGAGGAAAACCCCAATTTATTTTTCTTTAAATGCCCATAACTTTTATGTCTCTCGACCTACAGAGCTAAATTTTGATGGGCAGCTCACCTATAACGGTATAAACCAGCGTACCCCTGCCCTTACTTTGTTAATTCCGGAAATATAAATTTTTTTTTTGAAAGAAAACACAAAATTTTCCGGGAAAACCTGGGCCGATTTTCCTGACTAACGAACTTATCCAAGCCATTTGCAAAAGGAAGTTATTCACCAAATTTAATCAAAATCGGCCGATTATTTTTTGAGTTATCGGTATATATATATATATATATATATATATATATATATATATATATATATATATATATATATATATATATATATATATATATATAAACTTATAAAAATTGAAACTGACCCCGGATGTGTGTTCTGGGGGGCCTAATTAGCGCTCATTTGAAGAATTTTTTCAAAATTTAAAAGTCGGGATCTCTTCATTAGTGATTTTTTTTTAAAGAAAATTCACTAAAAGAAAGAGAGAAAGAAAGAGATATAGGGAGATATGTCAGAGATACGTATTTCGACAACGAAGTTGTGGTCATGAGTAGCTGTCGATAAAAAGTGTTAAACGATATAATACGTTAAATTTAGATAAACAAAGAAATCGATTTACACTGTTTTATTGTATGTATAATATAGTATAAATAAAAAAGTGTGGACGCAGCAAGTGTGTTATGGTAGTGAATTTTCATAAACATGTTTTTAGTGGCAGATGTCTTTTTTTAATGAAAGCAGGCATGAAATTTGATTAGATATTTTTTACACAAAGTTCTGCTAAAATAATACTTAGAATTCAAATTATATACCTAATCTGTAATTAAAATTGAGAATAAAATAATTTGTTTGAACGGAAATCCATTAAAAACTTATTTTCGGCGAATTTCGTTTAAAAAATGTTCCAATTGAATAATTTTTCATACAAAAATTCTCACGTGTTTCTTCAAAGAAAATTCATTAAATTCATTTTTAAGAAAATTCGCTATTAAAGGAACATTTTGTACAAGGAAATTCGCTAATAAAAATAAATAAAATAAATTTAAAAAACTGGTCGGATTTTCCTAGCCTACCAACCATTTCAAGTTATTTACCCACCTACTAAAATATAATTTTTCACAAAAACTTTTTGGGCGACACAACAAAAATTTCATGAAAATTTGCAAACAATTTTTCAAGAAAATCCGTAAATATTTTATTTATAATAACCTATTAAACATTTATCATTAATTACCAAAATTATACAAAAAAAAAAACAGCTTACAAAAAATGATTTCTGCGAAGCACAAAAAAAATCTGCGAAAACGGGCTAAATATCTTTTTACGCAAAATTTTGCAAATAGAATACATAAAATTCGAATTATATACCTAATATGTAATTATAATTGAAGATAAAATAATTTGTTTGCACGAAAATCCATTAAAACCTTATTTTCGATGAATTTCGTTTAAAAAATGTTCCATCAATTGTATCATTTTTCATACAAAAATTCGCAACAAGGTGTCTTAAAAAAAAATTCATTAAAATCATTTATAAGAAAATTTGCTATTAAAGGAACATTTGTACAAGAAAATTAACTAATATAAATAGAAATAAACTAAATAAATAAAAAAAATATTCTAAATGTGATCTAACTACAGAACTAGATCATTTTTCTGTGGCTTCACATAGAAAAGTCTTTTGCCTGTGAATGCTGTAAAAATGAAATCCGGTTGTAGAGAAGGAAACAACCTCTTCTCGTGTCATAAATCTCCACGTCTATGTTAACTGTGGCACGGTTTTACCAACTAAGGGCAACAACAGCTACTATTAAACTTGAATTAAAAGTGCTTATCTTTCCTTTTCAACAGTCGCTAAAAAAATTATTGGAATTACACAATCTGATCAGATAACGTTAAAATGGAATCAAAGACGAAAAAAAGTTAAAAGAGAAAGTCAGTCAACGGTGAGATTTGAACCCGCGTCCCTTCGCTCAGTAGGCAGGCATCCTAATCGTTACACCATAATGGTCTTCAGTTATTTATTTGTAATATGTAAGGTCTTTAGAGGCAGATTTTGCAGTTCTTTTAACAAATGGGAAGAGTAGCATAAATATAGAACATTCTAATACGCAATTTATGCAATATTCTCCATTCATAAATCGCAATAGTTATACAAATTTTCACGTTTCAAATCTCCAGTTTGACATTTACAGGAGAAAAATTACAAAATTCTCATAGTAATATTTCTGGTACTTCTTGAATTTTCTGCGCCATGAAAAGATAAACGTTGTCTGCAATATTTAATAGATTTTGTTTAACACATACAATATTTTCGTATTCCGTCTTCTCTGACTTTTAGTGGCACTAAAATTTTGCTTCATTAGGTACCTATAACTTTTTTCCTTTCAACATAGAGACCTAAATTTTGGTCAGAGTTTAATTTGTACAACATAAACCAGCTTCCAAATGTGGTTGCCATAGCTTTGTTATTTCCGGAGATATGAATTTTTTCCAGAAGAAAACCTATAATTTTTCCGGAAAAACTGGTCCGATTTTCCTGGCCCTTTATTTTTAAGTTGTCGATGTGATACTTTTTTCAAAATGTAACAGTTAACTCAAAAATAAAGGGCCAGGAATCTCTGACCAGTTTTTCCGGAAAAACTATATGTTTTCTTCTGTTTGTGTGTGTGTATATATATATATATATATATATATATATATATATATATATATATATATATATATATATATATATATATATATATATATATATATATATATATATATATATATATATATATATATATATATATATATATATACATATATATATATAAACATGTAAAAAATGAAACTGACCCCGGATGTGTTCTAGAGAGCCTAGTGTGCGCTCATTTGAAGAAATTTTTCAAAATTCAAAAATCGAGATCTCATTAGTGAATTTTTTTAAGAAAATTCACTAAAAAAATGTGTAAATCAATTTGTTTGTTTTTCTAAGTTGACAATGGATTTACATCAAGTATCGGCCTCCCACAATATCATATACGTTAAATTATTAGATATCCTTTTTAATAACAACGAATCGAAACACATATGAAATCAAATATTTACACAATTTGCTTTTTACGAAATTCGGCACGCTAATTAACATTTCCATAGGATATGGGTTAGGTGTTCGAGGAAAGTTTCAAGTTAACATAAATAATCTAAACCTTATGACCCCTATCAACACCTACGCTAACATCCTGCGGCACACACATCGACCCTTACAAAGATTTTCAACCAGAAAAATATTGCAATGCTTAAGCCGTGAAAAGCGGTAATTCCCCGAAAATCCGGCTACATCGCAGATTTATACGCTGGTCTTAAATTGCCTGCAACGTGACGGACCGCTCTTAAACTCTTGCTCCTTCACACGCATTAAGCTTCGTACAGACATTAGAACAACCATTTGTGGCAAAATGGACCATCTGGTTAATTTAAATCTGTTTAACCCTCTACTGGTGACGTGGAGTCTGTCAGACTCCCGGCATGATGTTTTTTTGTGATTCCCCGAATTCTACAGTGATTGACCCCCACCTCTCAGTACATTCAGTCGATATCTACGGGTTCTACTGGTGACGATTCAGTATCAACAGAGCCATATTAACTGTGGTATCGGGGCTCAACTTATCAGAAGAGTCTGAGCGGCTCCAGGTCACCGAGTGTGTAATAATTTCGCTCATTTCGCGCATACCGTTTAGCGACTTCTCACAATGGATAACATGCCAGGGAGTTGGGATACTGTGAAATTTGGAGATCAAAACTCTTACAGTGCATTAATGAACTGGGGGGCTATCTGATCTAATAGTCTGTTAGTAGGCGCAATAACTTGCGAACGAATTGAGATATCATCTTCAAATTTGGTATCCAAATAGCACCCGACAACAGCACGCTTCGATTTGTTTTTCGGTAAGACAGCTTCGGAGGGTAGGGGATAAATAAGGGGTAATTTGGTGAAAACTGACATTTTTCCAATAAAACTCGAGTAATATAACGTTTCAAAAGTTTATGGATACAGGAAGACAAATATTTTCCTTGTGGTCAAGTCATGGGCCCTCTCATTCCATGAGAATGTCTTTTTTTAATTTCAATAACACATCACGAGGGCTCACAGACTAAATACTATCGTACCGTGGGTGTCGACAAGAAGGAAAGAGGCAACTTGTTAATTCTGGACTTGAAGGTTTGGAGGTTCGGAGGAGAAGAAAAACATGTGCCGTCAAGGAATTCCACAACTTGGAAGTCCTCGGGACAAAAGAGCGGGCATAACAACATGTTTTATGTCTGGTGACCTGGACAGTGAAAGGGTGCATTCGCTCCGTTCCCCTAGTAGATCTGTTGGGGGCAGCAGGTGGAGGAACTATGGAAGAAATCTCCTCTGAGCAGTGCCTGTGCAGATATCTATAAAAGAGAGAGAGAGAGAGAGAGAGAGAGAGAGAGAGAGAGTCCGCCAACGGCACGTCGGTGGGCAAGGGATGGCAGCCTTTGGGTGAGGGGGTAGGGTCACCGATAAGACGCATAGCTCTCTTATGAATGGAGTCCAGGATAACGAGTGTAGAAGCGGCAGCGGCACCCCAGATATGGGACCAGTATTCGATGTTTGGCCTTATATATATAGAGAGAGATTAGCTGGTGAAAAGTATTTGCGAGCCCGGAAGAGGAAACCTAATTTCTTAGCAGCCGCTTCTGCAATTGATGTGACATGTTGGTGCCAATTGAGATTTTGATCCACAGAAATACCAATAAGTGAAAATGACTCATTACTTTGAATAACTTGGTTGTTCATTGTGATGGGTCTAGGGCTGGTGTATCTCTTATGAGATAGAAAGCAATACTGAGATTTGGTGGAGTTGAATTGTACAAGATTTCTACTTCCCCAGTCTAATATTTTTTGGAGTTCAGAAGGGTTTGCTGCCGTTTTTTTTTGTCGGCACAATTTTTAACTCACCTTAAATTGTAAATAAAAAGACGTGGTGTAGGATTTAAATGTTTTGTATTTGCACTCGCTTTGAAAATTTCTGAAATGCTTCCAAAGTATCATCGATACATATTTTCTAACTTTTTTGTCCCTAATACTTGGATTTCACCATTATTGCGCATAATGGTAAATGTAAAAAAGGACTTCAAAAGAGGATCGCGATGGCAAAGCAAGCATTTGAAAGACAAAATATTTTCTCGTTGATAAGTATTTTAATTTGCACTTGAAGAAGTGCATTAGGTCGTATGATTATACATCACAACGCAACCATTATAATGTATGCGCTTTGCATCCTTTCTTGGGTACGGGTTGTACTCGAGCAGTTTTCCAGTTACTAGGGAATATGCCTCTATTGTAAGATGTCTGAAACAAACGAGTCAGGACAGGAGCAAGTACTGGTGCGCATTTTTTGAGAACAATTGCTGGGATCTCGTCAAGGCCAGAGGCTTTCCCGGTATTAAGGAAAGAGAGCATATTTCGTACCTTTTTAGTTTTGAAAATGATATCCGTCACTTTATGCGCGCCATTGGGGACTGTTGGTGGTTGAACATTTGGAGGTGGGTTGAGAGTAGAATTGCCGACGAACAACGAGGCAAAAAGTTCAGCCTTGCCCAGGGCGGTAGAAACAATTTCATCCCCTGAAACAAGAGGTGGGAACGTGCTCTTGCAGAAATTAGTACCAATAGATTTAACAAGAGTCCAGAAGGGTTTGCTGCCGCTTTTTTGTCGGCACAATTTTCAATTCATCTTAAGTTGTAAATAAAAAGAGGTGGTCTAGGATTTAAATGTTTTGTATTTGTAAATGTTTTCAAAGTATCATCGATACATATTTTCTAACTTTTTTGTCCCTAACATTTGGATCTCACCATTATTGCGCATAATGGTCAATGTAGAAAAGGACTTCAAAAGAGGATCGCGATGGCAAAGCAAGCATTTGAAAGGCAAAATATTTTCTGGTTGATAAGTATTTTAATTTGTACTTGAAGAAGCACATTAGGTCGTATGATTATACATCACAACGCAACCATTATGCTGTATGGGGCGCAAAGCTAGACTTTAAATAAGCAAAACCTAAAGAGACTAAAGGCATTTGAAAGGTGGTCCTCGAAGAAACTGGCAGAAATAATACACCGATAGAAACGCGAATAGAAGTATCCTAGAAGCGCTGAGAAATGAAAGATGCAGAAAATAATTGAGAAGAGGGGGGCAAAATTTTTTTGGATATATTCTGAGACCGAATTGCGTTCTGGCAACATTATCTGAAGGGTACATCCTTGAAAAAAGGCTACAATGTAATGAAAAGAGCTGCTAGATTATGATGACGCTGATTTTGGCTAATCCTATCTACTAAGTTGAAGTGAATTAAAAAGCCACTGAACATGACGTTAGTTCTTACACATATACTTTACTGTCATCAAATAACTCATTAAATAAAAACCATGCCAAACTCTACAGAAAGTTTTCTGTACGATTTGCTTGCTCTATTACGGCGTTCGCCTTTTGTGTTCCTGGATTAGAGAACAAAAACAAATATTTATCATCGGAAGTCGCTTTATGGTTTTTCAAAATATTCTCCATGAAGACCAACACACTTTTGCATGTGTATGAACCAATTTTATAAGCACTTTTTCCACTCCGATTGGGGTGTCTCCAAAACATGCATTTTGAACGCATCGACCGCTTCTTCGGGTGTCGAGAAACGTTTACCTCGCAATTTATTTTTGATGTTCGTAAATAAAAAGAAGTCATTGGATGTCAAGTCAGGACTATGCGGTGGATGGTTCATCAAATAGACGTTTTGAGTACTCAAAAAGTCACTAGATCGAGTCGATGTGTAACAGCTCGCATTATTTTGGTGGGGAATGATCCGTCTTCAGTGGTTGGTTTTCCTTATTTCTCCGAAGACTTGTGACAAACAAATCGTTGTGTTCCATTCAGAATTGACCATTCTCCGTTGCACCACCGGTACGGTTATTTTTTCTGAAAAGAACAGGCGACCATTTGCTTAGAAGTGCTTCGAGCACGAACGACTTTTGTTGGGTTTGTCTCGCCTTGGACATCCCTTACAGTCGACTGCTGCATACCTTCTGGCCCGTACGCATAGATCCACGATTAGTCACCTGCCACAATATCATACACGTGTTTTGAAACACCGCGATCGAATTTTTTGGCCATTTCTTGCGACCAATTGACACGAGCTTGTTTTGGGGGATTGTCAAATTTTGTCCAGGCATAACTTAATCTCACGGTTAGTCCCATGATGGTCTTGCAGTATCAGTTTACGCACCACATCCATGTTTTTCTGAACAACAACCTATTTTGGACGACCTTCACGAAATTTATCCTTGAGCGAAATACGCCCACAAATTAATCCGGTAAATTATCGATATACACTGCTCCTTGATGGTGCATCATCCTCAGAAGTCAAATTGAGTTAAGCGATGCACTATTGTTGAGTTAATCCACGTCAAAAGTTGTAAAAAATAATCGCACGAAAATGTTCACTATTCAATTCTATTTTTTGGTCCATATGAACTTTTCAAGTTACTGTAAACAACACAGATAGCACTCTACGTCAAAACGTTTCGAGTAAATATAACGTCAAAATGTCAATCTTTAGGATAGCTACGTCAGTTGGTAGATGGCAGCACTCGTGTGCAATCTCTAAATATAAGAGGCAACCCTCGTATTAGCCAGAGTACTTTTAGTGAATAAAACATTACATTACATTATTAGTTTTCAGGACATCGCTGATAGGCTATAATAATTGTGAAAATAATCCAACTTTAACCAGTCATACATATTATAATTAAAAGGTTGTCTTTGGGATGAATTTGTGTAATTAACTTTACCGAGAAGTGTGAAATTTCCAAGCACGTGTTGCGATAAAAGTGATAAATTAAAATAGACGGTTTCGTCAGTTAAATTATCCGGTCACGTAGCAGGATGAATCATTTATCAGGCTGACGAGTTGTTTCATCAGGAAATTTCTCTGAAAAGTTTCTCAGCCCTTCGCAGTTCCTTACAGTAATAAGGATATTAAAGGGGTTATTAATAAAATATGGGTGCAATATTCATTTTATGAGTAGCAAAGTGAAAAAAGTGCTAATTGCCCTAAATCTTACAGCCAAAAGTGAAAATAGACTTCATTAATCATTAACGGCTTGATTGTTAACTTAACGCCCGAAATAGTAATAAAACGTTAATATACCCTTAATGCACACTTAGTTACTAGTTTTTACAATGACAAATCAATGCTTAAAAGTTCGGGACGCAGCAAGTGCGTTATGGTAGTCAATTTTTATTAAATGCGTCAAATTTGAACAACTCAATTTTCTATAGACTTAAAAAGTTGCATTTTCGTATATGGTAAGGCATTTCCCAAGGCAACATATCCACCAAATTTCATTAAAATAACCTTGTAATTTTCGGGAGAAAAAATGTTTTTGAAAGAATATCCAAATTTGAATAACTCAATTTTCTATTAACTTAGAAAGTTGAATTTTGGTATGTAGTAAGGTTTTTTCCAAGGCAAGATATCCATCAAATTTCATTAAATAGGTTTGTAAGTTTCAGAGAAAAAATTTTTTTTTTCAAAAGGACACTAAAATTTTCCCGGAAAACCTTGTCCGTATAATTTTTATCAATGAATATATAATAATAATAATAATAATAATTTTCCTGGCTAACTCATTCAAGCCATTAATAAAAGAAATGCACTTCATCGAAATAGGATAATTATTTTTTGAGTTATCGGTTGGATACATACATACATACATACATACGTACATATATATACATACATACATACTTATATATATATATATATATATATATATATATATATATATATATATATATATATATATATATATGAGGTGTGTGAAGCTTCGAAATTTCGAACCGAACCCGAACTCGAACCGAACCTTCGGTCGAAAATATGTTCGCACTAGCGATGTTGAAGTAGTTCGAAGTTCGAAATATGCAATTCTTCAAAATAGTTCGAACTTCGTTGGTCAAAAATACTTCGAAATTTAACTTTACAGACATTGAATGTTGCCAAAGGTAGCGAAGTTGCGGCCCCTTTAACTCGGTAGCGACGCTTTAAACTCGTTATCGGTCTCATTGAGTCGATAGCGTAATTTCAGGAGATTTCACTCGTACATATTTTTGATAGTAAGTGGGACACATTGAGACACAACGGAGCCATTTAGCAATCACAGAAATATTTTTCTTACATATCCTAGCCTCGAAACACCTTTTTCAGTAACAACATATGATGGCAGTGTTCAAAGGCGATCGGTAACGTAAATTTTCAGAATTTGAGGATAATTGCAGATTGCCTTTGGAAAACATTGGTTTGAACATGCTTTATTTCACAGTGAGCCAAAACAGTTACATATTCACAATCAGCAGA
Organism: Tillus elongatus; assembly: GCA_964006375.1. Lineage (NCBI taxonomy): Eukaryota > Metazoa > Arthropoda > Insecta > Coleoptera > Cleridae > Tillus > Tillus elongatus. The sequence goes on along the minus strand of OZ023265.1, from coordinate 171,643,440 downwards.
CAGTTTAAACTTGTAAGTGGTTATTTTTAACTGACTTCAAAAAAGGAGGAGGTTCTAAATTCGACTGCATTTTTTTTAAATCTGTTTTACCTCACAACTTGTTTCTAGGTAAACCGATTGTGATGATTATTTCTTTATTTGAAAGCTGGTGCTTCTCATGTGATGCCATATAAATTTGATGAAGAACTGACCAGTAGTTTTTGAGTTATTCTTAATGAAGTCGGTTTCCTATTTTTTTTAAATTTTTATTGTTATATACCTATCATGCTCACTTTGAACCCTCTCAAAACTGCCTAGTCAATATCAAACAACAACATATTTATAAGTGAGCTTATCTATAGATCTAGAAATCTAAAAAAGTTTAAAATATTTTTTGTTTTTGTGGTTTTGATTTAACATTGACCCATCTCCACAACAATCAGCACCGGAAGGCATTTTCACCCAATCAACCTGCAAATTTGTCGAACCCTTCCTTTTTGTAAAAAGAGTGGGAATCTTTTACATATCAAATATTGTATGATACAATATTCCTAAATTTTCTATTTAAGGAAATGATATATGAACACTGAAGAATTTTTGGTAGTTCGATGTTCGATTTGAATTTCTAATAAGTTCGAAGTTCGACTGTGAACCTTAGACATACTATTTCAGAGGTTCGAAGTTCGAGGCAACATATTTGCTTGGGTTCGTTCATAGTTCGGTTCGAACAAAACATGGATTCGCACACCTCATATATATATATATATATATATATATATATATATATATATATATATATATATATATATATATATATATATATATATATATATATATATATATATATATATATATACACACAGGCTGGTCCACTTCGCCGAAAAAGCCCAGTTTTCCACATTAAACTCAGTTTTATCAAAAAAGTTTCAACTGAAAGTTGTTCCCATCAATCAGCTGCGTAATTCAAAAATATTTTAATTTACACAGGGTGTTCATTTTCTCCGTGGCAGACCAAACTTCCTTTTTTAAATAGAACACCCTGCAAGCAAATTGATACCCCACATGGTGGGTCTAGGCCTCACCGTTTCAGAGTTATTCGTTTGTTTATTAAAAAATATTGATCTAGTTCGGTGCGTAAATACTTCGATTCTGCACAATGTTTTGGCTGCATATTCACTGGAGTTAATTTTATACACTCCTCACTATAACAAAATGCAACATGGTAATTCTTAATGTAAGCTGCCTAACAGGGTGTTAAATTTCGCAAAACTTAAATTTTCTCGAAAATTTCAAATGCAACGCCCTGTATATTAGAACGCTATTAGATGCGCATTTTCATGGTTTTTTCAGCAATACCACGTTTGATGACATTATTTTCAACGGTTTTAAAGATATTAAGGCTCAATTACGGAAACTGACCCTGGATATGGATTCTAGTGGTCCTTAGTTCGCGCTTATTTGAAAAAAATTTTGCAAAGTCTCACCACCGATACCTCTCTATTAGTGAATTTTTTAAATAAAAATTCACTAAAAAGTCATGACACAGCAGGTGCGCTTTGATAGTAAATCTATCTAACATACCTTTAAATTCTAATAACTCAATTTCTATTAAAATAATAATAATCCTTCATTATCCCAATCAAAAGGACATTTTCGATCTAATAGAAAACATATTATTCCGGATAATATGCCGGCCTGTTATGATGAATTGTAGTACGAAAAGTATATAAAGGGATGAAGGTTTATTGTAAATGAATGTAGGGGTTGAGAATGAAAATAATTTCGGGACGCAGCAACTGTGTTATAGTAGCGAATTTTAATAAGAATTGTACACAATTATTATACGGCATATTACTAAAGTTGATACTTTAAACTTACACGGACCTTGAATATCGATTTTAGAGGTCCTAGTAGGCGCACATTTGAAGAATTCGTTCGAAAGTGTTACCATCGATATCTCTCTATTATCGAATAAATCTTGTGTTCTAACTCCTTTTGAGAAAATGCCCAAAACTCAATTTTCTATGAAGCTAAATAACTACATTTTGCTATATCTGTAGACAGTGTCTCTTTAAAAGAAACTTGTATTACAAATTTCATTAAAGTTATACAGAAGATTTCCAACTTAATTCATATTTAGAAAACTGAAGTATCTGCCCAATTATAAACGTAGCAGTTATTTTTCCTCATTAATCGCCTGAATGATTCCGTTTTAGTCACACCGATTTTTCCAATATCAACAATAACAATATTATGATTTCAGGCTAAAAGGTGACAAAATTATTTAGGCGTTGTAAACAAAAATGAGATCTTGTTCAAAACGTATGAAGTCTGTGCACTATTGTTTCTCCAAATGTCAAAATAAAACAAAAAAACATACATTCATCGAGCTGGATTCGATCATGCAACCTTCTGTGTACTAGACTAGCACGCTTCCACTGAGCTATCTGGTAATACGTCAACTAAGGTTTTGTTTACATGATACATGACACAGGCTCAATGCCCGGGGTAGTATATGAAAAGTACAGGGTGATTCTTTATAATGTCGCCCCCCTTTAACTTTGTTATTTTAAGTGTCCCAAAAAAATTGAAAGTATGGTTATGTAGGTGCTAAAAAATACTTTTTTTCTACGAATAAAAAAATTTTGAAAAATGATCAGTATACAGGGAAAACCAAAAAGTTCATTTTTTTTCAATGGATCACCCTATATATGAATTTATTTTTCGATTCCTCGTAAAATTCTAAGCATAATTTATATAACATACCGTATATTTAAAATGAATAGTTTTTGAAATATTCTCATTTGAAACGTTATCATCACAAATTTTATTAAACCAAAACAACTGTTACAAATCAAGAAATCTAACAATAAATAATATAATAAAAACAGTTTCTAATGAAATATAAAGATGCTCTACTGGGCCTCCATCTTCTTCAACACATTGTATAAGGGTTCTTCGCATTTTCTCTAATGAATCTGTTATGAATGCTGGGTTATTTTCATTTAAACTAATAATTTCATTCCGTATCAAATCCTTAAGATGATCCAGGTTTTCAATTTGGTGGTCATATACACGGTTTTTTATATAACCCCAAAGAAATGCATCTATAGGTGTCCAATCGGGGCTGTTTGCAGGCCATTTAATTGGCGCATTTCTTCCGACCCATTCAGGAAACCTTTCATTTAGGTAATTACGCACAGCACGAATGTTGTGAGGGGGTGCTCCATCCTGTTAAAAAATTATATTTTGTAATATATTTAAAGGCAAATTGTCTAAATATTCTTCAAACTCGTTTTCCAAGAAATCTAAATAGCGGCCTCCATTTAAAACAGTATCAAAAAAATACAGACCGATAACTCGATCGCCCAGGATACCACACCACACATTCACGGATTGTCGCCCTTGAAACTTAAATTCCCTAAAAGAATGCGGATTCTCTCTTGCCCATTGTCTGGTATTTTTTTGGTTAAACAGGTCACTAGTAGAAAAGGTAGACTCGTCAGTCCATAGAACTGTTTTCAAAAAATTGTTATTTATGTTTATTCTGTCTAGAATCAGTTGACAAAATGCGACCGATCATCTTTTTGCATTTGGGTAAGCTTTGTAGTGGGTTTCATCTTATATGACTTTAGATTCAATTTTTCCAAACGTTCTTTGGACTTTACTGTATGAAGTTCGCTGAATATTTTTTTTGTGTTGCTCGTAATGCCTTTGAAATGTTTCTTATGGAATTGTTTGGATTCTCTTCTATAACAAGTAAAATATTCAATTCTGCATTTTCATCTACGTTCACAGCAGTTCTTTTTCTCCTTTGTAAATTTGACTTTCTTGAAACTTCCTATATATAGATCTTAACGTTTTTCGAGTTGGGACATGCATACCGGGATTATCTTCTATCATATGTCTAATGGCAGCGTGACAATTTAAATTATTTTTAATATAATAATTATTCTTTCTCTGTCTAAGTACGGCATTTTTACTTACTAACCAATACAACTACAACAATATTGACAGAATGTCACTGTCAGTTATTGGTTTTCAATTAAAAGCGTGGTATCCTAGGACTTCTTGATTTGTAACAGTTGTTTAATAAAATATTTGATGATAACGCTTCAATCGCGAATATTTCAAAAACTATTCATTTTAAGTACACGGTATGTTATATACATTATGCCCAGAATTTTACGAGGAATCGAAAAATAAATTCGTATATAGGGTGATCCATTGAAAACAAAAATGAACTTTTTTTGTTTTCCCTGTATACTGATCATTTTTCAAATTCTTTATATGTAGAAAAAAACTATTTTCAGCACCTACATAACCATACTTTCCATTTTTTGGGACACTTAAAATAACAAAGTTAAAGGGGGGCGACATTATAAAGAATCACCCTGTACACATAAAAATTAATTACAGAATTAGTAGAATTACCATTGAAACACATCCCACGACTGTTTCGGTCTTATATGACGTCTTATATTTAAGTTTAAAAATAAAAGAAACTATTTTAGAATCATTTTTATAGACTTGGCTTGATTTTGTTTACCATTTCTACTATATTATGCGATAGCATAATATATCTATGCTGCGCTAAAACTGTATTTGGGCCCGTTCATAAAGCTACAAATATAGTGTATTTTAATAATCGATTGAATCCCCCAGTTAAATAATAATCACTTGGGAATATTTTTATTTCATGTCGTTTGTCCTTTTCTATAATTGCGGCCGAGATTTCACGATTCTTGGTTCGGATAGTATGTTTTATGCCTGGTATAAATTTAGTTTGTTTACCGTTGATGTAAGGTTAAAATATAAGGGTTCTAGCAGCTCTAATTACAAAAAATTGAAACATTCCGAAGTTAAAAAGTCACGAACTCTCTACTAGCGATTTTTTTCTACGAAATTCCAGCAATTTATCCCGGTATCGTAAGCAAATTTCCAAACATAATACCTACAAATGCTAATAAATTGAGACCAGTTTTTTACTGCCAAATTAAATTCGCCCTTGTAATGATGATGCGAGTACATAATAATAAATCCAAATAAAGCAGAACTAAGATTTTGTGCAAATTCCGGCAAATTATCTGCAAATATAGGGAAGGCAAGAATTCGCACAAGCGGGAGTTGGGACGTTGCTGATTTTCTTGCCTCCTTTTTACGATAAACTTACAACTAAGTTACTCTTCAAAGGTTTGTCCCATAAATGAACTAAGTACGGTGAAAATACGTACTAGCCTAACATCCGGAACGCAGAGTTTTCCTAAGATAACAAACGAAAAGGTATTCAAGAGAATGTTATTGCTATTCTTATGAAAACGTTTCAGACAGCTTGTTGTAGCTGGGATAGTATTTCCCTTAGCATTATGTGAAACATCCATTCGCTTACTTATTTAGATAAGAATTTCTTATGTAAACTCGCTTTGCTAGGAAATTTCAAAATCACAAAGATACTTCAAGTTACTGGAGTGCAATATGTAAGAAGAATCTTGAAATGGCAAACTATTTTTAATATAAAGTTTGGCTGGTTCTCTGACTGCAACTCGACGAAATGCGAAGTGCAGTCTTATTTTTATTTTCCATTGGACATGCAGTCCCTTGACACTCTTAAGATCCTCGTTATTTTTTACACTATAAATATTCAGTACAGTTCTGCAAACTTTATTATCCAATATTTATCCTTAAAATTTCATTGCAAAAATATTGAAAATACAAGTATAAATAGTTCAAATTTCCAGAAATAGTCCACAATAAGGACCTGTATAGTTACTCGACAGAGTAATTAATTAATTCTCATGTCCTAATTAGAATGTTGTTTAAGCCCTGCTACTAGTTCATAAGCAAAATACAGGGTGTTGAAATTTTGAAAAAAAGTTACAAAAAATTTCAACCCCTGTATTTCCCTTAGGAAGTAATAGAAGTACTTTAGCAATCAATAGAACAGATCATTTTGAGAAAAAAAGTTCATATAAACATAACCTCTAATTAGCCTCCTAAGGGAGATACGGGGTGTTAAAGTTAAAAAAAAAAAAACTGCTCCAAAAAACTAGTAATATTTCGATAACCGCTTAAGATAGCATAAAACTACAGGGAACCAAAAATGTTCCTAAGAGATTGTTCTTTGAGAAAGAGGTATTATAAAAGGTCAGTGGCGTACGTGAAAGAGTTCTATTATATCAAATAGTCTACGAACCTGGAAAAGTAACACCCAGTATATCATTTGAAACAAGAATACCACCGAATAACAATCTGTCTACATCGAACGTGTAGAATATGAACATGCAAATATCTCACTCCGCTCCAAAGATATTGTAAAAGATTGTTCAAAAATATTACATTTCAACACCCTGTATATCCGTTCCGAAGCAAATTAGAGGTTATGTTTATATGAACTCTTTGACCTAAAATGATCTGTTCTATTGACTGTTAAAGTCCTGCTACACCTGGGACACCTGTATGTATATATATATATATATATATATATATATATATATATATATATATATATATATATATATATATAAATTGAAACTGACCCCCCCCCCCCCGGATATGTGCTCTAAGGGGCCTAGTTTGCACTCGCTTAAAGATTATTTTTTTCAAAATTCAAAAGTCGCGATCTCCTGAATAGTGAATATTTTCTACGAAAATTCACTAAAAGTAGCATTTTTATTCTAACAGAGATATTTAAATTACAGTTATAAAATATTGAATATGAGCACAATAATAATAATAATATTAAACATAAAACAAACATAATAATACTTTAAAATTACTAACTAGACGGAGATCTGATAAAGTTTATTGTATATTGTCTCTGGACTTGTCAAAATTGTTTGGTGTATTTGTCAAATGTTCTCCATTATTAATTATTACGTATCATCCAAATTGGGCGAATGTAAAAGTATCTATATAATCTATAAAATTTCTCACTGCTAATAAATAATAAATAAAATTTCTGGACGTAGCAAGTGCGTTATGGTAGTGAATTTTCATAAAAATGTTTTTAATAGCAAATATGTGTTTTTTTTTTCAGGCATCAAATTTGATTACCAGTATAACATATATAGTAAAAACAATGTGCCATGCTTCATCAAAATAACTTTATTGTTTGAAACCGTACAAAAATTTCCGCAAGTAAACTTAAAGTGTAACCGAAAAAATCCGTTTCTTGGTCAACCTTATAGGTTAATAGCAAATTGAGCTTTTCAAATATGAAGCCTTTAATCAAAATTCGCTAGCATAACGCACTTGCTGCGTCCAGAATTTCTTTACTTACACACATGCATTATATTTCGATGGAAAATGCAAAAACATAAGGCGTTTTCGACTAAAAAAAAAATAATTATTTGTATCACCAACGACTTATGGGCCACCCTATAAATGCAGAAATATTTTTTAAGATGTAGCTCAAGACACCCTATAATTAATGTATACATTTTTTTTTCATATCTTGTAGAATAACGGATATATTGAGCTTTATTGATTTTTTACGAAAATTCGACAAAAGTTATATACCATTAAACGTTAAACTCTATAGCTAAGACTACTGCGAAGCATCAGAGAAAGGGTCTATTTGAAATGAATTTTCTGGAAACATTTTAGTAAAATGAAGGACAATGACGGTTGAAACTAAGAGTTCAGGGTTTGTAAAACATTCTTCTTGACACATTTTCTTTCCATAGCCCGTATTAGATTCAATTTCTTTGCCTAAATGTTGCGAATTTTGACGTTTTAAATTGTCACTTTGACGTTTTGAGGAAAACCCCAATTTATTTTTCTTTAAATGCCCATAACTTTTTTGTCTGTTGACCTACAGCGCCCATTATTTTTTGAGTTATCGGTGTGATACATACATACATACATACATACATACATGCATACAAACATACACACACACACACACACACACACACACATATATATATATATATATATATATATATATATATATATATATATATATATATATATATATATATATATATATATATATATATATATATATATATATAATCTAAACTGACCCCATATATGTGTTCTAGGGAGTCTAATTAGCGCTCATTTGAAGAAATTTTTTTCAAAATTCAAAAGTCTGGATCTCCTCATTAGTGAATTATTTTAAAGAAAATCCACTAATAATTAATAAATAATAATATCTATCTAAGCTTAAGGTTTAACTTTACAGAGTGGTAGGTTATTGGACCGACCATTATTATATAAGTGACATAAATTTGTATGCTCTTGAAAATTAGACATCAAGAAATTAGCGACCCATGATTTTATTGAGCACCTTCAAAGCAAACAAAACAATACAACTCGGAACTCGTGCAACCTTCTGGAGTAGAAAATCTTCGCGTCTTCATGAATAATTCCCCATTTCCAGAATTCACACGACGTGCGTAGAATACATTGAATGAAATAACACTTCAGCAACGCGATTATACTAATTACTAACTGCTTTATCACACGTCCTGATCAGGTATGCCTTGGTTTCTGGAATAATAATGATGTGACGTGTAATAACAAACAGTGGCTCTATTAACAGGCGTCAGCTGACAGTGTGTCGAATTTATTTACTTATATATTTATTTGAAACATAAACCAAAATCACCCCAAAAACCACTAGATAATAACAGACATTTATGCACTAGATACGTATCTCGACAACGAAGTAGTCTTCATCAGAATCTCTCGTTAAACTAAAACAGTTTAAATGATTAGTGACATTCCTGAAAATTTGGCTGCCTAGATACCCCCACTCTCTGACTTTCATAATACTGGCCGATAAAGTTTTCATACGTTTTAAGGGTTTATACAGAGAATGATATTGAAGTAATAAAATGAAGAGAACTGAAGCCTTGCTTGTTATTCGCTTATTAACTATTCACGGCCGCCCTAAAAAGAGCTGGGCGCTTGATGTACCAGGTGATTTTTTTAAGTGTCTTACCCCTGTAATTTCTTTATTATCAGAGATATCAAAAAAAATTCCAACGCCATCTGACAAACTACCATGCGATGAGTTCAAACATTGCGTCAGAAAACCAATTGCACATCGCCTTCATAGAAATCCATGGCCAACGTTGATTTTCTTAAATGGAACGACAAGCGTCAGACACATACAGTCGATGCAGAATCGAAAGCTGCGTACAAAGATGCCACGCTCGCATTTCGGAGTCGAGTCGTTTCGGTGACATGACGTCACAAAATTTCAAAATGTTTGTAATTTCTTTAAGTGTCTCACCCTTGTAATATCTTTATTATCAGAGATACCAAAAAAATTCCAACGCCATCATGTAATTTTTTGGTTATCTCCCATAAGCGTCTGAGGCCTACCGTTCCATTTAAGCAACGTTGCCCATGGATTTATATGAAGGCGATGTGCAATTCTTTTTCTGTCGCAATGTTTGAACTCATCGCATGGTAGTTTGTCACATGGCGTCGGAATTTTGTTTATATCTTTGATAATAAAGAAATTACTGGGGTAAGACACCCAGTACGTAACGTCAAGTGAGCCCACTTGATATTTGCTGCTGGCAAACAGGGATGAATAATAAAACATTGATCTATTTGTTTTTGGATAAAATTTAGAATTTTGGAAAAATATGGAGCTTTAACAGAGAACATTGTTTGAAAAAGAATGAAGAAGATACTAAGATTATGAGAAAATAAGGGCAATGATCTGGTCCGAACATATGAAAAAAATATGCATATAAGAGACAAGCTACAAAAGTCCATGTTGCTAAGAGTTACCAGCGCATACGGCACTGTGTCGGCAAGGGCGGTACAGGTCGTCGCATGAATTGTATCAATCGAGCTTACGGTAGAAGAAATATCAAGGCACTGGTCTGGCCAGGCTAGGACTATACAGACTAGCCTGCAATGGTAGACTGAAGATCAACCTAGGCTTCAGGGGCCACTACAAAATTCAGGAGTTCGTGAAGGAGCCCATGCTTGAAATGAGGTCAGACTTCTCGAGCCCGCGAATCTGCAGGGAAAACAACTTTACAGTGGAAATCCCTGACCGGGAGGCATGGCGGGAGGAGACGCCGGGCATACCACGGGATGCGCTCGTCTGGTTCACGGACGGATCCGGCGGGGAGCGTGGGACGGGGGCAAGTGTTTATTCGGAAGGACCGAGGCCGAGGGTAAGTTATAGTATTTCCCTCGAAGTCCATGCAACGGTCTTTCTGGCCGAAATGTACGCCATTCTGCACTGTGTGCGGGATAATAAGAGAAGGGGCTACACCAACAAGCGGACCCTCATAGCCACAGGTAACCCTCAAGGCCCTAGGTGGCCCACGGGTAAATTCCTGGCTGGTGAGTGAGTGCCGAGACGAGTCGAGCGACCTGGCTGGGCAGAATGAGGTCACTCTCATCTGGGTGCCGGGTCACTTGTGGGTCAAAGGCAATGAAGAAGCTGACAGTCTCGCTAAGAGAGGGTCAGCAGAACCATTTATGGGACCAGAACAGGCTCTCGACGTGACAAAGAGCACTGCCAGGGGAGACATTAAGTCCTGGGTCAGAAACCAACACAAGGTGTACTGGGCAGACTGTCCAGGGCTCAGACATGGGAAGTCAATAATTGACTAACCCAGTTCAAAGACAGCTGTGGAACTGCTAAATCTTAGCAGAGTGAGGCTCAGAAACATAACAGGTCTCTTGACGGGACACATGGCCGTCAAGAAACACCTGCATAAAATGGGGCGGTTCGAGGGGAACCTCGCATGCAGACTCTGCGGCGAGGGGGAGGAATCAGCCCCGCACATCTTATGCGAGTGTAAAGCTCTGGACCGCAGGAGAGAACTGATCTACGGTCAGTCTAGACCGGAGACAGAGCATTATAAAACTTCACCCTACCAATCGCTGCGTAGACCAGTTCAAGGCACAGTCATTTTGGAGTGGGTGGAGTAAGACTAAGGGTATGCACAATAAACCAAAGGTTACAGTGCTATCGGGGCGGCAAGGCCGCAGACGAGGCTTGAGGGAGAAAAAAAACCGGCTATATCAAAGAATAGACGGAAACACACCCAAAGCAAAAGCAGATGGGAGGGCCAGCACTCTGCAAAAATGGCAGGAGATGTGGGATAACACAACCAGTGTCGCTCAGTGGACCAAGCAGTCAATTCCAGATCTGAAGAAATGGGTTGAATGCAAGCACAGAAGAACTGACTATTGCTTGGCGCAAATGCTCACAGGTCATGCATCCTTCAGAGAATATCTAAGCCGGATAGAAAGAGTAGAAACCGACGCTTGTTTGTACTGTGAGTCGGCAGAAACGGTAACACACACCATATTTGACTGCGCAAGATGGGAGAACGAGAGAAACCCTAAGGCAGGGTATGAAGACTGACCTGACCATGTACAACATCCTTGAAATCACCATGGAAGATTCTGTAAAATGGAAAAAAATCCACAGCTACGTCCGAAATGTGCTAAGAACTAAATGAGTAAAGGAGAGACAACGAGACACGAAAAGTGGTTGCGGTAAGTAAGGTGACGAAATGAGGTGAGGTTTGGTGGGTAGGTAGAAACTTGCACCTATAGTACTCTGAGGACCACACTCTCTGTCAAGATGGAACCCGAGCGCAGAGGTAAGAACATGAATTTCCTCACCGGGCAAAAAAAAAAGATTAATATTAGGTAATAAACTACCTTAAAATAGATATTTCCGGTCGCTGGATTTAGTCAGTTATCAATCTAATTGGGGGCATACTCCAAGCTAAAATGTGAGAAACTATCGTACAATTTCTTCACCTGTCAGTTTAGTCTAAAGTTATCGAGAAAGTTAGCAATATAGAACCTATAAAACGCCTCGAAAAATGGAACACCCTAAACGATCTCCTATACAGCTTTCGTTAAAACCGATTTACCAGCGCTATTCTGATATACGTCACTCATAGAGTTCTGCTCTCGATAAATTTTAAGAGAAGATCATGCAATTTCATTGGATGTTTCAACGCATGTCTTTGGGATTTTATTTTTAACTTGTAAAAAACTCTAAATATTGTGTACCAAATTACTTTAAATTTATAACATAGGTTTGCACCATTTCTAGCCACATGTAAAATTTCATTCCAGTTAATGTGATAGTTACAAAAATATAGCGTTTTCAAAAATAGTTTTGTATGTTTTTGGGGGAAAGAATGTCCGTTATAGCTGATATATAAACTTGTCCGCGGTCTTAATACAATGGAGATATCTGCAAAGTTTCGTTGAAATCAGTTGAGTATTTTTTCAATTATCGCTCGGATCCACACACACACACACACACACATATATATATATATATATATATATATATATATATATATATATATATATATATATATAAACATATAAAAATTTTAACGGACCTTGGTTTTGGGTTCTGGGATCTCAAAATCGCGCTCATCTGAAGAAATTTTATCAACAGCTTTTCATGGTGACCTCTCAAAAAGCGAATTTTTCTTAATGAAAACTCGCTAATACACCGTGAACAGAATAACTCGCTTTGCGATCCAAAATCAACTAACGAATTTATTCTTGAAGTCATTTTGGTACCATTCATAAATTGAAAATAAAGTGCACACAGAATGTTTAACAGTTGTGGCTTTCTTGAGAAAATTTTATTTTGTTCCTTTCTATACATCGTGCTCTCTGTGCAATCTTGAATCAAAACTAAAAGGATAGGGGCAATTAAAATTTGGGACCCTAACATAAACATCCCCGATTTAGATATTTCTCAGTTTCTATTGAAGTAGCACGTTCGAAAATAAACCGGAATTCATCGCAACAAAATAAGCAATCTGTGACAATTTATTTTGCATATACAATACAGGTTCTAATGGATTTTGCAGTTTTATTTTTCACGTGAGTTTTACAACGTAGTACTTATAATATACCCGTATTTAGATGGTCGTTGGTTTTAATTCGGGATATGTATTATATTTGTGCGAGAAGAAACGAAAAAGATTTACAAATTTCATTATATTCCTGACTTGAAATTTTCATCAATTTCTCAGCACCACAAACCGGATAATCCGCACATGAATAATCGAGAGTAGGTATATGTACTCTATACTATACTCTATGCACAAAAATAAATACACACAATTAGCGGAGGAAATAAAGCACATGTGAAAGAAATGGACTGATGCATGCAGCTACAATTAAAATCGTTCAATATTCTGCCCAGTATGCAGAAATACATCATCACCTGCAGAATAGTTAGATCGTTCCTGTCCCAGAATAGTGAATTCTAAGTACTTGGTTTGTACCCGTACTATACATATAAACATCGCTTGAGCGACGAAAAAACATTAATAATAATAATAATAATAATAACAATAATAATTATATGGTTGGTCGAGGGGCAACTCTACCCGGAGACAGAGGGTTTTGTGATGGCCATTAAGGATAGGGTTATAAAAACTAAAAACTACGAGAAGCATTGCCTAAAATTAGAAGTGGTGGATAAATTTAAAAAAATGCGCAGTTGTTGGAGATACTATTGAACACGTCATGACAGCATGTCCTGCTCTCTCAGACTCAGCTTACTTTGGCAGACATAACCAGCTCGCCGAGATCATCCATCAACAAATCGCTTTGAAATACAGCCTGCTGAACTCGTCAACAACACTAGCTTACTACAAGTATTCTCCGGAGGCAGTGCTGGAGTCGGCGGACTTTCTCCTGTACTTGGACCGACCCATGATAACGGACCGCACTGTGGACTTCAATAGGCCAGACATTGTAAACAAACAGATGAGGCTTGCTGTCTCATAACATTCAGAAAACTGAAATTGAAAAGATCACAAAGTATGAAAGCTTGGCATATGAAATAAAAAACATATGGAAGCTCCAGAAGGTGGTTATATATCCTTTCGTAATGTCGGTGGAAGGAATAGTCACCAAAAATCTCATGGGAAATATAAAGGAACTCGGATTACCAAATAACATCCTAAACATGGGGCAGAGGTAGGGCTGCCAGACCTCCCGATTTAGGCGGGAGCCTCCCGATTTCTTACTGTCCTTTCCGCTTTTTAAACTAAGCCAAGATACTCTCGATTTCCACTTAAATCTCCCGATTCTCCCGAATACTTCCGAATTCATAACATTTATATATACAAATTATTCAGGTAGGTATAAAAAATGTGGGTACCGAGCGGTACAGGTAAGGTAACATACCGGTACGAACGCGAATGATACGTGTCGCTCTCGCTCCTGTCGTCGGTCATCTTGCCCATCCTATATAAAATATGGTACCAATCGCCACTAATTCTTTGAACAAGAGAATCATAGAGTAGTTAGAAAAATGGTGAGTAGATATCGAAATTCGAGACTTGTTTCAGTTTCAATTTAATCTCGGAATGATTTTCTGTAATGAAACTCATTATTTCAGGTATAACTTCACTGACATCAATAAATTTAAATATTTGAGAGCAATGGATTTAAGGTGCACCCCAAAATTGGATGATTTTCTAAAATTGCGGAAGAATTTAAAATTGCTGTTAATGTTGATCTATTATTTGAAGAATTTGTAAATTTGGCTTTTTTTTAGAGAACCTACCTAAAAATTTTGCAGATTATAAAATTGACCAACAATGGGTTAATTATTTCAAAGCTTATAAATCACCAAATTATTTACAAATTTGTTCCCACGTTTTTCCTCTTCCCCACTCCATTGCTATGAGTGAGAGGATTTTTAGTTTGATGTCTGTAGCATAGAGAAAAGAAAGAAATTCACTTTCCATGGAAACTTTGGAGTCAGTTAATAATTAAATATAACTTTACCGAAACTTGCCAAGAATTTGTTAAATTTTTGAAGAAAGATGGAAAAAGTCTTTTGAGTAGAGTAGGAGAAAGTTCAAAATATTTATAGAATCGCCCAGAGTAGAGCTTTCGTCCGTTTTATTTTTTAAACATACACATAGAATAATATGTATAACCATAATGATCTATAAATAGAAATATAAACCGAACATTCTGCTTGTTTACTTTACTTTTTTACCTCAAGTTAGTATTACAATTATTTTTTACATTATGTGAAATTCATCTTGTAGATGTCTTTGAGAAGTAATAAAATACTTCCGAAAGCTCGACAATAGCGAAGAGTTCTCTCTTTTCCACTTTTGGCCAACTAGTTTTTGGCTGCTACCCCAAGATTATTTTGTACTTTTGTTATTGTTATTACAGAGATAACAAAAATTTCAAAAATTTATTATTGTGAAAGTCAATATTTTTGTAGAAGTGAATTTATCATTAAAATTCTGAAGTGCCAGGCAAACGCGTGAGCTTGAAAATGTTAAAAATTTTCGCCTGCGGCGCTATAACTTCGCGCCTGCCAGCGCACCTAATCTTGCCTCCCGCTTTTTATTTTAAAAAATCTGGCAGCCCTAGGCAGAGGGCGGTTCTGCTGCAGAAATGTCACATCGTTCACAAATTCCTCAGTTAAGTGGCGACCTCAAACACGTCTGCTGTGTTGAAGCACCGGAAGTCAGACTGTAATAATAATAATATCGACATAATGGGATATGATGAATTTCATCCCCATCCACCGAGCCGAACCCCATTGTCGCGCCTGGGGGGTCGGTCAAAAGGGTTCCAATAATAGTAATACTGAGAAAGTGTAATGCTTATATCAAATAATAATAATAATAATAATAATAATAATAATAATAATAATAATAATAATAATAATAATAATAATAATAATAATAATAATAATAATAATAATAATAACAATAATAATAATAATAATAATAATAATAATAATAATAATAATAATAATAATAATAATAATAATAATAATAATAATAATACAGTAGATAAACTCTGCACCCAGAATTATTAACACTTGTGAGGTAGGATCTAACACATACCTAAGACACAACCCATAACTCATGAGAAGCCCGCCTTTTCACATTCGAGTAGAAAAACCCGACTGTCTGAATACGGTACTCAAACATGGGACCTGCTAGCCCGGATTATAGAAGTGACTCGCTTTGCGTAAATACTTTGATGCAGCTCGCATTCTTATTTTAAAATTTCTGACGATCCCTGTATCAGAGAAAAAATTCTCTCCTGACGACGTCTAGTTGCAATTAAACCATCGTTCTGATTTAAATTATATATCGATGAAATTGGTTACCCCACTGGGTGGTTTTATCATAACTTGTCGCTATTTATGCGAGTATAACTATCTCCTTTAGGTGTGCGCTAATATTTCTCTAGAGAGTTTGTGTACCCACTGTTTACACGAACTCTAATAATATCCATCTAATTGCATGTTTCTCTAATGTTGCTTAATGTTATTCTCCCTTTATTTGAGGTAGCAAGGCTAAATTTATCCTTTGTGATAGTGCCGACTTGCCCTGAGGTGATCCAGGATTAGGCCGTGTGATAGAAGCATCTTACCAGGTGTCGATATTGTACGTACGCCGGGACTTTCAGGTCGTCGCTGTCTCCTTCTTGCACTGATCCCACCAAATCCAGCAATGTCACAGCAGGAGACTCAGTCGCTAGACGGGTAATTCCTGCCGAATTCTCCGACGATCTTTAGACGACTAGTATCAGTCTCTAGTCTCTGCCGTATGTTATATTAAGGGTGCGTCCTGATACCCCTGAACCACCTAACACGTTTTCACCAGTATATCTACCAAAAGCAAATGTTTATCGTTAAATATAAATAGCCGAGTAATCCTCGAAATATTTTGGCAAATGCAACTTTAGAATAAATTTCGGTACGCAGAAAGTGCGTTATAGTAGCGAATTTTCATAAGAATTGTACACTATTGTTATACGGCATATTAGTAAAGTTAATACTTTAAACTTACACAGACCTTGAAGATCGATTTCAGAGGTCCTAGTACGCGCGCATTTGAAGAATACTTTCGAAAGTGTTCGATATCTCTCTATTACCAAAAAAAAAAAATCTTGCGTTCTATCTTTTTTTGAGAAAAATGCCCAAAAACTCAATTTTCTATGAAGCTAAATAACTAAATTTTGCTATATCTGTAGATAGTGTAAGTTTCTTTAAAATAAACTTGTATTACAAATTTCATTAAAGTTATACAAAAGATTTCCAGAAGAAACTAAATTCATATTTAGAAAAGTAAAGTATCTGCCAAATTATAAACGTAGCAGTTATTTTTCCTTATTAATCGCCAGTATGATTTCGTTTTAGTCAACCTAATCAAACCGGTTTTTTTTTCAATATCAACAATAACAAAATTATAATTTCGGACTCAAAGATGACAAACTTATTCAGGCGTTTTAAACAAAAATGAGATCTTGTTCAAAACGTATGAAATCTGTGCACTATTGTTTCTTCAAATGACAAAACAAAACATAAAAAACATACATTCATCGAGCTGGATTCGATCGCGTAACCTTCTGCTTAGGAGGCAAGCGCGGTGCCCCCTGCGCCATCTAGGCACGCCTCACGACTAACGTTTTATTTGGGTGATACTTTAGGTCGGCTTCATGCCCGGGATATTATATTCAAAATATACAGAATTAATTAATTACAGAATTAGTAGAATTACCATTGAAACACATCACACGACTGTTTCGGTCTCATATGGCGTCTTATGTTGAAGTTAAAAGATAAAAGAAACTATTTTAGAATCATTTTTAGTGAGACTTGGTTTGATTTTGTTTAATTTTCTGCTATATTATGCTGCGCTAAAACTGTATTTGGGGCCGTTAATAAAGCTACAAATATAGTGTATTTTAATAATTGATTGAATCCCCCAGTTAAATAACAAACAATTGGCAAATGTTTAATTTGATAATTTTTTTTCCATAATTGCGGCCGATATTTCACGATTGTTGGTTCGGGTAGTATGTTTTCTGCCTGGTATATATTTAGTTTGGTTACCGTTGAAGTATGGTTTATACCTGTTGTATGAATTAATGTACGAGTATCAGTTAACTACTCTGTCTGTCAGACATTGGACTTTAACCACCAAGTCGTTTCAACGCATGTATTTGGGATTTTATTTTTAATTTAGACAAAAACTCTAAATATTGTGTACCGAATTACTTAAAATTCACAACATAGGCATATTTGCACTATTTCTAGCCACATGTAAACTCTCATTCCAGTTAGTCAGACACTTAAAAAATATAGCGTTTTCAAAAAGTTTTCCCCGATTTTCCACCGGAAAAACTTGAGCATTAAGGCAGATTAAAAACTGGACCTCGGTTTTGGCCCAAAGAAGATTTTTGCCAAGTTTGATTGAAATCAGTTTAGTATTTTTTGAGTCATTGCTCGGATACATATACATACATACATACATACATACATACATACATACATACATACATACATACATACATACATACATATACATATATATATATATATATATATATATATATATATATATATATATATATATATATATATATATATATATATATATATGTATATGTAAACATATAAAAAATTTAACGGACGATGGTTTTGGGTTCTAGGGACTCAAATTCGGGCTCACCTGAAAAAAAAATTTCAAAAGCTTTTCATCTGGACCTCTCTATTAGCAAATTTTTCTTAATGAAAAATCGCTAATACGCACCCCTAGTCATCATATAATATAATATGTCCACATTTGATTTAAAAAATTAAGAACAAACGACAAACTTAGTTTATTCGATCATTAACTCACCCTGTGTGTCGCTGAATTATATTTCACCCCGTCAACTGAAGCTCGTGTGGTACATTATTTTTATTTATTTTTTATCGTATAAGAAACCTGTGACGTACGTGAAATATTAATTTCAACGTCTGGAAATATGTTTCTCAACGTCAGAAACAGTTGAATGTTTTGAGGAACAGTTCATTCGGGTGTTGTCTCTGTCACTTGCAGATTAGAATAAAATGTGACACTGCAGAAGGTACATATCTACAAGGACTGACAAGAAAACAACGAGGGTTAAATATTTAGAAACATTATTTTAAAGAAAGACTAGGATAAAGATGGATATAGTACCAAAACGAGAAAAACAAGTGAGAATTAAACGCACAATTACCGTCTAAGAAAAGGAAGCTGAAGTAGAAAACAAAAAGATCGGCAAAATCAATTTTTAGCACAATTTCCAATTAGTTCTTAATTTGGGTGAAGTTTGGTACATGTGATGAGCACTGATAAGTACAATCTGGAGAACCCAATTCAACTCAATGCAGTTTTTAGACCTCACGATCGTCAGGTCTAACAACTGTATTGTGATGAATTGGGTTCCCCCAATTGTACTTAGTGGTTGTTATTTTTTTATAAGTTCACTTTTCTATGTTGTTTGCACTGCGCAAAAGCCCTCTTCGTCTAGATTATGCAGAAGAACACAATTTTTTGGAAAAGTTAAAAATTTCATGTTATACTGGGTGTAAAATAAAGCCGTGTAAATGCTGTAAAGTTTCGTTTTCCGCAATTTTGTGTAAAAAAATATATGATGTCTTCCATTATAGATAATAAGCGAACTAATACCAAATCTCCAGACGTTTTCGTCAATTTCTTGATTAAGACCTTTTGGCATTTTATGCAGAGAGAAACAAAGAAAGTGTGAAAAATATTGGTAGTGATATTTTTAAAGCACTGTAACTTGGAAACGTGTCAACGGATTTTGAAGGGCCTTGAATGGTTTGAAAGCTTATTTAGTTTAGTTTTTTCCTAACCAGACGAGGTTTTGTCCAAATTAAGTTTTTACATTATACAGGCTGGCTAAAAATACGTCTCCCATTATGGATAATAAGCGAGCTAATATCAATATCTCCAGACGTTTTCGTCAGTTTCTTGATGAAGACCTTTTGGCGTTTTATGCACGGCGAAACCAAAAAAGTGTGAAAAAATCTTGGTAGTGATGTTTTTAAAGCAATGTAATTTGGAAACGCGTCGACAGATTTTGATGGGGCTTGAATGGTTTGAAAGTTTATTTACCTTAGTTTTTTCCTAACCAGACGATGTTTTGTCCAAATTAAGTTTTTACATTATACAGGCTGGCTAAAAATACGTCTCCCATTATGGATAATAAGCGAGCTAATATCAATATCTCCAGACGTTTTCGTCAGTTTCTTGATGAAGACCTATTGGCGTTTTATGCAAGGCAAAACCAAGAAAGTGTGAAAAAATCTTGGTACTGATGTTTTTAAAGCACTGTAATTTGGAAACGCGTCGACAGATTTTGATGGGGCTTGAATGGTTTGAAAGTTTATTTACCTTAGTTTTTTTCCTAAACAGACGGTGTTTTGTCCAAATGAAGTTTTTACATTATGCAGGCTGGCTAAAAATACGTCTCCCATTATGGATAATAGCGAGCTAATACCAATATCTGCAGACGTTCTCGTCAGTTTCTTGATGAAGACCTTTTGGCGTTTTATGCAGGGCGAAACGAAGAAAGTGTGAAAAAATCTTGGAACTGATGTCTTTAAAGCGCTGTAATTTGGAAACGCGTCCACGGATTTTGATGTGCCTTGAATGGTTTGAAAGCTTATTTACTTTACTTTCTTCCTAACCAGACGATGTTTTTCCAAATGGAGTTTTTACATTATGCAGGCTGGTTAAAATACGTCTCCCATTATGGATAATAAGCGAGATAATATCAATATCTCCAGGCGTTTTCGTCAGTTTCTTTACGAAGACCTTTTGGTATTTTATGCAGGGCGAAATAAAGAAAGTGTGAAAAAATATTGGTACTGATGTTTTTAAAGCACTGTAATTTGGAAACGCGTCGACGGATTTTGATGTGCCTTGAATGGTTTGAAAGCTTATTTACTTTACTTTTTTCCTAACCAGACGATGTTTTGTCCTAATAAAGTTTTTACATTAAGCAGGCTGGCTGAAAATTCAATACTTTTATCTTAAACTCAGAAATATCTGCTAAATTAACTTACAAATAAATTGATTTTTTGTAAAGAAATTTTAGCCAACTTCTCCTGACAATTATCCACGACAACGTTATTCAAACATTTTTTTTGTATCTACACGGCCTACTTTAGCAAATATTGCTGATCTTATAGCCTACACGGCCTACTCTTCCATATTCTGCAATCTTCTATCGAGGAAGCTATGACGAACTACCTGTGGTTGTAAAATTGATTTGGCAACAAGATGGAACTCCACCACACAATATCCTTCCTGTCAAAAACTATTTCACTACAAACAATAGAACAATACGCTGGCCACTCAGTAGTCCTGATTTAACGATGGCCAGTCCGAATGTTTTAGTAAGGTTAATTAACTTTCCTTTAAGTAAAAGTAGAGATACCGAAGAATTAAATTATATTAAGAACGTGGCCGAATATAACGGATACACTGCTTGTCTAGTCGAAAAATTAATTAACAAACAGAAAACAAAGAGAATGTTAGCAGAATCAACTACGTTTATAAGAGAGACAGTAGAATAAGCTTTGTTTGCTTACCTTTTGAACCTCGAATCACGAGGGGTCTAGATATTTTTAAAAAAGCCAACTTGCAATTAACCTTTTCGAAAAAAATACTTTAAGAAACCTGCTAGGTAACCCAAAAGACAAGGATAGTAAGGCCAAAATGTAGTGAATTTATGAAATAAGTTGTAAAGATTGTGATCTGAAATACGTCGGACAAACAAAAAGATATATTGCAATTAGATTCAAAGAACACTTAGCACAATTAAAATACGGGACTATATAGATCTTTCGTTGCCCGACATATTTGGGATAATAATCACCACGTTAATGACGAGAAAGTAAATATAAATACATGTAGATGTAGAAGTCGGTTAGAATATTTTCATCCTCTGATGAAGCTAACTTTGTTAGCGAAACGATCGTTAGGTCTTTTAAAATGTGTTGTGGTGATTTGGGTACTCCAAGTGTACTTATGTAACTGTTGAAACAGAAATATATGACCTTGTAAGGCACATTTCACGCAACACATGTCCCTTATAAACTGCGTCTGCTCCAGAATATTTCTTTAAAAAGCGCCGATTTTGACAATTAATTGTGACAAATTTGGCTTTTAGCCTTGTGATTAGCCAAGACCCATTATTTTAGAGCATTTAATCCGTTATCGTTTTGTCTTATAAAATATTGATTATAAAAAGTGCAAACGAAGTAAGAGCTTCACGGTAGCGAATTTATTTCAAACTCTAATAATTTATTAATCTATAAACGTGGAAACTTCAATTTTGGTATGTGCATAAGCTTCTATGAAAGCTACGTGTATACCAAAATTAATAAAAACAGCTTTATTATTGTTAAAAATATATATTTTTTAGAGAAAATTCGCTAAAAATAAAAGACAAAATTCACGTAGCCAGAATAACAAGATAAAGATCTTGTCTGTACAGTAAAGTGAAATCTGCAATTTAGTTGCATAAGGTTTCTAAAGTCTCTTGGCCATGCCAATAAAATGGCAAATTGAAACACAAATTTTCAAAATCACATCAAATAAGTACAATCTGAAGAACCTTATCCGTTACAATACAGTTTTCAGACCTAAAAAAGTTAGCGTCATCAAAGGTGTTTAGAATGTATATAGCTTTAGTTTTTTTTTATACCCATATTCGTAAAATATATAACGTCTGGCAACCCTGCATTCCTCCCACGCATTAGTGGTGCGGAACAAGAGAGTAGAGAGACAGATTCAAGTGAACCACGGTAGCTGGTAAGGTAGTTATATAACGTTGTTTTGTTTAGTTGATAAAGTTTTTAAAAAACAGTCAAATTAATTCATAAGTGTCCACAGAACTGTTGTTCGTCGATTCCTGGAAATTTGTGTGGTCCTTCGAGCCGGATGTAGTGAGTTTTGCTTTAATATCAATTCTGCGTTCCAGAAATTTAACAACGGAAGCTTATTTAATAGTTCAAGATCTCGAAACCCAAGACGGTATCTTTACACCTACCTCCAGTTAAGATTCTGCATTTTTAGTAAACGCAGCTACAGTCAGACTACATTGGGGTCAGAAAGGAGCTTCGGAAACTGTACGAATGTTTGCAACATAATCAAGGCGAAATCAAGACCCAATGTACAACTGACGGCATTTCATGGCACTTGATTCCATCACAATTCCCACATTTTGGGGGATTGTGGGAGGCTGGTGTTAAGACAGTAAAACATCACCTTCGCAAAGTGATGGAAAATACATTGTTTACCTTTGAAGAGTTCTATA
Source organism: Tillus elongatus (assembly GCA_964006375.1). NCBI lineage: Eukaryota > Metazoa > Arthropoda > Insecta > Coleoptera > Cleridae > Tillus > Tillus elongatus. The sequence continues at coordinate 171,620,331 of OZ023265.1, read as the reverse complement.
CACTTTTGACTCAAATAGAGGCAGTGGTAAACTCCAGGTCCTTATATCCAATGTCCGCCGATCCAACCGACCTAGACGTCCTTACCCAGTCTCACCTCCTTATTGGGAAAAAAATTACCTCAACTCCAGATCCAGACTACACTTTATTCAACGAAAATAGTTTGTCTATGTACCAACGCCTTCAAGCTCTGCAACAACATTTCTGGAATAGGTGGTCAAAAGAGTACATACACGAGCTACAATCTAGGCAAAGATGGGTTAACAATCAGGGAACACTGCAGCCAGGCAGCTTAATGCTGGTCAAGGAAACGCATCTACCAGTATTTGGTTGTAAACTTGGCCGCATAGTTGAAGTGTTTCCAAGATCCGATGGAATCTCGCGGGTAGCGTCAATTAAAACCAAGGATGGTGTCATTAAGAGAACATTTTCAAAAATCTGCCCATTACCCTTGTATGAGTGTCAGTCAATCCCACATGAGACCATATATGACTATTTAGCCCAGTCAATGAAAACAAATGGTCTTGCAAAAGGTGGGGAAGTTTTGAAACTTAGCACATACTTAGATCTTGAGGTCCACAATGACCACCTGATTTTGCGAACACGGCGCATGAAATTAGAAAATTAGCCATATCTTCCTTACCGTACGTTTGATTGGAAAAATAGTTCTATTCAAAATTATTCCTTATAAAATTGTCTATAATTTAGTTCTTTACTATTTTTTGCATGATCAATATTTACAGAGATATAACATCTCAAATTGGAAACAAGAGTTTTGCCTTAGAATAAAAAGCAATTTGTTTCACCAACTACTGGCAACGGTTGCCCGACGTTAGGGAGACAATGTTTTATCACCTATAGCGACGTTACAGGTGAGAAAAAAATGTAGGTTGTGATATTTTTCTTGTTTCCACACCACTTATGAGGTGGCGTTTCTTATTTATGTGGTATCCCAAGTAGGCCTAATCCACAGTTCTGACTCTCAAATTTAAAGACCCGACGGACCGGCGCAATCATCATCCGACATCTCCGCATCTTGTATGACATCCTCAGCAAAACTATTTATGTTCTGAAGCACGTCTAGTTCGTCGTCATGGTCATCATCCAGACATATTTCGGCTACATTGCTACATACATTAGTATTGCAAACAGCACACATTCTGGAGCATTTCAAACCCGCTTTGCGGCAGCTGCACGCAGCACCACAACCTTTTTGACATTTGCAAGAAATGCAATTGAGAAGGTTAGCTAAAGCAGGTTCTTTCTGCGTAGTTATGGCAATCAGGTCATCTCTTGATTTTTTTCCACCCCCAATCTAGTGGATTTTTCTGCACACCAAGCCACTGTTGAACGTGAAGGTACATTCTATATGAATTCTGTCGGGCGGCCTCGGTTGTCGGTGGTAGAGAAGCAAGATGGAAGGTACGTTTTGCAGCGCACTTGGCAAAAAGGTTATACCGAAATGAGTTGAGGGTGGAATTGGTTTCGAAATTTTTCGCATATAATTCAATAACAAATTTTTCACCTGCCTCGGCAATGCTAACGGGTTCAGCATCACGATTTTTGTAAATACCAATAATGTCACTGAGAGACAGAGTTTTCGAGTGTTTTAAAAAAATTTCACTTTTACCTGATTGTAAATAGGTGATGTGGTATCGCAACCACTGAATGCGTGAAGAAACAGAATGTTGTCTACTACAATTTCATCGTATTTTAAGCTGCGTGTGGTGTATATTTTCTCGGAGACTTTTCCTTTCCCTGGTTTTCGGAAATAAATATTGCCATACGTGCCTGAGAGCTGTTAGGAGAACAAGCAAATCTATATCTTCTCCTATAATATAAACAGAGTTATAAAAAAGGGACATTTCCAACGCTGTAGTGACAATAAGGGTGTCTGCATCTTCTGTGGCCTGTTTTACTTGAAAATGAGCTTCCTCGAATTTTGTCTTAAGCATGGCGATTAAACGATCTTTATTTGACTCATTTGATAAAAAACGCTCTTGATATGAAGGCACCTTCATGCTTTCATCAAAAATTATTTCAAGGGACTTGTGGACCCGTGAACGCCATAATCGCTCGGCGGTTTTGGTGCTATTGGTGCTATTATATGCAGCCGGATATCCATCAAAAACCATGATTGTGTTTGAGCCGTAATGTTTTTCAACATACTGGATGTATTTGCTACAGATGGACGAGAAATGGTCATTGATGTGCCAACGGACTTTATGGAGGAGATGTCCTCCGTCGACGGCATGAATATTTGATGTCGATAAAGTGTGCTTAATTGGCTCAAAGACAGCATACAACGAGGATTTTATCCCCTTTCGCACACCTTGTTCCGTGAATAATGAAAAAGGAAATGGTGTCAGTTCGTAATGAAGGTATTCTTGCAATTGTTGTTATATATATATATATATATATATATATATATATATATATATATATATATATATATATATTTTGACAATACAAGAGTTAATGGGAACCACAACCTCACCGATTTTTATGCTGGAATTGATGGTTGACAGAGGGAAAACTCTATCTTTCCTTTTAAATTTTACAGAAGCGAATATCTGGTCCATAATGTCCTACATAGCAGTCGTACCAACTTCACGCGCCATATGACAATTGATGGAACTATTACCGATAATCCATGTACTAATGGAGATAACACAGTCGCTTGTAGGAAACGGAGAGTGTTGAGCAAAAAAGTAAGTTTTCAACACCCCTTCTTTTGACTACTACAATGTTGTCAGTCATAGTTTTGTCACAAATAAAACACAAATTTGCTTCCGCCATTGTGACAAACGAGTTTATTCAATGGCTTACAAACTCGCAATTACGCTAGTCGCTGTCTAGCAGCCGGTTCCCCACCAACGATTTTTAAAGAGTGGGGTAACAGACGTTCCTGGGGGCCAAGCCCGGGGGGGGGGGGGGTTTGTGGTGATATGTTAGCTGTTAACGTATCACTGCTAGTGTATTTGGGTCAATATTCATCATTTGAAAAATAAACGTACTTTTACACATCAAAAAAATGCGCTCTAACAAAAAACTTAATTTTTTTCCGAATATGAGAAGCTATATCTCTGTAAATATTGATCGGACCAAAAAATAGTTAACAGCTAAATTGTAGACAATTTTATAAGAAATAATTTTGAATAGAAGTATTTTTCCAATAAAACGCACGGTAAGGAAAATATGACTAATTATATAATTAAGATAATATGGCGTCGCGAGCGGCGCGACGGTGTGTTCGCAAAATTAGGTGGTCATTAAGGACGCCAAGATCTAGGTATGTGTCAGGTTCCAAAACTTCCCGACCTTTTGCAAACAAACCCTGTTTTTATGTATTCATTGACTAGGCTAATTAGTGAGACTATTATAATTATTATCAAGACAATTGACTTTTCGTATAGAAGGTTTAGACATTTTTGCAAGATCAACCTTTTTAGTGAATTTTCGTAGAAAAAATTCACTAATGGGGAGATCCCGACTTTGGAATTTTGAAAAAATTTTTGCAAATGAGCGCGAACTAGGACCCCTAGAACCCATATCCGGGGTCAGTTTCAATTTTTATATGTTTATATATATATATATATATATATATATATATATATATATATATATATATATATATATATATATATTATATATATATATATATATATATATATATATATATATATATATATATATATATATATATATATATATATATATATGTATCACACCGATAACTCAAAAAATAATCGGCCGATTTTGATAAAATTTGGCATGTACCTTTCTTTTGTTAATAGCTTGGATAAGTTCGTTAGTCAGGAAAATCGGACGAGGTTTTCCGGAAAAATTTTGAGTTTTCATTCGAAAAAAATTCATATCTCAAAAAGTAATAAGTCGATTTTAATAAAATTTGGCACATACCTTCCTTTTGTAAGTGGCTTTGACATGTTTGTTAGTCAGGAAAATCGGACGAGGTTTTCCGGAAAAATTTTAAGTTTTCATTAGAAAAAAATTCATATCTCAAAAAGTAATAAGCCGATTTTAATAAAATTTGGCACATACCTTACTTTTACAAATGGCTTTGACATGTTTGTTAGTCAAGAAAATCGGACGTGGTTTTCCGCGAAAATTTTGAGTTTTCATTTGAAAAAAATTCATATCTCAAAAAGTAATAAGCCGATTTTAATAAAATTTGGCATGTACCTTCCTTTTGTAAATGGCTTTAACAAGTTCGTTTTTTAGAAAAATTGGACGAGGTTTTCCGGAAAAATTTTGAGTTTTCATTTGAAAAAATTTTTTATCTTAAAAAATATAAAATCTATGATAACCAAATTTGGTAGGTAGGTTTACGATATAAAAAGTAAACTATACACCAAAATTTAGATTTCTATGTTACAAGAAAAAAAAGTTATAATAAATTAAAATATTTTGTGCCAGATCATTTCTATGAAAATTCACTACCATAACGCACTTGCTGCGTCCCGAGCTTTTTATTATTTCTTTTTATTTCATATTTTTTATACAATTTAACTATTATGTACTTTAATTTCTTTATTCTTTAAATGTACTTGAAGCCTAAGAGCCTTTAAGGCGGCCAGGATGTTTAGAATGTATATAACTTTAGTTTTTTTTAAATATACTCATATTCTTAAAATATATAACGTCTGGCAACTCTGCATTCCTCCCGCGCATTAGTGGTGCGGAACAAGAGAGTAGAGAGACAGATTCGGGTGAATCACCGTAGCTGGTAGGGTAGTTATATAACGTTGGTTTTTGTTTTTTTTGTTTTTTTTTTGTTTGTTAATAAAGTCTTTAAAAAACTTAGTCAAATTAATTCATAAGTGTCCAAGAACTGTTGTTCGTCGATTCCTGGACAAAAGGGATAAATGAACTAAAAATCAGTTCTAATTTTAGTTTATTTATCCTTCTGATGACGCTGTCTTTGTTAGAGAAGCGATCGTCAGGTCTCAAAAGTACCATGTGATAAATTGGGTTCTCTAAATTGTACTCATCAGTGCTCATCACAAGTTCCAATCTCTACTCATTTAATCACATCTCTTAAAACAATAAATTTTATATTGCATTACTTCAACGGCAGGCCGGGTAGGATCGTCGAAACCTGCGTGCGATAACCGGGTGGCACCTGTGACATAAGGAGACTTTCCCGGACATAAAAACTTTTCAAAGTAAAATAGCTTCGCGCATTGTGCTGCAGACTTGAGGTTTTACATCTCATTTGAATAAAGAAGTGGAGCAATGCGGACTTAGTCTCTGTCAGTTAATGTGTCCATAAACAAAACTGTCCTGGCATAAATATTCCTAGGGTCTTACGCACGTCTACGACGTTTGGGTCATGACCCAGATGAGTGGTAAAATTTCAAGCAAACGCCTACACAGAAAAGTAAATGTAAAGGTATATGTATCGTAAAATAAGTGGGTGTTATTTCGTAGAAGTGAACCAGGTAGGGGGAGTAGTGCTATGTGAAAGGTTTGAAACCTCTTTTAAGCGCGGATTTCATTTCATCACAGCAGCGGTTTTAATCAAGCATAAAATACTTTGCTTTTATGTCTTGAAGTATTCTAAATGTTATTACAAAAATGTATTCAGTTTTATCATGCGATGCGCGAATAAATTGTCACAATATAAACAACAAAATAAATTTCGGGACGCAGCAAGTACGTTATAGTAGCTAATTTTCATAAAAATTGTACACTCCTGCTATACGGCATATTAGTAAAGTTAATACTTTAAACTTACACAGACCTTGAAGCTTGAAGATCGATTTTAGAGGTCCTAGTACCCGCACATTTGAAGAATTGTTTTGAAAGTGTTACCATCGATATATATCTCTATTATCAAAAAAAGTAATCTTGTGTTCTAACTCCTTGTGAGAAATGCCCAAAACTCAATTTTCTATGAAGCTAAAGAATTAAATTTTGCTATATCTGTACATAGTGCAAGTCTCTTTAAAATAAACTTGTATTACAAATTTCATTAAAGTTGTACAAAAGATTTCCAGAAGGTAACTTAATTCATATTTAGAAAAGTAAAGTATCTGCCAAATTATAAACATAGCAGTTATTTTTCCTTATTAATCGCCAGTATGATTTCGTTTTAGTCAACCTAATCAAACCGGTTTTTTCCATATCAACAGTAACAAAATTATAATTTCAGACTCAAAGGTGACAAACTTATTCAGGCGTTTTAAACAAAAATTAGATCTTGTTCAAAACGTATGAAGTCTGTGCGCTGTTGTTTCTCTAAATGTCAAAATAAAACATAAAAAACCTTACATTCATCGAGCTGCATTCGATCGCGTAACCTTCTGCTTAGGAGGCAGGCGCGATGCCCTCGGCGCCATCTAAGCATAAGTCAAGTAACGTTTTATTTGCGTGATACTTTAGATCGGATTTATGCCCGGGATATTATATTCAAAGTATACGTAACAATTAATTGCAGAATTAGTAGAATTACCATTGAAACACCTCCCACGACTGTTTCGGTCTTATATGACGTCTTATGTTCAAGTTTAAAGATAAAAGAAACTATTCTGGAATCATTTTTATAGAGACTTTGTTTAGATTTCTACTATATTATGTGAGAGCATAATATATCTATGCTGCGCAAAAACTGTATTTGGGGCCGTTCAAAAACCTACAAATATCTATAGTGTATTTTAATAATTGATTGAATACCTAAGTTAAGTAACAATCACTTGGCAAATTTTCAATTTCATGTCGTCTCTCATCTTCCGTAATTGCGGCCGATATTTCACGATTGTTGGTTCGGGTAGTATGTTTTATGCCTGGTATATATTTAGTTTGGTTACCGTTGATGTATGGTCTGTACCTTTTGTATGAATCAATCTACGAGTGGCAGTTAACTATTCTGTCTGTCAGGCATTGGACTTTAACCACTAAGTAGTTTCAACGCATGTCTTTGGGATTTTATTTTTAATTTGGAAAAAACCCTAAAGAGTGTGTACCAAATTACTTAAAATTCACAACATAGGTTTATTTGCACTATTTCTAGCCGCATGTAAAGTCTCATTCCAGTTACTCTGATACTTAAAAAAATATTGCATTTTCAAAAAGTACCCCTTGAGGAACTCCTGCATTAATTGGATATAGTTTAGAGGAATGACCATCCACGACAACAGAAATGCTCCGGTTGGAGAGGAAATTTGCTGTCCGGGTACAGAGTTTTGGTGGTAGGCCATAGGCCGGAATTTTACTAAGCAGCGCTGCGTGCCAGACCTGGTCGAATGCTTTGGATATGTCTAGAGCGACAATCTAGGATTCACCGTGTAGTTCCATAGACTTGTTCCAAGAATGGGTGACAAAGGAAAGGAGGTCGGCAATTGATCTACGCTGACGGAATCCATACTGCCTGTAGTGGATTAGACTGTGTTTTTCAAGAAACTTTAGTAATTCGGTGTCTATATACTTTTCCATCACTTTAGACACGACTGAAAGGAGAGAAATAGGCCTGTAGTTGCTAGGAAGCGCTTTGGATCCTTTCTTGGGGACGGGTTGTACTCGAGGAGTTTTCCAGTTACTAGGGAATATGCCTCTATTGTAAGATGTCTGAAACGGACGAGTCAGGACAGAAGCAAGTTCTGGTGCGCAATTTTTGAGAACAATTGCAATTTTCATCGTGACCTCTTTATTAGCGAATTTTTCTTCATAAAAATTCGCTAAAATTAAACAAAAATTTAGTCACCACTTGGTTTTGAACACGCTGTATTTGCTAATATAGCTCATATACTGGCCTCTTTAAAGTGCGGCCATGGTGCACATGCTAAGTAATATGTAATGACGGAGATATCCTGGAATAACACACGGTTTCAGTTATTTGTAATATGCAAGGTCTAATACAATAGCAATTTTTGCAAATATTTTAATTAAACGAAGGAGAATAACAGTTGAAACATAAATTTAGGGCCCTGTTAAAGACATCTTATACAACTACATACAGAGACTACTTCTCTGGCTTCACTGTTGGGTTTCGTTTCTGTAGCTGAAGCGCGTAGCCAGCGCGTAAGCTAACTGGAGCAAGAGGCCCTTATGAATTATAGATGTTCTTCAACGTTTCTGTGACTAGTTTCGCTGCTTGACAGCATTCTCAGACAGATAAAAATTGAATTAGTACGAAATCATGACAACTACAAATAAAGATCTGTTGCTATGTTATGATATTTTGATCAAAAAATTCATCAAATTGAAAATAAAATGAAACACATGGCAGATGAGGCTTTCAAAATGTCTACGTGATGTATGTCAATATTTAACATAAATATAGAACTAACCTATAATAACAGTTACAACAATAAAATAACTAAACAATAACAGTAATACAGCAGTCTCTATACCGCGAAAGTATCGACATACATCTTATTACAACTTTCTTGAAAGAATAGTTAAATTTATTTTCTTTGACTTATAATTAGGAAGGATAATATCCAAGAAAAGGAAATTTATTAAGTAAGTTTGCTCAGTTAAAACAAGGCAGCTATTGTCGTGTGTGTGCTTTTTAACTTCCAAAGCTTCAAAAAAGTCTAGTTTACGTTTGTCATTACAAAAATGTTGTGGTTGTATGCGGTTATTTACTGTAGGTCTATCTTCGGTATCAATAATATGTTTTGCAGATGTAGATTTGTCAGCGTGGTTATTTGTAAATGCAGAAATGTGTTCTTTGTATCGGGTGTTAAAATTTCTAGAAGTTTGACCTATGTAGATTGCGTTACAATGTGTACAAGCTAATTTATAAACTCCAGCTTTTGTCAGGAAACAAGATTTTTCTTTCGCGTTAAATAGCAAATCACGCGTCATGTTGTAAGATTTAAAAGCTACCTTTGTATTTGTACAGGTATTTAAAATTTTTGAAATATATTCTGAAATGGTTCCAAAATAAGTTATCGAAGCGTATCTGTTGTCTTCTTTGTCTCTAATATTTGGATGAATTAAATTAATCGCTAATTTGTATTCTTTTCTCTCGATCATTTTATCTATTATTTTAACAGAATAGCCATTATTAAATGCCGTTTGCTTATTTATTGATTTTTCTTTTTCAAAATTGTTTTGTGACATAGGTATTGAAAATGCACGATGTATCATAGAATAGTAGGCTGACAGCTTTTGTGCAAAAGGGTGACATGACTCGTACGGTATGGTTGTGTCAGTGTAAGTTGGTTTCCTATACATTGAAAAGTCAAATGAATTATTTTCTAACTTTCTAATCGTTAAGTCTAAAAAATTTATACAACTGTTAGCTTCTTCTGTTAAAGTAAATTTAATATTTGTGTGAAAGTTATTAATAAAATTTAAAAATTCATTTAATTCTGTATGGCTACCTTGAAAACATGCTAAAATATCATCTATGTATCTGTACCAAAAGACAACATTATGCGAAAGTTCTGATGTTAAAATTTGGTTTTCTAAGTCTTCCATAAATATGTCTGAGAATGCTGTCAAGCAGCGAAACTAGTCACAGAAACGTTGAAGAACATCCGAGAATATCTAGAATTCATAAGGGCCTCTTGCTCCAGTTAGCTTATGCGCTGGCTATGCCATTCACATGCAGAAATGAAACCCAACAGTGAAGCCAGAGAAGTAGTATCCAAGTCTGTATGTAGTATGAACCAGTTGCACCAAGTAAGGGCAACAAAAATCAATGAATCTTATGCAACATTTGCCATCCACAAAGCGCGCATGTTCCAGAATCTATGTGTACAAATCACCAATTTTGGCGTTTCAAATCGTTACTTTGACATTTTCGGAAGCTAAATTATAAGATTTTTAAATTATTATTTTTTCGTATCTCTTGACCATATTGCATCAAGAAAAATTAATTATTGTCTGTAATATTTTAATAGAATAGGTTTTTTCATTAAATGCCTATAACTTTTTTTTCTTTTAACCCAGAGATCTAAATTTTGGTGTATAGTATACTTTTAATTTTTAAAATAATAATATAAATCTGGAACCAAATTTGGTTGCCATGGCTTGTTACTTTCTAAAAGAAAACGCAACATTTTCAGAGAAAAACTGATCCCATTTTCAGATATAAAAGCCTGGTAATTTCACCAACGTAAATAATCGGTTATCATTATGATTCGGTTATTTATAAAATAAGCTAATCATCGCGAAACTAAGAGAGTGTAATTTTATCAGCGATAATTTGTTTAACACTTAAAACATAATCGAATGCTAATCCACAACATGCGGGTACTCCACATTTTAACTATTTTAGATAATGTCAACATTACTTGACGTAATTACGTGTTATACTTCTAAATACGAGGCATGTTTTGTAAGCAAGGCTAATTTTGAAATATGGCCTTTGCAGCCTTGCGGTTACCGTTCCGCGCGTGCGCGCTAAATATTATCTACTGCCCAAGCTATTAAGGAAGCATTCACTCGCGCTGATAGTAGCGTATATATCTGCCATTAAAAAGATGTTTATGAAAATTCACTACAATAACGCACTTGCTGCTTCCAGACTTTGTTTAACCCTTAACTGGTAACGTGAGACTATCTAAGACCGCATAGCTTCTAGGCGCAAGCGCAAATCTGAGCCAACGCTTCAGTACCTTCAAGTTGATCAGTTGTGAGTGTAGTGCCAATAAATTCATGTCGGTTTTCTGCACAATATTTTCGAAATCGGTGAGTAAAAACAACCTGGGGTCTTCTAAGACCCCATGTCATTAATCATGTAACATTTTTTGCTTATGTTGGTACTATTATTTTTTACAGAATAATGTCAAATAATCCCAAAAGAGTTCGATTCGGAGACGAAAATTTTGAAAGCACACTACTGAAATGGTTCGATGAATACAACGAAAGTGATGCAGATAAAGAACTCCCCAATCAAGAGGATGGCGACTCTGACGAAGAAGAGACTGCTGAAGATATTGTACAGACTGACGATACAGTAGTAGCGTGCGGTCCATGGAAGCAAGGGAAGCATTGCTTCCCTTAAAATAACGACTACATACCTAAACCGCATTATTTAAAATCCCTTTTGTATTTTAAATATTACATTTCAAATTCTGAAACTAATTTAATTATTAAAATTTTTATTTCGCAAGCTCACACACATAATTATTTATTATGCAGCATACTGTATTTGTAGATACGCTCCTAGCAAGGTGAATGCGACCGATTGCGGACAGCATGAACCTGATCTCATACTACGAGCGGATGCATGCAATGACTTCAGTTAAATACACGTAGTCAGCGGGCACTTTATAAAAGAAATCTCGGCTCGGCGCGATGTACGCATGTTTTTAGAACGTGTTGTACTACGAAGACCGGGTGCGCGTTCAAAGCGAATGTGCCTGATTATTTCGTATATATAAGCAGTCCAGTAAGTTAAATACATTGGCATTTTATGATTATTAATATGGCTGCAAGTATATCAGCTTTTAACAGCGGTGACGGTGGGGGTGCGGATTAACAAACTTTACAAACAAGTGGTAATAATAACTGTGATCGTATTGTATGTTTTTTGATGACTAAAGGATTTTCAGCCTTACTGTTTGCTGAAAAACTTGCTATTATTAATATAGGTAGGCCGAAACCTACTATAAAAAAACTTAAATACAAGAATTAAAACATGCACCTATTCGACATTTGAACGCGGAAAAAACTCATAAACAATAAGAATGGTTAACGGGTTGTTAAAACAGGAATAAACTGTTTTGTTGGTCTTGTAGTCTATTTGTGACTGAAAAGGGGTTGTGGAATAAAAGTGGGTTTTCCGACTTGAAAAATCAACATAAACTAGTACAAAGACATGTTATGTCTAAAGCGCATTTACAGACCATTTTAAAATTAAGTGTCTTTGGAAAAACGCGAATTGAATACGCCGTTGACAATCAGATTGAAATTCATCGCCAACACAATGAACTGGTTGATAAAAACAGAAACATATTAAAAAGACTTATTGATGCTATGTGTTTTCTTGGTCGCAGCATGAATTGGGCTTCAGGGGTCATGAGGAAACAACTACATCTGCAAATAGAGGAAACTTTCAAGACCTAGTTTCTTTAATAGCCAAATACGACATTTGTTTAAAAAATCACTTGGAACAGTCTAACGTTTTTCGCGGGACATAAAATCGCATTCAGAATGATTTAATTTCGGCTGCTGCCACTATTATTTTGAACAGAATTAAATCTGAAATTAAACAGACTCGTTTCATTGCTATTGTTCTAGATGAAACAATCGATGTAACTAATTTAAGTCAACTATCTGTAGTAATACGCTACGTAAAAATGGATGGGAGTGTACAAGAAAGATTTTAGGCTTTAAAAATGTGAGAGAAGATCGTACCGCAAACGCTCTATATAAAATTGTGCTTAATATTATGAAAGATATTCAGGAGACGGATAATACATTAATTGCCCAAATCTATGATGGGGCTGCTGTTATGGCCGGACGTTTAGGAGGTCTTCAAGCTAAAGTGTGGGAAACGTTCTCCATTGCTCTATTTGTACACTGTTGTGCTCATAAATTAAATTTAATTTTATCCCAATCTATAAATCATATTAAAGAATGTAAAGTGTTAAATGGCTGCTTTTTTCCAAATTTACGAAGCGCACACAAGCCTTAGACCCAATTGTTAAAAAACGTTTACCCAAAGTAGCTGCAACCCGATGGAACTACAACGGCAGGGTTGTGTTAACTGTATTTGAACACCGTGAATCGTTAATTGAACTTTTTGAAAACATCATGGAAAATAGCAAATAGCAATTTCAGATAATGTATTTAACATATTGCAATGTAAAATAAATGACATTGGTTTTTGCCTGAAAAAAAGTAGTGAATTTAAATCCATTATAATTCAAAAAAGGAATGAATTTGATAAGTTCTGGGAAAAAACAATTGAATTAGGAGAAGTGGAGCCACGAAGAAAGCGTCTGAGCAATGATAATGTGGCAGACCTTCAAACTTCTTACCGCCGCCTTTTCTACGAAACTATAGATTAAATTCGGCAGCAAATTAACTGCAGATTTGATCAGCTCAGTGACCTGGAATTTCTTGAATTGTGTAATTTTGGAGGATTTAAAGGGATACCTTTCCCAGAAGATTCATTCAAATCATTATTTAACCACTATGGACATTATTTTGACAAAGCCTTATTACGGTCAGAACTTACAGTTATTTATGAACCCGATCTTACTGACACAAAAACTTACGCTAATGAACTTTTAACTTTCTTAAAACAATCAAAATTGGAAAATGCATATTCTGAAGTGTTCAAATTATGTGAATTAGTATTAACAAGTCCTGCTACTAGTGCGTCTGTAGAACGAAATTTTTCTACATTGAAACGTATCAAGAGTTTTGTTAGAAATTCAACAGGGCAGGAAAGACTTTCCCAAATTTCAATTTTGTCAGTTGAAAATAAACTCGTCCAGGAAATGTCCCAGAATCCACAGTTACATGACGACATTATTAACGAATTTTCGAAAAACAACAGGAGAATTGAGTTACACTATAAATAGGTAAGTTTCTGGGAATTGCTTCCCTTATTTCAAATGTCACCGCACGTCCCTGCGATACAGCTACTGAAACAAGATACTCTAGCGGTGGTGATGAGTTGCCTGCAGAAATTGATGTATCAGATCATAGCAGAGCTTTCTATGGTAAAAATAGATTCAAGTGGTCCCATTCCGAGCCTGCGTGAAACAGAAGAACGCTTGCTGAAAATATTGTTAGGTTCCTTCCAGGATTGAAGGGACCTATTAGAAATTTGGGCGGCAATGCAGATCCGTATAGTATTTGGAAGCATCTATTTAGTGATGAAATGTTAGAAGAAGTATTTAACAGAACAAATTAAAAATTGAAAAAAGAAAGAACGAAATACAAGAGATAATATAAGCCTGAATTAAAAGACATAGACCTAATTGAATTAAAAGCTTTTTTAGGCCTGCTATACTCCTCCGGGGCTTTCAAATCGAATCATGAACACTTTTCAACTGATGGCACTGGTCGCGACATATTTAGAAATACAATGTCGCTAAAAAGATTTCTGACTATCTTATCACATTTAAGATTTGACAACGCTCAAGGCAGGATCATGAGAATACTTGGGGATAAATCGCCAGCTATCTCTGGTTTGTTTAACAAATTGGTTTCAAATTCTCAGCAGTGTTATTGTGTCGGTCATTATGTGTGCATCGATGAGATGTTGCTGGGTTTCATGGGTCGATGCCAATTTCGTATGTTTATGCCTAACAAACCAAATAAATACGGCATAAAAATTATGATTTTGGCTGACGCACGAACATCATATATGTACAATGCTTACATATACACTGGAAAAAACAGTGATGGTGGCGGCCTTTCTGATAATGAAAGAAAATTAGCTGTGCCAACGCGGTCAGTTTTGCGGCTGTGCAAACCTATTTATGGAACCAACAGAAACATTACGGCCGATAATTGGTTTTCATCTTATGAATTGGTTCAATCTCTAAAAGAGCACAATTTAACATACGTTGGGACAGTAAAAAAGAATGATATCTCCAGAGTTTCAACCAAATAAAACAAAAAGAGAGAAGTCTGCCATTTACGGATTTACATCTGATACTACTTTATTGTCGTATGTTCCGAAAAAACAAAAAGCAACAATCTTGATATCGTCTATGCATCACACCATTGACACTGATGAATAAAGTCAAAAACCACAAATAATAGTCTTTTACAATTGTACAAAGGGTGGCGTTGACAGTCTGGATCAGCGGTGTGCCAACTACAGCACTAGTAGAAGGACAAGAAGATGGCCAATGGCAGTATTCCACGCGATTCTTGATATCGCAAGTGTGAATTCGTACATATTGTACGGTTGTTTCAAGGATAATGATAGTCTTTCTAGGTTGAATTTTATAGAGAAGCTATCGCTTCAATTAGTTGAACAACACTTAAGCAGGAGACTTATAGACTCATGTCTTCCGATATAAATGAGAATTTCCATCAGTAGAATATTGCATAAACCGCTAACAGAAAGTGACAATATACCAGTAGAAGTCAACAACAAAAGAAGACGTTGTGGAAAATGTCCAAGAGGTGCCGATAAATACAGGGGCGTGCGGTGACATTTGAAATAAGGGAAGCAATTCCCAGAAACTTACCTATTTATAGTGTAACTCAATTCTTCTGTTGTTTTTGGAAAATTCGTTAATAATGTGGTCATGTAACTGTGGATTCTGGGACATTTCCTGGACGAGTTTATTTTCAACTGACAAAATTGAAATTTGGGAAAGTCTTTCCTGTCCTGTTGAATTTCTAACAAAACTCTTGATACGTTTCCATGTAAAAAAATTCGTTCTACAGACGCACTAGTAGCAGGACTTATTAATACTAATTCACATAATTTGAACACTTCAGAATATGCATTTTCCAATTTTGATTGTTTTAAGAAAGTTAAAAGTTCATTAGCGTAAGTTTTTGTGTCAGTAACATCGGGTTCATAAATGACTGCAAGTTCTGATCGTAATAAGGCTTTGTCAAAATAATGTTCATAGTGGTTAAATAATGATTTGAATGAATCTTCTGGGAAAGGTATCCCTTTAAATCCTCCAAAATTACACAATTCAAGAAATTTCAGGTCACTGAGATGATCAAATCTGCAGTTAATTTACTGCTGAATTTGATCTATAATTTCGTAGAAAAGGCGGCGGTAAGAAGTTTGAAGTTCTGCCACATTATCATTGCGCAGACGCTTTCTTCGTGGCTCCACTTCTCCTAATTCAATTGTTTTTTCCCCAGAACTTATCAAATTCATTCCTTTTTTGAATCATAATGGATTTAAATTCACTAATTTTTTTCAGGCAAAAACAAATGTCATTTATTTTACATTGCAATATGTTAAATACATTATCTAAAAACGGAAATGTTTCCGAAAATATATTAAGTAAAAAATTAAAATTAAAGTCTCCTTTCAAACCATCCAAAAATCCTCTAGAACTATTTATTGTTTCTGCGTCCCAATTTTTGCTATTTTCCATGATGTTTTCAAAAAGTTCTATTTACGATTCACGGTGTTCAAATACAGTTAACACAACCCTGCCGTTGTAGTTCCATCAGGTTGCAGCTACTTTGGGTAAACGTTTTTTAACAATTGGGTCTAAGGCTTGTGTGCGCTTCGTAGATTTGGAAAAAAAGCAGCCATTTAACACTTTACATTCTTTAATATGATTTATAGATTGGGATAAAATTAAATTTAATTTATGAGCACAACAGTGTACAAATAGAGCAATGGAGAACGTTTCCCACACTTTAGCTTGAAGACCTCCTAAACGTCCGGCCATAACAGCAGCCCCATCATAGATTTGGGCAATTAATTTATTATCAGCCTCCTCAATATATTTCATAATATTAAGCACAATTTTATATAGAGCGTTTGCGGTACGATCTTCTGTCACATTTTTAAAGCCTAAAATCTTTCTTGTACACTCCCATCCATTTTTACGTAGCGTATTACTACAGATAGTTGACTTAAATTAGTTACATCGATTGTTTCATCTAGAACAATGGCAATGAAACGAGTCTGTTTAATTTCAGATTTAATTCTGTTCAAAATAATAGTGGCAGCAGCCGAAATTAAATCATTCTGAATGCGATTTTATATCCCGCGAAAAACGTTAGACTGTTCAAAGTGATTTTTTTAAACAAATGTCGTATTTGGCTATTAAAGAAACTAGGTCTTGAAAGTTTCCTCTATTTGCAGACGTAGTTGTTTCCTCATGACCCCTGAAGCCCAATTCATGCTGCGACCAAGAAAACACATAGCATCAATAAGTCTTTTTAATATGTTTCTGTTTTTATCAACCAGTTCATTGTGTTGGCGATGAATTTCAATCTGGTTGTCAACGGAGTATTCAATTCGCGTTTTTCCAAAGACACTTAATTTTAAAATGGTCTGTAAATGCGCTTTAGACATAACATGTCTTTGTACTAGTTTATGTAGATTATTCAAGTCGGAAACCCCACTTTTATTCCACAGCCCCTTTTCAGTCACAAATAGACTACAAGACCAACAAAACAGTTTATTTCCGTTTTCACAACCCGTTAACCAATTA
Organism: Tillus elongatus; assembly: GCA_964006375.1. NCBI lineage: Eukaryota > Metazoa > Arthropoda > Insecta > Coleoptera > Cleridae > Tillus > Tillus elongatus. The sequence goes on along the minus strand of OZ023265.1, from coordinate 171,603,246 downwards.
TATTATTTATGAGTTTTTTCCGCGTTGAAATGTCGAATAGGTACATGTTTTAATTCTTGTATTTAAGTTTTTATAGTAGGTTTCGGCCTACCTATATTAATAATAGCAAGTTTTTAAGTAAACAGTAAGGCTGAAAATCCTTTAGTTATCAAAAAACATACAATACAATCACAGTTATTATTACCACTTGTTTGTAAAGTTTGTAAATCCCCACCCCCACCGTCACCGCTGTTAAAAGCTGATCTACTTGCAGCCATATTAATAATCATAAAATGCCAATGTATTTAACTTACTGGACTGCTTATATCTACGAAATAATCAGGCACATTCGCTTTGAACGCGCACCCGGTCTTCGTAGTACAACACGTTCTAAAAACATGCGTACATCGCGCCCAGCCGAGGTTTCTTTTATAAAGTTGCCCGCTGACTACGTGTATTTAACTGAAGCCATTGATTGCATGCATCCACTCGTAGTATCAGATCAGGTTCATGCTGTCCGCAATCGGTCGCATTTACCTTGCTAGGAGCGTATATACAAATACAGTATGCTGCATAATAAATAATTATGTGTGTGAGCTTGCGGAATAAAAATTTTAATAATTAAATTAGTTTCAGAATTTGAAATTTAATATTTAAAATACAAAAGGGATTTTAAATAATGCGGTTTAGGTATGTAGTCGTTATTTTAAGGGAAGCAATGCTTCCCTTGCTTCCATGGACCGCACGCCACTACGATAAAAAGACTAATACTCGTGTAAATTGTGTAAAATTGTAATATGTGCAAGTTGCATAGAAAAGATTTGTAAAGACTGCATCAGTCATTAAGATTTTCAGATGTTGTGGTTTTTTTCATTAACAGCCTATTTTTTATTTTTTTACTTACATTTTGAAAGAATATAGTTTTAGTCTTAATTTTTTTTAAGTTTTTTATACGAATTAATGTTTTTTCGAGTTTTTATTTGAATAAAAAGAAAACTATTATAAAACGGCTATATTTTCTGCTAGTGTGTCACATTTATCGTAAAACTGGTAATATTCTTTGTCAAAAGTTACCTAATTTTTATAAATTGGTTAAAAATAGAACAATAAAGAAAATGAGTCTTACAAAATTCAAAAAAATTTGATTTTTTTTTTAATGTCAATTTTGTTTGGTGTTCTCAAAGACCCCACGTCACCAGTTACGGTATAAAAACTCTGGACGCAGCAAGTGCGTTATGGAAGTGAATTTTCATAAGAATGTTTTTAATTACAAATATATCGCTCTAATGCGAGCAGGCATCAATTTGGTTACCGGTATAAGCTATATAGTAGGAACAGTGTATCATATTTTATCAAAATAATTATTTAAAAATGTACAAAACTTTTCGGAAAATAAACTTTAAATGTTTCTGAGAAAACTGGTCTCCTTGCCAATGAACCAAAACGCCCCTGCTGCGTTCATACAAAAATTTTCCGAAAATACAGTTAAATGTTGGTTTCCTAACCAACAAAACTTACGTTAATAGCAAATGAGTTATTGAAATTTGGAGGATTTAATGAAAATTTGCTACCAAAACGCACTTACTGTGTCCAGATTTTGTCTTATAAACATGCATCATATTTCGATAAAAAATGCTAAAATGCAGTAACGAATTTGTTCTACGAAAATTAGCTACAAATTATAGACCGTTAAACCATAAACTTCACTAAACCTACAGCGAAAGCATCAACTTAACTAAACCGACAGCCAAAACATCAGAGAAAGGGTCTATTTGAAATGAATTTTCTGGGAATATTTTAGTAAAATGCAGGACAATGACGATTGAAACTAAGACTTCAGGCTTTGTAAAACATTATTCTTGAGATATTTTCCTTCCATAGCTCATATTAGTTTCAGGTTCATTGCCTAAATATTACCAATTTTGACGTTTAAAATCGCGATTTTGACGTTTTGAGGAAAAGCTACATTTATTTTTCTTTGAATGCCTGTAACTTTTTTGTCCTTTAACCTACGGAGCTAAATTTTGGTAGGTAACTTTCCCATAATGATATAAACCCGCGTATGAAATTTGGTTGCCCTTACTTTGTTAATTTTGGAGATATAAATTTTTTTCGAAAGAAAACAAAATTTTCCGGGAAAACCTCGGCGCATTTTCCTGGCTAACGAACTTATCCAATCCACTTGCGAAAGGAAGGTACTCACCAATTTTGACGTTTAAAATCGCGATTTTGACGTTTTGAGGAAAACCCAAATTTATTTTTCTTTGAATGCCTGTAACTTTTTTGTCCTTTAACCTACGGAGCTAAATTTTGGTAGGTAACTTGCCTGTAATGATATAAACCCGCGTCTGAAATTTGGTTGCCCTTACTTTGTTAATTTTGGAGATATAAATTTTTTTCGAAAGAAAACACAAAATTTTCCGGGAAAACCTCAGCGGATTTTCCTGGCTAACGAACTTATCCGAGCCACTTGTGAAAGGAAGGTACTCACCAATTTTGACGTTTAAAATCGCGATTTTGACGTTTTGAGGAAAACCCAAATTTATTTTTCTTTGAATGCCTGTAACTTTTTTGTCCTTTAACCTACGGAGCTTAATTTTGGTAGGTAACTTGCCGGTAATGATATAAACCCGCGTGTGTTTGGTTGCCCTTACTTTGTTAATTTTGGAGATATAAATTTTTTTCGAAAGAAAACACAAAATTTTCCGGGAAAACCTCGGCGGATTTTCCTGGCTAACGAACTTATCCGAGCCACTTGTGAAAGGAAGGTACTCACCAATTTTGACGTTTAAAATCGCGATTTTGACGTTTTGAGGAAAACCCAAATTTATTTTTCTTTGAATGCCTGTAACTTTTTTGTCCTTTAACCTACGGAGCTTAATTTTGGTAGGTAACTTGCCTGTAATGATATAAACCCGCGTGTGTTTGGTTGCCCTTACTTTGTTAATTTTGGAGATATAAATTTTTTTCGATTTTTTTCGAAAGAAAACACAAAATTTTCCGAGAAAACCTCGGCGGATTGTCCTGGCTAACGAACTTATCCAAGCCACTTGCAAAAGGAAGGTACTCACCAAGTTTTATCAAAATCGGTCCATTATTTTTTAAGTTATAGGTGTGACACATAAATATATATATATATATATATATATATATATATATATATATATATATATATATATATATATATATATATATATATATATATATATATATATATAAACATATAAAGTCTGAAACTGACCTCGGATTTGGGTTCCGGGGGTCCTAATTAGCGCTCATTTGAAGAAATTTTTTCAAAATTCGAAAGTCGAGATCTCCTCATTAGTGAATTTTTTAAAGAAAATTCACTAAAAAGGAACCTATTACAAAACAGCTATATTTTCTGCTAGTGTGCCACATTTATCGTAAAACTGGTAATATTCTTTGTCAAAAATTACCTAATTCTTATAATGTGGTTAAAAATAGAAGAATAAAGAAAATGAGTCTTACAAAATTCAAAAAAATCTGATTTTTTTTTTAATGTCAAATTTGTTTGGGGTACTCAAAGACCCCACGTCACCAGTTACGGTATTAAAAACAGCACGTCACCAGTTAAGGGTTAAACCTTCTCGCGTTATGAACCCAGTTTGAAATTCCCGCTTCGAAAAAATCGTTATCCATTCTGTCACAACCTGATACCAATTATTCACCTGTATAATCCTTCGTTTCATGGTCTGCTCGACCATCGTTTCCGCTTCTTACATCTGAACGAGACGAATATAATATATTTTAATAATAAAGTGAACACAGAATACAATAGGTATTGTGCATGGACTAGTGAAACTATATATCATGGAGCAATTGTGTGGTTTCATGTACAGAACTCAATGCATTTTGCACACGAGGATTCTGCTGTTTTAACTTTCCTTGAATAAGCTGTGCTTTGCGGTATGTGGCGTATGACCAGCGACAATGTAATCCCAGATAACTGTTTCTGTTCGTGACGGAAAATATGATTTAAACCTGCGTCAAACTAAAAATCGATCTGTATTTATAAGAAATACATTATCTTGTGACAAACACACGAGTTATGCACTTTTTAGCTGAATTTGCATAAAAAATCTATCGAATCGCCTTTTGTAAGTCACGCTCATCAAATATATGGCTTTTAGTGAATATTCCTACAAAAAATTCACTCTTGAGATCCCGACCTTTGAATTTTGAAAAAAATTCTTCAAATGAGCGCTAATTAGGCCCCCTAGAACACATATCCGAGGTCAGTTTCATATTATATATATATATATATATATATATATATATATATATATATATATATATATATATATATATATATATATATATATATGTTCCGTCGTCATTTTCGACACCTTTTTTGCCACACGCACGTGCCGACTATGGATCCAAAAACACAGTTAGTAACACTGGGCACATCCCGCAATGATGGTCAACATGAAGATGGCAGCCTGAAGAGATACGTTTTCGGACGGCGTCGGATTGGTTGGATAGGCGGTCTACCCCTTCTCGACCCCGAAGTATCCCGAGACTTGGGAGTGAAAAACACTGCAACTACCCTATTTGATCAACGATCGTTCGAGAGTGCAGTTCACTCGCAGTTGAACTTCTTCGTTGTCCCGTGGGCAGACAGGCCCGTCGCAGCCACGTGACCTTCCAATAGGTGTTTGGAACCAACGTGGACCACATGGCGAACGCGAGTTACGTTCTCATTTAAGTGCGACAAACTGCAGATTCCAGAGCATGAGGCTGCTCCTTAGTTTCCATCAGTGCAACAAGTTCTTCACGTGTGTGAAGAAGTGAGGTTCCCGAAACACCCAGTGAGCTGATCCACGACGACGTCCCCGGCAAGGCAAGGTATTTTGGTTATACTACAACCCTTCTGTAAATTATTGTCGGTGTAACTTTCCCCATTGTTCAATAAATTTATTTAATTAATCCGCGGTAATGTTTTCTTTACCATGTAACCCCCTGATGTACATGCAACCGTTCAATTACACATAAATATTTAGAGCTATCGGAGAACGTAGCGAATCAGCCGCTACAATATATATATATATATATATATATATATATATATATATATATATATATATATATATATATATATATATATATATATATATATATATATATTGTAACACGCCGATAACTCAAAAAATAATAAACCGATTTTGATTTTGAGTGAATTTGGCATATCCCTTCCGTTTGTAAGTGGCTTAGACAAGTTGGTTAGGAAAATCGACACAGGTTTTCCCGGAAAATTTTGTGTTTTCTTTCGAAAAAAAATTATGTCTCCGGAAATAACAAAGTAGGGCCAACTAAATTTGGTACGCGAGTTTATATCATTACAGGTACATTACCTCCAAAATTTAACTCTGTAGGTTAAAAAACAAAAAAGTTATAGGCATTTAAAGAAAAATAAATTGGGGTTTTCCTCGAAATGTCAAAGTCGCGATTTAAAACGTCAAAATTGGCAACATTTAGACAAAGAACCTGAAACTAATACGAGCTTTGGAAAGAAAATGTCTCAAGAAGAATGTTTTACAAAGCCTGAAATCTTAGCTTCAACCGTTACTGCCCTTCATTTTATTAAAATATTTCCAGAAAATTCATTTCAAGTAGACCCTTTCTCTGATGCTTTGGCAGTAGCCTTAGCTATAGAGTTTATCATTTAATGGTACATAATTTTTGCCGAATTTTCGTAAAAAATCAATAAAGCTCAATATATCCGTTATTATACAAGATACGAAAAAAATCATATACATTAATTATCGGGTGTCTTGAGCTACATCTTCAAAAAATATTTCTACAATCACAGGCTGGCCCATAAGTCGTTGGTGATACAAATTATTTCTTTTTTTTTAATCGAAACGCGCCTAAGGTTACTGCATTTTTGCATTTTCCATCGAAATATAATGCACGTTTGTAAGAAAAGAAATTCGGGACGCAGCAAGTGCGTTATGGTAGCGATTTTTTTTTAATGGAACATGCCTTATGTTATTGCATTTTTGCATTTTCCATCGAAATATAATGCATGTTTGTAAGAAAATAAATTCGGGACGCAGCAAGTGCGCTATGGTAGCGAATTTTCATTAAATGCTTCAAATTTGCTATTAACCTATAACGTTGACCAAAAAAACCAGTTTTTCGGGAACACTTTAAATTTACTTTCGGAAATTTTTGTACATTTTTAAACAATAAAGTTATTTTGATGAAAATGGCATATTATTTCTACTATATAGGTTATAATGATAACCAAATTAGATGCCTGATTTTTTTTTAACACACATATTTGCTATTAAAGATATTTTAAAGAAAATTCACTACCATAACGCACTTGCTGCGTCCAGACTTTTTATAATTACTGTCACGCATATATTTGGAAAAAAGGTGCAAACGAAGCAAATGCGTTATGGTAGCGAAATTCCACGGCTCGAACAGATGAAAATGTTGAAAAAATCGCGAAACCATCCCGGAAGGTCGACGACGGACTTTAGACGGAGTTGTGGAACTGTCTGCAGTGACATGGGGAGTTCAGTTCAGCGAATTTTAACAGAAGATTTGGGGGTAAAAAGGCTGCTCAACAAGAACACAAACGAAAAACCAAAAAGAGCAAACAAAATAGCATAGAACCATGTTGCGTTTTGAAAGAAGAGTTCCGAAATGATTCACACTATTTTTTTCAATGTCATCACAGGTGAGCTAAGTGCTAAGGTTACGACCCTGAAACGAAGCCAAAATCAACCCAGTGGACAGCTCCAAGTTCGCGTCGCCCCAAAAGCACTCAAGTAAAATCAAAAGTCAAAACAATGCTGATCTGTTTTTTCTATGTTAGGGTATTCAGAGTATGTTCCACCAGTTCCTACCTGGAAGTTTTAGAAATATTTCGCCACGGTTTACGGCGGAAGAGGCCTGATTTGTAGCAGTGGGACGACTGGGTTTTCCACCGCGATAACGCTCCGGTTCACACAGTTCTGTATGTGCGCCGAATTTTGACGAAAAATTGCATGACCCCTCTGCACTTCCGAGCGATAACACACAAAGTACTCAACTCATTTGCATGAAACTTGGCAGATATCTTCATTTTGTTAGCACTGGGGATGAGTTCGTTAGCCAGCCCAATCGGGCCAGTTTTTCTTATTAAAAAAATTGATTTTTATGAAAAAACTATTTGTAGGTAGCTCAAAAAATAACGAAGTTATTTTGATGAAATTTGATAGGTACGTTGACCTGGTAAAGACCCTCCTATATTCAGCTTTCTAGGTTTATCTCAAATTGAGTTATTCAAATTTGAAACATTTAATGAACATTCGTTACCATAACACACTTGCTGCGTCCCGAATTTTATTATAGTTCGATAAAGACGTTATTATTATTATATTATTACTATTCTTATTGGTATGATCATTATTACAATTGTGAACCATCTAAAAAATGTCAGGTATCCTATAACGTTTTACCTTAAAGCGAAATGAATGCGAATGCATGCAGTTTTTAAACGAAATTATAATCTACGAAATCCAGGACGCATCTCTGAATTTTAGTATGTGAGATATGAGCTGTGATGAGGTTTTCCGAGCTTCTGCAGACATCTATCTGGGATGGGGGATTTTTCAGATGGCGTATTAGGGTACTTCAGTAAGGGATTTATACCGAATATGCGGCGGGAATAAAATTGATTTTGATATTCAAATTTTCGGGAGATAGCTAGTGTTTTTGCGTATAAAGCAGAGATATCCTTTGAATAAGATAATAGATGCTGACATTATTTCTCTAAGGACAACTGTCTTTTGGTTTAATAGCGTCCGTTTAGTGCGATATTACAATGTTTTTCTTCTCTGATGTGCAATGCTTCCACCACACAAGATAGCGTCTCACAAAATTCGTTCATTATCAAATTCGTTTGCGGTTTTATAAGAGTTACAAATTCATGTGCATTTTAAACAATAGAAAAGCACACTTGGAGAACGCACAACACATTAAAAAAGACCTGACCATCGTTTCACTAACCAAGTTAGCGTCATCAGACAATGAAAATTCATAATTATCCATCCTCTGATGACGCTAACTTTTACTAACGCTTGGTTAGTGAAACGATCGTCAGGTTTTTTTAAATGTGTTGTGGTGATTTGGGTTCTCCAAGTGTGCTTATCAGTGCTCATCACAGGTTCCAATCTTCACTTAGTTAAACGATAGAACATAATAATTAGTATTATGGCGACATGGCCAATCACCAACGCCAGGTAGCAGTTTCACCTTGCTATCATGTAAATTTTACCGAACCGTTGTCTTTCTATAAGGAGGGTATGGATCTTTAACGTGTCCAACATGGCATGAACACGGGACCGATGGCTTTACTCCCCCTCCGAAGGACGGAAAGTGCAGACATTCAACCTGTTCCCTGAGAATCGAACCCAGTACTCTTCGGTTCAGAGGCACGCGTTCTTACCCCTGGACCACCGAGGCTCCATATAAAGATAAAATATCAAAAACTTAAAAGAAAATACGCACATTAATAACAAAAACGTCAATCAAATAAAAATAATTAAACAACTGTGAAAAAAAAAAGTTTTAATGCAAACAAGGGTAATGAGGTTGTGATTTTAAACAAAAAGGATTATAAAGACAAAGTAATTAATGCAATAGAGACAAAACGAAATAGTGCTGCAAATTGAATCATACGTTCCACATAGCTGTGATAATCTACTCTCCTCAAAAAGACATTCTCATACGATGAATTTAAGGTTCATGACTTGACCAGAAAGAAAATACTCTTATTACTGTACCCATAAACTTCTGAAACGTTATATTACTCAAGTTTTAACGAAAAAAATGTAAATTTTCATCAAATTACCCGTCACATATCCCCCACCCCCCGACACATCTTACACAAAAACAATTCGAACCATTCCTTTGTCAGGTGCTAACGGGATACTAAATTTGAATATGATATCTCAATTCGTTCGAAAGTTATTGCGCCTACTAACAGACAGACGTACAAGCCGACAGACAAAAAAAATTCGATCCAGAATTAAATTTTCTATATATTTTTACGCCGTTTTAGCAAAAAAAAAATCGAAATTTCTGTTACCGATAATCCACCCCCAAATTCAACCACTAATTTAATTTCAGCACAGAATACCAAATGTTTGATTATATTGAAAGGTTTCTAACAAACAAACCCTAAAACGTTTTATTTACTCGAGTTTTAACGAACAAATATAAATTTTCACCAAATCAGCCCCCATCCATTCCCTACTCCATAGCATGATTTTACCCAAAAAAAATCCGAACTGTTCGTTTGTCGGTTGATAACTGGCAACAGACAGGCCGAAAGACAAAAAAAATTCTTTCCCAAATCATGTTTTCTATATGTTCTGATATTTTTTCCGTTTAAGCGGAAAAAAAATGGTTGGAATTTTTGCCATACTTCCACACGTATTGACGATGTGGAAGTAAAACTAAGTAGAAACCTTCTCTCAAAAATGATTTTTAAAGTTAGAAACAATTTGAAGAGATGTCAGAACCTTATTATTCCACAAAAGTAAAAACTAACGGGACGCAGCAAGTGCGTTATGGTAGTGAATTTTTAATAACTGCTTCAAATTTCAATAACTCAATTTTCTATAAACTTAGAAAGTTTTATTTTGGTATGTAGTAAGGTCTTTCCTAAGGCAAGATATCCACCAAATTTCATTAAAATAACTTTGTAATTTTCGGAGAACAAAATTGTTTTCGAAAGAAAATTCAAAATTTAAATAGCTCAATTTTCTATAAACTTAGAAAGTTGATTTTTGGTGAGTAGTAAAGTCTCTCCCAAGGCAATATATCCGTTCAATTTCATTAGAACAGCTTTGTAATTTTCGGAGAAAAAAAATTTTTTTGAACGAAAACTCCGATTTTCCTGACTAGCGAACTCATCCAAGCCATTAATAAAAGAAAGGCACTTGCCGAGTTTCATCGAAATCGGTTAATTCTTTTTTGAGTTATCAGACGGATACGTATATATATATATATATATATATATATATATATATATATATATATATATATATATATATATATATATATATATATATATATATATATATATATATATATATATATATATAAACATATAAAAGTTCAAACTGACCCCGGATATGGGTTCTAGGGGTCCTAGTTCGCGCTCATCAGAAAAATTTTTGCAAAGTCTCACCATCGATACCTCTAAAAACTAGAAAACCGACTTCACTGGGGATAACTCAAAAGCTACTGGTCAGATCTTGATCAAATTTATATGGGACCACATGATAAGCACCAGCTTTCAAACATAACGGCAGCAAACCCTTCTGGACTCTTGCTAAATATTTTGGGAATAATTTCCGCAACAGCACGTTCCCAGATCTTATTTCAGGGGATGAAATTGTTTATACCGCCCTGGGCAAGGCTGAACTTTTTGCCTCATTGTTTGCCGGCCATTCTACTCTCAACCCACCTCCAAATGTTCAACCACCAACAGTCCCGAATGTCGCGCATAAAATGACGAATATCATTTTCAAAACTAAAAAGGTACGAAAGTTGATCTCTTCACTTAATACCAGAAAGCCTCTGACCTTGACGAGATCCCCGCAATTGTTCTCAAAAAATGCACACCAGAACTTGCTCCTGTCCTGACTCGTCTGTTTCAGACATCTTACAATATAGGCATATTAACTAGTAACTGGAAAACTGCTCGAGTACAACCCGTCCCCAAGAAAAGATCCAAAGCGCTTCCTATCAACTACAGGCATATTTGTCTCCTTTCAGTCGTTTCTAAAGTGATGGAAAAGTATATAAACACCGAATTACTAAAATTTCTTGAAAAACACAATCTAATCCACGACAGGCAGTATGGATTCCGTCAGCGCAGATCAACTACCGACCTCCTTTCCTTTGTCACCCATTCTTGGAACAAGTCTATGAAACTACACGGTGAATCCCAGATTGTCACACTAGACATACCCAAAGCATTCGACCAGGTCTGGCACGCAGAGCTGCTTAATAAACTTCCGACCTATGGCCTACCACCAAAAATCTCTACCTGGACAGCAAATTTCATCTCCAACCGGAGCATTTCTGTTGTCGTGACTGGCCATTCCTCTAAACTGCATCCAATTAATGCAGGAGTCCCTCAAGGTTCAGCTTTAGCCCCTACTTTGATTCTTCTCCTCATCAATGACCTCCTCTCTAGCTCATCCAACCCAGTTCACAGTTGCGCGGACGACAGCACCCTCCACTTAAATATGCAATATTCTAGGCATGTCTCTTTAGCCCAATTAAATAAGGATCGCAGACTCATGAAGGGTTCTGTCTCTGTGGATCTCCAAAAAATATTAGACTGGGGAAGTAGAAATCTTGTACAATTCAACCCCACCAACTCTCAGTCTTGTTTTCTATCTCATAAGAGATACACCAGCCCTAGACCCATCACAATGAACAACCAAGTTATTTAAAGTAATAAGTCCTTTTCACTTGTTGGCATTTCTGTGGATCGAAATCCCAATTGGCACCAACATGTCACATCAATTGCAGAAGCTGCTGCTAAGAAATTAGGTTTCCTTTTCCGGGCTCGCAAATACTTTTCACCAGCCAATCTCTATACCTTATATACTTCACAAATAAGGCCAAACCTCGGATACTGCTCCCATATCTGGGGTGCCGCTGCCGCTTCTACACTCGCTATCATGGACTCCATTCAGAAGAGCTATGTCTCATCGATGACCCTACTCTCACCCAAAGGCTGCCATCCCTTGCCCACCAACGTGCCGTTGGTGACCTCGCTCTTTTATAGATATCTGCACGGGCACTGCTCAGAGGAGCTTTCTTCCATAGTTCCTCCACATTCTGCCCCTAACAGATCTACCAGGGGAAAAGAGCGAATGCACCCTTTTACTGTCCAGGTCACCAGACATAGAACATCTTGTTATGACCGCTCTTTTGTCCCGAGGACTTCCAAGTTCTGGAGTTCCTTGCCGGCACATGTTTTTCCTTCTCCTCCGAACCTTCAAACCTTCAAGTCCAGAATTAACAAGTTGCCTCTTTCCTCCTTGTCGACACCCACGGTAGAATAGTATTTAGGCTGTAAGCCCTCGTGGTGTGTTGTTGAAATATTATATATATATATATATATATATATATATATATATATATATATATATATATATATATATATATATATATATATATATATATATATATATATATATATATAGTAGAAACAATGTACCATATTTAATCAAAATAACTTATTGTTTGAAAATGTACAAAAATTTTGCGAGAAAAACCTTTAAATGTTTCCGAGAAAACTGGTTTCCTAACCAACAAACCTTAGGTTAATAGCAAATTGAGTTATTGAAATTTTAAGCATTTAATAAAAAATTGCTACCAAAACGCGCTTACTGCGTTCCGATTTTTTCTTACAAACATGCATCATATTTCGATGGAAATGCAAAAATGCAATGTTCAAAAAAAATGTATGTATCACCAACGACTTATGGCCCAGCCTGTGATTATCAAAATAATTTTATAAGATGCAGCTCAAGATACCTTGTACCCATTTAAACATGGAATTACGAAAGGTTGCATTAGCATTTTTAGGAAAACCAATTTACAGATAACATTTTCGAGAAACAAAAACTTTAAATTTAAGCAGCGATAACAAGATGTATCCAGTGCCCGCCTGAAGTCGGGGTCTCAGCTGAGATATAAGAAATACGTTTCCGTATAACGCAATAACGATTTAATTAGTTGATGTAATGTCCAATTAAATACGGTTGGTTAAATCTTAATACGTCACACACAGTAAAGCTGAAATGGAGTTGTGGAAGATGGGAGAAGAGGAATGTCGATCTGGATGCCGCTTATATCTGTAATTTGAAGCACACATAAGCTTGCAACGTGACGTTACCAACAAATCTAATGGTACGTACAAGTACGTATGAACCAAGCCGAATTAGCTAAAGCTAACTAACTTTTTGTCAAAATTTACCTGAAAATTGAAACAGCTTTGGTACTAAACAAAAAATTTCATCAGTTACTTATTCCTTTTGCATAATCATACAAGTAAAAGAATAAAATAAAATTGCGGCATTATCAGACTTTCTAAAACTAGTTTCAGGTTCGCAGCTGCAAAGTTCTGAAGCATAACAACATCGGTTAAAAAAAGAACTTCGATATTTATTCGATCGAAACAATAAATGAGTCGTTTATGAAAGTTATCTTCAACAGATTAACACTGCCAATCAGATCCCATACAAAAGAAAAGTTTTTCTTCACGTTTGAGCCAACACATTTTAGTTATTAGCGAATTTTCATTTAAAAAAATTCGCTAATAGAGAGGTCACGATGAAAAGCTTTTGAAAAAAATTCTTCCGATGAGCGCGAATTTGGGTAAAACCCAAAACCAAGGTCCGTTAAAATTTTTATATGTTTATATATATATATATATATATATATATATATATATATATATATATATATATATATATATATATATATATATATATATATATATATATATCCGAGTGATAACTCAAAAAAAAACTAAACTGATTTCAATCAAACTTGGCAAAAATTTTGTTTGGGCAAAAACCGAGGTCGAGTTCGTTAATCAACCTGTAATGCTTAAGTTTTTCCGGTGGAAAATCGGGGAAAACTTTTTGAAAACGCTATATTTACGTAACTATCAGAGTAACTGGAATCAGACTTTACATGTGGCTAAAAATAATGCAGATAAACATATGTTCTGAATTTTAAGTAATTTGGTCCACAATATTTAGAGTTTTTTCCAAATTAAAAATAAAATCCCAAAGACATGCGTTGAACCGACTTAGTGGTTAAAGTCAAATGCCTGACAGAGTAGTTAACTGCCACGCGTAGATTAATTCATACAACAGGTATAAACCATACAGTAACGGTAACCAAACTAAATATATGCCAGGCAGAAAACATACTATCCAAACCAACAATCGTGAAATCTCGGCCGCAGTTATGGAAAATGACAAGACGACATGAAATTAAAAATTTGCCAATTGATTTTTATTTAACTGGGCGATTCAATCGATTATTAAAATACACTATATTTCTAGCTTTATTAACGGCCTCAAACACAGTTTTAGCGCAGCATAGAAGATACATTATGCTATAGCATAATAATGTAGCAGAAATTTAAACAAAATTAAAGTGATGAAAAAGTATATAAACACCGAATTACTAAAATTTATTGAAAAAGACAGTCTAATCCACGACAGCCAGTATGGATTCCGTCAGCGCAGATTAATTGCCGACCTCCTTTCCTTTGTCACACAGTCTTGGAACTAGTCTATGGAACTACACGGTGAATACCAGATTATAGCTCTAGACATATCCAAAGCATTCGACCAGGTCTGGCACGCAGCTCTGCTTAATAAACTTCCGGCCTATGGCCTAACACCAAAACTCTGTACCTGGACCGCTAATTTCCTCTCCAACCGGAGCATTTCTGTTGTCGTGGATGGCCATTCCTCTAAGCTGTATCCAATTAATGCAGGAGTCCCTCAAGGTTCAGCTTTAGCCCCTATTTGGTTTCTTCTGCACATCAATAACCTCCTCTCTAGCACATCCAACCCACTTCACAGTTACGCGGATGACAGCACCCTCCACTCAAATATGCTATTCTAAGCCTGTCTCTTTAGCCCAATTAGATGAGGATCGCAGACTCATGGAGGGTTCTGTCTCTGTGGATCTCCAAAAAATATTAGACTGGGGAAGTAGAAATCTTGTACAAGTCAACTCCACCACATCTGTCTTGCTTTCTATCTCATAAGAGATACACCAGCCCAAAACCCATCACAATGAACAACCAAGTTATTCAAAGTAATGAGTCATTTTCATTCGTTGGCATTTCTGTGGATCTAAATCTCAATTGGCACCAACATGTCACATCAATTGCAGAAGCGGCGGCTAAGAAATCAGGTTTCCTCTTCCGGGCTCGCAAATACTTTTCACCAGCTAATCTCTAAACCTTATATACTTTACAAATAAGACGAAACCTCGAATACTGCTCCCACATCTGGGGTGCTGCTGCCGCTTCTACACTCGCTATCCTGGACTCCATTCAGAAGAGAGCTATACGTCTCATCGGTGACCCTACCCTCACCCAAAGGCCGCCATTCGTTGCCCACAGACGTGCCGTTGGTCACCTCTCACTCTTTTATAGATATATGCACGTGCACTGCCCAGGGGAGCCTTCTTCCATAGTTTCTCCACCTGCTGTCCCCAACAGATCTACCAGGGGAACAGAGCGAATGCACCCGTTTACTGTCCAGGTCACCAGACATAGAACATCTTATTATGCCCGCTCTTTTGTCCCGAGGATTTCCAAGTTGTGGAATTCCTTGCCGGCACACGTTTTTCCTTCTCCCCCGAACCTCCAAACCTTCAAGTCCAGAATTAACAAGTTGCCTCTTTCCTCCTTGTCGACACCCACGGTACGATAGTATTTAGGCTGTGAGCCCTCGTGGTGTGTTGTTGAAATAAAAATAATAAAAAAGATCCCGAGATTTGTTCTGTGATCAAAATATGGAGAACTGATAGTCATACCTGAATCTTCTGCCAGGCGAACCGGGAGAAATTATCGGATTTTATGGACAAAATGCATCGAATTTCACACTTCAAATACAAGATATTGTTAATGCATCAATAGTTCAAAATTGTTCGACCCTATATCTCCAGAGATCTACGTGACGCACGCAGCATTAGCTGCTAATGAAAGAAAGCGCACTGGACCATGCAAAGGTAGTTTCTAGTAGAAAGGACACGGATGTTCCTAGTCATTTACATAAACGTGTCATTTACAGGTAGGAGACAGATATGAAGTCTATTAACATTCTACGAGTTTTGTGAAAGACATTAAAGGACTATTAGGATTTAATACATCGAGGCGTACGAGATTCAGGTAACATTCAAAACAATTTTTCGCGTGTGTGCCCATTTATGAGAAATAGAGCGCAATAATAATTTATGATCATTGTATATTAGTCACAGAGAATCTAGAGCTATCGTTGTAATACTCCACTAACAACGATATATAATTCACTCTTAAACAAACAAACAAAAAACAGCAATAGTAAAATTGTGATATAATGGGGGAAGCTATAAAACGATTTTGATAACAAAAGGGGGTTAAAGTTAAAGGTAGAGCTACGAGACCACAGACAGACATATAAAGTGAAACACACAGCACCCCTCCTTGCGTCGGGGGTTAAAAAAAGAACACATTGGACGTAAAAAATTGTATAGCGGTCGAAATTCAATTGGATCAAACATTTAAACGTTGTATGCCAATTTGTTACGTCTTTTAAAATACTAAAGAAGATGCAATAGTTTTTCTGATATTCAAAAGAAGGTTTTGGCTACGGCAATATACGATTTTTGTTATTTTTTTATTTTTTATTTCAACAACACACCACGAGGGCTTACAGCCTAAATACTATGGTACCGTGGGTGTCGACATGGAAGAAAGAAGCAACTTATTAATTCATGACTTGAAGGTTTGGGGGTTCGAAGGAGAAGGAAAAACATGTGCCGGCAAGGAATTCCACCACTTGGAAGTCCTCGGGACAAAAGAGCGGGCATAACAAGATGTTCTATGTCTGGTGAGCTGAACAGTAAAAGGGTGCATTCGCTCTGTTCACCTGGTAGATCTGTTGGGGGCAGCAGGTGGAGGAACTATATGGAAGAAAGCTCCTCTGAGCAGTGCCCGTGCAGATATCTGTAAAAGAGAGAGAGAGGACACCAACGGCACGTCGGTGGGCAAGGGATGGCAGCCCTTGGGTGAGGGTAGGGTCACCGATGAGACGTATGTAAATGGAGTCCAGGATAGCGAGTGTAGAAGAGGCAGCGGCACCCCAGAGGTGGGAGCAGTATTCGAGGTTTGGCCTTATTCGTGAAGTATATAAGGTATAGAGATTAGCTGGTGAAAAGTATTTGCGAGCTCGGAAGAGGAAACCTAATTTCTTAGCAGCTGCTTCTGCAATTGATGTGATATGTTGGTTCCAATTGAGATTTAGATCCACAGAAATGGCAACAAGTGAAAAGGATTCATTACTTTGAATAACTTGGTTGTTCATTGTGTTGGGTCTCGGACAGGTGTATCTCTTATGAGATAGAAAGCAAGACTGGGGTTTAGTGGAGTTGGATTGTACAAGATTTCTACTTCCCCAGTCTAATATTTTTTGGAGATCCACAGAGACAGAACCCTCCTTGTGTCTGCGATCCTCATCTAATTGGGCTAAAGAGACAGGCTTAGAATATTGTATATTTGTGTGGATGGCGCTGTCGTCGGCGTAACTATGAACTGGGTTGGATGTGCTAGAGAGGAGGTCATTGATGTGGAGGAGAAACAAAGTAGGGACTAAAGCTGAAGCTTGAAGGACTCCTGCATTAATTACATACAGTTTAGAGGAATGGCGATCCACGACAACAGATATGCTCCGGTTGGAGAGGAGATTTGCTGTCCAGGTACAAAGTTTTGGCAGTAGGCCATAGGCCGGAATTTTATTAAGCAGAGCTGCGTGCCAGACCTGGCCGAATGCTTTGGGTATGTCTAGAGCGACAATCTGGGAATCATCGTGTAGTTCCATAGAATGGGTGACAAAGGAAAGGAGGTCGGCAGTTGATCTGCGCTGACGGAATCCGTACTGCCTGTCGTGGATTAGACTGTGTTTTTCAAGAAATTTTAGTAATTCGGTGTTTATATACTTTTCCATCACTTTAGAGACGACTGAAAGGAGAGAAATAGGCCTGTAGTTGCTAGGAAGCGCTTTGGATCCTTTCTTGGGGACGGGTTGTACTCGAGCAGTTTTCCAGTTACTAGGGGATATGTCTCTATTGTAAGATGTCTGAAACAGACGAGTCAGGAAAGGAGCAAGTTATGGTGCGCATTTTTTTGACAACAATTGCTGGGATCTCGTTAAGGCCAGAGGCTTTTCTGGTATTAAGAGAAGAGGGCATCTTTCGTACCTTTTAGTGAATTTTCTTAGAAAAAATTCACTAATGAGGAGATCTCGACTTTTGAATTTTGAAAAAAATTCTTCAAATGAGCGCGATCTAGGACCCCTAGAACCCATATCCGGGGTCAGTTTCAATTTTTATATGTTATATATATATATATATATATATATATATATATATATATATATATATATATATATATATACATATATATATATATATATATATATATATATATATATATATATATATATATATATATATATATATATATATATATATATATATATATATATATATATATATATGTATCACACCGATAACTCAAAAAATAATGGGCCGATTTTGATAAAATTTGGCATATACCTTTCTTTTGTAAATGGCTTGGATAAGTTCGTTAGTCAGGAAAATCGGACGAGGTTTTCCGGGAAAATTTTGAGTTTTCATTCGAAAAAAATTCTTATCTCAAAAAGTAATAAGCCGATTTTAATAAAATTTGGCACGTACCTTTCTTTTGTAAAGGGCTTTGACAAGTTTGTTAGTCAGGAAAATCGGACGAGGTTTTCCGGGAAAATGTTGAGTTTTCATTCGAAAATAATTTTTATCTCAAAGAATAATAGGCCGATTTTGATAAAATTTGCTATGTACCTTCCTTTTATAAATAACTTTGACAAGTTCGTTAATCAAAAAAATCGGACGAAGTTTTCCGGGAAAATTTTGAGTTTTCATTTGAAAAAAATTTTATCTTAAAAAATAAAAAATCTATGATAACCAAATTTGGTAGGTAGGTTTACGATATAAAAAGTAAACTATACACCAAAATTTAGATTTCTATGTTACAAGGAAAAAAATTTTTGATAAAATATTTTGTGCCAGATCATTTCTATGAAAATTCACTACCATAACGCACTTGCTGCGTCCAGGCTTTTTAGTTTTGAAAATGATATCGGTCATTTTATGCGCGACATTGGGGACTGTTGTTGGTTGAACATTTGGAGGTGGGTTGAGAGTAGAATTGCCGGCGAGCGACGAGGCAAAAAGTTCAGCCTTGCCAGGGCGGTAAAAACAATTTCATCTCTTGAAACAAGAGGTGGGAACGTGCTCTTGCAGAAATTATTCCCAATAGATTTAGCAAGAGTCCAGAAGGGTTTTCTGCCGTTGGAGCTTGAGAGGACTTTGTTATTGATGTGGTTACTAAACGAGTTCTTTTGCTTCAGAAAGAATGCGGACATAGCGATTTCTTGCATCGTTAAATGCTAGACGGTTTTCTTGACTGGGATTGTGTAGAAGCGTTTTGTGAGCGTTGACCTTTTCAAGTCTGACCTTGTCACAGGATTTAGAGAACCAAGGCTTTTGAGTGGCTGAAGAGGTTTTCTGTATGCAAAAGTCGTAGCTGCATGTCGTGACATATATGGCACAAACCCGTATTTTGCTGTTTTGTGTCCTTCAAATTCCACATAAATCATTTCCAATATTTTTCCAGTTGTTTATACTTTATTCCCTGTGCCCCAATTTTTTTTCTGAGCAAAAATAAAAAGTCATGCAGTAACGGGTTAAGAGTTAAAGGTCAAAATAGTCCAATCGTTTTTTTTTTTTCAAACCGACACCTCAATGAAATTACCACAGTGTACTACTTGAAGTTATTATGTGAGATTTACAATTTAGCTCAGTCTTATTTTCTGTGTACAACACGAAAGCCACGTTAACAAACACCGTGCCTTCCTGAAATAGGAAGCTGAAATCAAGTCTTTATAACCTATCAATTATAGAACTAACTAGGTAACATGATTATCGAAGGTAAAGCACTGAAACATTGTGTCTGAATAAAACGGTTAACCGAGCTTTCCAGCTATTCTATTGTTCTCAATTTTTCCAATAACTGATGCCAGAGCGTCACAACCGACCTATGCGTCGTCCACCAAGCAGCGAAACAAAACTGTAACGAAACACAATTAACAGTGACCCAATTTTTTTCAAAGTCCAATTAAACGAGAGGCAAGTCGGTAAACAGTAAGGATTCTAATTTGAATTCCACTCAATTGGATGCATGAAATCGCGTGGTGTACAACAGACAGCAAGAAGTATGGTGGCTTTATATAAAGTAAACTTTCTAAAGTACAAAGAGTTTTGAAAAGCGACGTAATGGAGTAGCCTACCACACTTTTGAGAGTAAACGTCTTTTGTCTCGACCTTTCTCAGTGATGGGTTTTATTAAAGCGTGTTTGAAATTGTTGCTTTTAACTACACAAAGCTGTTGCGTAAGAATGGCTTTAAACGATTATAAGGAAAGTATTGCGCGGTTTCAAGGGAAAATAACAAAACGTGCAGTTCGTAGGAACCTAACTAAATACATACGGGATATCAGCAAGAACATACGACAATGAAGTTGACGATCCAATTCTGCTTAGAATTTTTCAAAAACTAATTGTGATTGAATACTAAATAAATACTATTATTTTAGATTTTTTATTTTAAAGTTTTAGAAGCAAATATCTATAAGAAAACTAGTCCGTAGATTTTAAAATTTCAGAATTGATTAGAGAATCGAAAGAGCTTTCCAAGAAGGTTTCACTCGACCTGCCTGTCCGTTTCGAATTAAGGGGGTGAAAGTCAACAAATTCTGTTGGAAATATTGCTGTGCAAAAAGATACAGGCAGTTAAAGCTGACTTTTTTTTCGTTTTAGTGAATTTTCTTTGAAAAAAATTCACTAATGAGGAGAACGCGACATTTGACCTTTAAAAAAAATTTCTACAAATAAGCGCTATTTAGGACCCCTGTAACCCAAATCCAAGGTCGGTTTCAGACTTTATGTGTGTGTGTTTATATATATATATATATATATATATATATATATATATATATATATATATATATATATATAAATAAATATATATATATATATATATATATATATATATATATATATATATATATATATATATATATATATATATATATATATGTGTGTGTGTGTGTGTGTCACACCGATTACTCAAAAAATAATACGCCCATGACGATAAAATATGGTGAATACCTTCCTTTTGCAAATGGGTTGGATAAGTTGTATGGATATTAATTGCACTTGTTGATATTACCTGGGATGGTGATATTGAATCCATAGGTAAACACTTGATATACTTTATTATTTCACTAACTGAATAAACTATATGATACATTTAACTATAATACAATTACAACAGTACATGAGTACATAGCATATAACTGACCGAGCGTGGAGGACGTGTGTTCACTGTAGCGGTTGGTAGAGAAGAGAAGGAGAGAGATCGCCTAGTGTATCTTATAGTTGCCGTAGTTCTTGACAGCTGGCTGTCGCATAACGTAACTTTTAACTGTCAAGAGTATTAACCCAGAAAGACAGAGTAGTGTTGGCGGAAACACTGCGGTCGGAAACACTGCGGTCGGAAACACTGCGGTCGGAACCACCGCCACAAGTTGTTAGCCAGAAAATCTGCTCAGTTCAAATAGATTAGACAATGCTTTGTTTTAATTAGATAGTCACATTCCCACGATCCGTCCCAGTTCTGAGCTGACCTTTAATGAATCAAATTTCGACCACGTAATTATAATGCATGTTTGTAAGAAAACAAATTCGGGGCGCAACAAGTGCGTTATGGTAGCGAATTGTTATTAAAATCTGCTCAGTTCAAATAGATTAAACAATGTTTTGTTTCAATTAGATAGTCTAATTCCCCCGGTCATTGTCAGTTCTGAGCTGACCTTTAATGTATCGAATTTTGACCACGAAATTATACTGCATGTTTGTAAGAAAAGAAATTCGGGGCGCAGTAAGTGCGTTATGGTAGCGAATTTTTATTAAATGCTTCAAATTTGAATAGCACAATTTGCTATTAACCTATAATGTTGGTTGGCCAGAAAGCTAGTTTTTTCGGGAACATTTTAAGTTTATTTTCGAAAAATTTTTGTACATTTTCAAGTAATTACGTTATTTTGAAGATATATGATACATTCTTTCTACTATATAGGTCATGCTGGTAATCAAATTTGATGTCTGCTTTCTTTTTAAAAAAAAACACATATTTGCTATTTAAAAGATTTTTATGAAAATTCACTACCATAACGCACTTGCTATGTCCACACTTTTTTGTTAATGATAATATAATATATAATGTAATATATTCGTCATTCAGTTTAAATAATTTCAAAACATATTTATAAATCGTTATCAAAATTGGCATAGAGGTATAATTCACTAAGTGAAGATTGGAACATGTGATGAGCACTGATGAGCACACTTGGAGAGCACAAATCACCACGTCACATTTTAAAAGACCTAACGATCGTTTCGCTAACAAAGTTAGCTTCATCAGAGGATGAAAATATTCTAACTGATTTCTACTTATACATGTATTTATATTGACTTTTAGGTAAACACCGAAACCGAGAGTGATTTTTTTTAGTGTATAGGTAAAGGTTTACTTTTGGGGCGCGTGTTCGATTTTTATGAAATTTTGTATATAGACGTGTTTTAGGGTGTAGAAAATCACAATAAAAATGAGGGCAGAAGCCAACTTTTGGAGTTATATGGACATTTTTGTAGAAAAAACGTAAATGGTACTCACTTTTGCGACATGTTTTACACATTTTCAGGGGTCGTTCGTTTTATATTACGCTAAAGAAGGGTGTATTCCACTATAATTGATTTTCACATAGTTAGTGCACCCCCTTAACTGTTTATGTGTCTCTGAAAATTACCCTTCTTTTCATCGTATTAACCGATCCTAAGTTGAAATTGACAGTTGACATATAACGCCAACTTAATGTCAAATGTCAATTTCAACTTATACGATGAAAAGAAGGGCAATTTTCAGAAACACATAAACAATTAAGGGGGTGCACTAACTATGTAAAAATAAATTAGAATAGTGGAATACACCCTTCTTTAGCATGAACGAACGACCCCCGAAAATGTGTAAAATATGACCAAAACATGCCTCAAAAGTGAGTACAACTTACGTTTTTCCTACAAATATGTCCAAATAACTACAAAAGTTGGCTTCTGTCCTAATTTTTATTGTGATTTTTGTCATCTACACCGTAAAACACGCCTATATACAAAATTTCATAAAAATCGAACACGCGCCCTGAAAGTAAACCTTTACCTAGAGCTCAAAGGAGACTATTAGTGATGGGTTGTTATTTAACAGTCTGTTATTTTTTAACTGTTGTCGAGCCGCAACAGTAACAACCTGTTATGGATATATACAAATAACAGGTACCGGGGAGGGGATGCTGTTGAGCTTTACACTAGAACTCGGAGTCGTATCTGTTTCTGTTGTCGCATCTGTTTCTGTTGCACTGCAACTAGCTACGATGAATCAACTTCTGTTTTCATCCGCAACTGTTATAACAGGATGAATGGACATGAGACTGGGCATGGGGTATAGAGTATAGAGCGGACTTTACTTCATAACATACTACTTTATACTAGTGTGCTCACAGCTTTGGGAACGTAGGGTCGTCGGTACAATGAAACTGTTAAATTTTGACAGATTGTTGATTCACAAAAACACACACATATATTTACAATTTATAAACGAACACAAAATATGAAAAATGTAAATAAAATCAACGATGTTTCTTTTTTTCTTTGAGAAAAATTGTCTTACACTAAGAAATACTTTTCTAACAAAACACTTTTAAAGTTCTGAGTTTTTGTTGAACATTATTTGACTGACTTTGGTCGACGAAAGTCTGTTACGGCGGTCACTTAAAATTCGTCCTGTTTTAGAAAAAAAGTCTTTCGCACGGAACAGACGTAGCGACAGTCCCAAACTTCTCCTTCACCATTTTACTTAAATGTGGATATTCATAAGAATGAATTTTTCACCATTTAAGTGGATCTCCATTTCTAGGCAAAAGCGGTTCGTTGTTTGCACAGTTTTTAAAAGCGTACTGATTAAGATGACCGGAGATTCACCGGCGGTGAACCGAGAATCGAAAATGTAACTAGAGATCCTTCTAACAAAAAATAAAAGCGTAATGTAATGAAGAACCATATGTGCAGAATAAAGGCAAATTTCTTTACCGAAATTTTATGAGAGGTGCAGCATGTTGGAGCTTCCGGTTTTGCGGAAACTCCATCAACTTTCATTATTCAAATGGAACACCTTTTATATTACCTCATTTTATTAATATTACAAGTCATGCCTGTAAAAAGTAAGCTAAGTTTCCTTCACTTCTGACATTTATGGTCGCTAAAAAATTCGTTCCTAATTTTTCAATATGTGAAAGGCTGTATATGTAGCAAGTGAAAATTATTGAAAATGAACTATATCACTATAAAAATAAAATCAGGTCACCGCGTATATAAAAAAATAATCACATAGTCGTTGACGTAAACTCAATCTTCATTAGATAACTCGATATGCAGATGGCATTTTTGTTTTAAGAAAAAACTGATATGTATACAAATGTACAGTTATGCTTTAACATGAGTCCTTAGGTATTATATTATATTAGGTAGTTTTTTGCTACTTCTTCTTTGCCTTATGTAACTAATAAATCAATATTCCTTTTTACTTTTCACTTTGGAAATCTAAGAAATAGGTCCGATTTTAAACATCTTTTTTTTTATTACTACTGCAAAATAAAAAATCGCTGAAACTTAAAATATCTCAGAAACAGTACCAATTTTAATGAAATTATAAAAATATTCCCTGTACCCGGTATAGTTGAAACCAGACACACTTCGCCCTATAGGTAGAGAGAAAAAAATTAGTTTTAATTTAAAAAAAAATATTTATTTTATTTTTTGCTTACAATAATTCATTTATTTCATATAAGTCTAATTTTCAAGGAAAAGATGGCTATAGAGGTTTTCAAGCTCAATGCTTAACTAATACTTAATTAGTTAAGAAAATTCGAAAGAAATTCTGCATTGTTGAATTTTTTACCAAATTATTATTAGTGATGATTTTTTTAATAAAAAATTTATTAATTGTTTTAAACATAATACAAGAATATTTTTTATTTTAAACATTACCCAACTACACCACCGGACGGGTTCAGCTACTGTTACTACATCTACGTGGAATTCTTAATAATTCATAGTTCATACTGTTATTTTCAACCTGTTATATTTAACTGTTATTTCTAAATAACAGTAACAGGTGCGACCTGTTAAAGCAACATAACAGTTTTTCCCATCACTAGAGACTATGTTGAGAAATAAAATGATTTTTTGTCCGAAAACCTGTTTCATTCAAAAAGTCACGGACTTATTGACCCGCCCTCGTATAACAAAATATCAATGTCATTCCTAATAACACTAATACTAACACTAACGAAGAAATTTAAAACAAATCAGCAACGTTGCTTATTATAAAAGGAGGTTCATTAACAATGCTAATCAACATGACGCAAGACTTATCCGCGACACATAATATAAGCAACTAAACAATACAAGAACAAAGTCCTACGCCACAAGGAAACAAAACAAGATGACTAATAACCGTTCCATTATCGAGATTTCTCACATTCTCAAAACGATTGTCTCTCTATTTTGCCTCTTATCTAGCTAATTCATTCGCCAAACCATCGCCGTGTTGTTGACACATGTCAGATAAGTTAGACTTTCTATTTTCCTATCGTTAGAACATTTGTATGCCAGAATTATTACGTTATTAACGACGCCACAGAGAAACACGATAAAAATCCAGTTAACAATCGGCAATAAATAATATTGTGCTTATCTAATCTCGTTTATTACACGATCAGAGATGTAATAATGATTTTATTGTATGGGCGATATTCCAGTGATGTTTGCGTAGGTATTTGTGTGTATTTTAGTAAAGTTTAACATCAAACTAGTGTATTCCCTGGTTCTGCTTAGTGCTTTTGTGATGTGTAAATATAAATATCAATAGAGAAGAAATACCAGTGGCAAGGCAGCATGTCTAGACGAATGCAGACCGATCGGAGTCGAATGCAAGACCTCTGGGCCGATGACTCTGCTCGTAATCGTAATAAATATGAACTGGAGGCATTACAACAAGAAATGCAGCAGAATCCAAGACATCTCAGCACTTTGCTGCCCAGCAAACAGGCCTCTACAGGTATGCATTTAATATTATTTTGTTTAAATATTTGATAGGTTAAAAATTAAGTTTAAAACAAATGTTAGCTTCTTGCAGTCCTATAAATAGGCATGCGGGAGTTATTTTTAAGCAACTTTGAAAGGTAAATTAGAAAGACCCACGTGTATTTACTTGATAAGGCAAGGAAAAGTCTATATTGTAGGAATATCAATAATGAACCATGTACTAACATCTGAGATAGATAAAAATCATTAAATTATTTGTTTAAGTAAAAAATAACAAAAAAAAAAAAACACTTTGCAAAACTTAACATATACCTAATTGAGCTTAGGCATTGTTTCGGGCTCACGATCATTATCGATTAGCAGATAAATACACTGTTTGAGCTAAACAAAGTATATTACCGACAGTCTTTTTTGTTAAATATCAATAATAAACCATATACTGATATCTGAGATAGGTAAGAACAATTTAATTATTTGTTTTATTAAAAAATAACAAAAAGATTTGACAGAACTTTGACTTTCAAAATTACGTGTCAGCTTTTCGTCTTTTTAGTGAATTTTCTTTAAAAAATTCACTAATAAGGAGATATCCACTTCAATTTTTAAAAAATGTCCTCAAATTAGCGCGAACTAACCCCCATAGAACCCATATCCAGGGTCAGTTTGTGTTTTTATATGTTTATATATGTGTGTGTGTGTGTGTGTATATATATATATATATATATATATATATATATATATATATATATATATATATATATATATATATATATATATATATATATATGTATATATATATGTATATATATATGTATATATATATGTATATATATATATATGTATATATATATGTATATGTATATGTATATGTATATGTATATATATATATATATATATATATATATATATATATATATATATATATATATATATATATATATATATATATGTATGTATGTATGTATGTATGTATGTATCACACCGATAACCAAATATAAAGGGCCGATTTCGATCAAATTTGGCGGGTGTCTTCCTTTTACAACTAGCTTAGATAACTTCGTTAGCCGGGAAAATCGGCCCAGTTTTTCTAGGACAATGTTGTGTTTTCTTTCTGAAAATATTTATATTTTCGGAAATAACAAAGTTAAGGCAACCAAATTTGGTACGTGTGTTTATGTCACAAAAAGTAATTTATGTACCAAAATCTATTATATCTATAGGTTGAAAGCCAAAAAAGGTATAGGCATTTAAAGAAAAAAATTTGGGTGCCACTGATGAAGAGATAAACGCACAAAAGCAAAATATTTTGAGTGGATAACAAAATCTATTGTATGTTACAAACAAAGACTAAGTTTTTTGGCGCAAAAAGGTCAAGTAATTACAGAAAAATTACTTTGAAAATTCCATAACTTTTCCCCTTAAAACGACAACGTAGCGATTTGAAACGTCAAAATTGGCAACTTAGTCAAAGAACCTGAAACGAATACGGATTATGTAAAGAAAATGTCGCAAGAAACGTGTTTTACAAGTCCTTAAGTTTCGGCTCCAACCGTCATTGTCCTTCATTTTACTAAAATGTTTCCAAAAAAGTCATTTCAAATAGACCCTTTATCTGATGCTTTAGCAGTAGTTTTAGTTATACAGTTTATAGTTTAATTGTCTATAATTATTAGCAAATTTTTGTAGAAGAAATTCGCTAATGAGGTGGCCGCAACTTTTGAATTTTAAATTATATAAAAAAATTTCAAATGAGCGCCAACTATGTCCCCTAGGACCCATATCCGGGGTTAATTTCAGTTTGTATCTGTTTACATATATACAAGGTGACGCATTTCTACGGTAAAGCTCAATATTATGTTATTATACAAGATACGAGAAACAATTGTATGTGTATTTTGAGCTGCATCTTATAAAAATTATTTTACCAATCACTGGTGGCCCATAAGTCGTTGGCGATACAAATTTTCTTTTTTTCTTTTTAAATCGAACATCCCTTATATTATTGCATGCTTGTTTTCGAGTTATTTCAATTATTTCGCAACTTTTCACATTTTGGCACATATCACATTTTACCAATAGAAACCGGAGTCC
Source organism: Tillus elongatus (assembly GCA_964006375.1). Lineage (NCBI taxonomy): Eukaryota > Metazoa > Arthropoda > Insecta > Coleoptera > Cleridae > Tillus > Tillus elongatus. Next base: position 171,575,065 of record OZ023265.1, on the reverse strand, counting down.
CATGCAAATGACGCATTCAGAGAGGTTTTCGTTATTTCATGAAAAAAATCCAGATACAGTGCGCTTTCAAATAGTGACCGAATAAAAAAAAATCAAACTGTCGTAACTCAATTGTTTCAAATAGAACAGCCTGTATTTTATGTTTTAGAGGTGAATGGCATAATACTAACGAATGTTTAATAAGTTAGTAAAAAACACTTTTGGGATTTTCGTGAAAAATTGCACATTTTCATGCAAAAAACTTTTTTGGGAGTTTAGTCGAAAAGCTTATTTGATGAAATATGGCACAGTTTCCATTATATAGGTTACACTGGCAACGAAATTTGATGCCTGCTTACATTAAAACAAAACACATTTATTGTTGAAAACATTTTTATGAAAATCCACTACCATAACGCACTTGCTGCGTCCAGAATTTTTATATTTTGTACAAAATTTAAATTTAATTTTATGGTATTTTTCAGTACCTTAACCGAGAAAATCCCTTCTTAAGTCAATGAAATTGAGGAAATTGTCATTATCATATGTTTCTTTTTGATTTTGTGCTTTTTTGGGAAAAAACTTTAAACGTATAAAACCCTATTTTCTAGAGATCTAGAAAAAAAAATTATATATGTAGATATTGTAGTTTCTTTAAATAAAACTTGCGTTACAAATTTTATTAATATTGTAAAAGCTTTCCAGAAAAAAAAATATTAATATTTTCCCCGGAAAAACTGATCCGATCGGGCTGTCTAACGAGCCTATCCAAGCTCATGAAAATTCACTAAAAATAAAAACATTGGCGGTTGTTGCCATATTTGGTGAAACCGTTTCGTACTAAATACAGATGTAAAAACTTCTCTGGCTTCACAAGTGTGTGTTCTCTGCAACCGATTTCATAAAAAAAAATCCATCTTTACGGCGAAAAGGGCGAAACCGGTCGCAGGGAAGAAAATAAGCACTTTTGGGGCCACAGAAAACCTGTATTCATCTCTACTAAAGAATTGAGGTTTTTGTGAATATTTACTAAGTGAAGATTGGAACCTGTGATGAGCACTGATAAGTACACTTAGAGAATCCAAATTACGACAACACATCTTTTAACGATCCGACGATCGTTCCACTAACACAGTTAGCGTCATCAGAGGATGACATTCTAAATCTTTGTATAAAACAAAATATCCTTCAATTTAACAATGATTTTTTTCACAAACCCAAGGAACGGCAATGGGCAACCCTCTATCTCCATTCATTGCGGACCTTTTCAGAAGTAAATTTGAAACGGATTTACAAAATAAAAGCGCATATTTTCCTAGAGTATGGTTTCGTTATGTGTACGGTATTTTCGCAGTGTTTAACACAAATATATGCAAAGTAGATGATTTTACTATTAGACTGAACAGTCATCTTGATTCAATAAAATTAACCCACGAATAGTTAATAGGTTAATAAGAGCCTCGGTGGTTCAGTGGTAAGAACGTGTGCCTCTGTGCCGAAGGGTACTGGGTTCGATGCCACCTTTCACTTTTTCTGTACATACTGTTACATTAACACCAACTGAGGTTGTAGCATTGTATTTGAACAAGTTGAATGTCTCAACGTTCCGCCCTTCGGAGGGGGCGTTAGGTCGTCCGTCCCGTGGCCATGCGATGTTGGGCACGTTAGAGTTATCTACCCTCCTTACAAAAAGACACGGAGGGGTGGTGGGGTGGTGTAGTTGTAGGTCATAAAAAGCAAAAGTTCCCTAACCCGTGCCCCGCCACTGATCGCTGTTTGCTCTGCCTTTCTGATATAAAAGATATTCCGAAACTCAGTAGGTAAAGTTATAACGGGATTTAAAAAGGACGTCTGCCAATTAAAATACAAACGCAGAGAATTTTCCTGGATTTCTTCCCTCTGTATCGGCCTTTTACTTAACACGTAGTATAAATGTAATGTTTACTAGTTGAGTATTTAGAATTTTTCATCCTCTGATGATGCTTACTTTGTTAGTGAAACGATCGCCAGGTCTTTAAAAAATGTGCTGTAGTGATTTGGGTTCTCAAAGTGTACTTATATATCAATATTTAGTTGAAATAAATAAAAATATTTATACAAAAGTGAAGATTAAAGCTTATGGCCATTGTGGAAACGTTGGTGGAAATTACGGCAGGAGAAAAATCTTTAAAAAAATCAGAACGAATTCCAGAAGAGAATGTCCCAACAAAATTATGTATATGCAAACACAAGCAGCATAGCTTTCTTGTAGGACACGTTGTATAATTTTGGACGCAAATAAATACGTATTTAGTGACAATATATATATATATATATATATATATATATATATATATATATATATATATATATATATATATATATATATATATATATATATATATATATAAATTTGCAAAGTCTCACCATCCATACCTCTCTATTAGTGAATTTTTTAAAATAAAAATTCACTAAAAATCAAAACAACACCTACTAAGGTCAGAGAAACAGGAAATTTATTTAGTGATCAAATAAAAAGACTAAGCAAAATAAAATCATTTATCATTGTTCCTCGTATTTTGTAATCAAGACATTTATAAAAATTAATAAAACATGTACTATGATACTAAATTGGTTTGTATTCGCTCTGATACTTTGAAAAATTAGAATGTACGTCAAATTTACTAGCCAGTAATCAAATATGACACGCACAACGTCATCTGATTTCTCAATTTCAAGGTCTTCTCTGACCTAGAAATATGGATGTAAAAATATTTGTAACACAATATTTAAATAACCAAATCGTTTGGCAAACAACTGCGGCAATGACGTCACAAGTGCGGTCAGTTAAGCACCTTATCAGACGAGTTGAATGAATCCAGCGCCAACCTGATTTGATTAACTAACTGTTCGGCAAGGTTGAACGACTACAATGTACTTCCGTAACCGGGCGTTCTCCATATTATTATTATTATTGCTGTTTCAGTGTTAGAGAAACATTCCAGATAGTGGACCATGTCGTGTTACTAGCATATTTCTTCAAGTCTAATATTCGTATGATGATTTTGAGAAATTGTCTAAGTTAAACTTTACAAAAATAAAGTAAACGGGAAAATCGTGTAGATATCCAATTTAGGTATTCCCAATCACATTAGATCACATCTGTTCAAAACTAGATTCATTTTATGTGGTTTGTGTTAAAATCATTTCTTTTTTTTTTTTAATCGGTTTGATTTGTGTGTGTAAATAATTAGTCACCTTATGTGTAAACAGTAAACTGCAGTACTGAATAGAATAAGTGCTAACCACAAACATGCGATTGTGAAGGACATTTTTTATGCCGGCAATTGCCTCAAGTGTATTTAAAAACAAAAATGCAAGTAGAAAAATCGTCAAGATATCCAATTTATTTTAGATCAAATTATATAAAATCTGCTTAAAAATGTGTTTTTTTCTGAATGGCTTTTATTTGTGGGTTCATGTGAATGTTTGGTATATCTTCAAACAAACAGTAAATTGAATTAAGTAAGTGCTCACAACAAATATGGAACTGTAAGGAACCAAATTTTTTGCAATTTAAATAATATAAGGTAAGTAACGAGTATTTGCTGAACATAAGGTAAGCGTCAAAATTTCCCGATCTGACATAGGTCAAAGCTATCACAGCGTGTCAACATTTGGTAAGTCTTATTAGCCTTGGAAAAAACAAAAATCGGTTTTATGTCAATCAGTTTTCTTATGACTGACAGTTGTTGATCAGGATGTCAGAAGATCAAAATGAGTCTAAAGCTCTTATTAAATTGATTGGTTTGCAGCAGAAATTGGTTTAACTGCGGCCACACGAGAGCCCTCATCGGTCGCGTCGGGTGTTCTTTTTTTTTCCGGCCCACATCCGCCCCCCGAGCAAGATTTGTCAGGCCCGCCACTGATTTTTTATATTGCATAAGAATACGGCCCGCGCTTCGCGAGTCTACATACAGTCAGGCAATGCCATTTATGCTTAGAACACGACGGCAGCCCTTTCGAACGAGTGCGTATCGTTTGACCGACATACACCAATTCATTTAGGCGGACGTTCAATAATTTATTGGTCGAATGTATTTCATCGCGGTAGTGTTTAAGTTTTTGCAATACGCAATTTGCTTAACACCTTTGCGTGTTGATACAGTTACCTATGATTAAGTTTTTTTTTTAATTTCAACAACACACCACGAGGGCTTACAGCCTAAATACTATCGTACCGTGGGTGTTGACAGGGAGGAAAGAGGCAGCTTGTTAATTCTGGACTTGAAGGTTTGGAGGTTCAGAGGAGAAGGAAAAACATGTGCCGGCAAGGAATTCCACAACTTAGAAGTCCTCAGGACAAAAGAGCGGGCATAACAAGATGTTCTAAGTCTGGTGACCTGGACAGTAAAAGGGTGCATTCGCTCTGTTCCCCTGGTAGATCTGTTGGGGGCAGCAGGTGGGGGAACTATGGAGAAAAGCTCCTCTGAACAGTGCCCGTGCAGATATCTATAAAAGAGAGAGAGAGGTCACCAACGGCACGTCGGTGGGCAAGGGAAAGTTAAAAGAACGCTTGTTTTGGATATAAAAGACCATTTCAAAGCAAACCTAAATAACCAAACTAACAGATCTTTTCAGATATTTGAAAAAAGGGCACCTTTAAATCACATTCTGTAATTAAAATATGGAATAAATCTTATATCAATCGATTTTTTTTAATTAGAAAATGACCTTTTCATTAAGGTGAGTCAGGATTGAGTTTCATACATATTTACATATATATATATATATATATATATATATATATATATATATATATATATATATATATATATATATATATATATATATATATATATATATATATATATATATATATATATATATATATATATATATATATATATAACAATCAATTACCCATAAGTATGTTTATTTGTAACTAATAACTCAACATATTTTTTTTACACAAATAACTCTATTATGTAAGCCATTTTAAACATATAGAGAGTATGCGTATTGCCCCGCGCGCATATAAATTGGCATTTTTTATTTCAATTTCGCTTATATGTCATGTTTTGCAACTAAATATGAAGCAGAGATCAATATTAGGCTTCAGCCTGTCGGCCAGACAAATACTGAAAAAACGGTATTCTCGGTCGAATCGGCGCTCTATTGTAGTGTCGACTTTACGATATGTCGGCCCAACGAACTGTCGGCCGGACGATACGCCACGCTTTCGAACACCAATTGTAAATGTAATTTTCATGTTTCCTTTATTAGCGTTATTAAAAGGGGATATTCAATAACGACAATAAAGGAAACATAGCCTCGGCGGTCCATGAGTAAGAACGCGTGCCTTTGAACCCAAAGGTTCCGGGTTCAACTCCCAGTAGTTAGTTCCACTATCAACCGTAGTTATTTCCACTATCAACCGACAACAATACCAACATCAACCGAGATTGTGGCATTGTGTTTGGGCAAGTTGAATGCCTGCACGTTCCGCCATTCGGAGGGGGCGTAAAGCTGTCGCTACCGTGTACCATGGCATGTTGGGCACGGTAAATATTCCTACTCTTCTTACAGAAAGGCGGGAGTTCGGCGAAATATCTAGGATAGTGAGGTGAAACTGCTCACTGTCGTCACTGGTTGGCCGTAGTGGCGGAAATAGAATAGGATATATCAATTTTCTATTTATTATCAATAATTGTTGATTGTAATCTAATAGTTATTAATTGGTTATTATATTACTGTTTTATCATTCAGTGATTTTGTAGTGCCTTATATATATATATATATATATATATATATATATATATATATATATATATATATATATATATATATATATATATATATATATATAAGCCATTGACCGCTGTGTTTTAAAAACAGCCAAAAAAAAATTTAAATTAAAAAATAGTCTTACCGCTCTTTCGAAAGTAATCACATTCTAACTCACCTGAAACAAAATGCAAAAATTAATAAATAAATAAAAAAACAATCGTGACTAATACTGATTATAAACTAATAACAAAAATTTAACTCACTTCATATCGAGTAATGTTAATGTAAAAAATTTTCCCAAAACATTTTAAATACAGTTGCAAAAAGCCGAATTTTCAGAGAAAATTTTTAAACTTTATATTCATTTTACCCACAAAGCTAGCATTATCATAAGATAAATTAATAAGCTTTTTGTATCATCTGAGCACGTAAAGATTGTAATTTTGATAATTAAAATAAAAATGTTGGTTCAGTAATGAAAATGTTATCTCATATTATGATGTATTCCATTTGTTCAAACTGATTATTTTTTATGAAATAATACAAGCTGCTAGAGACAGAATCGTTGTTGCGACAAGGCGACATCTCATTTACACTATGATGACGATGATCTTATATTTTCGTTTGTTCACTGATGTACAAAACTTTTTGCCCAGCAGTCAGGAACAAGGTTAAATTCCCTTTTACACTGTATAAACTGTTGCCACAAACTTTATTATAGCAGTGGTAAAATTCAATTCTTGTTTTAAATTGGTCCGAAACAGTTTAGTTGTGTTTTATTTGAAACCGAGAACTGAATTTCCCTAGGGTTGGGGATGCTCCGCATAATATTCTTCTACACAGAGTATATTCTTATACACCCAGTATTTTAATTCCTTCGTAATTTTAGTATAGAGATACATTTTTCTGTGAACATTTGGATGCCCCTTGTTAATTTTATTGACAAAAGAATAACGGATTGTTCTACCTGCTGGTCGGCTTCGATAAACAGTAGTATCTAAGTTAGACAGGTTATGTATTTGCAACAAGCTTGCCAAGTCGTGTTCACAATAGTACAGGCAATAGAGGAGCCCGTTACTCTTGTCCATAATGCACTAAATTACAGGAGTTTTTTTTTTTTGATACATAGGTTCAGAATGACGTACTGAATATAAAAACACAAAATCCTTACAAATTAGGAGGCCGGAAGTGCCGCCATTTTTAGAAAAACCGTTGCGGTCTATATCTCCGTAACCGTGCACTTAAGGTCAAAAATGGTATTGACCTTTATTGTAGATAATTGATTTTCTCATCTTTTATGATAAATAAATTTTTTTGTATCACTCACCGTTTACAACGTATACGACTATTAGCATTCATTTATTGACTGTTTTACCTATATCCTTGTTAATAATTGTTTAAAAAATAAAATGCTAATAACTTAACTTTTCAATCGACAAATTTCCTACAATTTTTACTAAAAACTTTTTTTTCTAAAATCAATATTTTTAAAGTTATAACGCGTTAAATGTTGCACTTTTCAATCGCCAAATTTTTCTGGAAATATTTTAGTAAAATGAAGGACAATGACGGTTGAAGCTAAGACTTCAGGCTTTGTAAAACATTCTTCTTGAGACATTTTCTTTCCATAGCTTATATTAGTTTCAGGTTCTTTGCGTAAATGTTGCAAATTTTGACGTTTTAATTCGCGACTTTGACGTTTTGAGGAAAACCCCAATTTATTTTTCTTTAAATGACTATAACTTTTTTGTCTTTGAACCTACAGACCTAAATTTTGGTATGTAATTTACCTATACGTAAAACCGTGTACCAAATTTAGTTGCTCTTACTTTGTTATTTCCGGAGATATGATTTTTTTCGAAAGAAAACACAAAATTTTCCGGGAAAACCTGGGCCGATTATCTTGGATAACGAAGTTATCCAAGCCACTTACAAGTGGAAGGTATTTACCAAATTTAATTAAAACCGGCCCATTCGTTTTTGAGTTATCGGGTTGTGTAATATATATATATATATATATATATATATATATATATATATATATATATATATATATATATATATATATATATATATATATATATATATATATATAAATTAAAACTGACCCCGAGTATGTGTTCTAGGGGGCATAATTAGCGCCTATTTCAATTTTTTTTCAAAATTCAAAACTCGGGGTCTCATTAGTGAATTTTTTTAAAGAAAATGCACTAATAATAATTTTATAAAAAAAAGTTTCAAGTAAAAATTGTAGGAAATTTGTCGATTGAAAAGTTAAGTTATAAGCATTTTATTTTTTAAACAATTATTAACAAAGATATAGGTAAAAAAGTCAATAAATGAATGCTAATAGTCGTATAAGTTGTAAACGGTGAGTGATACAAAAAATAATAATTTAACAAAAAACATGAGAAATGCAATCATCTACAATAAAGGTTATTACCATTTTTGGCCTAAAGTGCACGGTTACGGAGATAAAGACCAAAACGGTTTTTCTCAAAATGGCGGCACTTCCGGCCTCCTAATTTATAAGCATTTTGTGTTTTTATATTCAGTACGTCATTCTGAACCTATGTATCAAAAAAAAAAAACTTTTGTAATTTAATGCAGAAACAAATTCTCTATTGCCTGTACTACAATCTCAATTGAGAAAGTGTTCGCCACATTGAAAACAAAGGAAATGTGGTGTGTCAAGTACAAAGACGAATATACAAAAGTTAACCATAAAAAACAGGTATAGGTAGTTTCTAAAAAGTCCGGAAATGAAAAAATGCATGGTATCCTATTTCATTTCATTAGCCTCCATATATTTCCAGGAAGCAATATGCTGACACTAAGCAGTCTGTGTGTGAGTAAATGATGCTATTTCAGATATGCTTGATATAGAGATAGGATTTCCACAGTCATCGATACTGAGTCCAGTCCTCTTTACCTTATATATTTGGCAAACAAATCGGGTTTCCACTGGGCCCAGTCCTCCTTATCTTACATACTAATCATATAATAAATACATGGCTTCTATTTACTGCCACCTGGCACCAAAGTTAAACTTAACTCACCGATTTATAGATCGTGCTCTATTTATATTGTGTTGTAGTAAGTCTGAGATGAGACATGTTACATCACTGCTTGGTGATTAGAGTTGCTTTTGTTATTACAGTAAAACGCGATTAACCGGACTAATTGGGACCAGAGGCATTCCGAATAGCGAATTTTCCGGATAACCAATCATGTGCTTATTTTATAGAGAAAAACACCGCCGCTTCCGTTGTAACATGTGACGAAAATGTTCCGAACGTTGGGAATTCCGCAACTTGCACAAGCATAGGATCAACGTGTAGCTGGTGTATATATATTTGTATGCACCAAATATGCGGTGTTACGTCAATAGCGAGAAACTATTGCGATGTGACGTTGGGATTGCGCCGAGTGCACTTACACACTATAAGGATGTTTACATTAAAACTAAAGAATAGTAACCCAATGCAACCATGCAGGCACATTTCAACCAGCAAGTTAAAAACAACAACAACAACAAAATGTTAAACAAAATATTCAGTTTGTTACTTTGTAAAAGAAAAAAATTGTTCAATACTGCTCCACTGAATCCATATATTTTCTCAAGGGAAAATATAGTCACACACCTGCATTGGAAATAAGGGTGCTAAATTATCGACAAAATTTTGTATAATAAATATTAAAAGAAAATCGATATTTACTTGCAAAAGAAATCCACTAGGAACTAATCTGTTTTTAATTAGTTTAAAGAAAGCTTAAAAGGTTTACTAGCTTTAAACAACTTAATTTAACTATATCCACGAGGTTATGAAACATTATAGGTATAAGAAATTCAACAGACAATGTCCCTGAACACTTGTGGCCCTTTAAAAATATTGCCAAATTAGTTTTAAGCAAATTATCTTACATGAAAATTTTCTACAAGTTACAATCTATAATCTATACCATCCAAAAACACCAACTTTAACGTGAATATTTTAGACAATTTTAACTGATATGTAAAATGAAGAAATTTAACAACAATAAGAAAGAAACTTAATAAAAATAACGAGGAAATGTAACGAAAATAATCACAATTTTAACAACATTTTACTGTCTTTTCTTTGCAGCTAGGTGACGCATTCTCTTAAACAAAAGTAATTGGGTTGAACTGTATTTCATACCACAATAGCACAGTTTCTAATGCTTTGAACGACTTGGTCCTTCTTCCTCATCTTCGTTATCTGAACTTTCATTTTCATCATCCTCTTTACTTTCTTCTAGCACCGTACTCGCAATTCCATCACCATTGAAGATGTGGAACCCTGTATCACTGTCACTTGCCAACCAAGCTCGCGCATCTTCTTGGTCGCAGTCAGTAAAACCAGGAAGCCGAGGGAATTATTCATTTGTAATATCATCCAAATCCTCAGCAATTCCAGTGTCATTTACTTCAACGTTCTCCTCATCCTCTATTTCTCCAACCAATTTATTCCATGCTTTGCGAAGATTCATTGGCGTCAGAGTATTCCAAGCATCAGCTACCATGTAACAACAATCTTTTAAATTGAGTTTATTAAAAAAAGTTATCACTCCTTCCTCATATTCAGCCAATAGCTTACGACGTAAAACATCTTTTTTATACATGCGCTTCATCTTCTCTATCACTGCTTGATCCATAGGTTGTATCAGAGCAGTAACATTGGGGGGCAAATATTTCACTCCAAAATCTTCATCAATAGGATTTAACAGTTCAACGTCTGGATGGCTAGGGACATTATCAAGAAGATATCACCTTTCCAGATTTCTTCGCATCTTTTCTGAATCGCTTCACTTCTGAGATGAAATTATTTCTGTACCCTTCATAAAACAACTCTGAATTCATCCACGCGTTGCTTTGTGCTTTATAACATACCGGGAGGTTCTTGACATTTTTAAAACACCGCCGCTTCTTCGATTTACCAATCATTGGGAGAGGCAGGCGATGAGTACCACTAGCATTCGCGCAAACCATTATTGTCACTCGTTCCTTGCTAACTTTGTAGCCAGGAGCTGACATTTCTCGTTTTAAAGCAAGGGACTTAGATGGTAAAGTCCTCCAATTCAAGCCAGTCTCGTCTGCATTGTAAACATCATCCAGGTTGTAGTCCTCATTCATCAAACATTCTGCAAAACTATTTTTGAATTCGTCAGCAGCAGCCTCATCACTAGAAAGACGTTCTCTTTGGATATCCAACGAACGAATACCATGACGAGATTGGAAATTTCTTAACCAACCCGTACTTGCCTTGAAACCGGAAGAGCCACCCAATTTTTGATTCAACTGAAGTGCTTTTTCACATAACAGAGGTACAGAAATAGGCCCTCCTTGACTTCTCTTCTGAACAAACCAAACGTACACAGCTTTCTCTAAATTTTCATCTTTCGCAGATTTCAAAACTTTTCTCTTTTTTGAACCTTCTTCACTGTCCAACTCTGACACAAAATCGGCGTTTTAAATCATAAACTATAGATTTTCCAACATCGTACATCTTGAATAAAGATGGAACACTCTCGCCTTTATGGAGTCGCTTGGTGATCTTAACTTTCTGATTAATTGAGAGAACATTACGGTTTCTTTTGGTTTGCTTACCGGTACGCGAAGATGGAGTAGAAGTCATTTTCACAGTCGCTCATAACATACAGAACACAAAAATTAAAAGAACTGCAAAGCTTAGATCAATAGGGTTGAATACAGTAGCTGCTGACGGACCGATGTGAATTACTGAACACAAAAACAATACAGTAGCTAGAGGCATAACACCCAGCGACACGCTCTACACCCCTACCAGTCTTCGACTTTTATCGTTAATTCTGGGAAAAATGAAGCGCGCACGTGTGGCTGGGTTTCTAAAAAACATGCAGGCACGAGACAATGATGCTTCCTAGAAAATGTAAAATTCCACTTCTCTCGGCTTCTGTCCTATTTCCTTTGTTTGTTGTTTGTTTACCATTCCCAGATTTGTTTTTTCATTTTTTTTCCTGGAATATTTTCTTCGGCGTTCCGGATAATGACCGTTCCGGATTTTTTTAGTGCATGTTTCTATGATATGAGTTTTCATACTCGTTATTTGGCGATATTCCCGTTGAGTATTGTACTAAATACTAATAAATAAATAAATAAATAAATAAATAAATAAATAAATAAATAAATAAATAAATAAATAAATAAAACAGAAATATTAAATACTGCTTGTAAAACCCAATTCAGAAGTCAGAGAGATAAGGTTTCCACAAGGATCGATGCTGGGTACAGTCTTCTTTACCTTATATATTTAGTACAGAAATGAGGTTTCAACTGCGCCCAGCCCTCTTTATGTTATATATTAATAATATACCAGAAACATTACATAAATACTGCTTGTAAAACCCAATTCGGAAGTCAGTTTTAAAAATGTTTTGGATCGGCGAAAAGGCATACGTTTGGTTAACTTTCAGAGGCAGATGCAGGGGGGGGATACTGTACAATATGGTTTCCAAGTTTGCCAAAAATTTTTGAGTAAACGCTGTGTTGTCATATTTCAAAATGCAATTAAATTAAGATTTGATATTTTAGGTTTCAGGGACAGGAAGGAGCGCGCTGCTAATGAACTTTGTTTATACCAAAATTTATCAACGATAATTAATAATAACAAGGTGCTGCTTGATTTTAATTGTACATTGGAGCTGTACAGGGTAGTCAAAAAGTAATTGTACATAAAGTAACAGTAGATTATTGGCATCAAAAGATTATGATTGAGTCAAACTTACCTCAGGAGTCAGAACTAAGAGATAAAAGTGTAAAATTGAGTAAAAGTATTGAATTGAATTTCGATTTTTCTTTATGCCAATAAAAAGTATTCGACGTATTAAAAATTGATGCACGTGAGTTTAACATAGTCATAAAAATAAAGCATTTTCAATTGACCTCTAGTGGGTAGAGGGCGCTCCTTGCGGTGCCCTTCAAGTCTTAAAAATACCCACGCTTTTTTGTTAGTGTCGCTACCAAACTTATGGTTGGAAAATCGCATTTTCTTATATTCCGTTAACAAAATATGTTTACATATTGAATAAGGCTAACATCAACCGATTTGTAAAAATAGTGCTAGTAGTAGCACTAGTAATATTACTTTTTTTTTGCTTTTCTTTTTTGCACTCTACCAAATCCACATTTTATCTCCACAGGTCTAACAATGCGTTCTAAGAACAAAAGCAAAAACAAACTAACAACTTTAGAGAGGCACACGTTATCAAGAACAATACGGCAAACGCCGGAATTGACAGATGAAGTTGACGGAGCGGAATTACATCCAGGTGCGGCAGAAGAACTAGACGAACTCCTGGGGGGAGAAGAAAGCCTATGGGATGGCATAAACAGGATAAAATCTATGACGATACCGATGAAACAAAAGAAAAGTGTCAAGATGAGAATTCTGGTAAGTTACTGATTTTAAGCAAAAATCTTTTAGTGAATGTTCGGAGGATCGCGACTTTTGAATTTTGAAAAAAAATTAAATTTCCTCAAATGAGCGCGAACTAGGCCCCCTAGAACTCATATCCGGGGTCAGTTTAAAATTTTATATGTTTTTATACAGTGTGAAACACACTTATGAAATAAGATTCATTATTCAGCAAAAAATAGTTTTTGTGGAAAACGCTGAGACACGTGAAGTTTAATTTGTCGAACATTATCTTATAATCATAGCTAAAAAAATTAAACTCTCACCATTTTACCCCCACCACTTTATCTTTTTTTTTTAATAGCAACCCTACATTTTTTTATCACACTTCGATGGATCACATTTTTCTGAATGCGGAGATACCCCATTTGTATGGTCTAATTTTACAGTTTCCAATACAGGGTGGAAATATAATACCGGAGTATTAAAACTAAACAGTTTACCCTGATATTCAAATTTCGAAAATAAACTTAATAAAAACGTCCCTTTCTTATAATAAATGTTCGAAATGTTCTCCATTCACTTGCGCACAACGAAATAATCTGCTCTGGAATTCTTCACTGACTCTTATCTTAAATTTCTTATCTTGTGTTTTATCGAGAACGTACTTGATGTCATTAATCGTTTCTTATTTCCTACCAATTTTGGCAGTGTGAAAGGTGAAATTTAACAGTTCTGTTTTATTTTGTCGTGTATTGTGTTGAATGCACGGTCTCCTAATAAGTTAGTCGTGATTTTGTTCCGAAAATTTCAGTTAATTTTTGGTCTAATAATGGGATACTTAACTGAAATTCTGCGAATAGAAATATTAATGATGATTGGGTATGGTGATGTGTAGAACACAGGCACAAGTTGTTAGCCTATTTAATGAAAAACATCCAGATTTGCCCCCACTAATCCAGGGAACTGTGTCTAAGATACATTCACAGTTTCATGATTATGGACACGTTAAACCACTGCCTAGGAGACCCAAGTTTGTTGAAGAAGATGTAAAATGAAATATTTTATTGGCTTTTCAAGGAGAACCGACAACTTCTACCAGTCAAGTTGCACGTGAAAATGATGTTAGTCAATTAACAGTTTTAAGGTGTCTCAAAAACGAAAAAAATGCGTTCCTATAAACTACAACACGTTCAAGAGTTGATTGACGGTGATTCTGATAGAAGACTGCAATTTTGTGAACATGTTACATATAAATGTTATTTCTTCCGTTGACGTTCTGTTTTCCGATGAAGCAACATTTCTTTTGAATGGCGATGCAAACAGGCAAAATTGCAGCTACTGGTCTGCCGAAAACCCCCACTGGATGCGACAAACACACACTCAGCGTCCTCAGAAGTTGAACGTTTGGGCTGGTGTCATTGGTGATCACGTAGTTGGACCTGTTTTTATGGAAAATCTAAACGGTCCAAGAGAACAGGTTGTCCCAATGTTAGCAGAATTGTATCCAAATGAATGGAACCTAATATTCCCCATGAAAGGATATGGTTTAAACAAGACGGTGCACCGCCCCACTTTGCTTTTCAAGTACGGGAGTATTTACACGAAGTCTTTCCACAAAGATGGATTGGACGCAGAGGTTTCGTAGAATGGCCCGCTAGATCATCAGATCTTACACCTCTTGATTTTTTATGGGGATACCTTAAAAACAGAGTGTACAAAACGCAACCTGCTGGTTTAGATGATTTGAAAATGAAAATAACAACAGAAATTAGGAACGTAACGCCTGACGTGTTGAACAGAGTTAGGGAAGAATTCCAGAGCAGATTATTTCGTTGTGTGCAAGTCAATGGAGAACATTTTGAATATTTGTTATAAAAAGGGACGTTTTTATTTAGTATATTTTCGAAATTTGAAGTTCACGGTAACATGTTTAGTTTTAATATTCCGGTATTAAATTTCCACCTGTATTGAAAACTGTAATATTAGACTATACATATGGGGTATCTCCGCATTCAGAAAAATCTGATCCACCGAATTGTGATGAATATATATATATATATATATATATATATATATATATATATATATATATATATATATATATATATATATATATATATATATACATATATATATATATATACATATATATATATATATATATATATATACATATATATATATATATATATATATATATATATATATATATATATATATATATATATATATATATATATATATACATATATATATGTATATATATATATATATATATATATATATATATATATATACATATATATATGTATATATATATATATATATATATATATATATATATATATATATATATATATATATATACATATATATATATATATATATATATATATATATATATATATATATATATATATATATATATATATATATATATATATCGATATCTCCAAAAATAATGGGCCGATTTTGACCAAATTCGGTGCGTACCTTTCTTTTGCAAGTGGTCTGGATAAGTTGGTTAGTCGGGAAAATCGGCCAAGGTTTTTCCCGGAAAATTTTGTGTTTTCTTTCGGAAAATTTTAATATCTCCGGAAATAACTAAGTAAGGACAACCAAATTTGGTACGCGTGTTTTTATAAAAAGTGGACCATGTACCAAAATTTAAGTCTATAACTTAAAAGACAAAAAAGTTATAGGCCTTTAAAGGCAAAAAAAAATTCCTGCAAACGCCAAAGTCGCGATTCAAAACGTCAAAATTGGCAGCATTGAGGCAAAGAACCTGTAACTAATGCGGTTTATGTAAAGAAAGTGTCGCAAGAAGAGTGTTCTACAAACTCTTGTTTCAGCTTCAACCCTCATTGACCTTTATTTTACTAAAATATTTTCTTTCTCTGATGCTTTGGCAGTCGTTTTAGTTAAGTTTATGGTTTAACGTAATTTTTAGCTAATTTTCGTAGAAAAAATTCGTTAATGAGGAGACCGTCACTTTTGAATTTTAAAAAGATTTCTTGAAATGAGTGCACACTAGGACCTCTAGAATCCATATACGGGTTTGGTTTCAGTTTTTATCTGTTTACATATATACAGGTGATGCATTTCTACGGTCAAGATCAATATAATTGTTATTATGCAAGATACGAGAAAAAATTTTATACGTTAATTATAGGGTGTCTTGAGCTGCGTCTTATAAAATTATTTTGACATGATACATTGTTTCTACTATATGGGTTATACCGGTAACCAGATTGATGCCTTCTTGCATGAGAGACATTTGCTATTAAAAACATTTTTATGAAAATTCACTTCCATAACGCACATGCTGCGTCCAGACTTTTTATAAATGGTAACTTGATAGATGAAATAAAGAAATTGACATATATTTTTCTCACAAAGCTGGGACCGTTTTTGTTTTCATATATCGATGTTGTCGTTTTTCATTTGCTATATGGCCGGTCAGCAAATCAGGCGCCAAATCAGGTTCACGGCTAGTTTCGCTGTACCACAAGCGTCCAATATCGGCAAATTAGCTTTTTTAAAATACTATTGAGACCCCTCATGATACGCGTTTGAAATGGTAAGCAAACAAAGTTTTTGTCTGCTTTCTCTTTTCTGAAATTCGTTGATTCCGCTAACATTTTCTTTGTGTTATGTTTGCTAGTTAATTTCTTCCTTAGGGAAACTCAGTATCATTAATATTCGGCCACGTAAAATTTACTCACGAATTACAAATTAACTATAAACCACATTTTCTAGATGTATTAGTTATAACAAATAAAGATACTTTAAGAATTATATGTCCACATGTCGCAATTTATCTTTTTTTTTCTATTTAATATTATTGGCTGCGGCATCTCAGGCCATTAGCACATTCATTTCCCATCATTCAATATTTTTACAATTTTTCCAGGCAAAGTCAACTTGGCTCGCCCAGGAATCGAACCCGGGACCTCTCGCTTAGCAGGCTGGCACCTAGAAAACTGCGCCACGAGGGCGTCTGCAATTTATCTTAAACTTTACATTATACATAAAAAATAACTCAATCTCACTCCGACTTTTCAATATTGTTTTTTGTTTTCAGAATCAGCAAAAGGAACAATTCGGGTACGACAGCCTCCACTGGCAAAACAGGCAATGCACTACCGTAGTTTGGAACTGGTTAAACGAGTTTCATTCTAAGATGGAACTCTGGAGAAATGACATGAAACTTATAGAGGGTCACTACGGATCAGGCGTTAAAGCCTACTTCCAGTTCCTAAAATGGCTTTTCTACCTCAATCTTATCATTTTCACTTTGATCTTCTGTTTCGTATCAATCCCAGCGTTCATCGTTGAACAGTCAGATACACCAAAAAACGAGACTACATGTGCCAGCTCATACCGCAAGAACATTAGACAAGCAGGCTTCAATGTCCTAGACTTATTCAAAGGAACTGGATACATGGAGACTAGCTTTTTGTTCTACGGAAACTATCCTAATACAACTTCCATAAAGGATGTGAAATATAGTTTACCTCTTGCATATTTAGTAGTGACCTTAGCATATTTATTAATATCTCTCATATCCATCATTAAGACTGCTGTTAAAGGGTTTAGAGAACGACTCATCTTAGACGAGGGTAAGAAAATTCATATGTACTGCAACCTAGTCTTTGGCGGCTGGGATTTTTGTATACACAACGAAAGATCCGCCATTATAAAACACCGTGCCATATTCAACGAACTGAAAGGTTGTTTGGAATCAGAACGGCTGGAGAAGAAGAGAAAAACAATAACGCAAAACGTTAAAAAGATCACGTTTATTCGAACATTTATCAATGTTATTGTACTGGGAATCCTGGCAGTATGTGGTTATGGACTTTATCGAGTCTTCCAGATTTCAAGCAACAAGAGATATAGTACTGATATTCCTGATGATGATCAATATGACCAAAATCCTGTGATGAACTTAATTTATGAATTCTTACCATCTATAACCATTGTTTCCATGAATATGGTGGTTCCGTTTTTATTTCAGTACCTAATAATACTAGAAACTTACAGCCCTTTAGTGACAATCCGCTTGACATTAGTTAGGACAGTTTTCCTAAGGTTGGCATCACTGTTGGTGCTTTATGTCTCTCTGTATAAACGTGTAACTGATAGTGATGGTAAATTAATCAAGGAGTGTACGTGTGTCGAACAAAAATCTAGTGTGTTGTGTTGTGAAACGATCATCGGTCAACAAATTTACAAATTACTTTTAACAGATTTTGCGACGCAAGTTTTCATAACGTTCTTCGTGAATTACCCTCGACACTGGCTAGCAAAAAGGTACAAAGCAAACATAATAAAATTCATCGGCGAGCAAAACTTCGATCTACCACGACATGTACTCGATGTTGTATACACTCAATCACTTTGCTGGCTGGGATGCTTTTATGCACCACTATTGTCGGCCGTTATGGTAGTTTTTAGTTTCCTGATGTTCTACATGAAAAAGTTCGCTTGTATAGTGAATTCCAAACCGAGCGCAACGATTTATCGAGTTTCCCGTTCCAATTCCATGTTTATGGTCGTAACGTTAATATCTTATGTCGTTGCTGTCATTCCTGTGATATATTCGATTGGATTATTGGAGCCATCAAAATCCTGCGGTCCTTTCAGAGATTCACCCACGGTCTGGGCAATAATTGACAGTTCAATCAAGGGCATACATCCGGTAATAAGCGACGTTTTCAATTTCCTCTATACACCTGGATTTGTGCTACCCCTTTTCATCGTGCTTGTTTTACTGGTGTATTACTATACGGCTGTTAGTAATGCAAACAGGCACATGATAACAGTGCTCAAAAAACAGCTCGTTCTGGAGGGACAAGACAAAAGATTCTTACTGGAAAGACTGGAGAAGTTTTTGAAGCAAAAGAATGCCGAAGAAAATGCTACTTCTTTTAGTTTAAACTGAGATTTGAAACTGTATAAGACTGCAATGCTGTATCTATACTTTTATTATTGTGATTTTTATTAATTTAAGTAATAATTTTATTAAAGACAATATTTAAATCTGCTGCATTTTATTTGTTACTGCGCTAAGTATACAGGGTTAATCAAATTTCATGCTCGCCACTGAGATATCGTAGAATCTGACAGACACAAAGTCGCTTAAATAACACTAAAGTTGCGTAAGTGCTCAATAATTTGACGTGAACATTAACATAAACATATAAAAATAGTGCTACGAATTGACTCATAACTTCCATATAGCTGTGATAACCTACTCTCATCAGAAAGACATTCTCATGAAATGAATTTAGGGTCCATGACTTGACCACAAAGAAAATATTCGTATTCCTGTACCCATAAACTTCTAAAACGTTCTATTACTCGAGTTTCAACGAAAAAATGCCAATTTTCGCCAAATCACCCCTTACTTATCCACTATCCCCTTAAGAGATCTTACCCAAAAACAATTCGAAGCATTCGTTTGTCGGGTGCTAATTGGATACCAAATTTGAAGATGATCTCTCAATTCGTTCGAATGTTATTGCACCTTCTAACAGACAGACTCCTCATTTAATTTCAGCACAGCATACTAGATGTTTGAGGAATCTGAAAATGTTCTAATAAACACCAATCATTTTTCGCTTTCAAAAGCTAAAGTTTTAAGGAGGTATAGCTGCAAAATGGTATAAAGGCAGCTTATAGACGTCCAACTAAGCTGCTTTTTTTTCGCACTTTTCGCTCACATTTACTTTTTATCTTCCTTCCCGCCCAACACCCCTATTCACTCCTGGTCCCGTAACTTCCTTGGGGACTGTTTGCAAGAAATATTTCTTGTGGTTTGTGCATCCAGAAGGAGTTTTAAGCATGTTTCTGAAATTTTTTTTCCAAAAAGCCCCCGGTTGCTAATCTGTAAATTTACCGAAAATTTAATTTTTCTTTGCAAAACGAATGTACATGCAAAATTATAAACCTGGCAGGGATTTTTCCTTATTAGTCGCTTGGATGATCTGTTTTAGTCCACTCAATCGAAACAGTTTCTGCAAACAAAATTAAAAAAATGGTTTTCTAAAACAAATTTATCGTTGCTTGTGTAGCTCATTGTGTTATTTTTAAATATAGTACCCACGCTGCTTTTATATAGGTTTTAGTATGTAAATAATAATAAAAATTCACTAAAAGTAAGTACCTTATTCCAAAATGCTAAGGTATTAGCTGAGTCTTAATATATGTTTATGACGTCTGTAAATAAAGAAGAAAAAGGAGAAGATAACCTCGAATTCGACTCCCCCCGTACTGACAGTTTGCAAAATAACAAATGACAACGACAAATAGCTAATTGGCGTTGTCAAATTTAACTAGGAGAGGGCGATGGGTTATAAATACCTTGAAGAATGGGAAGCTTAATATTTATACATAATAATTGTTCTAGATTGCCTTTAAACAAATTGAATAACTTTCTTTAAAATTTTTATATATTACTATATATATATTTTCCTGATATCTTCACATTCAGATGACAGTTTTGGCAAATGGCAACCCCGCTGATTGTTTATTGTGATATATTTTTCTAACCTGTTCGTTTGAAGTTTACTTTGGAGAAATTGTTTGCAATATCAGCGTAACCCTGATATATCTGTCCGACCTTGTCTAACATATGCACCCCTTCAGAGGTAATTTCAAGTTATATCGTAAATTCTTTATTTTTATTTGGTTATAACTCAGAATTTACTGAACCAATTAAGTTCAAATTTGGTAGACAGGACCACCGATACGATATCTAGGTGCCTGGATAGTGTTAGTTTCATACTCCTAGTCATTTCAAAGATATTGCGTTTTCAAACAGTTTTTCACATTTTTTTCTGAAAGTATATGAGTGTGAAAACTGTGTAACGAACTCTTGACCACTAATATATATATATATATATATATATATATATATATATATATATATATATATATATATATATATATATATATATATATATATATATATATATATTTCAACTGACTTTGGGTTCCAGGGGCCCTATTTTGCACTCATTTGAAGAAATTTTCCAAAAGTCTCACCATCGATACCTCTCTATTAGTGAATGTTCTTAATTAAAATTCACTAAAACGTTAATTCAATCCTATTAACAATAACCATATTGGCGCAGATCAAATTTTAAGTCGGTAAGCGTATTACAAGGTAAGGTAGATCACTTGTTTTACAGCACTTATGAAGCTAACTTTTTATGCAGAAACTCCAACTCGACTTATAAAAAAAACTGTTTACAATATTATTATTATGATTATCGTTTCCTACATATTTTTTGATCAAATTAAAATATACACCTGAAACAGTGAACACAAGGGGCTGATGAAAAGAAAAGCCTCGGAGTCTTGCTTTTATTGAATCAATCTCCCCAAAGATACAAGCTGGTACATAAACACGTGCCCTTTATTGTAAAAAAAAAGCTTATATCGAATACATTTAATAATAAAACCCGAACACAGGGCTTGTTTGTGTTTCCCTTAACATCCAGCCAACGTGGTCAAATATAGAGCTTTATAGAGGAGCCATAATGTAAATATTTTCAAAATTTTAATATCGTTAAAGCCGGCTTACCTGAAGGATAGGCCGTCTATATATACAGATACGAATAGAGAAGAAAGGCGTAGAAAGAGACGAGTTTTATAACCCTGAAAGGGGAGATGAAAGTAAATTATAGGGGATTTTCTAAGCAAATTCTTTATTATTACTATCTTACATTTAAGGGATATATAAATCTATCAATTCGTGTCGTTTTCGCCCATCCTCATTCGTCATGAAATTTTTATACTTTCGCCAAGTAAAATATAAAAATCGACCGTAATAAAAAAGCTACACGTATCCGCGGATTATGCCGAGTTCATTTTCATGATTTTCATTTTTATGGAAATGCGTTGTTTGCATTTTACATTCGGAGGTGAGGTTTATGAGTGTAACATTACGCAGAGTAGTCAGAAAAAACATTATTGTCATAGATATAAATATGCAGTACAACAAATTATGGTATCGATATCCCCCATGGAAATGCGTATGCGCTAAATAAAACATTTAACAGAAAAATAAGAACTTGTGGCTGGGCTTAACTGACAATTATGTACCTACAACAGCCAAGTTATCTATGTATTCAATTTATTCTGGCTAGCGTCCATTTTAGATATCCTGGCACTACAAAGGTATTTTCTAGTGAATTTTTGTAGAAAAAATTGCTTCTGTGAGATCCCGACTTTATTTTAGTCAATTTCCATTTAAAAAAATCACTAATAGAGAGGTATCGGTGGTAAGATTTTTGGAATATTTCTTCAAGTGGGCGCGAATTAGGGCCTCTAGAACCCAAACCTAAGGTCAATTGAAAAGTTTATATGTATATGTATATATATATATATATGTATATGTATATGTATATATATATATATATATATATATATATATATATATATATATATATATATATATATATATATATCCAACCGATAACTCAAAAAATACTTCACCAATCGAAACCAAATTCGGCAATTGCCTTCATTTTTTTATTAGCTTGGATGAGTTCGTTAGAGAGTTTTGACACTCAAATACTTTTAGAAAAAAATGCAAAAAACTGTTTTAAATTACTAGAAGTCTGAAACTAAAACTTTACACGCATGTAGATATCGTATAAATGGCCCTCTCTGCCAAATTTGAACTTAATCGATTCAGTAAATTTTGAGTTATAACCCAATAAAAAATAAATAATTTACGATATAAGCTTAAATTACCTCTGAATGGGTGTCTATAATGTTAGACAAACTCAGAGAGGTATATCAGGGTTACGCTGCTATTGCAAACAAATGCTCCAAATCAAACTTCAAACGAACAGGCTACAAAAATATGTCACAATAAACAATCAGCGGGGTAGCCATTTGCTAAAACTCTCAAGATAAACAACTCAAGATATCAGAAAAATATATAGTAATAAATAATTTTTTTATGAAAGTGATTCAATTTGTTTAAAGGCAATCCAGAACTACGTTTTATTATATATAAAGATTAACCTTCCCATTGTTCAGGGGATTTAAAAGCCATCTCCCTCTCCTAGTTAAATCTGACAACACCAATTACCTATTTGTCATTTTGCCAACTGACAGCAGGGGAGAGTCGCATTCGAGGTTATCTTCTTCTTCTTTGTTTACAGACTTCATAAACGAAGAAGAAGATAACCTCGAAATCGACTCTGATGTCGCTAATACCCTAGAATCTTAGAATAAGATACTTATTGTTTACTTTTAGTATTTATTTACTCTTGATCTCGTATATGGAAAATTTGAGGTAAATGAAACTACATAAAATAATGCAGTAGTTTAAAGTATACCTATAATCAGATGTTCAGCGTAACTTATTAAAACTTTAATTTCAAAATTTTGTATTGTTTACATTTATTTATTTCATTTTCAAAAAGTATGGATACAGAAATGGTAAATAAGTGTTGAAAAGCGTTTAGGTGCAGCTAGAGCGTTATGGTAGCGAATTTTCGTAAAAATATTCCAAATGATAATTCAATTTCCCATTAAACCAAAATCTTCAGTTTTGATACATGCTAAAACCTATATAAAAGTAGCGTGCGTACTAAATTTAAAAAATAACACAATAAGCTTCACAGGCAACGACAAATTTGTTTTAGAAAACCATTTTTGTTATTTTGTTTGCAGATACTGGTTCGATTGAGTTGGCTAAAACGGATCATCCAAGCGACTATCAAGGAAAAAATACCTGCCACGTTTATAATTTGCAGATAAGCACACGGCGGCTTTTTAGAAAAAAAATCTGAAATATGCTTAGATCTCCTTTTGGATGCACAAACCACAAAAAATATTTCTTGCAAACAGTGCCCAAGAAAATTACGGGACCAGTGCTGAATAGGGGTGTTGGACGAGGAA
The DNA here is from genome assembly GCA_964006375.1 of Tillus elongatus. NCBI lineage: Eukaryota > Metazoa > Arthropoda > Insecta > Coleoptera > Cleridae > Tillus > Tillus elongatus. The sequence goes on along the minus strand of OZ023265.1, from coordinate 171,550,973 downwards.
GAAGGTCAAGAAGGAAATGTGAGGGGAAAGTGCGAAAAAACAGCTTGTTTGGACCTCTATAAGCTGCATGTATCCCATTTTGCAGCTATACCTCCTTAAAATTCTGTTTATCCCGCCCGAACCCCTATATTCACCGCAGGTCCGGTAACTTTTTTGCGGGTTGTTCCCAAGAAACTTTTCTTGTTTACATTGTTCATGTTTATGCATTGAGGGTGGTTGTAGGCATGCAGAAGAGGAAGGGGAACCCCTGCGACAAAGCAGCTAACCAAAATTTTCAATTTATGTTTAAATTGTTACCCCATTTCATTTGTTTAAAATATTTTTCAAAAAATGAAATTTAGGTTGCCTTGTTTGTCAGTCTTACATAGAGAGCTACAATATTTCATCATAAGTGTGGATAGAGCAACAGTAAATAAGTGTTGAAAAAGGTCTGGGTGCAGCAAATACATTATGGTAGAGAATTTTTGTAAAAATATTTGAAATCCGGTAACTCAATTTCCTATTAAGCTAGAATCTATAATCTTGATCCATAGTAACACATATGTAAACGCAGCGTGGGTACTAAATTAAAGGAAAATAACATAATGAACTTCGCGGAACTACAAGTTGGTTTTTAATAACCTTTTTTGTTGATTTGCTTGCAAAAATTAGTTCGATTAGGTTGACTAAAATAAAACCATCCAAGCAATTAAAGTGAAAAATACCTGCCATTCTTATGATTTGGCAGGTACATTCCCTTTGTAAATAATTAATTTTTTTCTAGAAAACTTTTATGACTTTAATGAAATGTGTAACACAATTTTTTTAAAGAGACTTGCGGGAGTTACATATATCTCTACCAAATTAAAATTTTCTAGCTGCATAGAAAATAGAAACATCTTCAAATAATCGCTAACTGGAACCTCTAAAAATCGGTCTCTCAAGTATATTTAAATTTAAAGAATTAGTTTTAATAATATACCTTACTAATAGTGTACAATTCTTATGGTCATTCACCACTATAATGCACTGGCTGCGTCCCGAACATTTTTTAATATCTTAAACGCTAACTGGGACACAGACGTTAGAATTTTTTGTTTGAAACGGTATCCTTAGGTGGTCCCATTTTTACCAACTCAGGACCTGATGATGGGATCTCGGTAAAAATCGAGGAAAATATTTTTAAAATTTATGCAACTCAAAGTTCTACTTTAATACGGCACTTTGATTACATTATAGCAGTTTTCTAATACCGTACTCAGTACTAATACTAATAATAATATAATAATAATACTTTATTCGTTCCATAAATACCCTATTGGGTGTAGAACACGTCATTTGTAAATATAAAATAAATATAAATCAAAATATAAACATATATACACACATATATAATAATATAATAAATAATAACGAATGTATATACAAATCTAAACATAAAATAAAATACCGTCAATACAGTAGTATTAATTCGACAATATAAAACTTACAGACCTAACAAAGCAACCACACACCCGCATAAATACCCCACAAATATTGTATTAACACCCTCAGAGAAAGCATGCAATGGTGAACGTTGCCATGCCAAAGTGACAGCTATTAATCTTGATCTTGGAGTGGTGGCCATATGTCTCCGTCTCTGGAGAATTCATTGCAGGAACACTTTCTCAGTAGAATATCCTTTAGTTCTTTTTTCAATGTTTTTACGTCCATGTTTTTCCAACAGGGAGGTAGGTGAATATTTTTATCATCTGATATTCTGCATTTCTCTGCACTTTTGTTAATGGTGTTTTTCGAAGTATGAGTTTCTGATTCAATCTGAACCTTGTATGATGCTCATGTTCAGGCAGGTATTTTGAGAGAAACAACATATTTTGCTTGACAAACAGGACACATTCCAATATGTATACACAGTGAGGGGTCAGTATCTTCTTCTCTATGAAATACTGTCTGCAGGATTCTCGAGGTTTCAGCCCATACATGGACCTGACACACGTACGTATATTTACACTAAAAATTGAAAAATGAAGAAACTTAAGAAAAAAATTGAACCGACTTCAAAGTAGGCACTAAAAAGCGAAAAATAAATGAAATATTATTATATTCGTTACTTACTTATCTGTTTGAAACTGGTACCAAGCCAATTAGGTAGTAGGCTTCCCGCCACATCGCAAGTTTCTCCGCGCACGCGGCGGATTGCGTGAACGTGGGTTGGTCTTTGATCATTTACAACATATTTAGGTACTAAGTGAAGATTTGAAACTATGAGGAGCACTGATAAGTACACTTGGAGAACCCAAATCACCACAACACATCTTTAAAAGACCTGACGATCGTTTCACTAACAAAGTTGGCGTCATCAGAGGATAAAAAATTCTTCATCATAATCAGATTTTTTTCATCCTTTGATGCCGCTAACTTCGTTAGTGAAACGTTCATGTCTTTGAAAGTTGTATTGTGGTGATTTGGGTTCTCCAAGTGTACTTATATATTTAGGTATTTCATTACAATTATAATCCGTTATTAATTAAGCTGTTTATATCGTTAGGTATTACAGTGTTTCGGGCTTTATCTGTATGTTGATGCTTGAGAGTGATTGATTGCTGGTTGTCTGTAATCATATCCATTATCTCTTGGTGCTTGGTCTTTAATTTCTCCTTTATAATTGTGCAAGTTTTGTCCAATTTTACCAACTTTGTATCTCTTGTAGTTTTCGAGACCCCAATGGTGTTGACAACACTGACAAAATCCCCGACCCTGTAAGGGTAAGCCTGTTTCAATAGACCGTCAGTTTTTTTTTACATCTCGTTTCATTATCTTGGTCACTCCAGAAAAGCTCCAGTATTGTACATTATTACATTATGTTGTCATCTGTGCTAAATATAACAGTTCGGGACACAGCAAGTGCATTATAATAGTGAATTTTCATCAGAATTATACACTATTAGTAAGATATATTAATTAAACTAATTCTTTAAATTTAAACTGATCTTTGAGATTGGTTTTAGAGGTCCCAGTAAGCGATTACTGTACCTGCCAAATTATCAATATGGCAGATATTCTTCCTTATTAATTGCTTGGATGGTTTTGTTTGTTTTTGCAAACAAAACAACACAAAAGGTATTTTACATAGGTTTTACTATGACTCAAGATTGAAGATTATAGCTTAATGGGAAATTGAGTTATCGGATTTGAAATCTCTTTCCGAAAATTATCTACCACAACCTACTTGCTGCACCCAGACCCTTTTTATCGCTTATTTAGTGTTGCTGTATCCATATTGTTTTAAATGATAAAATATTGTAGCTCTCTATGTGAGACTGACAAATAAGGCAACCTCAATTTCATTTTTGGAAAAATATTTTAAACAAATGAAATGAGGTAACAATTTAAACATAATTTGAAAATCTTGGTTCGCGGTTTCGTCACGGGGGTTTCTCCTCCCCCTTCTACATGCCTACGACCAACCTCAATGCATAAACAAGAACAATATAAACAAGAAAATTTCTTCGGAACAACCCCCAAGAAAGTTGCGGCACCTGAGGTGAATAAGGGTTCAGGGCGAAGTAATCAGGATTTTAAGGAAGTATAGCTGCAAAATGGGTAAAATGTAACTTATAGAGGTCCACCTAACCTGGTTTTTTCGAACTTTCCGCTCACATTTTCTTTTTATCTTCTTCCCCGCCCAACACCCGTATTCGCTCCTGGTCCTATAACTTTCTTAGCGGCCGTTTGCAAAAAAATAATTCTAGTAGTATGTGCATCCAGAAAGGGTTCTAAACATGTTTCTGAAATATTTTTTCTAAAAGTCCGCCGTGTGCTAAACTACAAATTTACCGAAAATTACATTTTTATTTCCAAAAGGAATGTACCTGCCAAATTATAAACGTGGCAGGTATTTTTCTTTATTAATCGCTTAGATAATCCATTTTAGTCAACTTAATCGAACCAGTTTCTGCAAATAAAATAACAAAAAAGGCTTTTTGAAAGAAATGTGTAGTTAATTTTTAAAATATAGTACCCACGCTGCCTTTATATGGGTTTTACAATGTATCAAAACTGAAGATTCTAGTTTAATGGGAAATTGAGTTATCACTATTTGAAATATTTTTACAAACATTCGGTACCATAACGCACTTGCTGTACCTAACTCTTTTCAACACTTATTTACTATTACTGTATCCATACTTTTTGAAAATGAAGTAAATATAAACAATTCAAAATTATGAAATTAAAATTTTAATAATTTACACTGTACATCATAATTTAAACTGCTTTCACTATGTGAAAGCTGGAACCTGTGATGAGCACAGATAAGTAAACTTGGAGAACCCAAATCACTACAACACATATTCAAAAACCTTACGATCGTTTCGTTGACAACGTCAACGTCATCCGAGGATTAAAAATTCTAAAAAAAAAATCTAAAATATTTTTTATATATTTTTTCATCCTCTGATGACGTTGACTCTGTCAATAAAACGATCGTAAGGTCTTTAAAATATGTGTTGTGGTGATTTGGGTTCTCAAAGTGTACTTATTAAACTGCTTTAAGATATTATGTAGTTTCATTTATTTCAAATGTTCCATAAAGAGTAAAAGCTAAAAACCATAAGTACCTAGGAACCCTAGGTATTATACTTATATTAGTTTGCGGTAGGTATATTTCTTCTTGAAATAATTTTGTTTCACTTTGGTAATACAGTACCTACATGCATTGATTAAGAACCTGAACCTGATGTACACAACCACTTTCTTATTTGTTTGATTAAATGTTAGAATCATAATATACTATAGTCACAGTCGACTGCCGAAGGCATTTGTTAAAGTTATGTTAAAATTAAAAGTTGGGTTATTATTTACCTACTATTTGTATTAACCTTAGAATATAGGTACTTGTTTTATATTCTGAGATTCTAAAGTATTAGCGGAGTCGATTTCGAGGTTATGCGCAGAACGTACACGTTTTTCTCATGACTCCTGTCAGTTAACAAATGACAAATAGTGGTGTTGGCAGATTAAACTAGAGAGATGGAGATGGCTTTTAAATACCGTGAAAATAGGAACCTTCATATTTATACATAACGTAGTTCTAGATTGCTTTTCTACAAATTGAATCACTTTCATTAAAATTTCTATTTATTTACATTTTTCTGATATCTACAGATTTAGATGAGAGTTGTCGTAAATGGCAACCCCGCCGATTGTTTATTGTGAGATGTTTTCGTAGCCTGTCCGTTTAAAACTTAATTTGGAGATTTTGTTTGCAATGGCAGCAGAACCCTGATTTATCTGTCTGACCTTGTCTAGCATTATAGGCATCCATTTAGAGCTAATTTCAGGTCAAAGCGTAGATTATTGATTTTTTACTTAGTTATAACTCAAGATCTACTAAACGAATTCAGTTCAAATTTGGTAGATAGAACCATACACGTACAACGTGTACGTGTTTGTCAAGTTTTAGTTTAATATTTCTAGTAATCAAAAAGATATTGCGTTTTCAAGCAGTTTTTTTTTTTGTGTATTTTTTCTAAAAGTATTTGAGTATCAAAACTGTCTAACGAACTCACCCAAGCTATTAACAAAATGAAGGGAATTGCCAAATTTGATTTCGATTGGTGAAGTATTTTTTGAGTTATCAGTTGGATACATACATACATACATACATACATACATACATATATATATATATATATATATATATATATATATATATATATATATATATATATATATATATATATATATATATATATATATATATATATATTCATTCTAAATGAAAATTCACCAAAACTTAAGCAAAGATGATTTACAAGCAATAACAAAATTAAACTATTACAAGAATATTTATTTATTTTTATTTTATTTATTTATTTAATTCAATTACAACCCAACAGAAAAAAATCCATACAATAGGGTACTTAACTAATAGTTACAGAAGAAAATGGAAAGAGAATCAGTACACTAAACTACATGGAGAAAAAGAGATGGATATTGCACATTATATGTACCGACACCTCAGATGCGCTATCACATATAATGTCAGCACCACTGACAATGCAAACTTGATTACCAAACTTGCACATCTGATACATCGGCGATTTGAGCATTACGTCTGTTCTGGTTACTGTTCCTCGTCCACACAGTCTGCACCCTCAAATTGATCTGTGATAGCAGCTCAGGCGAATCAATCCTATTCCACAACAATTTCTGTAGAAAACCAACCACAGAGCAAATCCTACTGGCCTCCAGAGAAGTCACGTTAAATCTGTCAAGAAACTGCCGATACGGTATACCCCGCGATGGATAGACACCATCCAACCTGTAAGAGATATGCTTGAGGTATCTTTTCTGAACCCTCTCGATGGCATCTTTATAGCATTGGCATAAAGGGGACCAAACTTGACTAGCGTATTCAAGCCTAGCTCTCACCAATGTGTTATACAATACTTTTATGCACTCGGTTCCACTGAAATCCCTACAGACTCTGATGACAAAACCTAGAGACCTCACAACTTCTGATACTGATGCCTAAATATTAAGGTCAAAACAAAGTTTTCGGTGAAAAACAACACCCAAATCACTCCTGCTATCACTCATATGCAAAACGCTCCCCTGTAAAGTATAATTAAAATTTATATTGGTAACCCTCCTAGAACATGTCACTACAGTACATTTACTTACACTGAGTTCTAGCATATTTTCATGACACCAATTCTGAAGAGCAACCAAATCATCCTGCAACACAAGACAGTCCCTCAGGGAGTCTATCCGACAAAAAAATTTTAAGTCGTCAGCATACAGTAAACACTCAGAAAATATACGATCACAGAGGTCCTTAACGAAAATAATAAATAGTAGAGGACCCAGGTTCGAACCTTGTGGTACGCCTGACACAGGAGTATAGTTTTTGGATTTAACTACCATATATTCTACATAATGTACACGGTTGGTCAAATATGAGCAGAAAAGTTGAACCAGATCCTCAGCGAAACCGATTGCTGACAACTTAGACAGTAGAACAGAATGATAAACTCTGTCAAATGTCTTGGATATATCCGTATATATAACATCCGACTGTTTACCTGCGTCAATTGACTCGGCCATGTACTGTGTGAACAACAAGTTTGTCATGGTTGAGCGCTCAGCAACAAAACCATGCTGCTTGGTTGATATCCTGTTCTTTAAGTTATTGTATATGTGCCTATAAAGCATAGACCCCAATACTTTTGAAAATATTGAAAGAATCGATAAAAGATAATAAAATTTAGAATTTTTGCTGCATAACTTACCACGCTTACATTTTCATGCAAAATAATCTGTACTTTCTTATTATACGCACTGTATTATGAGATTCAAGGAAACCTCGTTAAAAGGAAATAAGCAAATCCTGGAGTTTCCTGGGGCATGTTGCGAGGTTATTTCTACATAATATTCCTGAATTGTACAAGACACAATGTAAGGAAAATAAAAACGGCAGTTTCTTGATTAAGGAAAAGAAAAATCGTAAATATCCTTGTGCTCCAGAATAAGGTTAACACATTTAAGTAGCATTTGCAGAAAACAGAATATAGACGTTTAACTGCTACTCCACTTTATTGGATCTATCGTGGCATTCTCAGGTTCCGGTTTGTTGCTACCTGCAAGAGATATAAATAGGGGTTTCTTATTAGATGCAAGCCACTACACAATGGCGCCTTCATGGGTTTACGTCAAAGTTGTTAAAAGTAATGAAGACAGATGGCAGTTCGCTTAATGTGCAGTTCTTTCAGATCCCCGAAACACCTTCTAGATTTGGCGTGTGTTTGATGACGATTTCACTGTTTTATCAGCTTTAGCTTACCACAAAATTGGAAAAAATCGACTATTATATGTAAAATGCGACGTAATAAAAGTTTAGAATATCTCTGCCGTTTAAATTCGTACTAAAAACCATTTAGAAATCAGGAAACGACGAAAATTTTTATTTTATTGGCATATTAGTATCAAAAACAAACAGCCCGTAGAAATACATAAAATATTGTGGGGAGACTTGAAAATATTGCGGGGCCACTTTACATTTTTATGGACAAACTTGAAAACCTTGTAGGCATACTTGAAAATACTGTAGGGATATTTAAAAATATTGTGGGGACATTTAAAAATATTGTGGACATACATACTTGAAAATATTGTGGGGGTGTAAGACTCGATGCATTTTCGCAACAATTAGAACCGCAGACCGGTTTCGCTCTCATTAGAGCTCCTCAGTACGGCATACTAATTGTAGCAAAAATGCACAAAAAGTAATACGGCTATCGTATAGCCAGTCTTAAAATACTCTGTGAGTGGTGGACGTGCCACCACCTAGTTGCGGAACCAAGTAGTATGCTGTCACGCCAGCTCCAAATAACACAAAGTGTTAAAAAAATATACTTTTGGTGCATTTTTGCTACAATTAGTATGCCGTACTGAGGAGCTCTAATGAGAGCGAAACCGGTCTGCGGTTCTAATTGTTGCGAAAATGCATCGAGTCTTACATACTTTGTCCCTATATTGGGGTAGAAATGGGCCAGGGCTGACAATTTTCTAAATTGTTAGTTAGCTGTATCCAGTCTCTATTTTTTTAACACTTTGTGTTATTTGGAGCTGGCGTGACAACATACTACTTGGTTCCGCAACTAGGTGGCGGCACGTCCACCACTTACTGAGTATATTGTGGGGGTATTTGAAAAAATTATGGAGTACTTTAAAAATTGGGAACCGCCTGAGGTAGTGTCTAAAACTTCTCAGTTATTATCACAATAAGAAGCTTGACAATAAGTTAAGCTACACGAAGGAAATTAAAAATAATTATAATGTGGTGCTAACAAATAATGCGAAGAATATCATTAAAAAAAAACCTGGTCCGATTTTCCTGGCTAACGAACTTATCCAAGCCACTTACAAAAGAAAGGTATCTGCCACATTTTATGAAAATCGGCGCATTATTTTTTGCGTTATCGGTGTGACACACACACGCACGCTCACCCACGCTAGCACGCACGAAAAACAGTATATATATATATATATATATATATATATATATATATATATATATATATATATATATATATATATATATACAGTACCGATAACTCAAAAAATAAGGGACCGACTTTGATGAAATTTGGTAGGTGCCTCCCTTTTGCAACTGGCCTGGATAAGTTCGTTAGACAGGAAAATCGGACGAGTTTTTCCTGGAAAATGTTTCTTTCGAAGAATTTTTGTATCTATGGCAACCAAATTTGGCACATAGGTTTACGCTATTAAACTTACACTACATGCCAATCTCTAGATTGAAAGCAAAAAGTTATAGACGTTTAAAAATATATATTTTGGGTGCCACTCATGACCAGAGAAATGCTTTGCGGTATTAGGGCATTTTAGCATGTTAAGCTAGGCTTTACTCTAAGTAATACATAACATTAACGAAATAAAAAATAAAAAATCGGGACGCAGCAAGTTCGCTATTGTAGCGAATTTTTAGCAAAATCTGCTAAGTTCAAATAGATTAAACAATTGTTTGTTTTAATTAGATAGTCGGAGTCCCCTGGTCCGTACCAGTTCTGAGCTGATCTTTAATGTATTGAATTTCGACCACGAAGTTATAATGCATGCTTGTAAGAAAAGAAATTCGGGATGCAGCAAGTGCGTTATGGTAGCGAATTTTTATTAAATGCTTCAAATTTGGTAGCTCAATTTGCTATTAACCTATAAGCTTCGTTGGCCGGTTAACTAGTTTTTACGGGACCATTTTAAGTTGATTTTCGAAAAACTTTTACACTTTCAAACAATAAAGTTATTTTGATGAAATATGATACATTGTTTCTACTCTATAGGTTATACTGGTAAGCAAAGTTAATGCATGCTTTCAAAAAAAAACACATATTTGCTATTTAAAACGTTTTAATGAAAATTCACAACCATAACGCACTTGATGCGTCCAGACTTTTTTTATGTTTTTCACGAGTTATAGTGGAGGTGGGTTAAGTGTTCGTTACAACACCCTGTATAGATAAATCTTCCACTTACAATAATTACTTCAGAAAGGTCTTCTGCTTCAAAACTTTATTGTGTAAGTAAATACCACAAAGGCCTTCAAAACCAAGAAGTCCAATTATATTACTTTTCTGCATATATGCAGGGAATTAACCTTGATTTTCAGGGCACTGTAGTGTCTCAGGCCACAAGCGTGAGAGTATTAGGGGTAACTATTGACCAGCATCTTTCATGGAAAGAACATATTGAGGTCGTGTGCGGTGGGCTTAATCAAACCCATTTCCTAATATTTCGATTAGCAGAGTTCCTTGAGACCAAAGCTCTGATGACTGTCTATTACTCGGAAGTTTATTCCTTGATATCTTACAACATTGTTGCTTGGGGACAGTCGGTTGAGGTGGAAAGAGTTTTTATTAATAATAAAAATGATTTTTGGTATGAGAGTAACACAATCTTGTAGGGTGCTTTTCAGGGACGCAAAAATAATGACGATAACATGCTGATACCCGTGGGGTACAGAGCTGAGACGAACGAAAATTTTGTGTTGGTTTGAAATGTTTTCTAGTTTGTTTTTTACATTTGTTTTCATAGCTTTGTTTTTATTTTAATACTTGACGTGCTCAACCATTTTTAAATGGAATTAAGGCAAAATAAATTATTGACTATTGACTATACTAATGTCACCGCAGAGCCTCGGTTGTTCACAGGTAAGAACGTGTGCCTCTGAACCGAAGGGTACTGGGTTCGATCCCAGGGTTCTCCTTTCACTTTTTCAGTACCAACTGTAACAATAACATCAACCGAGGTTCTGGCATTGTATTTGAGCAAGTTCAATGTCTGCACGTTCGGTCCCGTGTCATTGCGATGTTGGGCGCGTTAAAGATACCTACCCTCCTTACAGAAAGGCAGGGGTTCGGCAAAATTTCCAGGATGGTGAGGTGAAACTGCTCCCTGGCGTCGGTGATTTGCCATAGTCGCGGAAATAGGCCGACGTTAAAGAGACAAAACACAATGTCACAGCATAATCAACTGCTGTGCTAATGTGTAGTTTATAACTAAGATAGAATCGTAGAAAATTGCTTATAATTATTTACTTACCAAACTCTTATACTTCCTGCGTACTCTAAACTTTCATAGAGATTTGAAAATACTAGTTTAAAAAGAAAATTACCCTGAGAGAGGAAATTATCTATAACAAAACCGTGTTTCTTGCCAGGCACGCCGCTAATCCCGTTCTAAATTATAGCTGGGAGCTAATTATACAGCAAGATGGTTGAAAATTCACACAAAGGTTTATTGTTACATTCTTTCTTGGTTGCGTATAGTTTCTTTGAGGTAAAGTGAACCGCGACTGGGATAAGCAGGTTAGACACCTCGTCTGAATGGTTGCAGATTAGCTTGAAATATCCTGAATATGCCTTCTGTGCGCGTTCGTTTTTGTAAAAAGACCGGAAACGCTTTACGGAGGAGGATAAATTTACGTAATAACAAAAGTCGTAACAGGTGGAAGCACTTAATCTCTTAAAATAGAGATTGTTTTTTCAGCATAGATTAGATGCTTGTTACTCTTTTGCTCAATCAATCACAAAATTACTTAATAATTTTTTATTAGTCATTAATCCTAATCATAAAGTTTCGGTTTAACAAACGTCCTCAATGCATAGGGAACACGTAGTAATGAATAATTTTAAACGCGCAAAATCGCAGTCATAAAAACTACGAGAGCGGCTCAATAAGTCCGTGACTTTTTGAACTTCCCGCCTCTTCACACTGATCCTGTCAACAAGCATATGTCAGTTGACTCCTGTCAAATTTTGAACAAGCTGTGTCATTTAGTTTGTGTTAGATAGCCATTGAAAGTAGACAACCTCTTGAGTTATAACGAAAATGGAAAAAAGTGAATTTCGTGTGTTCATCAAACATTATTTTTTTTGCGGAAAAAAACCATCACTCAAACCAAGGCGAAGCTTGATAAATACTACGGGGACTCTGCACTATCAATTTCCATCGTAGAAAGGTGGTTTACTGAATTTCGTTGCGGCCATACAAGCACAAATGACGCCGAATGGTTCTGGACGCCCAGTTGAGGTCGCTACCCCCGAAACAATTGAAAAAATTCACGATATGGTGCTGGCCGATCAGATATTGAAAGTGCGGGAGATTGTGGAAGCCATAGGCATATCACATGGCTCAGTGGGTTCGATTTTGCATGATCACTTGGGTATGAGAAAGCTATCCGCAAGATGGGTGTGCGTTTATTCACAATCGACCACAAACGTAATTGTGTGACAACTTCGAAGGAGTGTTTGGCGTTGTTCAACCGCAATAGGGACGAGTTTTTGCGTCGTTTCGTAACAGGGGACGAAACATGGATTCACCACAATACACCAGAGGCCAAGCAGCAGTCAAAACAGTGGGTTTTTCTGTGCGAATCGGTGGCGAAGAAGGCCAATGTGGGTTTATCAGCCAATAAAGTCATGGCGGTCGTTTTCTGGGACGCACGCTGTATAATCCACATTGATTACCTTCAAAAGGGAAGAACAATCAATGGCAAATATTATACCAACTTATTGTTACCGATTCCATGAGGATTTGAAGAAAAAACGACCGCATTTGGCCAAGAAAAAAGTTCTTTTCCACCAAGACAATACAAGGGTGCGCAAATGTTTAGTCTCCATGGTGAAATTGCATAAATTGGGCTACTAATTACTCCCTAATCCGCCCTATTCTCCGGATTTAGCCCCGAGTGACTATTTCTTGTTTCCAAACTTAAAGAAATGGTTCGGCGGAAAGAGATTTCACTCCAATGATGAAATCATCACTTAAACAAATACCTATTTTGAAGACCTCGACCAATCTTATTTTTTGGAAGGGATAAAAAAATTGGAGAAACGTTGGACAAAGTGTATAGATCTCAAAGGAGCTATGTTGAGAAATAAAATGATTTTTTGTCAAAAAACCTGTGTTTCATTCAAAACGTCGCGGACTTATTCACCCGCCCTCGTATCATTTCAGTTCACCTATGTACCTGATTGGTTTCATTAAGTGATCTCTTAACAGCATAACGAGCTAGTGCACCGTCATGTTGTACCCAATTTATACTTTTTCGATATAGGTGGCAATATGCAAGCAGAACATACAAATTCTTTTGTGATTTTATGAATTTAGTATCATTAGTTTTTCCCTCGCTAGATGGGGCGCGAGACGCATAGGCGATGGATTTCTCTCAATCGTTGGGGTAGATATGAGAAATTAGCTCCTCAATATCATAATCACTTGATTCCTTGTAATGCACCAATATAGTAGCGGATGTAAGTAAATCTTTTATTTTCGAGAAAGCTTGGTCACATTCGTGTGACCATGTCCAATGAGCGTCATTTGTTAATAAATTCTACAACAGGTAAAATTTCAAATACAATAAACTATTTCGTTTATATCTCCCTGGTTTTACATTTTGTGAAGAGAAACTCCTAACAGAAACTCTCATATATATATATATATATATATATATATATATATATATATATATATATATATATATATATATATATATATATATATATATATATATATATATATATATATATATATATATATATATATATATATATATATATATATATATATATATATGAAAAACCTAAGATTCCGGGACCGAAATTACACAAAACGCTAGATACCGGGACCAGCCGAAGATTCCGGGACCGGGGTCGAAGATTCGAGGACCATCTGAATTTACACACTCTGCAGTTTCGGGGACCGGTCCTCAAATCTGTCGAATCTTATTAAAATTCGTAAATCTGGTGGGAATATAGTAATGTGAGGGGAGGTAAATACAGTATACTGCATAAATTCTATATTATAGTGACTGTAGGACTGCATAAAGAAAGGAAGTAAATTAAGATAGGTAAACAAATTTTATTTGCATTAAATTAAGATGTTCTGCACCACTAAACAATAAAATACTAAAGTAAAATAATTATCCCTTATACATATAAAAAAAATAGTATTCCCAGGCAAAGAATTTTCACCTTTGTTTTGAAAACCTAAAGTAAACAGTAACGAAATATTTATTTAATAACAATATCTTTCCCATTGATTAAAACATAAAGGTGGTACGTTTATATGTGATCAAATATAATAACTCTCCGAGTAAAAATTATAATACAAATTTTGTATTTTAATATTTCCATAATTTGTATGGGACTAAGCACCAAATATTTCCGCTATACATGCTAATTCGCGAAAACTTGTCTATATATGTCTTTTTTTAACAGAACAGCCTCTATATTGCCATACACGAAAATTTTACGCTTTAATGGATTGTTTCGAAGTTATTCAAAAAGTAAAACTTTTAATATTTTCGTGTCACCAGAAAGTAAATAATATATCACTGCTTTCATAATACATGACCATTTCATTGTTAATTAAATAAAAATCCTGCTAACTTTCCGAATGGAGATAGTTGAAAAATACTATTGTGTGTGTGAGTTTAGGTGCACTCGAAAAGAACGAGAATTTATAGCGAATTGTTTGACATGTGGCTAATTGGCCAGTGAAGACGTGCGCTTTCTTGCTTAGATGAGTTTGCCGAGTAAAGGTTGCAAGTAAAGGTACCCAAGAAGCAATCTCTGAGAGGCCATATCGATAGAAGAGCAGAGATCTCCAACATTTCTTCTGAAATATAGAGAAGTGAGAGTGACCGTAATAGATGAATCTTCTATAAGGCACATAGTTAATTTATGAGTGTAATTATTATTAAATCTAAGAGAGACAAGGTGATCTTTGAGTAGCACCTCAGATATGAGAACAATATTTCAACTGTGAACGTTTCTGTGCTTTCTACAACGTAAGAAGCCGCAGCGTGAAAATATGCATTTTTAATCCAAAAGTTTACTTAAGTTTGTTTGCTGCTGCTTTTGCAGTACTGGAAATAAATAAGTTGGTTTTGAGAATTCTAATTAATAAGGAGCTGGAAGTAAATACTGAGCCAGTGAATCAGAACGTATTGTTAATAGTGCTACAATAGCGAAGTTGTTAATCGAAAAGTTGGCTGTTGATAGGAAGTCATTATTATACAAAAGAAAACTTTTGAAGCCAAAACCGAACCCAGTTAAACACCCGCATCAATTTGTTGTTTAGTCGATAAAAGTTAAAACAATTTGTTTTATTAATAATCATGCTTTGACATGCTTTGCGGAAGAACTTAATACTTGTTGTATGACCGGTGGATCAAAAGACTACTTGGGCAAAATTAAAACCCAGGTACATGTTAAAAAAGTTTACATTCCTAAGCAGCAAAAATTTCACGCAATATGAAACGTTTTTTCTCTTTGGAAATCTTAAAAAAAACAGTGTTTGTATGTACGTTTTTGTTGTTGTCTGCTTAACGTCGGTCTATTTCCGCGTCTATGGCCTGTCACGACGCCAGCGAGCAGTTTCACCTGACTCTCCTGGAAATTTTGCCGAACCCCTACCTTTCTCCATATGGATATTTAACGTGCCCATCATCACATGCTACACGAAATTGAGATAGCTTTTAACCCCTGTTCCTCAGAATATACTGAAAAAGTTAATTGATATCATACTAGTATTTGAACCTAGTAATAGTATTAAGATAGAAAGCCTTCATTATTAAGATAGAAAGCCTTCAGTGGCTTCTACACTTTTGTCGCTTATTTGACTGAAGATGTTCTTGAGACAAAAATAAAAAGCGAAGAATACAGAAAATTAAAATTGTGTACATACATAAAATTATAATACACAATATGTTAACCGCTTAACTGCGATGCTTTCTGTTTACTGGAATGCCGGACGTAAACAAAAACGTAGTATATATGTATGTATATTTATTTATATCAGTATAGAACTATTTTTCTTAAGTGATAATTAATTAGTATCAGATAAGCTGGTTAGGTGAGTGTATTTACAAGAATCTACACATAGCTATGAAATATTAGTTGCTGCGAAACATTTTTATTGACGAACGATGTTTTCATTATGTTGAAGCATCACTTAATTTTTCACGTGCGATTACGAATTTTTTTAATATCTTACCGCGGTGATCTACGCACCCGTGGTTTCTACAATCGCGACATTTTAATCTACCCGGGTATTATTTATAAAACCTTTCAAAGCCAGAATTATTGAAAAATGAAAATATACTAAATATAAGCTAGAAGATTATAAAATATTGCCATTATGCGAAAATACTTACTCTAGATATGATTCCGAAAATCATCTTTCAGGTCAGAAAAACAAAATAAACTGAACCTACAAAATCCTGTAGTTTTAATTTTACATAATTTGCTTTGCACTTTGAAGTAAACAATTCTTGTTGCCTTTGACGTTTCCGAATGCTAAATATCTATTTGATCTGGATTGATGTGTAATGATTGTGGTCTAAAAACATACATTCTTTTATTTTAAGTTAAATGGGTTAACAAACATAGGTATATCTATTTTGTCATATTCAAAAATATTAAATAATTTTGAGTTTTTCCACCTACTACACTTGGGAAAATGTTACTAAAAATAAAATCTGCCTTTTCAATAATCAATAATTGATATGTTTCGTTTGTCTTGAATTTGTAGGAAATTGTAACCAATAAAATACTATTATTGTATTTAAATCCAAAACAGAAACAAGTCTGGCTCATATAAAGTACAAAAAACACTTGTTCTATAATCCAATAGTAAATTGTATATACTTGTCTACATATGTTTGCAATATTCTGACAATAAAATTCTTACAAAAAAAAGTTGTCTTACGGTAATAAATGTTTTTAAATTAGAGAATCCCAAAGCTCTGATAGAAATAAAAACCATTCAATGTAAAGACTTAAAAAAAACGCGGATTGAGTTAAATTATTTATGTAAGAAATATCTAACAAAGCAAAATCACTTAGCAAGTTAATAAATTTTATATTATAGCTTCAATTTATATAGTGATATAGTATTTACTCATATTTATAATTTCACATTGTTTGTTAGAACTGCCAAATAAATATTTTTTACTGTTACATTCTATATTTTTTCAACAATTTTTTGTCACTGGCATTAAAAAAGAACAAAAATGACGAAGTGTGGAAAAATAATAGGTTGGTACTTAAAGTAGTACACTTTGGAGAACCCAATTCACCACAACACATTTTTAAGATCTGACCATCGTTTTACTAGCTACTGAACGCTTTTACACCCTCTGATGGCGCCATATTTGTTAGCCAAATGATCGTCAGGACTTATAAATATGTTGTGGTAATTGGGTTTTTCAAAATGCACTTATCAGTGCTCATCACACAACTCCACTTAGGTAGGTACTTATCACATAATAAGTACACTTGAGAGAGAATAATTCTCTCTCCTCTAATGACGCTAACTTGGTTAGTGAAGCGATCGTCAGGTTTTCTAAAAAAGGGTGGGGCGATTTGGGTTCTCCAAGTGTACTTATCAGTGCTCATCACAAGTTCCACTCTTCACTCAGTTACTTATCGCATATGTTTGCTACACGCGGGCATGTCTCTCCTCTTTTTTTTACTAATTTTAACCGGAAAAAACAATTAAAAAGTCGCGGTCTCCCTATAACGAATTTTTTCTATGAACATTCGCTAAAAGTTATAGACTTTAAAGCATCAAAAAAGGGTCTCTCTAAAATGAATTTTCTGCGAATATTTTAATAAAACGGACAATGGCGGTTAAAGCTGATACTTAAGGCTTTGTCAAATTAATTACTTACAATATTTACTCTGCATAACCAGTATTCGCTTCAGGTTCTTTGTCTAAAAATTGTCAGTTTTGACGTTTCAAATCGCGAGGTTGAAATTTTACAAAGAAAATGTATGAAATTTTCAAAGTAATTTTTTTGCTGTTTCTTGACCTTTTTGCATTTCTCTAGTCATCACTGGCACCTAAATTTGTTTTTTAAATGCCTATAACTTTTTTTGTTTTAACTTATAAATCCAAATTTTTGTATATATTATATGTTATACTTTGCGTAATATAAACTTGCATACCAAATTTGGGTCTAGAGCTTTGTTATTCTCGGAGATAAAATATTTTTTTCGAAGGAAACTTAAAATTTTCCTGGAAAAACTCGGCCGATTTTTCTAGATACCAAACTTATCAAAGCCACTTACAAAAGGAAGGTACCTACCAAATTTCATCAGAATCTGCCCATTATTTTTTGAGTTATCGGTGTGATAAGAGACAAACATATCTTGAATATAAATTCTAGACACTTGTGCCTTCATTTGAAAAAAGTATTGGATAGCCTTACAATTGAAATCTCGCCAATAGTTAATTTTTTCACAAAACTCGCTTTAAAACAAGATATAGCAGACATGCTGTGGATATAGCCTCAAATGAAAAACATTTATCTGTTTAAACAAAGGAAAGGAGGGAATAAGGTCCACTCTTTTTACAGCTTTAGTTTTCGTCAGGTAGGTACCAAATTTTATTACTTTATAATACAGTTTTGCTGTCTTTGTCAAAGATCTGGTTGTAAATTATCTAAAGATAAGAAGGCCCTTTGATACCCCTACAGACTTTAGCCGAAGGAAGACAGAGCATATTTTTATTACACTGGCAATGCAGTCGGCACTTTGCTTGTAAATTATGTCAGATATTTATGACACCTTACGCCACTTGCATTTTGAATTGAGCTACTTAGTTTATGATAATTGTATTATTAGAAAATAAAATCGCCTTCCATGTAAAAATATTTAATGTATGTCTTATACTTCTCATACAAACCGTCTTGCAAGTTTTCTACAATACATATCTTTTGACCTTAAACGACCAATTGTGAAATTAAGCTTTTCTAGAAGTTTTAATAACTACACTTGGAGACCTAACGATCGTTTCGCTAACAATGTTAGCTTCATCAGATGATGAATTTTCAGAATAGTCATCATCTGATGAAGCTAACGATGTTATCGTTAGGTCTTTAAAAATATGTGTTGTGGTGATTTGGGTTTTTCCAAGTGTACTTATGTGTGCTCATTACAGATTCCAGTCCACATCTAGAAGTTTTAACAAATCGGTAGGTCCATTTCGTGGAAAAAATCTAGTGTTTTACTTAATATACTATGTCATGTAAACATTTTGTAATTTTTAAAATTATTTTTATTTTTTTAGGTAACACAAATATAAAAAAACTTTCATTTCGTATTTATGTGTACATATATTTAATCGGTTATTAACAAAACACTGTCTATTGCTTTTTATTTTTTTATATCAGTATGATAAATGATTCACGACACCTGATTAGAACTTTATTAGCCGTTTTGGCTCTATACGTTATAATACTTCATTCGCATGACTTGATGAACCCCTTCTGGAGATTCAGGTTAAATAGCTAATTTTGTGTACTGAATGTTACTTTGCTATCGCGATCCTTTTTCTAACTTCTTTGCTACATTGACCACCTTCTATAATAAAACTCATTGTCTGATTTGCAATTTGTCATCAAAAATGACATTTATCAAACTTAGAATTAAAATGGTAAGTGTTCGTTTAAATTTTTAGGTATCATCCTATAAAATAATTCTGTCAAAGTTTGCACGAAAAGTGTTCTCGACAAGTGTTTACATGAAAGCTGACCTCTGTTTCCATATTACATCAAGTAGCACACTAATTTAAAAAATAGCTTTTGATCATGTCTATTTTGTGCTGTATAGTAAAATCACAATCCTAACATCACCCGAACTTAAAAATTTATTAACAAAAATGATTTGACATAAATGCAGAATACTAGTTTAGACAGTCGTTTTATTATGAACGAGCAAGATTGACAAAGTTAATTTTTTATCTCTCAGTATAAAATGCTGTTTTACAATTATTATACGAAAACTAAAAAGAAGTTCTTACTTATCATACCTATGCCTAATTATATTCGAGTTACGATTTAAAAAAATTAAAATTTTGCTTCAATATTAACAAAAAGTTAAAGGACGTAGACACTAATGTGGACACCTGTCAGTATATTCACATAGATTTATTCAGATATTTTTTTCAAAATGCCTTGTACTTCATTGTTATTAATAGTTGCAGAACATAATATAATATATCATGGTTTTATACATAATGGCAAAGTTTTACGTTTAGGAGTTATTGTGAGTTGTTGCATTGTCTGTAAGTTGCCACTAGTCTTTGAAGTCGTGTCTGATGATGTCTGCTAAATCTATTTTTAACCACTGTTTAAAAATACAGCAGCTGCTATAACATAAGTTGATTATATTAGAAGGATTAATTTTGCATCGAACTAAAGCTACACAACACTTAAATCTAAAAAATGTAATTTAAAGGCTGCAAAAATGTTAACAGATAATTAGTTGAAAATAAAATTTTACCAAAGCAAACTGCTAGGGGACACCCTAAAAACCCCGAAAACCATTTTGTTGTTTGATCAAATAGTTAATCCAAATTGAGAAAAATAAAATAGAAACTAAACACATAAGTTTTCATATAACCCAGAATATTAAAAGTGCTAGAAAATTAAATGAATTAACCTGATTTACAAAAATGTTTATTCTGCCCGAAAATATTTTAAAAAATTGAAATTTAGGTAGATGTCTACTTTTCCGAGAATCAAGAAACTATGTCTAAAGCTGATAAGTTGAAATGAAGAGGTAAAAGCATTACAACTAATGAGAAGCTACTTATAGATACACTAATGTTTATATAAACACCAAGTGTCATAAAAAAATTAATGTTACTTACCATTTAACAATGTTATTTCATACTTTTAAGCAAAATATTTTGACAGTTTAGTTTGGAACGCGACCCCTAAAAAATGGTGTTGACTGCAAGCACAAGGTTATGCTTATTTGTATAACACACATTGAAAGTTGATTTAATAAAATTTACTATAAAATATATACTCCTCTACTTTTCCTCAAAATAAGCTTTATATAATTTTTCCTTTGTCAATAAAGTAGGTACCTACATATATTTAAAATAAAATTTTTCTCACGCACTTTTTTTTAGACCTTACAAAATTTTAATTATCAGGTTATAATAAATAAAATATAACCGTCAACGATTACGACATTTTTCTCACAAACCATCAATGTAAGGTGAAAATAAATACTCTAAGTCAACCTTAGTGACGCTTTTTCACAAAGAAAATTTGAGTGGCAAATATACTCAGTGGTTTGCCATTGCCTTCCGAGAGCATTCATCAGCACACACTGTTCCTAGGTGGTCACCCATGCAAGTACTGACCACACCCGACGTTGCTTATCTTCGGTGATTGCATCGATATGTTCAACGAGGTGTGGTCGTTAAATGTATAATAATGTACATACGAGTACCTATAACGTATTCGGCGGTTAAATATGAAAATTTAATTGTGTGGGTATTCTTACACATATTATCACATTATGTGCTTAAAACAGCACACTTTTTATGATAAACGTCCTTTATGACCATGACAAGAAATTCTATACTACTATATAAGTAATACTATATGCAAGTGGTGTTATGAAAAAAGGTTCATATTACTGATACATGGTCAACCCAATTTGCACCACCCATTTTTATAGGAACTATGTCAAAAATCTATTTGAGTTTTTGATCAACTGTTTGAGATTTAACGATAAAGCCACAAGAGAGTAGCGAACCAAAAGCAGACAAATTTGGAATATTTTAGAGAATGTTGCAGACAAAATTATACACCTTTAGAATGCGCAACCACAGATAAAACCTTGTTGGGTTTCAGAGGCAAATGTCCCTCTAAAATTTACATACCCAACAGGACAGACAAGTATGATCTAAAATTGGTTAGTATGTTTGATGCAAAAATATTATATCTCTAATCAGCTAAGTCTTTTATTGGTAGTGAAGAACGAGAAAAACAATATTCCATTCCTACACAATAGATGATCTATTTGGCGACTGCCAATCAGGTTTTTTTTGTACTTCAACGTCGGCCTATTTCCGCGACTATGGCCAATCACCGAGTAGGTTCACCTCACTATCTTGGAAATTTTGCAAAACCCCCGATTTTCTGTAAGGACGGTAGGGATCTTGAACGTGCCCAACATCGCATGGACACGGGACTGACGGCTTTACGCCCTGTCCGAAGGGCGGAACGGGTAGACATTCAACTTGCTCAACTAAAATGTCACAACCTCGGTTGATGTTAATTTTACATGCAGTATGCACTGAAAAAGTGAAAGGAGAACCCTGGGATCGAACCCAGTACCCTTCGTTTCAGAGGCACATGTTCTTACCATTGGACCAACGAGGCCTTGCTATTCAGGGTTCAAACAGAAATTGTACTATGAATCATTAGTTTAGTTCTTACGATGTCGCGGAAAAATTGTTAGAAAAGAAGCTAACCATTGTATGGACAATGAGGAAGAACAAACGTGATATACCGAAGCAATGACTGCAACCAAAAGGATGTCGATTCATCTATGTTCGTGTTTGATGAAATCAGTGCGATATCCTTCTATGTGCGGGAAAAACTATAGACTTGTTATTTTATTATCGACTATGCATACACAGGGTGATATAACGAAGAAACCCAAAATACTATTAACATACAATAACACGAAAGGAGGTGTTGGCGCCTTTGATCAGCTGTATGATTTGACGGCTGTCAAACAAAAACTCGCAGATGGCTACTTCGGATATTATATTCTATGGTTTACGCTGTAGCGATAAACTCATTTGTAATTAATAAGTTCAATCTCTACTAATTAAGAGCCTAAACGAACAAAATTTTAAAATAACTTCTATTCGCTCTAGTTGAAGACTAACTGAAAGGAAGAATGTTCAGTGGTGAGCTCCCGCGAGAAATTAGGAGTACTATTCGACTCTAGAAATGCGATGAAGAAACAGAAACAACGGTTGGTTGTTGTGATTTTTGCCTGTGAAAAAAAAACAGAAATGCACGTAATAAATGCGAAGGTTTTAATAAACAAGTATGTACCGAACACCGCTTTAGCATTTGCATTGACTGCAAATAAGAGATCTTTTGCAATGATGAGTCATGAGCTTCGAAAACCAGGACCCGGTAGGGTAACACGCACAGATCGTTATCATGCAGAACCCTGTTCTATCAGCTAGAACGTTACGTAAAGAAATTATTACAAAATACGTAAAGAAAAAAATCAAGAACTCATTTAATTAGAGAAAATGAAATGTTAGAAGTTTGCTGAAGACAGAAAAACTGGAGGTAGCAAAGAGCATAATCATAAAAATGGATATAAACTACTTGTCATGTCGGAAGTAAGGTGGTTGAACAGTAGAGACTTCAAGGGTGATAATATTAGAATTAGATATATAGTGCAAGGGAATATTCAAAGAGCAATGGAGTCGCAATCTAATTATGGAACGAATACACCAATAAAGTCAGGCATACATACCGTGTCAACGATAAGGTAGTGATTGTGATAATTGAAGCAAAGCTCTGACATAGCGCAGCGAAAAGAAGGATGTGGAATAGATAAGAAATATGTAATAAAAGTGAGAAAAGAGGCTCAGATGTTGGGGATCATTGGGATTTTAATGCGGTAGTGGAAGGAGCTTTAGCTGGAAAGTTTGGTTTATGAGAAATGAAGAAAAAATAAAGTACTTAATAAATGACTATGGAAAATGGTCTAATTATAACACACACAATGTTTGAAGTACCCAAAAGAAGACGATATAAGTATATGAAAAACACCAGGGAGTACAGTTGGGTATCAAATACATTATATCACTAAAAAGAACTGTCACAAATAAAAATGCTGTGAAGCAAAAGAAGTATGGACGCAAAGAAACGGAGAAGACATCAAAAATAGGTTAAAGAAGGCACGGCTGGATCAAGCATACTAAAGGGTGAGACGACTATAATATTGACCAGGGACAAAAAGGCAAAAGAACAACGATGGAAATTCATCACTAGACAATGAAGCCATTGGACACTGATAAGCCTATTAGAAAAGTTTTGACACGGGGAGAAAATGAAATATGGAAAAGTGTATATGGGGGAAATGACAGATAAACCCAAATGAGATGTTCCCTATTTCAACACGAGATTTCGAAAAGGGCCCTAAATAACTTAGACAAGGAAAAAGTTATTGTGTAGATGAATTAACAGCGGAACATTTAAAAAATCTGGTGAAAAAATTTAAACCAAAACTATGTAAACTGTTTCAGAAAAAGTATACATCAGGAAAACTGCCCAGTTAGTTTATACAGAGTAGGTACATGTATCACTATATCAAAAACACTGAACACATAAAAACGCAACCAGCATAGGATAATAAATGTACAGAGACATGTGGAGAATATTCTGCTAATCATAATAAAAAATAGCATAAAGAGCAAAATTAGAAGTTTCTAAGATCAGTATCAATTCGTGTTTGGAGTTGGACAAGAAACTATAGAAGCAATATTTGAAACGTTATATTACTTGAGTTTTATTAAAAAAATGTAAATTTTCACCAAATCACCCTATTTATCCCCAACGCCCTAAAGCGATCTTACCCAAAACCAATTCGAAGCGCTCCTTTGTCAGGTGCCAACTGCATACCAAATTTGAAGATAAGATCTCAATTCGTTCGAAAGTTATTGCGCCTATTAACAGACAGACGTACAGGTAGACCCACCTACCGACAGATCGACAGGCAAAAATATTCTCAGTTCAGAATCAAGTTTTCTATATGTTCTGAGACTTTTTAGGCCGTTTTAGCAAAAAAAAATAGAAATTTTTGTAAACAATATTCCACCCCCACACATTCAACCTCTAATTTAATTTCAGCACAGAATAGCAGATGTTTGATGAAATAAAAAGTTTTCTAATCAATAAACCGTAAGACGTTATATTACTCGAATTTTAACCAAAAAAAGGTCAATTTTTACCAAATCCCCTACCCACTAGCCAAAAACAATCAGAACCGTTCGTTTCTCGAGTGCTATGAAATTTGAAGATGATATCTCAATTCATCAACGGTCAACAACTTGAAAAGTGTAAATGTTCTCCCACATTGAAAGTATTTTTATAAATGTTAGTAAATGCAACAAAGACCCGAGCAAGATTATTGCGATTGTAAAGCAAGCATTCAATAAACACAATAGTCTTCTCACTAAAACATTTTAACTTGGATCTGAAAAAGAGGTTCATTAAGTCCTGCGTACCCAGTGTAGTAATGTATGTGGAAGAAACTTGGATGTCCACTTAGCATGATATGAAGATAATATAGGATTTTGAACTATGACTATAGATAAAAATCACAGAGAAACGATACAACGATAGAGAGGCGAATAAAAGTGTGCTGGAAAAGCTGCAAGAAGAAAGATGCATGCTGGAAGTAATTGAAAAAGGAAAGGCAAAATTTACTGGTTCATATTCTGACATAATAAAATTCTAGCGACATTATTTGGAAAAATTAGAAAAGGTAGACCTAGGGTAAAACATCTGGGAAAACTGGAACAACTTATGAAGTGTGGAAGCTATGAAATGAAGAAAGCTGCTGGAGGCAGATAATCATGGTTGCGACAACAGGGCGACTTCCCCTGTAGACAGTGATGATTTGAAACGCAATAGTATGAAAAAAAAATTGTGGAAGAAACACAAGTACCATTCTTAAATAAGTAGGTTCAGAAAAGAAAAACAAAAGAGGGGTTATGCTAATTGTTTTTAAGTTGCAATTGTTAACATATTGTAAAGACAGATTTTCTTAATTAAAACGAAATATGTTTTACGGTTTGGAAAAAAAACAAAAAGCATCTTAAAATTTGCCGGACTGGCTAGTTTTTTTTTATTTACTTTATTCTATAATTACGAAGACTGCAGTAAATGAGAATGAAATGATTAGTTCAAAAGGCTTTTAGTTTTCAGTTTAGTAAAAAAGCAACTAGACTATAAATTAGAAATTTTTCATGTCAAGTTTTTTACGCTATTTATAAGGATAAATAGCGTAATAGTTTAATTTGCCTCTGTTATAAGGTAAGTAAGGACTTACCTTACAACAGAGGCAAATTAAACTATTCACCAAAAAATCGCTCTCATTTAAAATAATCAAGTTTATTTAAAAGTCTAATTGCCTATCTTTGAGATTTTTCAAGCTCATCATTTATTAAAGGAATTTGCTAGACTAATATTATAGCAATCTTTTTAATCGCCCTACTTCAATCTAGTTAGGTTTCTTATTAGTTTGGCTCCCTTCTTAATAAATTGCATACACCAATATGCATGCATATCCACACGCCCGCACGCACCTATGCATACTTACCTACACAAAATACACACACAAACATGAAAAGAGCGCACACTCACATTTATTTTGTTAAATAGGTACAATAATATCTGTTTCTAATTATCTTTTTGCTACCAGAAATGTCTCAGAGTGACTAAGAATGATTATTATAATAAATACGTTAAATTATTTAAAAATATGACATGGTCCTCAAATCTTGCGAGTTACGGTTACCCCTCCATATCCCCCACTACAAATAAGCACGGTCCTGGAATCTGTCGAAATATGAAAGTTTATAGATCTATGCTAGCGGTCCCGGAATCTTAGGTTTTTCATATATATATATATATATATATATATATATATATATATATATATATATATATATATATATATATATATATATATATATATATATATGTATATATATATATATATATATATATCTATATATATATATATATATCTCTATATATATATCTATATATATATATATATATATATATATATATATATATATATATATATATATATATATAGATATAGTTGAATATTGTTAATGGTGTTATTATTAATATTATTTAACAATGTGCGCCATTAATAATATTCAACAATTTTTTCAAACATTTTTTAATCTCGTTTCTATCAGGTTCACGTTAACAGTCCCGTCTTCATCCTCCCGGATATTCAATGTTGTTTCTTTTGTTTTATATGTCGAATCAAATCTGCTAATTAGTGTTTGAAATTGCTTCTCAACCAATTAACATTGCTGTTTCAGGTGAGTCCAATAGCATAACAGATTTTATAAAATGAGTCAAGAGAAAGCTACTTTCTTTGATGAAATATTAATTAAATAACTGTATTTTAAAGTCAGGTTAGTCAAAAAATGTTTGTACATTCAAATTCCCAACTTATGCAATTTCATTGAAGGTAAAACCTTACCTATTTATCCTTATTACTAACAAATTATTTCCTTAGTTACTATATTAACAAATTTACCTATTCCTACGTAAATTTCCTTACCTATTTTCATCAAACTTATAACCAAACAAATTGCTTAAAAGTCACTAGTTTATACTTTGTCGCAGACAGTTCATTTTAAACTTGTCCATTCACTAATTTGTTTTATATCTGTCTATAATGTTTTGTCTTTGCGATTCATCTCAGTTTTAAACTTTGTATATTTAAGCAGTTCATTATTTACTTTAATTGTTCGTTATAGGGGCAATACAAAATTTCTATGGCTTATCAGGTAATTTTTTAACTAATGTCATGATCCATTCACTGGCAAAATGTATATAGTTAAATATTTGAAATTTTAGGTTCTGCTAGATAACTAATTGTAATTTACCCCCTGATTCTGAATGTATCTGAGACAACATGGAGTACATGCTTTCAGGTATTTATGTATGTATATTATGTTCTCAAACATAACGTCTGTTTGAGAAAATAAAAACCTTGACGAACTTAAACTCACAAAGAACAAGGAAGCACCCTATATCGCAGTTAGGTCGCTAACCTACAATGGGACCAGGTAACTTACTTCAGTAACAAAAGTCGAAAGGATAACTACGTCACACAAACACACTGACAATAATTACAGAAAATACATATTAATTCAAGGACTTTTTTGTATTAAAAACGACAAAATGAAAACGTTCTAATTTTTGCATACAAATTTGGTTCCAGGACTAACCACAATATTTTCTCTTCCCTTCTATGAGTCTTATTTATAAAAGAAAGTCCAACTCACATAATATTTCACCTATTGCGTTAGGAATAGATTAGAATCTGCGAAAAGTAACAGTATTGATATAAAAATAATACTCTAGTTAATTTTAATTTAATTATTCGATTTCCACGTCGCTTGGTTTAGGCCACTTCTATCGCACTGTGCTGTTAAATTCTTATTTAATGACATTCCAAGAAATAACTGTAAAAATGTAAAATAGCCAAACTCACAGCGAGTCTAAACTGCTTTTATATAGAAAAATCCCCGGAATTGATTTGACACCACAAGACGCATCCAGGTCTGAAAAGGAAAAACTTAAATTTCCCTTCAACGCTATTAACACAAATCTCCGCTGAAGTAAATGGCCAACAAGAAAATACATGAACCTATCTGGAGTCATTTGCGCCTCTAAATGATAGCACTGCTTTGTGAATCGCTTATCGAGCAATGCCGAGATGTAAGTGTAAGTTTAAATTCAATAGGCGACCAGGCGGGATGGAAAATGTGCTGAATATGAGACGCTTCTGCCATGTGTAAACAAATCACAGTGTGCCACCATCACAAAAGACATCTGAAACATCCAATCTGAATTCCATTCTAAAAACTCCCCACTTGATGTGCTTTCGATCAGTATTATCTAAATATACATTGCATGCGAAGGAATTTGCACACAAAAAAATTGGAGACAGGCAGAAGATAGAGGGAAGAATGAAAGCTGATAAATATTCTTACATTAAAAATGTATTAGTCAAGATTGCAAAGTTAACATTTTTCTCGCGTGAGTTTTGGAGCTTGCAATGTAAATAATAATATATCTGCTACAATGTAATACACAAAATGCGTGGTTAAGGCCGCGGTGGTCAAGGGGCAAGAACGTGTGCTTTCGAACTGAAGGGTACTGGGTTCGATCCCAGCGTTCTCCTGTCACTTTTTCAGAACATACTGTAACTTTCACATCAACCCAGGTCATGGCATTGTATCTGAGCCAGTTGATTGTCTGCACGATCCGCCCTTTGGAGGTGGCGTAAAGCAGTCGGTCCCGTGTCCATGCTATGTTGGGCACGTTGAAGATAGCTACCCCCCTCCTCGCTTGGTCGTTCAGACCACGGCATGGTCACTGCTTCCTGCGCAATGCAACCCGAGGTCACACAGTCATCACACCCACGTATCGTTTGGCACTACAACTCCGCGAAATGGGACAAAATGCGGGATTACTTTTCCTCATTTCCATGGGAGTCTGTCTGCTTCTCTCATCCTGACCCCTCTGATATCTCACAAAACGTCACCGAAATCATCCAAGCTGGCATGGAATTATTTATTCCACGTACACAGAAAACATCTGTCTTCAGACACTCAAAAGCCCTGGTTCTCTAAATCCTGTGACAAGGCCAGACTTGAAAAGGTCAAAGCTCACAAAACGCTTCTACATAATCCCAGTCAAGAAAACCGTCAAGCATTTAACGACACAAGAAACCGCTTTGACCGCATTCTTTCTGAGGCAAAAAACTCGTTTAATAACCACATCAAAAACAAAGTCCTCTCAAGTTCCAATGGCAGCAAACCCTTCTGGACTCTTGCTAAATCTATTGGGAATAATTTCTGCAAGAGCACGTTCCCACCTCTTGTTTCAGGGGATAAAATTGTTTCTACCGTCTTGAGCAAGGGTGAACTTTTTGCCTCGTTGTTCGCCGGCAATTCTACTCTCAACCCACCTCCAAATGTTCAACCACCAACAATCCCCAATGTCGCGCATAAAATGACGGATATCATTTTCAAAACTAAAAAGGTACGAAAGATGCTCTCTTCTCTTAATACCAGGAAAGCCTCTGGCCTTGACTAGAACCCATCAGTTGTTCTCAAAAAATGCGCACCAGAACTTGCTCCTGTCCTGACTCGTGTATTTAAGACATCTTACAATAGAGGCATCTTTCCTAGTAACTGGAAAACTCCTCGAGTACAACCCGTCCCCAAGAAAGGATCCAAAGCGCTTCCTAGCAAATACAGGCATATTTCTCTCCTTTTAGTCGTCTCTAAAGTGATGGAAAAGTATATAAACACCGAATTACTTAAATTTCTTGAAAAACACAGTCTAATCCACGACAGTCAGTATGGATTCCGTCAGCGCAGATCAACTGCCGACCTCATTTCCTTTGTCCCCTATTCTTGGAGCAAGTGTATGGAACTACACGGTGAATCCCAGATTGTCGCTCTAGACATATCCAAAGCATTCGACCAGGTCTGGCACGCAGCGCTGCTTAATAAACTTCCGGCCTATAGCCTACCACAAAAACTCTGTACCTGGACAACAAATCTCTCCAACCGGAGCATTTCTGTTGTCGTGGATGGCCACTCCTCTAAACTGTATCCAATTAATTCGGGAGTCCCTCAAGGTTCAGCTTTAGCCCCTACTTTGTTTCTTCTCCACATCAATGACCTCCTCCTAGCACATCCAGCCCAGTTCACAGTTACGCGGATGACAGCACCCTCGACTCAAATATACAATATTCTAAGCCCGTCTGTTTAGCCCAATTAGATGAGGATCACAGACTCATGGAAGGTTCTGTCTCTGTGGATCTCCAAAAAATATTAGACTGGGGAAGTAGAAATCTTGTACAATTCAACTCCACCAATTCTCAGTCTTGCTTTCTATCTCATAAGAGATACACCAGCCCTAGACCCATCACAATGAACAACCAAGTTATAACAAAGTAATGAGTCCCTTTTCACTTGTTGGAATTTCTGTGGATCGTAATCTCAATTGGCACCAACATGTCACATCAATCGCAGAAGCGGCTGCTAAGAAATTAGGTTTCCTCTTCCGGGCTCGCAAATACTTTTCACCAGCTAATCTCTATACTTTATATACTTCACAAATAAGGCCAAACCTCGAATACTGCTCCCACATCTGGGGTGCCGCTGCCGCATCTACACTCGCTATCCTTGACTCTATCCAGAAGAGATATACGTCTCATCGATGACCCTACACTTACCTAAAGGCTGCCATCCCATGCCACCGACGTGCCGTTGGTGACACCCTCTCTCTCTCTCTCTCTCTCTCTCTCTCTCTCTCTCTCTCTCTCTCTCTCTCTCTCTCTCTCTCTCTCTCTCTCTCCTCTCTCTCTCTCTCTCTCTCTCTCTCTCTCTCTCCTCTCTCTCTCTCTCTCTCTCTCTCTCTCTCTCTCTCTCTCTCTCTCTCCTCTCTCTCTCTCTCTCTCTCTCTCTCTCTCTCTCTCTCTCTCTCTCTCTCTCTCTCTCTCTCTCTCTCTCTCTCTCTCTCTCTCTCTCTCTCTCTCTCTCTCTCTCTCTCTCTCTCTCTCTCTCTCTCTCTCTCTCTCTCTCTCTCTCTCTCTCTCTCTCTCTCTCTCTCTCTCTCTCTCTCTCTCTCTCTCTCTTCTCTCTCTCTCTCTCTCTCTCTCTCTCTCTCTCTCTCTCTCTCTCTCTCTTCTCTCTCTCTCTCTCTCCTCTCTCTCTCTCTCTCTCTCTCTCTCTCTCTCTCTCTCTCTCTCTCTCTCTCTCTCTCTCTCTCTCTCTCTCTCTCTCTCTCTCTCTCTCTCTCTCTCTCTCTCTCTCTCTCTCTCTCTCTCTCTCTCTCTCTCTCTCTCTCTCTCTCTCTCTCTCTCTTCTCTCTCTGACGGGCACTTCTCAAGAGGAGCTTTCTTGCATAGTTCCTCCACCTGCTGCCCCCGACAGTTCTACCAGGGGAACAGAGCGAATGCACCCTTTTACTGTCCAGGGTCACCGGACATAGAACATCTTGTTATGCCCGTTCCTTTGTCCGTGGATCTCCAAGTTGTGGAATTCTTTGCCAGCGCAAAACCTCCAAACCTTCAAGTCCAGAGTTAACAAGTTGCCTCTTCCCTCCTTGTTGACACCCAGCGTACGATAGTATTTAGGCTTTGAGCCCTCGTGGTGTGTTGTTGAAATAAAAATGTATGTCGACGACATTGAATCTGATAACGGTGAAAAATAATGTAGGGAGTATTAATGATAAATTTTGTCCCGAGGATCTCCAAGTTGTGGAATTTTTTGCCGGCGCAAACCTCCAAACCTTCAAGTCCAGAGTTAACAAGTTGCCCTTTCCTCCTTGTCGACACCCAGCGTACGATAGTATTTAGGCTTTGAGCTCTCGTGTGTGTTGTTGAAATAACAAAAAATAGAAAAAACCTCCTTACTGAAAGACAGGGATTCGGCAAAATTTCCAGGATAGTGAGGTGAAACTGCTGCATGGCGTCGGTGATTGGCCATAGTCGCGGAAGTAGACCGACTTTAAAGAAAAAGAAACGAAAAGGGGAACAGGTAAAATAAAAATGTACGTTGAAGACATTGAATCTAATAACGGTGAAAAAGAATGTAAGAGCATTAATGATAAATTTTCTGATTATTGTTGTTAATGGGGATAAAATTGATAAAGAATGGGATCCTGACAACCCGCCCAATGTTGATACCTTTGGTCTTTTTCAATTTAAAACAAGCGAAAAACGGACAAACGATGTTTGGTAGGAACTATTATCGAGGAAAAAATAAATTAGAGGAATAGACTGTAAATTTTCTACGGAAAATCGACAAATATAGGAATCAATATATTTATCCCATTGCATAAGATAAACGTTTGGTTCATATAGGTGTGATTAAAAAAAGCTGACACTGCAAGCGCAAGGTACTCAACACTAACAGAGTGCTATTAATTTTAGTATATACATACTTGGATTCATCCATAAATATTTGCTGTCTTTCATATATATTTAATAAACTTTTATTAAAAATAAAACTTTTAATATATTATTTTTGTACCATTTTGAAACACGGATAACTTAAAACTCAGTCTGGGATCAGAGTGATGGTTTTATTGTGTTTAGAACGTTATAATACAAGATTCAGTATGTCTGCTATAGAGTTTGCGTAAGGAAATCTACAGGATTACATTTAGAGTGAAAATCCGGGAAAATGCCGCGATTCAGAGCAGCTTCTTGTATACGTGTTAGTTTGTTTGTGTTTTTTGGAGGCAGCTGTGAACACGGGTTGCACAATGCACACACGAAACACAGTTACCTGCTGGAAAACTCGCAGAGTACAAAAAAACCTATATATAAATTCTACGGGCTGAAAAATCTGCTTCCTAACTTTATGAGAAATGCGATTACAACAAGAGGTCGACCGCATGTTAGTTTTCCGCTGGAAACATATACTTGTTATTCCAAGAAGGTACGTTGCAGCTAAAAGAAGCATCCTGAAAGACATTTGCCCAGTTTCACAAAGCTCGATTAAATATTTAACGGCTGGTTAGTTAAGCAGGGCTTCAGACGACCAATCACAGCTTCAAAATATTTTGTTGCCATGGTAAAAACCTGAATTAGTCTGTGATTGGTCGTCTAAATCCTTGATTAACTAACCGGCAGTTAAATATTTAATCAGGCTTTGTGAAACTGGGCATAAGACTTTTTAATTTTTGGACGACCTATATTTTAAACTTTAAGTAGCTGACAAAGGTTTTTTTGTTCAACGTACATAAGACCTTAGTTTCGACATAGACTCTTTTCCTTCTTTAATCAAAGACTATCTACAGCCAATTAAAAAATTCCAACTAGCGTTTTTCTGTTGCCAGAACTAGAAAGAAATCAATTTAGTTGACAGTACTTTAATCAAAACTAAGCAAATCTGGGACCTAAAAGATTTGGTAGAGAGATATAATTAATTTTGTCAAATTTATTTCAACTAAAATTCAAGGTTGTTACTTAAAGAAGGAGAGTTTCGCTGACCTTGAGGGGTCGAGGGCTGGACGTTGGGGTGACGGGCGGCTGTCCTCAGGGCAGCTGCCTTTCGCCTCATCTATGGTGTCTGGTCATGGACGGCCTCTTGGAGCGACTCTCTTAGAATGGCTTCTACGCCCAGGCGTACGCTGATGATGGGCTGGTCTTAGTCACCGGCAAATTCCTCGGCGTCGTCTGTGAGTGTATGCAGGCTGCCTGTAGCATAATCGAAAGGTGGTGTGGTGAGCAGGGACTCTCCGTAAACCCGGCGAAGACGGAGATGATCCTATTTACCAAGAAGAGAAAGGTAGAGGGGATCAGGGCGCCCGTGATGTTTAGAAAACCTTTAGCTTTAGTGCAGAAGGTCAAATATCTGGGGATGATCCTGGACCCCAAACTAACATGGGGGTCGCAAATAGAACGAGTAGTGAGGAAGGGAGTAGCGACCCTCTGGCAGCTGCGTCGTGTGATAGGGAGGACCTGGGGACTTAATCCTCGGATCCTTCATTGGA
Organism: Tillus elongatus; assembly: GCA_964006375.1. NCBI lineage: Eukaryota > Metazoa > Arthropoda > Insecta > Coleoptera > Cleridae > Tillus > Tillus elongatus. The sequence goes on along the minus strand of OZ023265.1, from coordinate 171,516,790 downwards.
TCTACACTGCGATCGTCAGGCCGAGAATCCTCTATGGGGCGTTGGTCTGGTGGTGTGGTGTGAACCAAACTACCAGCAGGAAGCTGGCCAAACTCCAAAGACTGGCAATCCTGGGTATCACAGGCGCTATGAGGACGACACCCTCAGCCGCGCTAGAGGTCCTGTTGATGCTGCCACCGCTTCCCATCTGTATCAGAAGGGAGGCTATGGCGTCGCATCTTAGAATGCGGGACTCAGGAAACTGGTGCGGAGAGGGAGCAGTAATAGGGCATGCAAGAGTCGCCAAGAAGGTGGAAAAGGAAATTCCGATTTCCGCCATAAAGGTGCGGGATGCCGAGGACGATATTAGGTTGACTAGGCCATACACCCTCAGGATCCCCAGTAGGGATCAGTAGAGGGGAAAATGAGGCTGTCTGGCTACTCGGAAGGAGTCGACCTACGCTCTCACAATTGGACTGCTGCTTAATTAAACTTCAACAAAGACGTCTGTGTATAATAAATACAACAGCGGAGAGAAACCAGATAAGTTTTACCACCCCTTTTAATACTTATTAACCACATTACTGTTCGAAACAACCAATATTGCGACATTTGCTATTAGTTAAGATAGTTTTATTCTGTATGTAAACGCTCTGTGATCACAGGTCGATACCACAACTTGTTTCAAAAATTAGGTATCATTACTTTCAAATAGATTTGTTGACACTAGGTCCACAAACCATTATATTAATTTAAAAACATAGCCATTGTATTTACGCCGTAATACATATGTATTATAATTATTTACGTTCCGCAGTTTTTTTTTTTTTCTGAACACTTCTTTCTAATTTCTAAACAAGCATATTACACGTTGACACCGACACACCAACAGGTGTGCCAATTAAATTAGCTAACTCACATAGCAGTAAAAGAAGCAGCCACAGCCACAATAGAGTTTAGTAGGTGTGATAATTGATATATTTCTTTTTTTAAGCCGCTCTAAGGGGGTACATCAAGGCTGACCTTCCTTGAGTACTGCAAGTGCAGCGTAAATTGCATAAAGCTTATGCTGTCAGAAAATCGACAGATGTTTAAAAAAAGGTTAAGCCAACTATCAATTACAGAACCAATTTCTGGAGAATACTATCGGTAAGACAAAATCAGATAATATCGAAGTATTAAATGACGCAATTCATTAAATATAATTTAAACCAAACCAGCATGTCGTGCAGAGAAAAATATATATATATATATATATATATATATATATATATATATATATATATATATATATATATATATATATATATATATATATATATATATATATATCTTTTTAAATACACACAGGTGTTGAATTAAACAGGACACTTCTTGCATCATAATTTAAATAATTCTGCAAATCTTCTGCAGTTATGGTTAACCATTTTACTAAGAACACTCACAAACATATAGGTGCTAATCGCTCAAATTAACGATTCCACAACAAGAAATCCTGGAATTCCACAGTTCTTATCACGTCTTTTTTGAAGCTCCAATTTAATGTCGATATATCTCTCAATACACGGCAGGTCTCTGAGAAGGTCTGGTAAAAACTGTAGCAGGATGATGAATTCTAGCAAGCAGTGAACAATGTGCCTGTGTCCGGAATATAGGTGCAAGGGTGTATCCTTCGTGAGTGTGGAAAGGGCAATCTCATACGCCGATCACGCATTAGATAAATGAATTACCACGAAAGGAAAATCTTATATAGAACGCATTTATCACCGATTGGGTAAGTTTTACACAACTTCCAAGATATCAGCTCAAGTTGCACTTATAATGATTTTTTTTAAGACACTTACATTAAACCTTATTATAAACGTAAGCCGCATATACTAATACTAATTTATTAAGAAGATACCAGCAAAGTAATTCTTAACGGTGGAATATCTACGTGAAGAAAAATAACGAGCGGCATAATAGCAGCTGCGGAAAAAACACCCAATCTGCAAGAAGCAATGAAACTGTGAATTTCATGAGAAATATTAAAGTTAACACAAGAACATAATACTAGTAATAATATTAATAAAAATAATAATAATCATTTATAATAATAATCATTTGCGATTGTGAAATGGAGTAAAACGGACATCGAAAATCTACAACGGAAGGTACGAACACTCCTAACAAAATCCAAAAAGCACCACTCCCGTAATGCTATTGAGCGAGTAACCCTACCTAAACACCAAGGTGGAAGATGAGTGGTGGATATTGGTTAACAGTTGGACCAGCAAATAGTGAACCTGCGTACATATTTCCATCAGCAGGCACCACAAAGTCACCATCGGACTGATCAGGACAAGCTGCAATCTTGGATGCAGATGCCTGTCCATGGGCGACATCTGAATGAGACCTCCCAGGCACATGTCGACAAACTGGCGTCGAACTACTGGTTGGTGTCCGGACAGATGTTTCCAGACACAGGGGGGTTTTTGCTGGCCATACAAGACCAGGTCATCCCAACAAGAAACTAACTGAAGTATATAGTTGGAGATAATTCGGTCCAAGATGACAAATGTAGATTTGGGTGTCAGTCATCAGAGACTATCCAGCACGGCACCGAAGGATGTGAAGCGTTTGCTGCAACAGAGTATAAAGAGAGGCATGACGCAGTTGCTAAAATACTTCATCAAGAACTGGCTCTGAAATTGGGACTTTTGCATCTTAGTAAAGTGCCCTACTATAGATACACTCCTGAGCCTATTCTAGAGAACTCAGGTTACAGGTTGTACTGGGATCGCACCGTGCTCACAGATCAACGAGTTTTCCACAACAGGCCAGATATAATTATAATAGATAAGTCCTGCGATCAAGTGACGCTGATTGATGTGGCCATTCCAAATACTAATAATCTAGAGATAACCAGGGTTAATTGGTGACACACCCATGGGAATGGAGCAAAACCAAAGCCTCGGAAAAAATGCCTCTGTCTGGGGTTCGCCAGGGCATGGAGCCGGCGCTGAACATGACAGCATGCGGGACGTCGGTGGCGGGGTGCTGATGAGGCGGGCCCCTGTCATGCAAAATCAACAACAGGGGAGCCTAGTAAGACCAAGACCACAGAGGATGCTGCGCAGGAAAATCAGCAAACGTTCACCCAGGTGGGATTACCAAGACGGCGCATGAAATGTACTATGGATATGAATGAAACAATTATGCGCATTTACTACAGAGTAACACAACTCGGACAACAGATGACCGGATATAGGCAACAACTACATACCGAATTTCTCAGAATGCACCCACAAATACAGGTAACTCAACAGAGACTAGCGAATCAGTATCGTGTCATACTTAGGAATAACCTTATTCCACAAACTAGACTGAATACCATCAAACAGGAAGTTGAATGCGAAATTACTAACATAGCGGTTACGGAAAATAACGAGATTCTGTTTGATGGTAGTAATCTGCAACTTGTATATACTGAGCAAGAAGAACATATCGAAGGTACGCAATAAAATGAGGAACTCATCAATAAATTGTCCACAGAAATAAGTCGTGCCGTTGCGGAGTATAAAGGAACAAATACTCTTACTAGACCACCATTATATAGGCTAAGATCATCTAGAAAGCTGGCAATTATATTGGAACTTTTGAACAGAATAATTTTGCCATCGCACCTTCTAGAGATCACTACATTGGAGCACATGCATACACTGATTTGCTGTGCAGCAACTGCAGCAATTAAATCAATCACAGAGACTCGCGTCAAAGAGTGTCCCTCTGGGGAAAAAGGTTGATAAGTAGAGTGGAAACACTTCGTAAAGAAATTGGACAACTGACGCGATACATTGGGGGAGTACAGACAAGAAAATTTCAGAAACGAGTAGAGGAAATAATAGGCCGAGTTCAACAACATTCAGCACAAGATACAGTGAACCACACTGCACAAAAAGTTTGGACACCTTAAGACAGAAGTTTCTGTATATGAGGTTGAGGAGATATTAAGCGAGCAATAATAGGAAGTGGGACAATACAATGTTTAAACGATCTGAAAGGACTTTCTACCGTCAGCTAAGAATGCAGCCACCGATAAGGAACAAATTGAAGAGCAGCCTCCTGCAATATTGGCGCCAGCTGCGTTAACGAAGAACACTGAGCTTGTCAGAGTTATGAACAAAGGCATCATAAGCCGTTTACCACAGATAAAGTCTTCGAGGTTATTAAAGAGCTTCATAATTGGAAGGCACCCGGGCCTGATGGCGTCCACAACTTTTGGCTGAAGAAATTTGGGTGTACACATCATCTATTGGCGGTGTTAATAAATGATGTAATACTTGACCCAAAGAAGATGCCATTGTTTTTCACACAAGGAGACACGTATCTTCTGCCAAAGACCAGCATTTCGGTCTGTTGTTAATTTGTTTATATGACATATTTTGTGTGTGTACCATTTTAACGTAGTATTAAGCATTGTTTAATTTCTGTTTTACTGTATTTTTGTAACTATTAGTTTTTTGACTTTGCCTGCTTACTATTGTGATTATTGGCTGAATAAAGATTACTATTATTATTATTATTATTACATAAATCTAAATAATTAATTTACTGAAAAAAATAGTTTAATTTTCAGCACGAAAATAGTAATTGATATATGTATTATATATGTTTTAATATGTATTTAGATCTTGATGACCCGCTAATTGCCTTCACCTTTCTATAACGGTCATTAATTATGATTTTGTATGTATGTGTGTATGTATGTATGTATCCGAGCGATAACTCAAAAGATACTAAACTGATTTTAATTAAAACCGAGGTCGAGTTCGTTAATCAGCCTTTATATTTAATTTTTTCCGGTGGAAAATCGGGGAAAACTGTTTGAAAACGTTATATTTATGTAAGTTTCAAAGTAACTGGAATGAGACTTTACGTGTGGCTAGAAATAATGCAAATAAACCCATGTTGTGAATTTTAAGTAATTTGGTACACAATATTTAGAGTTTTTCCCAAATTAAAAATAAAATACCAAAGACATGCGTTTGAAACGACTTAGTGGTAAAGTCCAATGTTTGACAGACATAGTAGTTAACTGCCACGCGTAGATTGATTCATACAACAAGTATAAACCATACATCAACGCTGACCAAACTAAATATATACCATGCATAATATATACTAGCCGAACCAAGAATCGTGAAATCTCGGCCGCAATTATGGAAAATGATAGAAGACATGACATTAAAAATTTTCCAAGTAATTGTTATTTAACTGGGAGATTCAATCAATTATTAAAAGATACTATATTAGTAGCTTTATGAGCTGCCTCAAATACAGTTTTAGCGCAGCATGGATATTGTATTATGCTGTCGTATAATATAGGTACTAGAAATGTAAACAAAATCAAGCCAAATCTCTATAAAAATTATTCTAAAATAGTTTCTTTTATCTTTAAACTTAAACATAAGACGGCATATAAGACCAAAACAGTGGTGGGATGTGTTTCAATGGCAATTCTACTTATTCTCTAATTAATTACGTCTACTTTGAATATAATATCCCGGGAATGAAGCCGATCTAAGGTATGACGCAAGTAAAACATTTGTTGACGCGTGCCTAGATAGCGCAGGGGCTACCGTGCTTCCCTCCTAAGCAGAGTGTTACGCGATCGAATCCAGTTTGATGAATGTAGGTTTTTTTATGTTGTATTTTGACATTTGGAGAAACAATAGTGCACAGATTTCATACGTTTTTAACAAGATCTCATTTTTGTTTAAATCAACTGAATAAGTTTGTCACCTTTGAGCCTGAAATTATAATTTTGTTATTGTTAATATTGAAAAAACCGGTTTGATTAGGTTGACTAAAACGAAATCATACTGGCGATTAATAAGGAAAAATATAATTTGGCAGATACTTTACTTTTCTAAATATGAGTTAAGTTTCCTTCTGGGAATCTTTTTTATAACTTTAATGACATTTGTAATACAAATTTCTTTTCAAGAGACTTACCCTATCTACAGATATAGCAAAATTTAATTCTTTAGCTTCATGGAAAATTGAGTTTTTGGCATTTTTCTCAAAAGGAGTTAGAACTCAAGATTTTTTTGATAATAGAGAGATATCGATGGTAACACTTTCGAAAGAATTCTTCAAATCTACGCGTACTAGGACCTCTAAAATCGATATTCAAGGTCTGTGTAAGTTTAAAGTATTAACTTTACTTATATGCCGTATAATAATAGTGTACAATTCTTATGAAAATTCGCTGCTATAACGCACTTGCTGCGTCCCGAAATTTTCTTATATGTACTAGATACTCACAGCCTAAAATAGTATGTTGCTAAGACTGAATGTGTAAGATGCCCCATAATAGTCAATCAGTCCACGTTTTGATGCTCCTTTATGGCCCAATTACCTCTAAAGGAAGGCAGTAGTACATTACTTTATCAACAGATGCCGGCTCAATTACTTTACCATGCATCCTAGTACCTATTAATTGTCCCATCTATTCTAAGTGCCCGACAGCCTAAATGCTCCCGTCGAGTATGCACCCATAGACGTCTATTATTGATCTTCTAATTATTATTTAGCATCAAATTAACAGCGAATGCACGATAATTTCCAATTTGCGCAGCTTATTTAATCCATTCATAGGAGACTCGTGACTGTGTAATAAGAACAAGAAGAGAATTGCATTCTGATATGGAAGGCGATTTTATGCACACAAAAAAATATAGAAAAATAGCGGCTATACGAAGGCTGGTCTAAAAGTAATAGTACACAGAGCAGAACATCAAAATATTCCCGTTTTGACAAAATTACCTCAGTCCAAAGGCCAAGTTTAACCCTTATTTTGACGATGTATCTTTTAAGATACATATCATTTATTTTATGACGGAACAGTTGTGAGACACGTTTTCTGCAAATAACGGTACTGTGCGTTTAAGGATACATTAAATAAGAGATAGAATACCTACAGACATCTGAGTTGAGTTGAGTTGAGTTTGAGTGAGGGAGTGTAAACACTCAAACACTCGGGATGGCACGAACTTGTTCATTTACCACAGATTTTTGAATTGCAGCTGAAGGTTATTTATATTTATTATACCTATTGGTAATGTTAATAATTGGTATCTTACATATTTACACACCCATATATACACTATATATACACATTAAGACATCTTGTTTTTTTTTATATACTATATATACACATATATACATACACATTAAGACATCTTGTTTTTTTGTTTTTTTGTTTTTGGTTTGGTTTTTTTTTTGTTTTGTTTTTGTTGTTTTTTTTTTGGGGGGGATAGACTGGGACACATTGTCGCCTAGGGACCCACCAAGGCTCACCAACCTAGAGACATCTATCGGACAGTTTGTGAAGTATTTTAGTATGCATGACGGCCATGATGTTTGTCGTTCAATGACAGTGCACAGATTCGGTGGATAAATTGTTACATTGTGTTCAATGTTGTTTACTTACTTCGCGAAATTATTATGTAAGTATATGAAAAAACTCTGGACGCAGCAAGTGCGTTATGGTAGTGAATTTTCATTAAAATAATTTTATTGCAAATATGTGTGTTTTCTTTTTATTTAAGAAAGCAGGCATCAATTTTGGTTAGCAGTATAACCAATATAGTAGAAACAAGGTGCCATGTTTAACCAAAATAACTTTGAAAATGTACAAAAATTTCCAAAAGTAAACTTAAAGTGTTCCCGAAAAAACTGGTCTCTTGGTCAACGTTATAGGTTAATAGCAAATTGAGCTATTCAAATTTAAAGCATTTAAAGAAGATTATTTACCATAACGCAATTGCTGCGTCCCGAATTTCTTTTCTGACAAACATGCATTATATTTCGATGGAAAATGCAAAAATGCAATAACATAAGGCGTGTTTGATTAAAGAAAGAGAGAGAGAGAGAGAATTTGTATCACCGACGACTTATGGGCCACCTTGTGATTGTAGAAATATTTTTTAAGATGTAGCTCAGGACACCCTATAATTAATGTATACATTTTTGTTCGTATCTTGTATAATAACGGATATATTGAGCTTTATTGATTTTGTACGAAAATTCGATAAAAATTATATACCATTAAACGATACACTCTATAGCTAAGACTACTGCCAAAACATCAGAGAAAGAGTCTATTTGAAATGAATTTTCTGGAAACATTTTAGTAAAATGAAGGACAATGATGGTTGAAACTAAGACTTTAGGGTTTGTAAAACATCCTTCTTGAGACATTTGATTTCCATAGCCCGTATTAGATTAAAGTTATTTGCCTAAATGTTGCCGATTTTGACGTTTTAAATCGCAACTTTGACGTTTTGAGGAAACCCCAAATTTATTTTTCTTTAAATGCCTATAACTTTTTTGTCTTTTGACCTACATAGCTAAATTTTGGTAGGTAACTTACCTAAGGATGTAAATCCGCGTACCAAATTTGCTTGCCCTTACTTTGTTAATTTCGGAGATATAATTTTTTTTCGAAAGCAAACACAAAATTTTCCGGAAAAACCTAGGCAGATTTTCCTGGCTAACGAACTTATCCAAGCCATTTGCAAAAGGAATTTATTCACCAACTTTAATCAAAATCGGCCCATTACTTTTTGAGTTATCGGTGTAATACATATATATATATATATATATATATATATATATATATATATATATATATATATATATATATATATATATATATATATATATAAACATATAAAAATTGAAACTGACCCCGGATATGTGTTCTGGGGGGCCTAATTAGCGCTCATTTGAAGAAATTTTTTCAAAATTCAAAAGTCGGGATCTCCTCATTTGTGATTTTTTTAAAGAAAATTCATTAAAAGTATATTCAGCACAAATATAATAATATCATTATTGAATTTTAATATTTCAAGTAGTTATTCACGACGGAAATATATAGTATCTCAAAAGATACAGTGCTCGAGTTGGCCATTATGTAACCTATAAAACTGTGTATCTTAAAAAACACGTTGCTTATTCCGTACAAGTATACTTTTCTATTGTAGATCTAACAATGACGAGAAACAAGCCTATTTTCGCAACAAGAGTGGAGAAAATACTCTCTCTTCCACCACCCATGGAATCAAAAGAGTCAAGTGATTCTGATCATGAAGAATTTTCGCTGAAGCAGACAACTCCTACATGGACGTAGATAAAAATTGCTTTATTCCTCATGTTTCTGAAATAACAAAACATAATGAACCCAATGGTACAGCAAAAAGTTTTTCCAACAATATTCCTTTTATACCTTTAAACATCCAGATTCAAAATGATATGTCACCAATCAGAAATGAGCTGTCTACACCAACAAGAAAATCTAGACGTGTTTTGAACAATCCTCCTACCAGTCTATTGGATATCACAAACAGAATCTCGTCCCAGGCGTCCTGAACCTGCTGTCAAATCTTCTGCAATAAAAAAAGAACAAATGACTTTCACATGGGACTCAAATGTTTTCAAATATCCGGTGGATGTTTTCCCAAATAATTATCTAGAAGAAGACGTGGAAGTTCGTACCCCATACGAATACTTTAAAATGTTCTTGAGAGATACTCTACTAGAATGAATAGCTGAACATTCAAATCTTTATTGTGCTTAAAGAACCGGAAAATCATTTACCACAAACATTTCCGAAATAAATGATTTTATTGCAATAGAACTCATTATGGGTGTGGTAAAGATGCCTTCGGTTACAGATTACTGGTGACTGGGATTTCGATATGACACTATTGCAAATATAATGCCCTTGAAACGGTATCAGTTATTAGACCGTAATATTCACTTTGTAGACAATTTGAACATTGACAACAATGACAGATGCGCCAAAATTCGACCTGTTTTAGAACATGTAAGACAAAATTGTCTAGCAGTTGAACAAGTAAAACAATTTTCCATGGGTGAAATGATGATTCCTTATAAAGGAACAAAAGCCGGCTCTTGAAAGCAATACATAAAAAACAAGCCAAAAAAATGGGGTTTCAATTTTTTTTATTAGGGCTGATGTATCTGGAATGGTGTATGACATTCTACCATATGCTGGAGAAAACACATTTCACAGAACAAATTTCACTGAATATGAACATAAGTATTTTGGTTTTGGACAGAAACTAATACTGGAACTGTGCAAAACCATTCCAGACAAACCTCTTAGCATAGTTTGTTTTGATAACTGGTTTACATCACTGGAACTGGTTTATTACTTACGTGACCAATTTGGAATTCTTTCACTGGGAACGATCCAGCAAAATAGATTGCGCGGCCCAAATATATTATACGCCCGCTCTTTTGTCCCGAGGACTTCCAAGTTGTGGAATTCCTTGCCAGCACATGTGTTTCCTTCTCCTCCGAACCTCCAAACCTTCAAGTCCAGAATTAGCAAGTTACCTCTTTCCTCCTTGTCGACACCCACGGTACGATAGTATTTAGGCTGTAAGCCCCCGTGGTGTGTTGTTGAAATAAAATAAAAAAATTAAAAAAAAGGACAAAAAGACAAAGCATTACTCAAAAAAGGACGGGGATGTTACGAACTCCAATGTGATAATGAAAAGAAAATCGCAGTTGTAAAATGGGCTGATAATAGATGTTTAACGGTAGTAAGTTCCTTTATTCCAACTGATCCTCTAATCACAGTGTCCCGTTTCAGTAAAACTGAAAAGGCCAGAGTTACTTGTCCAAAAGTTATTTCAGAATATAATACCCTCATGGGCGGCGTTGACTTAGCGGACATGCTAGTCTCATTATATTGTACTGGGTTGAGATCTCACAGATGGTATCTTGCGGTGTTTGCTCAACTTCTGGATATATGTGTAAATAACGCATATTTAATAATTATCCGTATTTTCCCCAAATATTTTAACTTTAAATTTTGTTGTTGTCTACAAACATTAGTTGTTGGAGTATAAAAACAAAAAACTTAGTTTCCAAATTTTTATTTTCATCGAAACATACATAAATGTAAAAAAAACTAAATCATCTCTAGTTAGTTTGAAACAATCGCATCAGATAATTGTTATACCAAATTTTCGAACTGTTGGTCTTTTGCTGCAACACAATGGCCTAAACTGTCCATAAAAGAGCGCAATGAATTTTTTAAATAATTTTGCTTGTTGGTATTAATATCATGTATTTCCTCGGAAATTCGATTTTTCAAATCATCAAGATCATTTGGCTTACTTTTATAAACCTTGGTCTTGAGGTATCCCCACACTCCAATGGACCTCTTCTACCAATCCATCGTCCAGGAAAGATATCATTTAATAATTCACGCACATTTCTCGCATAATGTGGTGGTGCACCGTCTTGTTGGAACCAAATTCTTTCGTGAATGTTTCCATTGTTGCCTGGATATAATCTTGCAAGAAATGGTAATATGGAGTTATTTAGAAGTGCTAATCTGTCGCCATTTAAATTTCCATCTATGAAGAAAACCCCAACAATATGTCGCTCAATAATGCCACACCCAACATTAACCTTTTGAGGGTGTTGAGTATGACTTTCCCTTTTCCAGTGAGGATTATTATCGGACCAATACCTACAGTTTGGGCGATTTACAGTTCCATTTAAACAGAACGTTGCCTCGTCGGAGAAACAAATTTTATAAATAAACTGGCGATCATTTACACACCTATCCATCATGACACCCGAAAATTCTGAACTTCTATCAAAATCATCATCAGATAATAAAAAAACCTGCACAAGTTGAATTTTAATGAGATGGTATTTTTCTTTTTTCAATACCCTACGAACCGACGTTTGCGAGATCTCAAGATCTTGGGCAACTTGCCTAGTTTAGACATGGGGAGATTCGGCAATAGCCAATAGTGTATCTAGCTGTTTCTCCTCAGTTGTTGCAGATTTTGGTCTACCTAATTTTCGTTTATTTTTAACAATGCCCCTCTCTTCGAATCTCTGGATAGTTTTGAGCACAGCTCTCCTACTAACAGGGAGTCTTTCGGGATACAATTCATTAAATATCCGACAAACCTCCTCGAGAGGTCTTTGTCTGTCTCCATATCCTCGTATAATTAAAATTTGTATTCTCTGCTTTTCACTTAATTGATCCATATCTTATACGACAAATTGAAAAATTACTTCAGAAACACTCAAATATTACTTGACCAATAAAGGCGGAACCACACGCTGTCAGCTTGACTGTGACATTAAATTAGAATTGTTATTATCTTATTAAGGTAAAAAAAATCATTTATAAACCATCCTCAGCAAGACAAAAAACGGGACAATGTACAAACAGATACGCTTGGAATTTATTAAGACCATTCGACCAGTTTGTATTCGTGTGTTACTTTACTCAATATTACTTGACCAATAAAGGCGGAAGCACTCGTTGTCAACTTGACTGTGACAGTAAATTAAAATTTTTATTATCTTATTAAGGTAAAAAAATATCATTTATAAACCATCCTTAGTAAGACAAAAAACGGAACATTGTACAAGCTGATAAGCCTTTAATTTATTAAGACCAGTCGACCAGTTCGTATTCGTGTGTTACTTTACATTTCATTTCTTTTCTAGTATAAAAGACAAAAACGGGGGACAATAGACAAAAAAGTACAAACTGATAAGGTTGGAATTTATTAAGACAAGTCGACTAGTTCGTATTCGTGTCTTACTTTACTTTTTTTTCTGTAATTTTTTCTTATGCAAGCCCATCTTGTGATACATTGTTAGAAGCAAAAAAGATTGTACTTTCAGAAATTAACAATTACTGGCCCTGTTACCAATTTAAAAACATGACCTACACCCTGTATATTCTGTAAAAAAAAATGGGTAAACACTAACGTCATAATATGCGAAAATACGTCCCATATGCGCATATCAAATTTAAATTTTTTTCGGTCGCTTACTTTAGATTTTATAAGTCCCGGTCCATACATTTGGCGCTCACTGTATGTATGTATGTATGTGTATATATATATATATATATATATATATATATATATATATATATATATATATATATATATATGAAATTATTCTGTTCAAAATTTCCAATATAGTTGCCAGCTTTCTAGATGATCTTAGCCTAGGTAATGGTGGTCTAGTGAGAGGATTTGTTCCTTCATACTCTTCGACTGCACGTCTCATTTCTGTGGATAATTTGTCGATGAGTATCTCATTTTATTGCGTACCCTCGATGTGTTCTTCTTGCTCAGTATGTACAGCTTGAAGATTCCTACCGTCAAACAGCATCTCGTTATTTTCCGTAACAGCTATGGTAGTAATTTCATATTCAACTTCCTGTTTGATGGCATTCAGTCTCGTTTGTGAAATAAGGTTATTCCTAAGTATGACACGATACTATCTGTTGAGTCACCTGTATATGTGTGTACATTCTGAGAAATCCGGTATGTAGTTGTTGCCTATATCCAGTCGTCTGTTGTCCGAGTTGTGTTATTCTGTAGTAAATGCGCATAATTGTTTCATTCATATACATAGTACATTTCATGCGTCGTCTTGGTAATTCCATCTGGGTGAGCGCTGGCTGATTTTCCTGCGCAGCATCCTCAGTGGGTGGAGGAGCTCTTTTTCTTTTTAGGCTCCCCTGCTGTTGATTTTGGTCCTGTAATTTCTTGCAGGACAGGGGCCCCGCTCATCAGCACCCCGTTACCGACGTCCCGTATGCAGTCATGTGCAGCGCCGGCTCCAGACATGCCCTGGCGAACCCCAAGCAGCGGCATTTACGAGGCTTTGGTTTTGCTCCTTTTCCATGGGTTTGCCACCAATTAACCCTGGTGGCCCAGGTAGGGGTAAAGAAAGGAATAAGGTAATATGGTTAAGGAAAAATAGGAGAGCGGGCAGCTGGCGCCGCTGGCTGTACCGTCTACGTCGTTACGAGCAGCGGTGAGCATACTGCTGGAAGCAGTACACCCATCAGCCGGACAGGTCTATGACCCTATCCAGGGGCGCTTACAGTGTGCTACCACCATCCGGGCCAGACAGGCCCTGATTTTTTAACGTAGTTGTTACTCCACCCCCTCCCACTTTCTCGCCCGGGCTTGAGACCGGCGATGGCGGAGTTATATATTATTTTTATTTATTATTATTATTATTATTATTATTATTATTATTATTATTATTATTATTATTATTATTATTATTATTATTATTATTATTATTATTAGATGCCTAGCATTGAAATGGCAAAATATGATAACAATCAAGTAATTACCTTTTGGTAGATAGGTCACTGGCCGAACATAAGAATCCTCTCTCGTACATACTAAATGTTAATACAAAAGAACGCAGGATCTAACACAACTAGGTGAAAAAAACATTAAAAAAACAAAAAAAAAAGATTAAAATTTGTAGATTGTTTCATTATATAAACCGATGGTTCGATTTTAATAACATCGATCGTAACAATAATAAACACATAGAAGCAATAATACCGTCATGTCCCTGTTGGAAATTCCTCTGACAGGCGAAGGCCTCCGTCTAGAAAGGGACTAAATATTCCGAAGGTCGTTTCTCTATATTTTAACTGTTTACCTTGAATGGAAACCTGGAACGGCTGTCACTGAAATATACATATCCGTAAATTCAGCCAGTCAAAGGCTCATTTACAAAACGTGCAAGCCCGAAACCTTCTAGAGATGTTTATGAATATGCCTGGCAAATATTTGAGAAAGGATTGCTAATGTAGGAATTAGCCATGTGAAAACTCCTGTTACTCTGTTGATGATAGCTAAAGTTATGGGGTAGCAAAACAAACTAAAAACATAGAAAATTACATAAATGTGTAGCCGTTCATAATAACATATTTATCATGTTTACAAGGTGTTCCTGTACATATTTATTTAAAGTTAGAGACTTTGTTTTCGTGTATGCCATTCCGGCAATTGTTAGCGCTTAAATAGCTGGGCGTTTTTAAGCAAGGAAAATACATTGTATTTTTTGTGGCTTGTAATGCTTACGTTGAAATTTAAGTTTTAATAAGCAGTTTAAAATTATTAACAAGGCAATAGGCATTATTACAAATTAAGATTCCCAATAAATTTTACTGAATTTCTACTGATTTTTTCATAACGAGTCTATTTTGCTATCTAGCATTTCCATTAATACGGCTAAAAGTGAGTATGTGGTTTAGGGAGAATTCGTGTCTTTTTATGCGCTGTTTTAACAAACAATATTAGTTCTAACAAAAATACTAACGTGGTTTTATAAGAAAATAAATTGCGTCGGGATAAATTCAAAGCTACACTTTATATTGTAATAAGAAACAAAAAATACTGTCGCTTTACATGGAATATCGGTGAAGAGGGATAATAAATCCAAGGTCTTCACGTTAACTTCTTCTGAACAACGAAAGGTTGTTTGTGAACTTTTTTTTGAGGGAGTAATAATTAATAATAATTTGTTTTCCAATAAAAATACATTACAATTTAAATAAAAATCAAGCCAATACAATTTTATTGTATATGTATATATGTATATATATATATATATATATATATATATATATATATATATATATATATATATATATATATATATATATATATATATATATATATATATATATATATATATCTATATGTATATGTATATGTATATGTATATGTATATGTATATGTATATGTATACGTATACGTATACGTATACGTATACGTATACGTATACGTACACGTACACGTACACGTACACGTACACGTACACGTACACGTACACGTACACGCACACGCACACGCACACGCACACGCACACGCACACGTACACGTACACGTACACGTATATATATATATATATATATATATATATATATATATATATATATATATATATATATATTTCAACAACACATCACGAGAGCTTACAGCCTAAATACTATCTTACCGTGGGTGTCGACAAGGCGGAAAGAGGTAACTTGTTAATTCTGGACTTGAAGGCTTGGAGGTTCGGAGGAGAAGGAAAAACATGTGCCGGCGAGGAATTCCACAACTTGGAAGTCCTCGGGACAAAAGAGCGGGCATAACAAGATGTTCTATGTCTGGTGACCTGGACAGTAAAAGGGTGCATTCGTTCTGTTCCCCTGGTAGATCTGTTGGGGGCAGCAGGTGGAGGAACTATTGAAGAAAGCTTCTCTGAGCAGTGCCCGCGCAGATATCTATGAGAGAGAGAGAGAGAGAGAGAGAGAGAGGGGGGGGGGGTCACCAACGGCACGTCGGTGGGCAGGGGATGGCAGCCTTTGGGTGAGGGTAGGGCCACCGATGAGACGTATAGCTCTCTTCTGAATGGAGTCCAGGATAGTGAGTGTAGAAGCGGCAGCAGCACCCCAGATGTGGGAGTAGTATTCGAGGTTTGGTTATTTGTGAAGTATATAAGGTATAGATATTAGCTGGTGAAAAGTATTTCCGAGCCCGGAAGAGGAAACCTAATTTCTTATCAGCCGCTTCTGCAATTGATGTGACATTTGGTGCCAATTGAGATTTCGATCCACAGGAATGCCAACAAGTAAAAAGGACTCATTACTTTGAATAACTTGATTGTTCATTGTGATGTGTCTAGGGCTGGTGTATCTCTTATGAGAAAGAAAGCAAGACTGAGATTTGGTGGGGTTGAATTGTACAAGATTTCTACTTCCCCAATCTAATATTTTTGAGATCCACGGATACAGAACCCTCCATGAGTCTGAGATCCTCATATTAGGCTAAAGAGACAGGCTTAGAATATTGTATATTTGAGTGGAGGGTGCTGTCGTCCGCGTAACAGTGAACTGGCCTGGATGTGCTAAAGAGGAGGTCATTGATGTGGAGAAGAAACAAAGTAGGGGCTAAAGCTGAACCTTGAGGAACTCCTGCATTAATTGGATACAGTTTAGAGAAATGGCCATCCACGACAACAGAAATTCTCCGGTTGGAGAGGAAATTTGCTGTCCAGGTACAGAGTTTTGGTGGTAGGCCATAGGCCGGAAGTTTATTAAGCAGCGCTGCGTGCCAGACCTGATCGAATGCTTCGGATATGTCTAGAGCGACAATCTGGAATTCACCGTGTAGTTCCATAGACTTGTTCCAAGAAAGGGTGACAAAGGCAAGGAGGTCAGCAGTTGATCTGCGCTGACGGAATCCATACTGCCTGTCGTGGATTAGACTGTGTTTTGTAAGAAATTTTAGTAATTCGGTTTTTATATAGTTTTTCATCACTTTAGAGACGACTGAAGGAGATAAATAGGCCTGTAGTTGCTAGGAAGCGCTTTGGACCCTTTCTTGGGGACGGGTTGTACTCGAGCAAAGGTGTAGTCAGGTCAGTCACTTTTGTCTGGGAGTATAGCCAGGGTTACTCGCCGGAAACGTAAACGATTCGTTCTGTACACGTATAGAAAGATGTTAAGCCAATCAAAAGACAAAATTGCCGGCAGTGCCCGACAAATAAAATGGCGTATTTTTGGCCAACTTGAGATCTTTTTACACCAAGTAAATTTTTTTAAATTCACATTTTCGTGAAAAAAAATTGCTTAGATCATCTTCCAAAAAAATATGTTTCGTGAATTACTGAAGCCAATGTTTGTAAAAAAAAAAGGGGGGGGGGTATTTTCGTGAAAGAAGTTGTTTGCAAATTTTCATGCACATTTTTTGTTGATGAATTTTTGTCAAAAAGCTTTGTGAGCATGATTACCTCATGGCAGTTGTGTAAATAGCTTGAACACGTTCGTTTGCCAGGAAAATCGGACCAGTTTTTTCGGAAACATTTAAAGTATATTTTCTGAAAACCTTTGTACCTTTTCAAACAATAAAGTCTTTTGATTAAATATGGTACATTGTTTCTATTATATAGGTTATACTGTTAACTCAATTTAATACCTTTGATTGAAAAAAGATATATTTGCCATTAAGAAAATTTATTCGAAAATTCACTACCATAACGCACTTGCTGCGTCCAGACTTTTTTGCCGATCAACTCAAACCATATTTTTTAGGTCATCTGTGTGGGGTTACTCCTGACGATTTAAATATAGGAGTGAGTATGCTGCATTTGTGACATATTATGGGCTTAATGATTTTCTCATTTGAGCTAGGGTTGCCTCAACAAACGATTCCCCCATTCTATTTTTAGCCACTTTGGTTCAAACAGTAAAGCAAAACAGACAGCACAGGTAAAAGGATACTCTATTATTTCCCTGGCAAATGGAAACATGCATACCTAGACCGAAATTCTAATTTATGTTGACTGGTGAATACAAACACACACAACCCTAAAGATAGGAATCCACGTAATAGGATCCAGAATATCACAAATTTGATGATAGTTCCCTTTAACAGGAAGTCGTTCGTATTCGAAACGGATGCGCCGTTAAAATAGGGAGCTTTCGGTTCAATTTAACCTAGGACGGGACCTTCTGTACATTTAGCAGGGCCTCCAACAAGCACAACTTCATATATGTGAGATGGAATTTGGAAAATACGCAAGCCAGACATCGTAATCCCATTCAAGAGATCTTATAATCTTCAATGTATACACACAAATATGTTATGCAGAGCTCTACAATAGAACTCACACAAATTCGAGTTGACTTCAGACGAATATTATGATATATGAATGTTTGGTAAATACGTAATGCCATAAAAAACAGCAGCAGATTAATTTTACAAATGACTATTTCGTTTCGTACAGGCGTCACAACTGTAACAACTCGAAACTTCATGTTTGTTATTTAATTAATATCTTTCGCCTGAGGCTTTCCGCACAAATATACAGTGTGTCCCCAATCGATGCACTTCATCGGTATCTTGGAAACCCAAAGTCTCGGAAGGTCAGGTCAGTGGGGGCTGGAGACAACCTATTGTGGCGTTCTTTCTGTTGTGAGCCTAGGTCGAACTAGGGCACCGAAACGGTGCAAGAGTTATTCACAACAAAATGCTATATATTAAGTGTAAAGGTAGTGACTGATCTAACGGAGAGCGACCCTTTTGACAGGGCAAGTAATAATATCTAAATTTTTAATTTCGTAATCGTCACAAGAAAATGTTTTAATTTCGAACAGGTCGTGGGACGTAGCCAAGAACCCATCTAGTGTTTTTGCGGGGTACACTCACAGCCTGTTTTCTTCCGTACGGCCCCTACCAAATGTTTTGGGACATCGTCAGAGGCGATGATATTTTTTTTTAATTTCAATAACACACCACGAGGGCTTACAGCCTAAATACTATCGTACCGTGGGTGTTGACAAGGAGGAAAGAGGCAACTTGTTAATTATGGACTTGAAGGTTTGGAGGTTCGGAGGAGAAGGAAAAACATGTGCCGGCAAGAAATTCTACAACTTGGAAGTCCTCGGGACAAAAAAGCGGGCATAACAAGATGTTCTATGTCTGGTGACCTGGACAGTAAATGGGTGCATTCGCTCTGTTCCCCTGGTAGATCGGTTGGGGCCAGCAGGTGGAGGAACTATGGAGGAAAGCTCCTCTGAGCAGTGCCCGTGCAAATCTATAAAAGAGAGAGAGGTCACCAACAGCACGTCGCTGGGCAAGGGATTACAGCCTGTGGGTGAGGGTAGGGTTACCGATGAGACGTATAGCTCTCTTTTGAATGGAGTCCAGGATAGCGAGTGTAGAAGCGGCAGCTGCACCCCAGATGTGGGAGCAGTATTCGAGGTTTGGCCTTATTTGTGAAGTATATAAGGTATAGAGATTAGCTGGTGACAAGTATTTGCGAGCCTGGAAGAGGAAACCTAATTTCTTAGCAGCCGCTTCTGCAATTGATGTGACATGTCGGTGCCAATTAAGATTTCGATCCACAGAAATGCCAACAAGAGAACAGGACTCATTACTTTGAATAGCTTGGTTGTTCATTATGATGGGTCTAGGGCTGGTGTATCTCTTATGAGAAAGAAAGCAAGACTGAGATTTGGTGGGGTTGAATTGTACAAGATTTCTACTTCCCCAGTCTAATATTTTTTAGAGATCCACGGAGACAGAACCCTCCATGAGTCTGCGATCCTCATCTAATTAGGCTAAAGAGACAGGCTTAGAATATTGTATATTTGAGTGGAGGGTGCTGCCGTCCGCGAGATAAATAGAGCCACAACAACAGGCTATTGTGCAACAATGTATCCTGGCCTCCTTAGAAACCGCAGTGTCATCATAATAGTGAAGTGGCGCCTGTAGGAATGCAGGCGTAAAACCAGCAAGTGTGAACGGAATATCTCCGGTGACATTCAGCATTAGCAGATCCAGGTCACCTCCAGAGACAATAGTGCCACGCCTGGAGGGGAAGCCTATAAATAGGATAAGCACCGAGATAGGAGCGTTCATTACTTGTTTCCTAGTTAGTCTGGCACATGGCGTGTCAAGTATTTTAACTATCACATATATATATATATATATATATATATATATATATATATATATATATATATATATATATATATATATATATATATATATATATTTGTCTCATTATTGTATTAAGTAATCATTGTGTTTAAGTAATAATAAATTGTTTAAAAAAGTTAATTGTCTTAACGCTAAAGTCAAGTGGCGCAGTCGTTAGTATTGGTTAAGAAACCGAAAGAATATCGATTTCTAAGCGTATCGACGCCCAATAACCAATTAGAACCAAGTTACGCAGAAGTCATAGCCAAGCAGCCAAATGGGAGCAGAAACCATCATAGTATTGTAAGTTGTTTACTGCTATCCAATTTCACATTTTCCTGCCATATTTTTCAATTGTATGTGTGTGTATTGATATAATTATATGTCAGACTCAGAAGACGAGTCACAAAGCTTAGGGAATATTGAGTACAGATTGAGATCGATAAGTATAAGCGATAATATCGCAACAGTAACTAATTCAAATAGTAGTAATAGTAGTAGCAACATGACTGACCAGTTCAAAGAATTTTTCTTAAAAGCTATTCCCGAATTTGACGGGCAACCAGCTAATGTAGGTAATTTTTTAAAGTCATGCGACCTCGTAATGAACCAATTTTATATGCCAAACGAGAATTTATATATGAATCATTTCTTATTAAATTACATTCAAACAAAACTCACGGGAACAGCGAGGCTTATAATTAACACTAAGATAATAAACACATGGACCGACTTGAGAAGCGCTATTGTGGACAATTTTTGCGATCAGCGCGATTCTAGTAGCCTACTTGCAGAACTATTCACCTTGAAACAAAGGAATGCGGAAGATGCCCTTGCATTCGCTAACAGATGCAGGCATATCGAACAATTACTCATATCTAATCTAATAGCTAACGGACAGAACGAAGGCGTTAAAGTAATAAAAATGAACATTTACCAGGAACAAACATTAAAAGCATTTTTAGGCGGAATTAGGAACCCGTTAGGTCTAGCCCTTAGAAGTAGGTCACCAGGTAGCATAGAAGACGCCCTAAAGTTTGTATTCGCAGAAGAAAATTTCGACTATAGGGACAAAACAGTACAAAAAAACTTTAATCAGAATAGGTCAGACGGACAAAAATTCTTTCCAAGACAAAATAACGCACCGTTTAACAATGTGCAATTTCAACGACCGTTTCAACCTAATTTCAGACCTTTTCAACAACACAATAACCAACAACATAACCCAACAAACTTTCAATCTAATTTTAGACCATCTCAGCAACAAAATAGACCGCAATATAATCAAACGAGTTTTCAAAATAGACAAAACCCGCAATTTATGAATAGAACTAATTTTTCAAACAATTTTAGACGACAGAATTTTAATAACCCACAGGGACAAAACCCTATAATTAACAATAGGAACTATCACGAACCAATGGAAGTAGACAGCTCGAATACGAGGTTGTCACAAAGACGAGCAGCCCCATTACATAATACAGAGTTTAGCGATTACAACGTAACCAACGGGGGGGGGTTACGAATCAAATAGCATAGAATACGATACAAATTACGAAAATTCGCCAGCAGACGAATACGATAGTCAACAACAAAATTTTCAGATAGCAGACACGTATACGGACAACCGGTAGTACATATTAACCATATAGATATGCCAACAAATAATTTAATTAACGAGGGCAGTGATAGTAATTATAATTGTAAGAAAGGAATGAATGACCATAGAGTTAATTTAAACTTGAACTTGAATAATGACGCAAGCAACATGAGACCCAGGCATTCGCTTGATTTCGTTGACGAGACAAAATCGAAGCAGAACGTTCAACAGAACAATAACAGTATTATGAATTATGTGAATTCCTGGCTCACCACAAAAGTCCACAGAGCAGTTTAAATGAAGTTCCCACTACAAACGAACATTGTAACGAGGAAACTGATCTTAATAGGTTATATAATATATACGACGTCCACACAAAAAGAAAAAATCAATTAAAATCTAGTACTAAATTAATTAAGCAGCCGGATAGAGCACTAGGTAGAAATAAATTAGTTATTGAAAAACCAGAGGAAGATGAACCTTTAGGTCAACATGATAATACGGGGAATACGGGGCTAAAAACGGTAAAACAGGTAGTAAGTGAAACAAACCCTAAAGCGGAAAACTCTAATGTTAATAATAAACAAATTTTTGCCATTAATAAAAATAGTACTGAAACAAACCCCATAAAAATCCAAAAGTCCAATATGACTAATAATTCTAAAACAAAACTACCCATATTGGAAAAATTACAATCGGCATCAGATATTAGGCTACATATTATGCTTGCTCATCAAACTAAACGCCGACATCGCTCATTTAATGAAACGTGGGAACAGATGCAAAACAAATTCACTTTTCCCCAGATGAAACAGACAATTGAGAATTATATTAAAACCTGTGAATATTGTAACAAAAAAGATTACAATATATTTAAATTAAATAAACTAAATAAGCAATCGAATCATATTACCTAAGTAAGGTAAAACGGGAAAATCGGATACATCACATACATGACTTGACAATTACCTAAAGACTACAAACAAAGAAAGCGACACTAAGCAGACACCGTTACATTCATGACAAATATATACAGACGACTAAGATGACGAAAAAACACACTTACTGTAACAAATACCTAAAATATACTAGTAGATAAACATTAAATAAAAATTATATTCAGGACCGCACTCAACAAATTTTAAATTGAATAACTAAGCTGATGATTAATATTGTCGTAAAGAAAAAGGACATATAAGGCGTATGTAATAAATCTTATCGTTATCACCTTGTCAAAAGTAGAATCAATAATGAAACCATTCATTACGTAATTAGAAAACATTTTGGAAAGATAATTCACCGATACACCACTAGGTATGGCACACAGATTTAAAATCAGATAGTTTAGAAATAAAATAAAAAATACTGACAAACCAATCAGTCAGACGGGACAAAGGAATTATATATGTGCAAATTTTAATTTAATTAAACCAGATCACATAGAGACTTTTAGAAAAGAATATTGGTTACCACAAAGAAAATACTATTACCCCAATTTAAAGAAACACATAGAAGAATATGTAAAAACGTGTGAGCTGTGTAAAACGTGCAAATATAACAGGAACCCGGTACAGATAGCATTAGAACACATTCCAACAGCATCCAAACCTTTAGAAACACTCCACGTAGATACGTTCCAAATTGAACGAGCAATATTTTTAACCATATTGGATCCATTCAGTAAATTCGGCCAAGCATTTCCCATCAAAAGCAAAAACGCTACAGAAATTGCAAAAAACTTAATTAAATACTTTTCACAGTACGGAGCGTGTAAAACCCTAATTGCGGACCCAGGAACGGAGTTCTCGAATTTAGTAGTAAAATAACTACTAGAGACATACCAAATAGAATTGCACACCACAACACCCCAAAACCCCGAATCAAACGGACCCATAGAACGATTTCACAGCACCATCATTGAACATTATCGTTTATTTAAGGAGAAATTCAAAAATATGAAACCCATAGAATTAATACCCTACTGTATATTCGCCTATAATTCCACGATACACTCACAAACACTAAAACCACCATTCGACTTAATATTCGGCTATATACCGGAAATGTTTAACTACGACCCGGAAGTAATAATTACGCAAGAGTATAACGTACAACACAAAGAAATTATGAAAATCATCTACGAAATGGTTAGAAGTCGCATAGAAACGTCAAAACAAAAAACCTTACAACGAACTAATAAAAACACGAACCAGCCGTTCAAGGAAGGCGACGTGGTATACAAACAGATACCACCGGGATTTCATAAAAAACATAAAAACCCCTTTTCAGGACCCTATTCAATAATATCCTTATTAGAACATAACAAAGCTATTCTAATAAACCATAAAAATGACGAACAGACAATAGCACATCTAAGAAATTTACGTCTTGCAGGTTCCTTGCCACAGGAATAACAGCCCAAATACAAGACTTGACGGACAACCCAGGTATGCTGCCAAAGAAATTAGGTACAGCATACACAGAGACTAGCAGCTGGAACTTGATACATATACATGACCTGACACAACTACACGAAGACTATAACCAAATAAAAAGACATTACATAAACACAGTTACGTCTATGACAAAAGATTACCACGACGAATACCATAATTTTATACTAACATTAAATTTTACTATAGATAATATAGACGATACATTTTATAGGATATTCTTAGAGAGAGATAACATCAATGAGAGACAGAGACGGGGCATAATCAATGGGCTAGGATCGATATTTAAATCAATAACTGGCAATCTCGAGTCACAAGATGGCGAACGTATATATCAGGCAATAGAAATATTAAGTACAGACCAAAACAAAATTCATGATCTTTTTAAATCGCAAAATTCGGTAATGCTAGACGCAATCGGAGAGTTCAATAAAACGATCGTAGGGTTGAGTCACAATCAGGGCACGATAATAAATAGAATAAACGAGTTAGGTAACACAGTTGATAGCCTTAGGAGCGAACAACTAACGCACTATCATCGCATCAAAATCCTAGAGCTGCTGACCCAGCTTGGACATTTATTGAATAATATTCAAGAATTAGCACTCACAACTGAGAATGCAATCACTTTTTCAAAATTAGGAATTTTTCACACATCCATATTAAAACCAAAATTTATAATAAAAGAAATCAATAGAATACAAAAATACGTAACAAATGCTAAACTAATAACAACCACTGATCTGAATCTGTATGAAAAAATATTCAAAATAAAAGCAATACAAAATAAATTCCAAATTATATTTCAAATAGAAATACCTCTAGTTGAAGAGTCAGAATATGATTACTATCAGTTGTACACATTACCTATCCCAAAAAATCCACACACCTTTACCATGATAATCCCTAGAACCAAATACTTGATCCTAAGCAGTAAACAATATGCCTTTCGAAATGAAGAATGTCAAAATTTAAAGAACAAATTATATTTCTGCCAAGACGACAATCCAACAGCCATGAATGATCAGAACCCATGTGAAATAAAACTAATAAAATTTCAAAAACCTATCGATAATTGTAACCAAGAATTAGTCAAAATTAAACAAACCACAGTTTCGAGATATGGAACCAGTCAATACATCATCTTAGCGCCAGAAGAGACAAACGCCAGAATAACTTGCCAGGAACAAGAGTGGACCAATATCATCAAGGGTACCAAATTGGTCAACCTCCAACCAAACTGCCAATTGAAAGTAGGAAACAAAATTTATAAAACCGGCCCCACTACAGCGGAAACACAACAACTATTCAATCTCCCCAAATTAGAAACCACCACTACGAAGGAAGAAACAAATTACGAAAAGGTACCCGAACTCAAATTAGACAACGTACAGCTGCATAACATCGAGCAGATCCAACACCAACTCCAAAACATTAAGAAAAATATACCAGGCCGAATGGAACTACCACTACATCACCTGAGTATATTATTGTACGTGGCTATTTTAACCGCCATCATAATGATAGCCGTCAGATGGGGAGTCATAAAAAGAAGAACCACTAGAAGAACTACGAAGATCAACCCAAGAACCGACAAGGGAGAATTGAAGATCAACCCAGGAACCACCGAAGCCGGATTTCCCTTGAAAATCCGGAACGAACCGTAGCTTCGTTCTTCAAAGGGGGGAGGAGATAAATAGAGCCACAACAACAGGCTATTGTGCAACAATGTATCCTGGCCTCCTTAGAAACCGCAGTGTCATCATAATAGTGAAGTGGCGCCTGTAGGAATGCAGGCGTAAAACCAGCAAGTGTGAACGGAATATCTCCGGTGACATTCAGCATTAGCAGATCCAGGTCACCTCCAGAGACAATAGTGCCACGCCTGGAGGGGAAGCCTATAAATAGGATAAGCACCGAGATAGGAGCGTTCATTACTTGTTTCCTAGTTAGTCTGGCACATGGCGTGTCAAGTATTTTAACTATCACATATATATATTTTTTTTTTGTCTCATTATTGTATTAAGTAATCATTGTGTTTAAGTAATAATAAATTGTTTAAAAAAGTTAATTGTCTTAACGCTAAAGTTAAGTCGCGTAACTGTGAACTGGGTTGGATGTGCTAGAGAGGAGGTCATTGATGCCTTATTGATGCCCCATTGATACCTTATTGCCATTATCTAAGGTGTTGGAAGGCAGTCAAAGAAATCTGACTCTATTTTAACACCATTGAATGTTGTTTGGGTAGAGTCAGAAGTTTAACAACTACCTTATCGAATTTATCTTACGTTAGGTCCAAGTTAAGGTCTATGCACAATAAGCCAAAGGATGCAGTGCTATCGGGGCGGTAAAGTCGCGGACGAGCCATGAGGGAAAAAAAGTAAAGATCTAGACGTACAATTATCCAAGTGGACCAAAGTTATCGGCTGCAGAGAGCTACATTTCCCGCTGATTTATTTCTTTTGAAAGTGACCCAATTCAATTCGGCGGCCACAGTAAGCCAGACTGAATAATTTGTTGATGTATTATTGAATTTCTGTGTAGTGGAGTGAAGTTTAAACTTTTGATTCTAACAATTCCACATAGGACTTAGATTTAATATCATTATATGAATAACATTGGTTAATAGGAAAGAATGTGGCCATATATCTTTGATATTGCGATTGGTGTTTATAAACTTTTTTTTTTCTAGATTTGATTAGAAATAGATCTGAAAATAAACTACCCATTAACAATGATGACGGTAGTTTAATAATGTCGCTCCTCCTTTTAGCGAATTTTCTTAAGAAAAAATTAACTGATGAGGAGATCCCGACTTTTCAATTTTGAAAAAATCTCTTCAAATGAGCGCGAACTAAACCCCCTAGAACGCATTTTCGGGGTCAGTTTAAAGTTTTATACGTATATATATATATATATATATATATATATATATATATATATATATATATATATATATATATATATATATATATATATATATATATATATATATATATATATATATATATATATATCACACCGATAACTCAAAAAATTATGGGCGGATATTGATCAAACTTGGTAAGTACCTTCCCTTTGCAAGTGGCTTGGAGAAGTTCGTTAGGCAGGAAAATCGGCCTATAGGTAAATTACGTACCAAAATTTAGCTCTGTAGGTCAAAAGACAAAAAGTTATAGGCATTTAAAGAAAAATAAATTGGGGTTTTCCTCAAAATGTCAAGTTTGCGATTTAAACTAATACGGGATATGGAAAGAAAATGTCTCAAGAAGAATGTTTTACAAACCCTGAAGTTTTAGCTTCAACCGTCATTGTCCTTCATTTAGCTAAAACATTTCCAGCAAATTCATTTCAAATAGACCCTTTTTTCTGATGCTTTGGCAGTAGTCTTAGGTATAGAGTTTATCGTTTATCGAATTTTCGTTAAAAACCAATAACGATCAATATATACGTTATTATACAAGATATGAATAAAAATGGTACACATTAATTATAGGGTGTCTTGAGCTACATCTTAAAAAATTATTTCTACAATCACAGGTGGCCCATAAGTCGTTGGTGATACAATTTTTTTGTTTTTAATCGAACGCGCCTGTTATTGCATTTTTTGCATTTTCCATCGAAATATAATGCATGTTTGTAAGAAAAGAAATTCGGGACGCAGCAAGTGCGTTATGGTGGCGAATTTTCATTAATTGATTCAAATTTGAATAGCTCAATTTGCTATTAACCTATAAGGTTGACCAAGAAACCAGTTTTTTTTGGGAACACTTTAAGTTTACTTTCGGAAATTTTTGTACATTTTCAAACAAGAAAGTTATTTGGATGAAACATGGCACATTCTTTCTACTATATAGGTTATGCTAGTAGCTAAATTTGATGCCTGCTTTCTCAACAAAAAAAGACACATATTTGGTATTAAAAACATTTTTATGAAAAGTCACTACCTTAACGCACTTGCTGCGTCCAGCCTTTATCTGTTTACATATATACAGGGTGACGCATTTCTACGGTAAAGCTCAATGGTGATTTGGTGAAAATTGATATTTTTTCGTTGAAACTCGAGTAATATAATGTTTCAGGGTTTGCGTTTTAGAAAACGTTCAATTTCATTACTCATCTCATACATATTCTGCGATGAAATCGAAGTAGGGGTTGAATGTGAGGGGGTGAATATTAATTTAGTTTTGAAAAAATATTACATTGGATTATTAAGTGTACGAGTTTAGTTCCTCCTCTTAATTTTTCATCGAGAAATTCACGTTTCACCATAAAATTATTTGGGTGATGGCCTGAATTTAGCACTTGTGTGGTGTCAAGAAAGTAACAGAATAGCAGAATCACTCTATAAGAGTTCATGCCGCGGAGAAAAATATCAAGGCAACGATTTTTTTCCTCGCTATCTGATGGCGACCTTGGATTTGATCTTGGGGATAACTTTCAATGTCAAATCAAGATCAACTTCATATTTTCCATGAAATTCAAGTAGAGGTTGATCATGTAGCGGTGAAATACTAAATTGTTTTGTAATTAAGCATATAAGTACACTTGGAGAACCCAAATCACCACAACACATTTTAAAAGACCTGACGATCGTTTCACTAACCAAGTAAGCGTCATCAGAGGATGAAACATTCAGACTGTTTCATCTTCTGATGACGCTAACTTGGTTAGTGAAACGATCGTCGGGTCTTTTAAAATATGTTGTGGTGATTTGGGTTCTCCAAGTGTACTTATCAGTGCTCGTCACAGGTTCCAATCTTCACTTAGTTGTAATTAAGCAATCGACATCAAATTTGGTGCACAGGTAGCTGTTCACAACCTGATAGTCTGGATTATTTGTGAGTAGGGTTGCTTTAGAAAAAAGGTAGAAATAGTGGGTTGGTTGAGGAAACTGACTATTAAAACCGTGTAATATAACGTTTTAGAGGTTTATGGGCACAAAAATACGATTTTTTTCTTTGTGGTCAAGTCATGGACCCTAAATTCATTTCATGAGAATGTCTTTCTGAGGAGAGTAAATTATCACAGCTGTGTGGAAGTTCTGGTTCAATTTGCAGCACAATTTTAAATTAAAGAGTGGACGGCCAGCTGCTTTTTATACAAACAACATAAGATTGTTTTTATAGGTGGTGGCATCCCTTATTTTTATCTATATCTATATATCTTAGGAAAACTACCCTTATCTCTTTATGTGTGCATACTATACAGAGTACTCTATAATCTGGTAAAATTGTTCTCAAAAAATGCGCACCAGAATTGCTCCTGTACTGACTTGTCTGTTTCAGACATCTTACAATAGAGGCATATTCCCTAGTAACTGGAAAACTGCTAGAGTACAATCCGTCCCCAAAAAAGGATCTAAAGCGCTTCCTAGCAACTACATCTCTCCTTCCAGTCGTCTCCAAAGTGATGGAAAAGTATATAAACACGGAATTACTAAAATTTCTTGAAAAACACAGTCTAATCCACGACAGGCAGTATTGATTCCGTCGCGCAGATCAACTGCCGACTCCCTTTCCTCTGTCACCTATTCTTGGAACAAGTCTATGGAACTACACGGTGAATCCCAGATTGTCGCTCTAGACATATCCAAATCATTCGACCAGGTCTGTTGTCGTGGATGGCCATTCCTCTAAACTGTATCCAATTAATGCAGGAGTCTCACAACGTTCCTTTTCCACATCAATGACCTCCTCTCTAGCACATCCAACCCAGTTCACAGTTACGCGGGCGACAGCACCCTCCAGTCAAATATACAATATTCTAAGCCTGTCTCTTTAGCGAAATTAGATGAGGATCGCAGACTCATGGAGGGTTCTATCTCTGTGGATCTCCAAAAAATATTAGACTGGGGAAGTAGAAATATTGTACAATTCAACTCCACCAAATCTCAGTATTGCTTTCTATCTCATAAGACATACACCAGCCCTAGACCCATCACAATGAAGACCCAAGTTATTCAAAGTAATGAGTTCTTTTCACATGTTGGCATTTCTGTGGATCGAATTCTCAATCCGCACCAACATGTCACATCAATTGCAGAAGCGGCTGCTAAGAAATTAGGTTTTATCTTCCGGGCTCGCAAATACTTTTCACCAGCTAATCTCTATACCTTATATACTTCACAAATAAGGCCAAACCTCGAATACTGCTCCCACATCAGGGGTACCGCTGCCGCTCATCGGTGACCGTACCCTCACCCAAAGGCTGTCATCCCTTGCCCACCGACGTGCCATTGGTGACCTCTCTCTCTTTTATAGATATCTGCACGGGCACTGCTCAGAGGAGCTTTCTTCCATAGTTCCTCCACCTGCTGCCCCCAACAGATCTACCAGGGGAACAGAACAAATCCACCCTTTTACTGTCTAGGTCACCAGACATAGAACATCTTGTTATGCCTGTCTTTTGTCCCGAGGACTTCCAAGTTGTGGAACTCCTTGCCGGCACGTGTTTTTCCTTCTCCCCCGCACCTCCAAACCTGCAAGTCCAGAATTAACAAGTTGCCTCTTTCCTCCTTGTCGATACCCACGGTACGATAGTATTTAGGTTGTGAGCCCTCGTGGTGTGTTGTTGAAATTAAAAAAATAGAAAATAAAAAAAAAGTATTTTGTCTGGTCAATTTTGACAAATTAATAATAAATCAGTGTCAAAATATCCTCTTATACAAAATGTAAAATAACTTCCGGTGCACTATATCATAAAAAAAGATTCGGCAATTCGTCTATTTGTAAAATTTAGGGATGACTCGATTTGTAAAAGTATTTTTTCTAATAAACAAGTCTCCCGTATCGTCACTTATTAATTAACAACCGAAGTATGTTTTCAGCAATAAAGAAACACGATCATGAACGTGATGTGAAGGCGGGTGGAGACGATAATGCATCACGTAGTGCATTAGTACTCTCATACTCCCTCCACGATTATCTCTCGGTGCTTCACTCGTTATCAGTGTATGTGTTTGTTATATGTGGGAAGCGCATACACATAAGAGGGTTGTAGAACATGCTTGATTACATATCTCTCCCCCTGTACTATGATGAAATATGTGAGGATCCTCTAGTTAATATAATCTGCCGTAGTGTTCTGTTTGTATGTGCTGCCTGCTTAGCATGCATATCAGTTTGCCTGTCATACACGACGAGACGTCATCTGTTTTCGGTAACGTAAATAAGAGCCTTGAGACATACACGATCTCTCAAAAAAAAAAGTGATGCAAAGTAGAAAAGAAAAAGGTAGACGTGATACTTCGTTGTGTACTTTGTTTTTAAAACGGTTCTCTACTGAAATCGTCTTCTTAGTCTTGTCTTAAGCGGTTGAGGGCTTGACGTGTAAATATCGAAGGCATTAGATAAATATATCAGTTTGCGTATGGTTCAAAATAAACCTAAAAGTGCTTCTAAACAACTGGAAAAAAGCTCATAGTACCTTTTAATGACATATACCCTCATACTGCGATGTGCCGACACCAACTTACTATAACCGGAAGAGAAATACGGCACAAGCTATAAAATGCGAAACAAGTACGAAAAACTGGTTTTTCTGTAAAATCTAAAAAACGTCTGGACGCAGCAAGTGCGTTATGGTAGTGAATTTTTATAAAAATGTTTTTAAAAGCAAATATGTCTCTTTAATGCAAGCAGTTATCGATTTTGTTACCGAAATAACCTATATAGTAGAACCAATGTGACATATTTTATCAAAATAACTTATTGTTTAAAAATGTACAAAAAGTTTCCGAAAATAAACTTAAAATGTTTCCTAGCCAACAAACCTTAGGTTAATAGCAAATTGAGTTATTGATATTTGAAGCATTTACTGGAAATTTGATACCAAAACGCACTTACTGCGTCTCGATTTTTTTTACAAACATATTTCGATAAAATATGCAATAAAATAAGGGTGTTCGAAAAGAAAATTGTTGGGATCACTTATTGTCAAAATAATTTTATAAGGTGCAGCTCGAGACACCCTATAATTAACTTATATGATTTTTTCTCGTCTCTTGTATAATAATTATTATTATATTGGCTTTACCGTAGAAATGCGCCATCCTGTATATATGTAAACAGATAAAAACTGAATATGAACCCGGATATGGATTCTAGGGGGCCTAGTTTGCACTCATTTGAAGAAATCTTTTTAAAATTCTAAAGTCGCGGTCTCCTCATTGACGAATTTTTTCTACGAAAATTAAGCTCAAAATTATAGACCGTTAAACCATAAACTTAACTAAAACTACCGCCAAAGCATCAGAGAAAGAAAATAACTAACCTGTTGCATATCAGCCCTTTTTGTAAAACTTCGATCCTTTTTAGCTGTTGACAAAACATCACAAACACTGTTTTTTTTTCTCAGGGCGCGTCCGCGGCCTTACCACCCCGATAGCACTGCAACCTTTGGTTGATTGTGCATACCCTTAGTCTTACTCCACCCATTCCAAAATCACTGTGCCTTGAACTAGTCTGCACGGCGATTGGTAGGGTGAAGTTTTATATTGCTCTGTCTCCGGTCTAGACTGACCGTAGATCAGTTGTCCTTTGCGGTCCAGAGCTTTACACTCGCACAAGATACGCTGGGCTGATTCCTCCCCCTCACCGCAGTCTGCTTCGAGGTCCCCTTCGAACCGCCCCATTTTATGCAGGTGTTTCTTGACGGACATGTGTCCCGTCAAGAGACCTGTTGTGTTTCTGAGCTGCCCTCTGCTAAGATTTAGCAACTCCACAGCTCTCTTTGAACTGGGTCCGTCAATTATTGACCCATGTCTGAGCCCTGGACAGTCCTAGTACACCTTGTGCTGGTTTCTAACCCAGGACTTAATGGCTCCCCTGGCAGTGCTCTTTGTCACGCCCAGAGCCGGTTCTGGTCCCATAAATGGTTCTGCTGACCCTCTCTTCGCGGGACTGTCAGCTTCTTCATTGCGTTTGACCCCCGAGTGACCCGGCACCCAGATGAGGGTCACTCATTCTGCCCAGCCAGGTCGCTCGTCTCGTCTCGGCACTCACTCACCAGCCAGGAATTTACCCGTGGGCTACTTAATGCCTTAAGGGCTGCCTGGCTGTCTGTGGCACAAACACTGTTAGTCCACCCACTAACGCTAATAAAGTCGTAAGAATAATTTGCACTTGTGTATTAAAATTCCCAAACAACACAAAAGTAATATGCAAAATGTAGTATGCCGCTAGCACGTGTATGCCTTTAGACGGTTTCTTATGTATTCATGACTTCGCGGACGTAGGGATTTTCCTTCCCGTGTAGCGTGCGTACAATCACCCTCGTTGCATAAACCACAAGAAAAATGTCCTGTTCATACTCCCTAAGGAAGTTACGGGACCTGGCACGAATAGAGGACATGTGCGGAGTGGGCAGGGTTTAGGGGGGATATGGCTTCAGGATATGAAAAAGACAGCTTACAAGCCGTTTCCTTCGCATTTTCTGCTCATTTCCTTTTCACTATCTACCCCGCCCAGCACCCCTATTCACTCCTGGTGCGTTGGGGGTCGTAAACAAAAAAAAATCGCGTGGTTTGTGCATGGGGGGGTCCTAGGCATGTTTCTGAATTAAAAATTTAAAAAGCGTTCGTAAGATAATCTATAAATTTACCAAAATAAATGCTTCAAATTTGAATAACTCGATTTTCTGTAAACCTAGAAAGCTGAATTTTGATACATAGTTAGGTCTTTCCCAAAGCAACATGTCCACCAAATTTCATCAAATAACATATAAAAATAGAAACTGACCCCGGATGTGGGTTCTAGGGGCCCAAATTCGCGATCATTTGAATTTTTTTTGTCTCACGATCGATACCTCGCTATTAGTGAATTTTATTACGCACACTTCACACTATTCAACTAGGAGCAACACAACAAACGAATCAAATTCACCATAATGTTGAGAAACAAGCGACCATACTTATCATACCATAAAGCAAATGTAAACACGATATTTATTTACTATCCAACAACATCACAACCAATAGCAGAACGTTCGCGATCACAATGATAATTGTTCGAATTTTTTATTATTATTTTAAAGGCCTTTTTCTGTCCACTATACAGTGTGTCCCAAACTGGATTGGGAATGTATTGCTACCTTTGTTATTATTAGAGATAGGGAGACGGTTAAATTAGCAATGTTTTATAGAATTTCATGCTCGTTCCAAATATAACTTGTATTTTGCCCTGCCTCTTTTCGTTTTCGAGTTATTTTGGGGAAAAAATGTCGATTTTTTTTTCTTCAATATCTAAGTAGGTGTTGATCTGACATGTCTAAGACTTGCACATTATCCGGGCACTTTTTACAGAGTAATCTTTTTGTGCTATTCTCAACTTTGGATTGTCATTTGTTTTTGAGCTACAGGTATCAATGTTTGTTTTTATTATGGCAGCCATATTGGATTTTTTGTTCATGTGATAGCCTGTGAAAAGAGCTTTCCAATGATGTACAACATGCTTGAGAAATCTTGTAATTGCACTTACAATTTTGAGAAAAACCGTTTTGGGGATAGTAGGCTATGAAATCCAATAAAAGAAAACAAATGACAAAAAAAGTTCAAAAAGCAGTAGACCATGGATTCTAACAATATACTTCTACTTTTAACATAATTTTCCGTAATGATTCACGATAAAAAACTTTGAGCACACCAATGAATCGGCCCATTATTACAAATCATACATTACACTACATTATCCTAAAAAATTGTTATAATTTAATTAAATAGGTAAACCTAATAAATAGCTCAATTTACTAACAGAACTCAATAAAAAGCAGATTAATGATTTACGAAGACGCCCTTGAAAATTGTTTGATTTTTAAACGTAAGTCAACTGAAAAACAACAGAACAAAGGTTGCTATGTATATAACACTATCGCGACAATTAAGAATACTGTCATTCTTAATTATCTGAACAATTTTAGGTGTATTTAACACGTTGCTTAAGATTTTGTATTAAACAGTTTGTTTCCTGTTTTATTTTAAATATTATTTAACAATATGTTCAGTAATGAAGAATGTTTTGGAATGTTATATTCGTTCTAACCGAAATACTGAGGCAGCTGCAAATTCATATCAAAACAAATACCCAGAAAGACGACAACCAAACACCAAAATATTTAGCAGGATAGTGACCAATCTATTGAACGATGGTACCTTCCACGCAAAGAAACTACCAATGCCTACAAATGAAGAAAGAAAGAATGCCGTCCTACAGGTTTCAAACGAAAACCCGCCGCAATATGTTCGGTTTTATGATGAACAAATTGACGTTCCAAAAAGTACGGTACACCGTGTATTAAAACAAAGTCATTACCATCCATACAAACCTACAATCGTACAAGGCTTAAATTTTGACGATTACCCTAAGCAACTTCAATTCTGCAGATGGTATCAAGGACAATGTCAGCAAGATGAACATTTTCGTTTGAAAATTATATGGACTGATGAATCCAGATTTACAAATTGTGGTGTGTATAATCGCCATAATAGGCATTATTGGGCAATCCCATCTAAAGGAAGAAGGACGATTGCAAGACAGATTTGGTACTAATGTTTGGTGCGGCTTATTAGGTAAAAAACTGTTATTTTTATTTGTAGATTACACAGTTAATTTAAAAAAAAATTCAGGTAACTTCATTGTTGGTCCGTTCTTTTTTGAAAATAATTTAACTGGAGAAAGGTATCTTGATCTATTGAGAAATGATATGTTACCAACAATTAGAAGAGTTCATGATAATTTAGACAAGATTTGGTATAAACAAGACGGTAGTCCAGCTCACAATGCTAGGATCGTCAAAGAATTTTTGTACCAAAATTTTAATAATCGTGTCATTTGTAACAATGGGCCGGTTCATTAGTGTGCTCGAAGTCATGATATAGCACCCATATATTTTTATTTTTGGGGTACTCTGAAGAATGATGTGTATAAATTCGATCCACCACAAAATATCAATGAATTACGAAACATAATCACGGAAGCTATAAATCATATTAACCAAAACACCCCCACCAGAATTTGCAGGCATGTTTCAAAAAGGTGTATAGAGTGCATTGAACAAAACGGTGGCCATATTGAACAATTTGTTATTTAGTGTATTTTTAAGTTTCTATTTTATTATTTGTTGAGTTCCGTTTCTATTGTGTTGTTTTGTGGAGTTTAAGTTTCTATTTGTTATTGCCGGGTTTCATTATTAAACTGTTTCACATAATATTACCTAGCATTATTAGTTAATTAAGTATTGTAAATTAAATCACAATATTTTTTTATCGTGAATCATACGGAAAATTATGTTAAAAGTAGAAGTCTATTGTTAAATTCTATGGCCTACTGCTTTTTGAAGACTTTTTTTGGTCATTTGTTTCCTGGTATTGGATTTCATAGCCTACTATCCTCAAAACGGTTTTTCTCAAAATTATCGGTGCAATTACAAGATTTATCAAGCATGTTGTACATCATTGGGAAGCTCTTTTCACAGGCCATCACCTGAGCAAAAAATCCAATATGACTGCCATAATAAAAGCAAAAGTTCATACCTGTAGCTCAAAAACAAATGACAACCCAAAGTTGAGAATAGCAAAAAATGTGTCCTGATAATGTGCAAGTCTTAAACATGTTAGATCAACGCCTACTTAGATAATGAAGAAAAAAGAAATCGACAATTATTTTTTTTCAAAATAACTCGAAAACGAAAAGAGGCAAGGCAAAATACAAGTCATATTTGAAACGAGCATGAAATTCTACAAAACATTGCTAATTTAACCGTCTCCCTATCTCTAATAATAACAGAGATAGCAATACATTCCCATCCAGTTTGGGACACACTGTATAGATAGAACAAACGTTGATACCTGTAGCTCAAAAACAAATGACAATCCAAAGTTGGGAATAGCACAAAAAGATTACTCTGTAAAAAGTGTCCTAATAATATGCAAGTCTTAGACATGTCAGATCAACGCCTACTCAGATATTGAACAAAAAAGAAAAATTTTTATTTTTTCTAAATAACTCGAAAGCGAAAAGAGGCAGGGCCAAATACAAGTCATATTTGGAACGAGCATGAAATTCTACAAAACATTGCTAGTTTAACCGTCTCCCTATCTCTAATAATAACGGAGATAGCAATACATTCCCATCCAGTTTGGGACACACTGTATATGATTTTGGGTATTTTCATACATGTAATAATGTTCTATGTATGAAAAACTATTAGATAAATGTTAAATACAATGGAAAAATCCATGCTAGTTGTCTCTTGTGTTAAATTCCATCTTTGAATATACGAAATGAAAATACCATTGGCCTGATTGTCATACATATCTTTCAAGTTCAAAGTTCCAGTCCAAAACACATTACGTAGATTTCCCTAAAACCTTGATTTTGTGACATAACACCTTTATCCACTTAGGTCTTCAATAACTATACGCGATAAATATATAATATAATAAATTTCTTCTCATAACTGGTACTAAACGCACTGTATGTGTGTGTGTGTTTTTTTTTGTTTCTTTAACGTCGGCCTATTTCCGCGACTATGGCCAATCACCGACGCCAGGGAGCAGTTTCACCTCACTATCCTGGAAATTTTGCCGAACCCCTGCCTTTCTGTAAGGAGGGTAGGGATCTTTAACGTGCCCAACGTCGCACGGACACGGGACCGACGGCTTTACGCCCCTTCCGAAGGACGGAACGTGCAGACATTTAACTTGCTCAAATACAATGCCAGAACCTCGGTTGGTGTTAATTTTACAGTTTGTACTGAAAAAGTGAAAGGAGTACCCTGGAATTGAACCCAGTACCCTTCGGTTAAGAGGCACACGTTCTTACCCCTGAACCACCGAGGTTCTTAAACGCACTGTATACTAACAGCATATAACTTATTTACTAATTTGATAAGTTTTAACGACAATGATTAATAATCGACATGTGATATATTTCCCATATCAACAAAGCTGATAAAGACTTTGATCTCAGCAAGAGCATCAAAACTCTGGACGCAGCAAGTGCGTTATGGTAGTGAAT
Source organism: Tillus elongatus (assembly GCA_964006375.1). NCBI lineage: Eukaryota > Metazoa > Arthropoda > Insecta > Coleoptera > Cleridae > Tillus > Tillus elongatus. Next base: position 171,478,392 of record OZ023265.1, on the reverse strand, counting down.
TTTCATAAAAATATTTTTTAATAGCAATAATGTTTTTTTTTTCAGGAAAGCAGGCATCAAATTTGCTTACCAGTATAACCTATATAGTAAAAACAATGTGCCATGTTTCATAAAAATAACTTTATTATTTGAAATGCACAAACATTTCCGAAAGTAAACTTAGGTTAATAGCAAATTGAGCTATTCAAATATGAAGCATTTGATCAAAATTCTCTACCATAACGCACTTACTGCGTCCAGAATTTTTTTTCTTACAAACATGCATTATATTTCGATGGAAAATGCAAAAATGCAATAAGGCGTGTTTGATTTGAAAAAAAATAATTGTATCACCAACGACTTATGGGCCACCCTGTGATTGTAGAAATATTTTTTAAGATGTAGCTCAAGACACCCTATAATTAATAAATACTTTTTTTTCATATCTTGTATAACATATATTGAGCTTTATTGATTTTTTACGAAAATTCTACAAAAATTATATACCATTAAACGATAAACTCTATACCTAAGGCTACTGCCAAGCATCAGAGGGTTTATTTGAAATGAATTTTCTGGAAATATTTTATTAAAATGAAGGACAATGACGGTTGAAACTAAGACTTCGGGGTTTGCAAAACATTCTTCTTAGGACATTTTATTTCCATAGCCCGTATTAGATTCAAGTTCTTTGCCTAAATGTTGCCAATTTTGACGTTTAAATCGAAACTTTGACGTTTTGTGGAAAACCCCAATTTATTTTTCTTTAAGTGCCTATAACTTTTTGTCTTTTGACCCACAGAGCTAAATTTTGGTAGGTAGCTTACCTATAAGGATGTAAACCCGCGTACCAAATTTGGTTGCCTTAACTTTGTTAAATCCGGAGATATAATTTTTTTTCGAAAGAAAACCAAATTTTCCGGGAAAACCTCGGCCGATTTTTCTGGCTAACAAACTTATCCAAGCCATTTGCAAAAGGAAGGTATTCACCAAATTTAATCAAAATCGGCCCATAATTTTTTGAGTTATCGGTGTGATACAAGAGTTTGCCCAAACTATACGAGTGTTCAGCTTTGAGAACAGCTGTATACCAATATCCAAAAGTTGCGTGCCAAGTTATACGTGTAAGCTCGTATCACTCTACCATACCAGATTCTAAAAACTGCTATACTCGATTCCATATCACACTAAACTCACCCTGTGACGGATTATCTATAATTCTGTCACGTATTTTATTAAGTTCGATGTGTATGTGTAAGTGATGAATCTACACACGCAGGCACACGATGTTTTTTATGTAGTTACTGAATGGGAACAACCTGTGACACTGCCAGGTCAACAATATCAAATATCGGATGTTTGATGTGAATGCATTATTTTGTTTTATCGGGATAAGCTCACTTGGAGATCCCAAATCACCACAACACGTTTTAAAAAGTCCACCTACTATGCTCTAAATGTTGAAATTTCTGAATTTAAAGAAAATCAATTAGTGAACAAAATGATTTTCGATGACATTATTAAACAGTACCAGAATCATTTACAGTTTTTTTTTAATTTCAACAACACACCACGAGGGCTTACAGCCTAAATACTATCATACCGTGGGTGTCCACAAGGAGGAAAGAGGCAACTTCTGGATTTTAAGGTTTGGAGGTTCGGGGGAAAAGGAAAAACATGTGCCGGCAAGGAGTTCCACAACTTGGAAGTCATCGGGACAAAAGAGCGAGCATAACAAGATGTTCTATGTCTGGTGACCTGGACAGTAAAAGGGTGCATTCGCTCTGTTCCCCTGGTAGATCTGTTGGGGGCAGCAGGTGGAAGAACTATGGAAGAAAGCTTCTATGAGCATTGCCCGTGCAGATATCTATAAAAGAGAGAGAGAGGTTACCAACGGCACGTCGGTGGGCTAGGGATGACAGCCTTTGGGTGAGGGTAGGGTCACCGATGAGACGTATAGCTCTCTTCTGAATGGAGTCCAGGATAGCGAGTGTAGAAGCAGCAGCAGCACCCCAGATGTGGGAGCAGTATTCGAGGTTTGGTCTTATTTGTGAAGTATATAAGGTACAGAGATTAGCTGGTGAAAAGTATTTGCGAGTCCGGAAGAGGAAACCTAATTTCTTAGCAGCCGCTTCTGCAATTGACATGTGGTGCCAGTTTTCGAACCACAGAAATGCCAACAAGTGAAAAGGGCTCATTACTTTGAATAACTTGGTTGTTTATTGAGATGGGTCTAGGGCTGGTGTATCTCTTATGAGAAAGAAAGCAAGACTGTTATTTGGTGGGGTTGAATTGTACAAGATTTCTACTTCCCCAGTCTAATATTTTTGGAGATCCACGGAAATAGAACCCTCCATGAGTCTGCTATCCTCATCTAATTGGGCTAAAGAGACAGGCTTAGAGTATTGTATATTTGAGTGGAGGGTGCTATCGTCCGCGTAACTGTGAACTGGGTTGGATGTGCTAGAGAGGAGGTCATTGATGTGGAGAAGAAACAAAGTAGGGGCTAAAGCTGAACCTTGAGGAACTCCTGCATTAATTGGATACAGTTTAGAGGAATGGCCATCCACGACAACAGAAATGAGCCGGTTGGAGAGGAAATTTGCTATCCACGTACAGAGTTTTGGTGGTAGGCCATAGGCCGGTAGTTTATTAAACAGCGCTGCGTGCCAGACCTGGTAGAATGCTTTGGATATGTCTAAAGCGACAATCTGGGATTCACCGTGTAGTTCCATAGACTTGTTCCAAGAATGGGTGACAAAGGAAAGAAGGTCGGCTGACGGAATCCATACTGCCTGTCGTGGATTAGACTGTGTTTTTCAAGAAATTTTAGTAATTTGGTGTTTATATACTTTTCTATCACTTTAGAGACGACTGAAAGGAGAGAAATAGGCCTGTAGTTGCTAGGAAGCGCTTTGGATCCTTTTACAGTTACTAGGGAATATGCCTCTATTGTAAGATGTCTGAAACAGACGAGTCAGGACAGGAGCAAGTTCTGGTGCGCATTTTTTGAGAATAATTGCAGAAGCTTTCCTGGTATTAAGAGAAGAGAGCATCTTTCGTACCTTTTTAGTTTTGAAAATGATATCCGTCATTTTATGCGCGACATTGGGGACTGTTGGTGGTTGAACATTTGAAGGTGGTTTGAGAGTAGAATTGCCGGCAAACAACGAGGCAAAAAGTTCAGCCTTGCCCAGGGCGGTAGAAACAATTTCATCCCCTGAAACGAGGTGGGAACGTGCTCTTGCAGAAATTATTCCCAATAGATTTAGCAAGAGTCCAGAAGGGTTTGCTGCCGCTGGAGCTTGAGAGGACTTTGTTTTTGATCTGGTTATTAAACGAGTTTTTGCCTCAGAAAGAATGCAGACATAGCGGTTTCTTGCGTCGTTAAATGCTTGACGGTTTTCTTGACTGGGATTGTGTAGAAGCTTTTTGTGAGCTTTGACCTTTTCAAGTCTGGCCTTGTCACAGGATTTAGAGAACCAGGGCTTTTGAGAGCTGCAGAGGTTTTCTGTGTACGTGGAATAAATAATTCCATGCCAGCTTGGATAATTTCGGTGACGTTTTGTGAGATATCAGAGGGGTCAGGATGAGAGAAGCAGACAGACGCCCATAGAAATGAGGAAAAGTAATCTCGCATTTCGTCCCAGTTCGCAGAGTTGTAGTGTCAAACGATACGTGGGTGTGATGACTGTGTGACCTCGGGTTGCATTGCGCAGGAAGCAGTGACCATGCCGTGGTCTAAGCGACCCAGGGGGGCGGTGACTGATATCTAATAGCAGTCAGGATTTGTAGTAAGAAGGAGATCCAAAGGACTTGAGCTGTGTGTTGGGATGCGAGGAAAGTAGGTAGGTTGCTGAACCATATTGGCTAAAGAATTGCTGACAGCAAAGGCCTCCGCTGCTCTTCCTTGTGGATCGGTTTTTGAATATCCTAGCCATTCCTTATTATGGACATTGAAGTCACCAAGAATAGTGACCTTGGAGGAATGATATTCAGAAAGGTATACGCAGATGGCTCTAAGAATCGGGATGGATGTGTTGTAGCTTTTTTAAACACAATTCAACGAATCCAGAAAATATAACATATGCGGGAATGCTTCCATTTTCACAGCTGAACTGATCAGGATCCAGAAAGCAATCGAATGGGCAACAGAAAATAAGATGGAAACGGTAGTAATCATCAGTGATTCACAGTCGGCATTAATAGCATTAAAAAACAGTCATCGAAGGTACATTAATAACATCATTATAGAAAAAATTAGACAACTCTGCCATAAACATAAAAAACACTGCACGATAAAAAATTTGTGGTGCAAAGGACACTCTAACATAACTGGAAATGAATTGGTGGACAAAAGTGCCAAAGAAGCAACAATTAAAACATCATCCCAAGAAAAAACTTTAAACTGAATATATCCGCTATTATGCAAGATACGAAAAAAATTGTATACATTAATTATAAGGTGTCTTGAGCTACATCTTAAAAAAATATTTCTACAATTACAGGATGGCCCATAAGTCGTTGGTGATTCAAATTTTCTTCTTTTTTTTTAATCGAACACGCCTTATGATATTGCATTTTTGCATTTTTTTTTGCATTTCCCATCGAAATATAATACATATTTGTAAGAAAAGAAATTCGTGACGCAGCAAGTGCGTTATAGTAGCGAATTTTCATTTAAAGGTTTCAAATTTGAATAGCTCAATTTGCTATTAACCTATAAGGTTTACCGGGAACACTTTAAGTTTACTTGCGGAAATTTTTGTACATTTTCAAGCAATAAAGTTATTTTGATGAAACATAGCACCTTGTTTCTACTATATAGGTTATACTGGTAACCAAATTTGATGCCTGCTTTCTTTAAAAAAAACATACCTATTTGCCATTAGAAACATTTTTATGAAAGTTCACTACCATAACGCACTTGCTGCGTCCAGACTTTTTTCCATCTTAATGTATCAATGGATATTCTTATTTAAAATTAATAATAGCAATAACAGTCGAGCTTCTAAACTGAGATTATTTTCCCGCACTCCATATTACATTGAATTTTATGATTTCTCTAGAGCAAAAGTGACAACCAAAATTTAACTATTAGTTTATTTAGTGGCGTGCGGTCCATGGAAGCAAGGGAAGCATTGCTTCCCTTAAAATAACGACTACATACCTACACCGCATTACTTAAAATCCCTTTTGTATTTTAAATATTAAATTTCAAATTCTGAAACTAATTTAATTATTAAAATTTTTATTTCTCAAGCTCACACACATAGTTATTTATTATGCATCATACTGTATTTGTATATGCGCTCCTAGCAAGGCAGTCGTCGCAGTAAATGCGACCGCATGCGGACAGCATGAACCTGATCTGATACTAGGAGTGGATGCAGTGACTTCAGTTAAATACACGTAGTCAGCAGGCAACTTTATAAAAGAAACCCCGGCTCGACGCGATGGACGCGTGTGTTTATAACGTGTTGTACTACGAACACCCGATGCGAGTACAACGTGAATGTGCCTGATTATTTCGTAGATATAAGCAGTCGACAACGTTAAATACATTGGCATTTTATGATTATTAATATGGCTGCAAGTAAATCAGCCTTTAACAGCGGTGACGGTGGGGGTGGGGATTTACAAACTTTACAAACAACAAAGTGGTAATAATAACTGTAATTGTATTGTGTGTTTTTTGTTAACTAAAGGATTTTCAGCTTTACAGTTTGCTGAAAAACTTGCTATTATTAATAAAGGTAGGCCGAAACCTACTCTAAAAAACTTGAATGACCTAATTTCGGCTGCTGCCACTATTATTTTGAACATAATTAAATCTGAAATTAAACAGATTCGTTTCATTGCTATTGTTCTAGATAAAACAACCGATGTAACTAATTTAAGCAAACTATCTGTAGTAATACGCTACGTAAAAATGGATGGGAGTGTACAAGAAAGATTTTTAGGCTTTAAAAATGTGACGGAAGGTCGTACCGCAAACGCTCTATATAAAATTTTGCTTAATATTATGAAAGATATTGAGGAGGCTGATAATAAATTAAATGCTCAAAGCTATGATGGGGCTGCTGTTATGGCCGGACATTTAGGAGGTCTTCAAGCTAAAGTGCGGGAAACGTTCTCCATTGCTCTATTTGTACACTGTTGTGCTTATAAATTAAATTTAATTTTATCCCAATCTGTAAATCATATTAAAGAATGTAAAGTGTTAAATGGCTGCTTTTTTTCCAAATCTACGAAGCGCACACAAGCCTTAGACTCAATTGTTAAAAAACGTTTACCCAAAGTAGCTGCAACCCGATGGAACTACAACGGCAAACTTGTTTTAACTATATTTGAACACCGTGAATCGTTAATTTAACTTTTTGAAAACATAATGGAAAATAGCAAAAATTGGGACGCAGAAACAATAAATAGTTCTAGAGGATTGTTGGATGGTTTGACGGAGACTTTAATTTAAATTTTTTACTTAATATATTTTCGGAAATATTTCCGTTTTCAGATAATGTATTTAACATATTGCAATGTAAAATAAATTACATTGGTTTTTGCCGGGAAAAAAATAGTGACTTTAAATCCATCATAATTCAAAAAAGGAATGAATTTGATAAGTTCTGGGGAAAAACAATTGAATTAGGAGAAGCGGAGCCACGAAGAAAGGGTGTGCGCACTGATAATGTGGGAGACCTTCAAACTTCTTACCGCCGCCTTTTCTGCGAAATTATAGATCCAATTCAGCAGCAAATTAACTGCAGATTTTATCATCTCAGTGGCCTGAAATTTCTTGAATTGTGTAATTTTCGGGGATTTAAAGGAATACCTTTCCCAGAAGATTCATTCAAATCATTATTTCACCACTATGAACATTATTTTAACAAAGCCTTATTACGATCAGAACTTACAGTCATTTATGAACCCGATGTTATTGACACAAAAACTAACGCGAGTGAACTTTTAACTTTCTTAAAACAATCAAAATTGGAAAATGCATATTCTGAAGTGTTCAAATTATGTGAATTAGTATTAACAACTCCTGCTACTAGTGCATCTTTCGAACGAAATTTTTCTATATTGAAACGTATCAAGAGTTTTGTTAGAAATTCAACAGGACAGGAAAGACTTTTCCAAATTTCAATTTTGTCAGTTGAAAATGAACTCGTCCAGGAAATGTCCCAAAATCCACAGTTACATGACGACATTATTATCGAATTTTCCAAAAATGACAGAAGAATCGAGTTACACTACAAATAGGTAAGTTTCTAAGAATTGCTTCCCTTATTTGAAATGTCACCGCACGCCCCTGGTTTATGTCTTTATAAAATATATAATATTTAGCATCAATATTATCATTTAAGGAATATCTATTTTAAATCAAAATGCCTCATAATTAGACAAAATTTCACCATGTCTAATCAATTGGCCATACTAACCAAATACGTGTCCACCTCTGACGCTTTCTTTTGAAAATAAAAGCTGTGTGATTTAATATTTTACTTTCAACAAAATATCCACAAACAAACGTTCTTGATTATGGCAGTAAAACGCCGATTTGAGTTAAACTAATAGCCAGACCGTCACTTATCCTTTAAGAACCACAGACAACTTCTCAAAGTTCGTCGAAGTATCTAGGAAATATTTGACGGACGAAGTTACGGAGTTTAACGAAATTAACATTCTTACTCGAATTATGATGGAAGCAAATAAAGCAAATTCCTCACTAGTTCCAAACTTTTCCTAAAACAAGAATATGTTAAAGCTAAAGCTATAATGATGGGAGTTTAAAAGTTAATGGGACACTAGAAGTATTATCATCATTATTATTTCGAGCGTTTAATGGAAAACTCCGATTTTAAGTTGCATCAGCCTCTGGGTTTGTTTTTATTACAACCTAATTCGTTCTAACTTTATTTGTTTCGTTTTTCATTTAACAGACCCTCGGTTTGAATAAAAAATTTGCTTTGCACAGCGAATTTAAAATAAAAATGTACGGTGTGGAAGAGCCTCGGTGATTCATTGGTAAGAACGTGTGCCGCTGAACCGAACGTTAGCGGGTTCGATCTGCTTTTACTTTTTCAGTACATACTCTAACATTAACATCAACTGAGGTTGTGGAATTGTATCTGAGCAAGTTGAATGTCTGCACGTTCCGCCCTTCGGAGGGGGCGTAGTCTGTCGCTCCCGTGTCCATGCGATGTTGAGCACGTTACAGTTAACCCAAATGATAAAGAAATGTGAGTGATCCATGTAATAGGTTGTAATAATTGCGACCTTGAAAAAATCTATTGAAACTAGATTTAAAGAACATTTAGATCAACTGAGATATGCCAATTGGAATAACAAATTTTCGGTGACTAGGACAGTTTACATATTTTGTTGTTTGAGCTGTTATATTCATAATCCGTGTCTCTTTCTTAGAAAGAATACTTAATAATGACAGGCACGTAATGGAATTTTAATTACAAGAGCTTTCGGGAAAACAGTGGGGGGTTTGTCGGCATACCTTCGTAGAGAACGCTGGTTGAAATTGTTTCTCAACAGACATACATACATACATACATACATACATACATATATATATATATATATATATATATATATATATATATATATATATATATATATATATATATATATATATATATATATATATATATATATATATGTATATATGTATATATGTATATATGTATATATGTATATATGTATATATGTATATATGTATATATGTATATATGTATATATGTATATATGTATATATGTATATATGTATATATATATATATATATATATATATATATATATATATATATATATATATATATATATACATATATATATTATTTTGGTCTTGTTAATAATTATATAGATTTTTGATCGAGCTTTTCGAGCTGCCCACTTTTAGGGGACAATTATAATTATATAAATTATGTTAAATATCTTAAATATCTGATGTATATATAAAATTATTTTGCAAATAAAATGGGTTTTATTTTATGTTTGTTATTATTTGGTCTTTCTATGTACGTTTTTATTTTTTTATTTTATATGTGTTTATATTGCCCGACTATTGACTCCATACTGCTAAGGTATGTAGTAAGTTCCCTTTTTATGATTTTACAATTAATGAATTTAACGATTATTTAATTCCCTTTTATTTGCCCAAAAAAAAAAAAAATAGATATAATTATCATGTTCTTAAACAATAATACTGCATTTAAATTTTAATATATATGCCTGTTTTATTCCACCAACTTTATAATGGTAAAGAAATAACAAAATTAACAAATTTACACTACTACTTAATCATCAAATTCTTATATGACTATTTGAGCTCTTTTTATTTTGGTTTTATCTTTGATCAAAATCTTAATACTACAAACAGATCAAAGATCTATATACACCAATAACATAAATTCCCATTCATATATTCATTTGCGAAATTTAAAAGTTCCATTTACTTTTGTTTTAAAGAAGAGGCCCTTTTTTATTATTACAGAAGTTTTAATACCTTTGAACATCCTAATTCCTTCCCTGCCAACCGCTGTTGGCGTCGTCGAAATTTAACCGTTGCTAGGCAGCCATCTTCAATACTTCCCACTTCAAACAACGCGTCTGTAGCGTCAATTATTATTCTGATATTTGCATATCTTTTCTTGTAGTACTTCCTTTGAGGTTATTTCTTAAATAGGGGACACACTATTGATTAAATTATAGTTTCCTACACTTTTTTAACTTTAATTGCCCGATTTTTCTACTCATTTTTCACCTTTATCCATTGACAAATTGCACTGGCATCCTCTCGATCTGATCAACCAAATTGAAGAGAGCTAACTTTGGTTCAATTATTTTTACTTTCATTTCAAAATATTGAATCCAAAGCAAGCTAGAAATTTCACGGACTGTCACATTTCTGAGCATGGAAATGTTTTTTCTGTCTATGTACACAAAAACTGAGGAATGAAATGATGTCAATGTCAAATTCATATTAACCCCCACTTTAAACTTTAAATGACATATCTTAAATTATTTTAAACAAGAGCAACAGAAACATGTCTCAAAATACTTAAATTATATACCACTTATTTATCAAATTTTTAAGTAGTGGTGTTAGAATATTACAAACATTTTAAAAAGGTCAGTACAAACTTTAAATTTCCTATACATATATATAACCAACAAAACACTTTTCATTTTTTTAACAAACATGTAACAACTATTTATTAACCAAATTATACCTATTTGTTTATCAGTTTATATTCATTTCAAGCTACATTTCAACTCTTCCTAAATGTCTTATTGTAGCTTGAAAGTCTTTTGAATTTCACTAGTTTGTAGTGTCCATCTGGATACATTATTTACACTGCTTACAAATAATTTAAGTATCATTTTCTCCATTTATTGTCTGAGACATGTCTTTTTATATATCTGTTTTTAGTGAATTTTTATTAAGAAAAATTCACTAATAGAGAGGTATCGATGGTGAGACTTTGCAAAAAATTTTCAAATGAGCGCGAACTAGGACCCCTAGAACCCATATCCGGGGTCAGTTTCAATTATTATATATATATATATATATATATATATATATATATATATATATATATATATATATATATATATATATATATATATATATATAACTCAAAAAATAATTAACCGATTTCAATGAAACTCGACAAGTGCCTTTCTTTTATTAATGGCTTGGATGAGTTCGTTAGCCAGAAAAAGCGGACAAGGTTTTCCGGGAAAATTTTGAGTTTCCTTTCAAAAAAAAAAGTTTTTCTCCGAAAATAACAAAGCTGCTCTAATGAAATTTACTATATATGTTACCTTGGGAGAGACCTTACAACGTACCAAAATTAAACTTTCTAAGTTTATAGAAAATTGAGTTATTCAAATTTGAAGCATTTAATAAAAATTCACTACCATAACGCACTTGCTGAGTCCCTAGATTTTTTGATTAACTTTATAATCTTTGTATTTCAGATCGCCATGCTGTTAATGCAGATCTTTATTGGACAAATGATGCAGTGTTGTATTATAGTTTGGTTTCACTGGATATTTAAAAACATCTGCATCTTTAGTAAATTTATTTTATATTAATTTCATTTACACCTTACTTTAAAATGCTTTACTTGTGTGGTTTATATGAGTGTCTTTATATTTTGAGTGTATATGAATTTGTTTTACCCATTGTATTTGTTTCCACATATACAAAAACATTATCGATATGTATTTACACCTCGTATGTGAATTTCCCTGTCATTATATTTGTTTTTTAAAATATCTATTTCTACATTTCAGATTGATTTCAAGAATTCATTGGCAATGCTTTCCAATGTTTTACACAAATTGTTTTGACTGAGATCAGTATTTTGCACGATACCACCTTCGATAGCCACTTAAGTTGCTACCAGGTTTTCCACAGTATTGACATTTAGTGGCAGTGTTAGCGTTTTGACAATTATCGTTCACAAACCTTTAGTATTTTAATTAGTGATAAGTGATGTTCTAGTTTACTTGTAAGTACTTATATGTAAGTTTTAGTTTTAAGCTTTGCGTGCAGTAGCTAATAATTTATGTTTGATATCGCCAAATGTATATATATATATATATATATATATATATATATATATATATATATATATATATATATATATATATATATATATTCCAGTTTCTATTTGCTTAATGACGCTAATTTTGTTAGCGAAATGATCGTCAGGTTTAAAAATGTATTGTGATGAATTGGGTTCTTCAAAGTGTACTTATGTCACGGTATTTATGTCTGATATAATTGATTGAATATACTATAATTTCATTGTCTTTCTGATGTACCCTTCTGGAAGGCTGTGGCTCATTTGATGGACCCTTTTAGAATGCTGCAAGCTTCTCTTGTTCTCTGAATATTAATTACCATTAACAGGCTGAGTTGGCTGGGCGAGTAACTCCTGAAGTTCGGACTACACATTTCATCTGTGGTTTCAGCGCAGTATACGAGTTAAATTTTGTAAAAATAAATTGAAAAGTTTCAAAGTTGTGAGTTATAGATGCTCTGATTCGCGCTGATTTGGAAAAACATTTCAAAAATTCGAAGGTTGTTATCCTCTATAAATTAAATCATTGAGTAAACGAATCTAACAAAGTACTAAACGAAGAAGAAATACGCCAAGTACCACGGTGATGCCTATTAGATTTGACTATCACGACGATATTAAGGAAAGTATATAGAATACACAACAATAAGGACACTTGGAGAACCCAAATTACCACAACACATTCTAAAAAACCTGACGATCGTTTCACTAACCAAGTTAGCGTTATCAGAGGATGGATAATCGTAAATATCTTATATCTACAACTCTATTTATTTTCTTCGGCAGGTAGGCGGTCACTAACGATTTAGGGAGATATATATATATATATATATATATATATATATATATATATATATATATATATATATATATATATATATATATATATATATATATATATATATATATATATATATATATAGGGTTACAACTAATTAATTGCTCACTATTGGCATCTCAGTTATAGTAAGAGATACAGAGTTGGTTACATTACCAAAAAGTTGCGTATATTTTAGCTGATTTAATATTGAAAACAAATTTTGAATGCGTCGATTCGTTCCTGAAATATCCCAAAAAACGGAAAAACTCAATTTTCAAAATTTTACAATAAATCTCTTATTACCAAAAATGGGCTCCTATTTTTGCTATGTAAGCATAATTTGATATGACCAATCCACTGACGGCATCATAATTGACGTATCTGCTCAAATTTTTGCGCAGCGATAGTCAACTTTTTTTCTCTTATGTCCGCCATATTGTATTTTTAATTTTTCAGATGGCAAAAAAAAATTCACCTTTCGAATGATATAACACGCTTCATATTTTTCTTCATAAACATTGTACAAATAAATAAAAAACTAACTATGGTCGCAAATATCAAGTAGGTATGTGTCATTTTATTATCAACATTCGTTATTTGTCATAATGTCAGCATAGAAGATTTTAATTAACAGAATAAAATCATATTAACCATAGATACTAACGAAACTTACAACTAGTGAATAAACAAACTAACAATACATAACAAATACTTCCTACTAAATAATAAATGTGTGTAATGTTAATGAAGATGTTCAACATGTCTTCCATTGTTATTTATGCGTTGACGAACCCTCTCGCGCATACCTGTGTTGCTGATCTCATCATAGCAGGAGATATGGAGCAAATTTTATGTATTATAATATTCTTCAACTCTTCTTCGTTATCAAAATGCTCAAGGTAAACTTAATTTTTGACATATTCCCAGAAGAAATAGTCTAATGGGGTTAGATCTGGGGTTCTTGTCGGCATGCGAGCGGATTCATTATTGCCTATACATCTCCATCTCCAAACGTCTGGTCTTGATAAGCTTTTACGGCTCGGCAATTGCGTGCAGGTGCACCGTCTTGCTGAAACCATATGTTGGCTCTCTGCTGCAAAGGGAGGTTATAAAAAAATTACATAAGGTCCTTAGTTAACAGATGAAGGTATCCGTCGCCATTCAACTTATCGCTTATGAAAAATGGTCCTATAACTGTATCGTCTAAAAGGCCACAACAAACGTTTACACTCACCCTATTTTGATGTCACGACTCATATAAAAGATTATGATTCTCTGTAATCCAGTAACGACAATTATGTCTATTAAACAAACCGTTATTTGTAAATGTACTCTCATCCGACCACAATATGTTAGCTGTGAAAGCATTGTATATTTGCAACTTCTTAGTAAACCATTGGCAAAACTGCAACCGCTGCAATATGGCGTATAAAGTGCTTGCACTATGGTGTATTTATAAGGATGGCATTTGTGTTTTTTCAGAATCTTTGACGATAGCTGCTGGCCTATCCCACATTCTCTCGCAATATGTGTTGTGGATATGTTGGAATTTATATTGACTTGAGCAAGAGCATTGATTTCGTTAGCACTGGATTCCACATTATAGGAACACGCTTTCTCATCAAAGTACCAGTTTCATCCATCACTCTTGCTATTCTGTCTAAGATATGCCGACTTTGCTGCACAAGTTCTGGATATTTTTCTTGGTATAACTGGGAAGCACGGGTCGAGTTTCTAAAACTTCGGATGTATGCTTCATACATATCTCTCTCTCTTCAACTGTAAAGCGACCCATTTTGGAAATACAATTTTAGAACAAATTTAACACAAGTCTTGAAATAAAATGTTTTTAATGCATAAATCAAGTAGAAGATTTCAAACTGACAGTTCAAATAAATCGTAACAACAAATTACAAAATAATGACAGACCTACTTGATATTTGCGACCATAATTACTTTTTTATTTATTTGTACAATGTTTATGAAGAAAAATATGAAGTGTGTTATACCATACGAAAGGTGATTTTTTTTGCCAACTGAAAAATTAAAAATCCAATATGGCGGCCATAAGAGAAAAAAAGTTGACTATCGCTGCGCAAAAAGTAGAGTAGGTGCGTCAATTCTGATGCCGTCAGTTGATTGCTCATATGAAATTATGCTCACAAAGCAAAAATTAGGAGCCCATTTTTGATAAGGGATTTATTGTAAAATTTTGAAAATTGAGTTTTTCAGTTTTTGCAGGATATTTCAGGAACTAATCGACTTATTCAAAATTTGTTTTCAGATATTGGATCAGATAAAATTTAAGCAACTTTTTGATAATTTAACCAACTCTGTATCTCTTACCGTTACTGAGATGCCAATAGTGAACAATTAATTAGTTGTAACCCTGTATATATATATATATATATATATATATATATATATATATATATATATATATATATATATATATATATATATATATATATATATATAAGATCTCTCTGAGGCCTAGGGTTGAACACACTGAGACCTCACAGACGATCTCCGGCGAGATTTGGGGAGTAGGCAGATTGAGGCCCCGTAATCGAGCTACAACAACCAAACCTACCTTTATCCACCGCTCTAAGGAGTAGGCAGATTGAGGCCTTAGAGTGTCCTTACATATTTTCTTTACCTACATTTTGTCCACCACTCTAAGGAGTAGGCAGATTGAGGCCTTAGAGTGTCCTTACATATTTCCTTTACCAACCTTTGTCCACCACTCTAAGGAGAATACCCATGGCTCCTCTGCGTGCGGCTTATCCTGTGATGAGGAATCACAAACTGACTTTTACCTCTAGTTTCGTAACTGTGAACCTGTTCGTGGGAGATAAAACTGGCCTGATGGTCATAAATGTAAAGAAGACAAGTAATTATATAACTTCCTGGCAGGGTAAGTATTTTATACCCCTGGAAGAGTTCTCTACAACTGTGGTCCTGAGGAACGTTAGCAATCGCCCTGATGGCTCTCTTCTGGTGGAAAAACACACGCTCTGCATGTGGCGAGGATCCCCACAGCAAAATTCCAAAGGTTGCAATGCTTTGAAAGTGGACATGGTAAGTAACCCTTGCGGCGCTTTCATCTATGATGTATCTTATTCTACGGATTGAGTAGATGGCTGAAGATAATTTTTTACACATTTGGTCTATGTGGGGTTTCTAGCTTAAAGAACCATCAATATGAAAGCTTAAAACTTTATTATTTTCGCCTCAGTTCTGTAGATGATCCCTGGTAGTTATGAAAAGTCTTGACGTTTTCTCTGCATTAAGCAATAACTTGTTTGCCTTAACACATGCTTCCACCTGCTGGATGGATTGGTCACCTTTCTGTTTTATACGCTCTGGAACTGCTTTATTAATTACTGTCGTGTCATCTGCGAAGATGCAACTTCTGTCTGCCCTAATGTTTTCGGGCAAATCGTTAATGTACAATAGAAAGAGCATTGGTCCCAGTATAGAGCCCTGTGGTACTCCCAAGTCTACCTGTTTAAAATTTGAAGTGGTATTTTGCCAGCTAACCAACTGCACTCTGTTCTTTTAATATGATTGCAAAAGTGTTCCTATTATGCCTCTCATTCCATAATATTCCAAGTTAGAGATAAGTATATGGTGGTTTACAATATTCTAGACAAACAAAAGACAGACAAAGACTACAAAAATCTAGAAAAGAAACCACCACTCTAAGTGACATTCCAAATGGCTCACATCATACGTACGCACAAAAAATGGCCGGCCTGGATTTTTAAGTAAACAAGTTAAGTAATTTTCCTTTAAGTGAAAATAGATATACCAAAGAATTTGTGTATATTAGGAACATGGCCCAATATAACGGAAACACTGCCTAGTGAAGAAATTAATTAACAAACAGAAAACAAAGAAAATATTAGCCGAATCAACAACTTTTAGAAGAGAGAAAAAAAAACTTTGTTTGCCTACCATTTTAACCCCGAACCATAAGGGGTCTAGATAGCATAGTAAATTTGCAACTAACATTTTCGACAAAAAATACTTTCAAGAACTTACTAGGTAACCCAAAAGACAAGGATAGTACCGCCAAAATGTCGGGAATTTATGAAATAAATTGTAAAGATTGTGGTCTTAAATACGTCGGACAAACAAAGAGAGCTATTGAATTTAGATTCAAAGAGCATTTAAGCGCAACTACAGTACGATACTATAGATATACCTTCCATTGTCCAACATATTTGGAATAATAATCACCACGTAAATAAGGAGAATCGAAAATTAGTTAAAAAAAATGTTAGACAACCATGACAGGTAAACGCTTTCTAAAGTATATATTGCTAAATATAGTAATTATAAAAAGTGTATGAATTTGGCTCCGCCGTCTATAGGTAGTCTACTGATAGATTACTGAAATTACGTAGGTTATAAGAAATACCGGCAGAAGCACGTCCGATAGATAATAAATAAATTAAGATATTTCCGCCAAACGAAATACGTTAATTTTTGTGTCGTTGAACCTCCCTAAATCGTGAGTGACCGACTACCTGCCGAAGAATATAAATGGAGTTGTAGATGGAGCCTCGGTGGTCCAGGGGTAGTAGCGTGTACCTCTGAACCGAAGAGTACTGGGTTCAATTCCCAGTGTTTCCCTTTCACTTTTTCAGGAGATACTGTAATAAATTCGAAGCGGGCGTAAATCCGTCGGTCCCATGCCCATGTGATGTTGGGCACGTTAAAGATTCCTACCCTCCTTACAAAAAGGCAGGGGTCCGACAAAATTCCTAGGATAGTGAGGTGAAACTGCTCCCTGGGTTCGTTGATTAGCCATATTCGCGGAAATAGGCCGACGTTAAGTAAAAAAAAAAGATTTATATAAGATAGTTATAATTATTTATCCTCTGATTATGCTAACTTGGTTAGTGAAACAGTCGTCAGGTTTTTTTAATGTGTTGTGCGCTTATCAGTACTCATCACAGGTTCCAGTCTTCACTCAGTGAGATAATACATAACAATAATAAGGCTAATCATAATAACAATATTTAAGGTTTGTGTTTTCTTTTGATCACAAACAAATAAAAGAAAAACCCTCTTATGTTTATCACCGTCGACACATTAAATTCTCATAAGGTAAAATGTAACGTGGGAGCACCGAATTTTACATTTTTAGTCATAAATTATGATACATAACACTGACAGCAAAGATCGCACCTTTTCTTGTTGAATTTTTTATACAAACTTTGATCCTTTGCCCTTCGGAATGTGTTTCATCCCTTTGGTGTTTAGTGTCAAAGCAATTTCAACCCCTGGGCAATGTGTATTGATCTGAACTGCCCCAATTGCATATAAGGGACCTGGGTCAGGTGAGCACCTTTCCTATCAAATACATATTGGTTGCGATAACATGATTTATACACGGTGTGCTTCTTTCCTTTCATATGTCGTTTGTCTCCAGTAAGACTAGGACGGCACAGAATTTATTGTAACCAAAACACAATAATTATTAAATTGATGTCTGCCAAACTATAAGTCACATTTTGAATTTATACCTAAAGTTTTAGGAATTAAAAAAAATGTAATGCAATGCAAGAATATTTTACAAGAATTGTTTACTAAAAATATGAAAATGTTAAAGTAGATGGCGATTAGGCTTCATTATATGGCAACGTAATATTGGTTCACTAAGTGAAGAAAAATAATTTTTCATTATCTGATTACGCTAACTTTGTTAGTGAAACGATCGTCAGGTCATTAAAAGATCTGTTGTGGTAATTTGTGTTCTCCAAGTGTACTTATTAATCTTGGTTGCTGACATTTCTGCAAACAATATGTCTGTCGCTTCAGAAGAAGGCGATCATCTTGAAAACATGAATGATATAAGTTTCTCGGCGTATTGGATCCAGTTTACCTCCCGGGTAGCGGGGGGGGGGGGGGGCTCTGCTGGCTGGGTGCCCGCAGGGAAGTGTTTTGTCTCCCCTGCTCTGGTGCCTAGTCGTGGACGGCCTGCTGCGAAGGATCTTGGGAGAGGGGTACGAGGTACAGGGCTATGCGGATAACAGTGTCATCATAGTCCGAGGAAAGGTTACACATTCAGTCTGGGAGCGTATGCAGACAGCACTGAAAGTGGTGGAAATGTAGACGGTTAGCCAAGGGCTCGGGGTGAGCCCCGAGAAAGCCACCATTACACCATTTACGAGGAGGAGGAAGTGGAAGGGCCACAGAACTCTGACTCTATACAGTAGAAACATCCCGATGGCCAGGGTGGTAAAATACCTTGGGGTCATATTGGACTCTGAGCTAACCTGGAATGGCCACTAGGCGGCTATATGGAAAAACATGGGGACTGAGACCTAGTATGGCCCACTGCTTCTACACAAGGGTGGTCCGACCATCGATAACATACGCGGCACTGGTATGGTGGCCTAAGGTGACATAATCCAGCGCCAAACAAAAACTGGGCAAGATTCAAAGGATGTCCTGCATCATGGGGGAGGCCAGGCTAGGACCATACAGACCAACCTGCCAGGATAGACCGAAGGCCAACCCAGGCTGGAGGAGTCACTGCAAGATTCAGTAGATCGTGAAGGAGCCCCTGTTTGAAATGAGGTTAGACTTCACGAGCCTGCGAATCTGTAGGGAAAACAGGTTTACAGTGGTAATCGCCGACCGCGGGGCATGGCCGCGAGAGACGCTGGGCCTACTACGGGACGCGCTCGTCTGGTTCACCGATGGATCCGGCGGGTAACATGGGACTGGGGCAGGCGTTTATTCGGAAGGACCGAGGGTAAATCACAGTATTTCCCTCGGGGCTCACGCAACGGTCTTTCAGGCCGAAATGTACGCAATCTTGCACTGCGTACGAGAGAACAGGAGGAGGGGCTACAGCAACAAGCGTATCCTCATAGCCACAGACAGACGGGCAGCACTTAAGGCTTTAACTAGCCCACGGGTAAACTCTAGGCTGGTCAGTGAATGCCGAGACGAGATGAGTGACCTGGCTGGGTAGAACGAGGTTACCCTCATCTGGGTCCCGGGTCACTCGGGGGTCAAAGGTAATGAAGAGGCTGACAGTTTCGCGAAGATAGGATCAGCAGAACCATTAATGGGACTAGTCCCTGCCCTGGGCGTGACGAAGTGCACGGCCAGGGGATCCATTAAGTCCTGGTTAAAAAACCAGGATAAGGTGTACTGGGCAGACTGTCCAGGGCTCAGACATGGGCAGTCACTAATTGGGGAACCCAGTTCAAATAGCTATATCTTAGCAGAGGACAGCTCAGGAACATAACAGGACTCTTGACGGGACACATGGCTGTCAAGAAACATCTGCATAAAATGAGTCGGTTCGAGGGGGACCTGGCATGCAGACTTTGCAGCGAGTGGAAAGAATCATCCCAGCACCTATTGTACGAGTGTAAAGCTCTGGGCCGCAAAAGAAAACTGATCTACGGACAGTCTAGACCGGAGACAGAGCAATACAAGGCTTCACCCTACCAGCTGCTGTGCAGACTAGTTCAAGGCACAGTAATTTTGGAATGGGTGGAGTATAAAAGGCAAAGGGTATGCACAATAAGCCAAAGGCTGCGGTGCTACCGGGGCGCCAATCGCGGACGGGCCCTAAAGAGGAAAAAAATGGTCTAGTTGAGGTTTTCAATAATTTTATTACATACACTGTGTCAATTAAGTAACGCATAAATTCAATAAAATGGCCCCGCGCATTATGACGTTAATGTTCGACAGAGTATCTGAATCAACAATTTCACAACAGATGGATTGGCGGGCGTGGTGCAATCGAGTGGCCAGCAAGATCTGAACTAACTCCCTTAGATTTTTTTTTCTGTGGGATCTTTTCATAATCCGTATTTCTTTCACGTTCTTCGCCTAAACATTGCCAATTTTGACGTTTCAAATCGCTACTTTGATGTTTTGAGGAAAACTCCAATTTTTTTTCTTTAACTGCACTTAACTTTTTTGTCTTTAAACTTAGAGACTTGAATTTTGGTACATGGTTTACTCCTAATAATGCCAACACTCGTACCAAATCTGGTTGCCCTTACTGTGTTATTTCCGGAGATATATAAAAAAAATCAAAAAAAAACATGAAATTTTCCGGGAAAACCCGGGCAGATTTTCCTGGCCAACGAACCGATCCAAGCCACTTGCAAAAGGAAGGTACTCACCACATTTGGTCAAAATCGGCCCATTATTTTTTGAGTTATCGGCGTAATATATATATATATATATATATATATATATATTATAAACATATAAAAATTGAAACTGACCCCGGATATGTGTTCTAGGGGGCCTAATTAGCGCTCATTTGAAGAAATTTGTTTTAAATCAAAAGTCAGGATCTCCGCAATAGTGATTTTTTTTTGTTTAAGAAAATTCACTAAAAACCCACAATTACGTAATTTGTTAAGAGGTTAAGATTTGATGGAACGTCAAACTCACTGTACCGCAGCATAATATTTTGTTGCGACTGTATTCACCACATGACGTCACGCGCGTGACAGTACAAAAATAGGTAGCCGCATTATTAGTGAATTTTCTTTAAAAAAATTCACTAATGAGGAGATCCCGTTTTTTTTTAATTTCTTCAAATGAACGCTATTTAGGACCCCTGAAACCCAAATCCGAGGTCGGTTTCAATTTTTATATGTTTATATATATTCAGGGTTTATAAAACATTCTTCTTGAGACATTTTATTTCCATTGCCCATATTAGATTCAAGTTCTTAGCCTAAATGTTGCTAATTTTGACGTTTTAACTCGCAACTTTTTGAGGAAAACCCCAATTTATTTTTCTTTAAATGCCTATGACTTGTTTGTCTTTTGACCTACATAGCTAGGTAGCTGGGAGCTGGTAGGTGGCTTACCTATAAGGATATAAACCTGCGTACAAACTTTTGATGCCCTTACTTTGTTAATTCCGGAGATATAAAAATTTTTCGAAAGAAAACTTATCCAAGCCATTTGCAAAAGGAAGGTATTCACCAAATTTAATCAAAATCGGCCCATTATTTTTTGAGTTATCGGTGTGATACATACATACATACATACATACATACATACATACATACATACATAATATATATATATATATATATATATATATATATATATATATATATATATATATATATATATATATATATATATATATATATATATATATATATATGTATGTATGTATGTATGTATGTATGTATGTATGTATCACACCGATAACTCAAAAAATAATGGGCCGATTTTGATTAAATTTGGTGAATACCTTCCTTTTGCAAATGGCTTGGATAAGTTCGTTAGCCAGGAAAATCGGCCCAGGTTTTTCCGGAAAATTTTCTTTTCTTTCGAAAAATTTTTATATCTCCGGAATTAACAAAGTAAGGGCATCAAAAGTTTGTACGCAGGTTTATATCCTTATAGGTAAGCCACCTACCAGCTCCCAGCTACCTAGCTATATAGGTCAAAAGACAAACAAGTCATAGGCATTTAAAGAAAAATAAATTGGGGTTTTCCTCAAAAAGTTGCGAGTTAAAACGTCAAAATTAGCAACATTTAGGCTAAGAACTTGAATCTAATATGGGCAATGGAAATAAAATGTCTCAAGAAGAATGTTTTATAAACCCTGAAGTCTTAGTTTCAACCGTCACTGTCCTTCATTTTACTAAAATATTTCCAGAAAATTCATTTCAAATAGACCCTTTCTCTGATGCTTGGCAGCAGCCTTAGCTATAGAGTTAATCGTTTAATGGTATATAATTTTTGTCGAATTTTCGTAAAAAATGAATAAAGCTCAATATATCCGTTATTATACAAGATATGAAAAAAATTGTATATATTAATTATAAGGTGTCTTGAGCTAAACTTAAAAAATTATTTCTACAATCACAGGCTGGCCCATAAGTCGTTGGTGATACAAATTTTCTTTTTTTTTTTTAATCCAACACGCCTTGTGTTATTGCATTTTTGCAGTTTCCATCGAAATATAATGTATGTTTGTAAGAAAAGAAATTCTGGACGCACCAAGTGCGTTATGGTAGCGAATTTTGATCAAATGCTTCATATTTGAATAGCTTAATTTGCTATTAACCTATAAGGTTGACCAAGAAACTAGTTTTTTCGGGAACACTTTAAGTTTACTTTCTGAAATTTTTGTAAATTTTCAAACAATAAAGTTATTTTTATGAAACATGGCACATTGTTTTTACTATATAGGTTATGCTGGTAACCAAAATTGATGCCTGCTTTCTTAAAAAAAACACATATTTGCCATTAAAACCATTTTTACTCACTACCATAATGCACCTGCTGCGTCTAGACATTTATTATATCTCTCTCTAGTCATTATAACATTATTCTTATTTATCTTTAAGTTTTAAGCGAGACTTCCAGTAATATAAAATAATTTTATAACTATCTAAATTTTATCGACGTGGGTATCATCATCCAGTGTAATAATTTATGGATATTCTGATTTCCACTGAGTTTCGATGTACCTGCGGTTAAAACATCATATTACAGTATAATTAAAATTTTATTATTATCTTAATACAATTGATTATCTGCCTCGGTCAAAAGATGAATCTATATATCACCATGTTATTTGATATCTATATAAGGAAGAACTATCGAAGTGACTTGGACGAGACAAGACAGCTTGCAAGAATTCATAAATCATTTTAAAGAATCCACTCAAAATTTTATCCATCGAGCACGTACGTCGATGAATGATGGAAAATGTAGGTGATAACATAGGAAAAGACATCGATAAATCACATGTATACCCATTGTTGCTGTTCACAGTTTCTATGTTGCCGACACCATTTATTTTCAGATTTTCTCCCAAAGTAAGCCTTAATCGTTCAACTTAAAAAATAAAACTTTGTTATTCGTACACGTTGCTCGTTTCAAGTTTTCTCCCTTTATAAAGTTGGACAGCGCACTTCTTTTCCACTAAATCTTACACACAAATGTAACACACATGTTTGCACGCACATGTGTGCCCATGTGACGTGACTTTTCCAACTCACCAAAAACAAAATTTAATGCACAAATTTCGCAATCTTGAAAAAACACACACAAATCATTTACATTAGATGATTAAAGATTTTAGTGATTTTTCTTTTTTAAAAATCACTAATGGGGAGATCGCAACTTTTGAATTTTGAAAAAATTTCTTAAAATGAGCGCTATTTAGGACCCCTGGAACCCAAATCCAAGGTCGTTTTCAGACTTTATATATATATATATATATATATATATATATATATATATATATATATATATATATATATATATATATATATATATATATATATATATATATATATATATATATATATATATATATATATATATAATATATATTTATATTTATGTGTCACACCTATAACTAAAAAAATAATGGACAGATTTTGATAAAACTTGGTGAGTACCTTCCTTTCGCAAGTGGCTTGGATAAGTTCGTTAGCCGCCGAGGTTTTCCCGGAAAATTTTGTGTTTTCTTTCGAAAAAAAATTATATCTCCGGAATTAACAAAGTAAGGACAACCAAATTTCATACGCGGGTTTATATCATTATATGTAAGTTACCTACCTAAATTTAGCTCTGTAGCTTAAAGGACAAAAAAGTTACAGGCATTTAAAGAAAAATAAATTTGGGTTTTCCTCAAAACGTCAAAAGTCGCGATTTTAAACGTCAAAATTGGTAATATTTAGGCAATGAACCTGAAACTAATATGAGCTATGGAAGAAAAATGTCTTAAGAAGAATGTTTTACAATCGTCATTGTCCTTCATTTTACTAAAATATTCCCAAAAAATTCATTTCAAATAGACCCTTTCTCAGATGCTTTGGCAGCAGTGTTGGCTATAGAGTTTATCGGTTAATGTTATATGTTTGTCAAATTTTCGTAAAAAATCTTTAAAGCTCAATATATCCGTCATTGTGCAAGATACGAAAAAAAAATTGTATACATTAATTATAGGGTGTCTTGAGCTACATCTTAAAAAATATTTCTACAATTACAGGCTGGCCCATAAGTCGTTGGTTATTCAAATTTTCTTTTTTAGTGAATTTTCTTTAAAAAATTCACTAATGAGGAGATCCGTGTTTATATATATATATATATATATATATATATATATATATATATATATATATATATATATATATATATATATCGTACCGATAACTTAAAAAATAATAGACCGATCTTGATCAAAAATTCATATTTTCGGAAATAACAAAGTGAGGGCAACCAAATTTGATACGCGTATTTGTATAAAGAGTGAACCATGTACCAAAATTTAGGTCTCTAAGTTTAAGGACAAAAAAGTTACGGGCAGCTAAAGCAACAAATTTTGGAGTTATCCTCAAAACGTCAAACTCGCAATTTAAAACGTGAAATTCGCAATTTAAAATGTCAAAATTGGCAATGTTTAGGCAAATAACGTGAAACAATTACGGCTTGTGAAAAGAAAATGTTGCAAGAAGAGTGTCGTGCGAACCCTTAAGTTTCAGATTCAACCGTCACTGTCCTTCATTTTACTAAAATATTTACAGAAAATTCATTTCAAATAGACCCTTTCTCTGATGCTTTGGCTGTCGGTTTAGTTAAGTTGATACCGAAAAAGTGAAAGTAGTACCCTGGTATCGAACCCAGTACCCTTCGGTTCAGAGGCAGACGTTCTTACCACTGAACCACCGAGGCTCTTAGTAAAATTCCTAAGTTTACATGTCTAAGGAAAGATGAGGATCATTTAACACTTTATATGCGTGTTGTTTTTTGCTCTATCGATTAAAAGACCCAAGTGGATGAACCAAAGAAACCATCTCTGAAAAGCAATGTCGATGATTAATATGGATGGAGGATGAAAAAAGGTTGGATTTTTCACGGATCAGGAGATGTGAGATTAAGCGTGATAAATGAATCTCCCAAAAGGCAATTACCTCATTTCTGAATGAAGGTCAAGTGAGGATTTAAATAGAGACAAAATGAGGACGCCTTAGCGTTTAGCAATAGATGCGGGCACATAGGGCAGCTATTGATATCAAATCTCATTTCAAACAATGAAGCTATTAGAGCGCTAAAGCAAAACATGTATCAGGAACAGACGTTGTAAGCATTTCTAGGTGAATCAACCAAACCACTGGGGGTGGTTTTGAAACCTAAAGCGCCAACAAGTATAGAGCAAGCTTTAAAATTTAATTTCTCACAAGACAAGAACATATAAAAACAAAATTTTAACAATAACGGAAACGAAGGACAATAGAAAATTCTTCCAGCGAAACAATTTTCCAAATACCATATCAAAAAACTTGTCAACCAAATTACAGACCTTTCAATTCACAAAATAATTGTGAAAATTTTCCACATGCCCAAGAAAGAACGATAAAAAGTGTCATACCTATTGAGTAAAATGCAAACTAAAAAATCGGATATCCGGGAGAGGGGTGCGGCATCAAGATTTAACATATCCTTTTGAATGAATGTATGTGGCCTAAATTCTAACCTGAACTCCGTCTACCATTTCCTCCTCTTCCTCACCGAAACCCCAATCAGTGCCAAAACAGCCACTAATCACCTTAATTTCCTGGGGTATGAGCTCCTTACTTCCTTTAGATTCCATGGAGGCGTGTGCGCGTACGTCCGTAGCAACCTACCCTGCACCAGACTCCCCAATTTAAAAGCTGGAAGAAAAGACATACTTTGGATTAAACTCTCTCTCAGGGCTGCAACTGAATTCATCTGTTGCATTTACCGGTCACCTTCTGACAACAACTTTGTCCAGCTCTGCGACTGCCTTTCTGAAAAACCGACCATCTGATTTCTGAATATCCTTCCTCCAAGGTCACTATTCTTGGTGACTTCAATGTCCATAATAAGGAATGGCGATAATCTTCAAGACCGATCCACAAGGAAGAGCAGCGGAGGCCTTTGCAGTCAGCAATTGTTTAGCCAATATGGTTGAGCAACCTGCTTACTTTCCTCGCATCCCAACACACAGCTCAAATCCCTTGGATCTCCTTCTTACTACGAAATCTGAATGCTGTAAGATATCAGTCACCACCCCCCCTTGGTCGCTCAGACCACGGCATGGTCACTGCTTCCTGCGCAATGCAACCCGAGGTCACACAGTCATCACACCCACGTATCGTTCGGCACTACAACTCCGCGAACTGGAACGAAATGCAGGATTACTTTTCCTCATTTCCATGGGCGTCTGTCTGCTTCTCTCATCCTGAGCCCTCTGATATCTCACAAAACGTCACCGAAATTATCCAAGCTGGCATGGAATTATTTATTCCACGTACACAGAAAACCTCTTCAGCCACCCAAAAGCCCTGGTCCTCTAAATCATGTGACAAGGCCAGACTTGAAAAGGTCAAAGCTCACAAAACGCTTCTACACAATCCCAGTCAAGAAAACCATCAAGCATTTAACGACGCAAGAAACCGCTATGTCCGCATTCTTTCTGAGGCTAACAACTCGTTTAATAACCACATCAAAAACAAAGTCCTCTTAAGCTCCTACGGCAGCAAACCCTTCTGGACTCTTGCTAAATCTATTGGGAATAATTTCCGCAAGAGCACGTTCCCACCTCTTGTTTCGGGGGATGAAATTGTTTCTACCGCCCTGGGCAAGGTTAACTTTTTGCCTCGTTGTTCGCCGGCAATTCGACTCTCAACCCACCTCCAAATGTTCAACCACCAACAGTCCCCAATGTCGGGCATAAAATGACGGATATCACTTTCAAAACTAAAAAGGTACGAAAGATGATCTCTTCTCTTAATACCAGGAAAGCCTCTGGCCGTGACGAGATCCCAGCAATTGTTCTCAAAAAATGCGCACCAGAACTTGCTCCTGTCCTGACTGGTCTATTTCAGACATCTTATAATAGAGGCATATTCCCTAGTAACTGGAAAACTGCTCGAGTACAACCCGTCTCCAGGAAAGGATCCAAAGCGCTTCCTCGCAACTACATGCCTATTTCTCTCCTTTCAGTCGTCTCTAAAATGATGGAAAAGTATATAAACACCGAATTACTTAAACTTCTTGAAAACACAGTCTAATCCACGACAGGCAGTATGGATTCCGTCAGCGCAAATCAACTGCCGACCTCCTTTCCTATGTCGCCCATTCTTGGAACAAGTTGAAATATAAAAAAAATACAGCTGTTTCTTGTAATTATTAAAGAATCTTCCGAGGTTAATATCTCACCAACGACGGGCGCCAGAGAAAAGTTTTATATAAAAAATCGGCGTGTTTTGAGGTTCTCTACACGGATACATTAGGTGCCCATTGCGTTGCGATCACCCTGTACTCATCATCCTACTCGTTCGCACTCATTTAAAGAAATATTTTAAAGGTCTTACAGTAGCGATCGCATTAGCGATTCTATTTTCTGGGATAATTCGCTACAAAAAAAATATAGTAAAGGACCCGCCAGTAACCATATAGTCTATTAGAAAAACTTTCTCGCTGAGTATCTGTAAAACCAAAGTTCGCGAGCGCTCGAACCAGACTACAGGCAAATATAATCGAAGAACTTTATAATCCGATTTGTTTGCTGTATTTCGCCTACACGTAAAATCAAACGAAACATTCAACAGCTTTCGTATAAGCT
Source organism: Tillus elongatus (assembly GCA_964006375.1). Taxonomy (NCBI): domain Eukaryota; kingdom Metazoa; phylum Arthropoda; class Insecta; order Coleoptera; family Cleridae; genus Tillus; species Tillus elongatus. Next base: position 171,450,359 of record OZ023265.1, on the reverse strand, counting down.
TGCAAGCACATTCAAGCCGTTCTTTTTTTTTTCTTCTGCTTGGAACGTTGAAACAGATTTATTGCAGGCCTTTGTGTGCAGAAAAGATTCAAAGGGGAAAGGTAGAATTGTGAATGATTTGGCCCTTAGAATATTGAGTGACTGTGTAGTAAAACGTGCTGAAAGAAAACTAACATGGTTGTCCCATTCATTCGTAATAAGTGTTTCAAGGTTTAAAAAGTCTGGATGCAGCAAGTGCGTTATGGTAGTAAATTTACATAAAAATGTTTTTAATAACAAATATGTCTTTTTTTAAGAAAGCAGGCATGAAATTTGGTTACCATCAAAATAAGTTTATTGTTAGAAAATGTACAAAAATTGTCCCAAAAACTTAAGGTGTTTCCGAAAAAACTTGTTCCTGCCCAACGAACGTTTTTTTTTTCGCTCCCTTAGGGCTCGTCCGCGTCTTCGCCGCACCGATAGCACCACAGCCTGTGGGTTATTGTGCATTTGTGCATGCCCTTAGTCTTTTTACTCCACCCATTCCAAAATCACTGTGCCTTGAACTAGTCTGCACAGCAATTGGTAGGGTGAAATTTTATATTGCTGTGTCTCCGGTCTAGACTGACCGTAGATCAGTTGACTTTTGCCGTCCAGAGCTTTACACTCGCACAAGATGTGCTGGGCTGAATCCTCCCCCTCGCTGCAGTCTGCATACCAGGTCCCCCTCGAACCGCCCCATTTTATGCAGTTGTTTCTTGACGGCCATGTGTTCCGTGAAGAGTCCTGTTATGTTTCTGAGCTGTCCTCTGCTAAGATTTAGCAGCTCCACAGCTCTCTTTGGACTGGGTTGCCCAATTAATGACTTCCCGTATTCGAGCCCTGGACAATCTATCCAGTATGCCTTGTGCTGTTCCCTGATCCAGGACTTGATGGTTCCCCTGGCCGTGCCTTTCGATACGCCCAGGACCGGTTCTGGTCCCATAAATGGTTCTGCTGCTTCGCGTGACTGCCAGCTTCTTCATTGCCTTTGACCCCCGAGTAACCCAGCACACAGATGCGGATGACCTCATTCTGCCCAGCCAGGTCGCTCGTCTCGTCTCGGCATTCACTTACCAGCCTGGAATTTACCCGTGGGCTACTTAGGGCCTTAAGCGCTGCCTGGCTGTCTGTGGCTATGAGAATCCGCTTGTTGGTGTATCCCCTCCTCTTGTTCTCCCGCACACAGTGCAGGATCGCGTACATTTCGGCCTGAAAGACCGTTGCATGGGCTCCGAGCGAAATACTATGACTTACCCTCGGTCGTTCCGAATAAACCTGCCCCCGTCCCACGCTCCCCGCCGGATCCGTCCGTGAACCAGGCGAGCGCGTCCCGTGGTAAGACCAGCGTGTCCTCCCGCCATGCCTCGCGGTCGGGGATTTCCACTGTAAAATTGTTTTCCCTGCAGATTCGCGGGCTCAAGAAGTTTGGCCTCATTTCAAGCATGGGCTACTTCACGATCTCCTGAATTTTGCAGTGAGCCCTGAAGCCTGGGTTGATCTTCAGTCTAGCACGACAGGCTAGTCTGTATAGTCCTAGCCTGACCTCCCCCATGATAACTAAGTGTTGCAGTCATGGCCCTTGTGATGCCCAGGCAAGCCATCCTTTGGATCTTGCCTAGTTTTTGTTTGGCACTGGATTGTGTCACCTTAGGCCACCAAACCAGTGCCACGTATGTTAACGATGGTTGACCTGACCTGACCGCCATTGTGGGCCATACTAGGTCTTAGTCCCCACATTTTTCCATATAGACGCGTAGTGACGGCTAAGGTCATGACTGCCTTGCGTATTTTTTCAACATGGCCATTCCAAGTTAGCTTAGAGTCCAATACGACCCCAAGATATTTTACCTCCCTGGCCATTGAGATGTTTCTATCGTATAGAGTGAGAGTTCTGTGGCTCTCCCACTTCCTCCACCTCGTCAACGGTATGACGGTTGCTTTCTTGGTGCTCACCCCGAGTCCTTGGCCAACCGTCCACCAACGAACGTTAGGTTAATAGCAAATTGAGCGATTGAACTTTGAAACATTTAATAAAAATTCGCTATCATAACGCACTTGCTGCGTCCCGAGTTTATTTTCTTACAAGCATACATTATATTTCGATGGAAAATGCAAAAATGCAATAACATAAATTGTGTTCGATAAGAAAAAAAGAAAATTTGTATCACCAACAACTTATGGGCCACTCTCAGTAGCGCATTTTTTCTACGAAAATTCGCTGAAAATTAAAGACCATTACACGTTTTCTCTACATAGCCCGTATTCCTTTCAGGTTATTTGCCTTAATGTTGCCTATATTTATGTTTCAAATCGCGACTGACTTTTTAGGAAAATATTTTCTTTAGGAAAAATTCGCTAAAAAGTAAGTAAATAGAAATTTTAATGAAAGTGATTGTTTAAAACCAATTGATTGATATCACATAAATCTGAAACAAAATATTTTTTTACGAAAATTTGCCAAACAACAGAATCAAAGAACGGCTGATTTAGTTTTACTAAACAACAAAAATTGAATACAAAAAGACATCAAAAATGACATACCAGAAATTATCATAAAAATCCTGAAAACTGGTAAATTATAATAAAAAAGCACAACTACAGAAATTTATATTTTTCTGCAAGGAAATATGCCACTCAAATATAAATCGTTAAACTTCCGTCGCCTAAAGCCTGAAGGAAATTTATTCAGGAAGATAAATTTGCGTTTCTGAAGTGAAGTTTCTCTTTTACATTAATCATCCTCGAGTGGGCTCCCCAGCATAATTCAAGATAGTTTTCCTTAAATAAATTCAATTTATTTACTTCCCAGGAGAGAAACTACCTGGACGTCGCAGGAAAACCCTGAAATCCACAATAGTTCATGAATTCCCTTTTTATTTTAGATTGGCTCTTTTCTATTTTATCAATTATAAGAGTACTTACTCCGTTTGGGTTTAAGAATCTTCCGCTTGAGAAAACTGAACAGCCGCTAATGCGTTCCGCAATGAGATTTATAAAATTTGCCGTTCAGCTTTCTAGGTTTACAAAAAATTGAGCTATTCAAATTTAAAGCATTTAGTAAGAAAATTTTGAGTTTTTTTTTTCGAAAAAAATTTTTTTTCCGAAAGTTACACAGAAATTTCGATGAAATTTGGTAGACATGTTGCTTTGGGAAAGACCTCACTATGTACCAAAATACAGCTTTCTAGGTTTACAGAAAATTGAGCTATTCAAATTTGAAACATTTGTTTTTTATATCACCGCTTTTTATTGACAATGGTGAAACCTGGTTTATAGATATATGAGATCTAGTATGTCTGAGTAGTTACCTAGCAACGGAACATTTGATATCATTGCGCAGGTCAGTTACACGGTGTAACTGACGTTTATCGTATATTATTAGATCGTTTATCTATTTTCAATTTCAGTTCACAAATTATTTGTGTTATTTGGGAATTTTAATATACAAGTACAAATTATTTCTTTACGATTTTATTAATGTTAGTGGGTGGACTAAACAGTGTTTGTTATGTTTTGTCAACAGATATAAAGGATCGAAGTTTTACAAAAAGGGGTGATATGCAACAGGTTAGTTATTTGCTCTCTGATGCTTTGGCGGTAGTTTTAGTTAAGTTTATGGTTTAACGGTCCATCATTTTTAGCTAATTTTCGTACAAAAAAATCCTCAATGAGGAGACTGCAACTTTAGAATTTTCAAAAGATTTCTTCAAATGAGCGCAAACTAGCCCATCTAGAATCCATATCCAGGTTTACGTTCAGTTTTTATCTGTTTACATATATACAAAGTGACGCATTTCTACGGTAAAGCTCAATATAAATATTATACAAGAGGCGAGAAAAAATTGTATAAGTTAATTATAGGATGTCTTGAGCTGCATCTTTTCAAATTTTTTTGACAATCACAGGCTGGCCCATAAGTCGTTGGTGATCCCTACAAATTTTTTTCAAACACCCTTATTTTATTGAATTTTTTATCGAAATATGTTTGTAAGAAAAAAATCGAGACGCAGTAAGTGCGTTTTGGTAGCAAATTTTCATTAAATGCTTCAAATTTCAATAACTAAATTTGCTATTAACCTAAGGTTTGTTGGCTAGGAAACCAACATTTAAAGATTGTCGGAAAATTTTTGTACATTTTCAAACAATAAGTTATTTTGATAAAATATGGCACATTGTTTCTGCTATATAGGTTATACCGGTGACCAAATTGATAACTAAATGCATTAAAAAGACATGTTTGCTATTCAAAGCATTTTTATACAAATTCACTTCCATAACGCACTTGCTCCGTCCAGACTTTTTTATGTGTTTTACCTCAGAACCCTTTTCCAGGTGAACCGATTTTGATGATTCTTTTATTATTATTATTATTATTTGAAAGCTGGCGTTTCTCATGTCGTCCCATATAAATTTGATCAAGATCTGACCAGTAGTTTTTGGGTTATCCTTAATGAAGTCGGTTCTTCTCGCTCTCTCTTCTTTTTTTTTACTTGTCAGTCTGCGAAATGATATATAATAAGATATAAGTCTGTAAAGAACAGCGTCAAAAACAGTACGACAATTTTAATGACTAAGTCTGTTACCAACACCTAATTAAATGCGATGAACGTCAATAAAAATTAATTACGTCACCTGCAGATTCTCTTAAATGACGTTACTTCTGAGTGTTTTCGTAAAAAGTAGCCAATAAGTAAATGAAACCAACAAACATTTAAGATCTAGTTTATTTTACATTTTCAAACCAGAAATAGTTTGGACGCAGCAAGTGCGTTATGATAGTGAATGTTCATAAAAATATTTTTAATAGCAAATACCTAGGTCCTTTTTTTTAATGAAAGCGGGCACCAAATTTGGTTACCAGTATAACCTATATTACCTTGTTTTTTTATAATGACCCTTATACCCAGTGTTGCAGTGGTTAGAGCGTGTATGTGTCGCCACTTCCTGATCTGTGACATATTATTTGTTTCCTACGTTGTTTTTGTAATGGGGAAAATGCGAGGCCGCAGGTTGTGTGCCGACAACAGCCAAGCCCAGCTCATTTGGTTGAGATAAAAAAGGCAAGTGTCAGAAATTTAACCTTATTTTAGCAAATCTTCATGAAGAAAAATTCACTCATAGAGAGGTCCCGATGAAGGACTTCAGGTGAGCGCGAATTTGGCTCACTAGAACCCAAAACCAAGGTCCGTAAATTTGTTATATATATATATATATATATATATATATATATATATATATATATATATATATATATATATATATATATATATATATATATATATATATATATATATATATATATATATATATATATATATATATATATATATATATATATATATATATATATATATATATATATTCATATATATATTTGTGTGTGTGTGTGTGTGTGTGTGTGTGTGTCCGAGCTATAACTGAAAAAATATTAAACTGATTTCAATCAAACTTGGCAAAAATCTTGTTTGGGCGAAAACCGAGGTCGAGTTCGTTAATCAGCCTTTACGCTCAAGTTTTTCCGGTGGAAAATCGGGGAAAACTTTTTGAACACGCTATAGTTTTGTAACTATCAGAGTAACTGGAATGAGACTTTACATGTGGCTAGAAATAGTGCAGATGAACCAATGTTGTGAATTTTAAGTAATTTGGTGCACAATATTTTGAGTTTTTTCCAAATTAAAAATGAAATCCCAAAGACATGCGTTGAGACGACTTAGTGGTTAAAGTCCAATGCCTGACAGACAGAGTAGTTAACTTCTACGTGTATATTGATTCATGCAACAGGTATAAACCATACATCAACGGTAACCAAACTGAATATATACCAGACATAAAACATACTACCCGAACCATTAATCGTGAAATCTCGGCCGCAATTATGGAAAATGACACACGACATAAAATTAAAAATTTGACAAGTGATTGTTATTTAACTGGGGAATTCAATCAATTATTAAAAGACACAATATTTGTAGCTTTATGAACGGCCTCAAATATAGTTTTAGCGCAGCATAGATATTTATTAATATTATGCTGTCGTATAATATAGTATAAATGTAAACAAAATCAAGCCAAGGCTCTATACAAATGATCCTAAAATAGTTTCCTTTATCTTTAAACTTAAACATAAGACATCATATCAGACCGAAACAGTCATGGGATTTGTTTCAATGGTAATTCTACTAATTCTGTAATTATATATTATTAATTATTAGTCGTGGGGGTGGTTTCCTTCTCCTCTAACATGCCTGTCTACTACCACTCTCGCTGCATAAACTGCAAGACAAATTTCCTGGAAGCAACCCTTAAGAAAGTTGCGGTATCTGAGGACAATAGGTTGCTGTGCGGGGAAGCCAGGGTTTAAAGGATGTATGGCTTCAAAATGTGAAAAAGGCAGCATTTCGAGGTCCGACTAAGCTGTTTTCTTCGCATTTTCTGCCATAGTTCCTTTTCATCTTCTTCCCCGCCCAGCACCCCTATTCACTCCTGGCCCCGTAACTTTCTTGGGGTTGTTAGCAAGAAATGTTTCTTGTTGTTTTCTCATCCAGGGGGAGCGGGTTCTAAGCATGTTTCTGAAAATAAATTTCTAAAAAGCCTCTGTGGACTAAACGGAAAATTTACCAAGAAACGAGGAGGTTATGGCCGAGACAGAAGTGTATTTTTTCAAAAGTTTGACAAATCGTATCTTTTAGAGAGGTTAATGAAATGACAGAAACGTTGGGAAAAGCATATTGACCTGAAAGGAGATTACGTTGAAATATCTTGAAAAAAATTGTGGAAAATTTGCGCCTTCATTCATAACATCAGTACTTACTGATCGACCCTCTTACGAGTAGGAAATTAGTCACTTGTCTGATTGGGACATTTAACTGAAAGTGAAAAAAAACTCTAGACGCAGCAAGCACTTTATGGTAGTGAATTTTCATAAGAATTGTACACTATTAGTAAGATATATTATTTAAACTAATTCTTTAAATTTAAATGAACCTTGGAGATCGGTTTTAGAGTCACAGTTAGCGATTATTTGAAAAAATTTATATTTTATATGGAGCTACTAAATTAAAATTTGGTCTTAGATATAATATGTAAATACTGCAAGTGCCTTTAAAAAAATGTTACAAATTTCATTAAAGTTACAAACGTTTTTCAGAAAAAATAAATCATTTACAAAGGGAATGTACCTGTCGAATTATAAAAATATGTAAGTACTGCAAGTGTCTTAAAAAAATTGTGTTACAAATTTCATTAAAGCTACAAAGGTTCTTCAGAAAAAAATAATTATTTACAAAGGGAATGTACCTGTCGAATTATAAATATGACAGGTATTTTTCCATATTAATTGCTTGGGTGGTTTTGTTTTAGTCAACCCATCCAGTTTTTGCAAACAATAAGCAACCAAAAAGGTTTTTTATGTTATGGTAGAAAATTTTCGTAAAAATATTTCAAATCCGATAGCTCAATAAATGTCCTATTAAGCCAGAATCTTCAATCTTGAACTTTAGGAACACCTATGTAAACGCACGTGGGTAATAAATTAAAGAAAAATAACATATTGAGCTTCGTTTTGTTTTAAAAAACCTTTTTTGTTGTTTATTGTTTGCAAAAACTGGATGGGTTGACTAAACCAAAACCATCCAAACAATTAATAAGGAAAAATACCTGTCATATTTATAATTTGACAGGTACATTCCCTTTGTAAATAATTAATTGTTTTCTGAAAAACTTTATTAACTTAATTGAAATTTGTAACACAATTTTTTTAAAGACACTTGCAGTATTTACATATTATAGGATCTAAGACCAAATTTGAATTTAATAGCTCCATATAAAACATATTTTTTTTCAAATAATCGCTAACTAGGACTCTAAAACTGATCTCAAAAGTCCATTTAAATTTAAAGAATTAGTTTTAATAGTATATCTTACTAACAGTGTACAATTTTTATGAAAAGTCACTACTATAACGCACTTGCTGCGTCCCGAAATTTTTGCGATACTCGAACCAATAAGTATAAGTTAGTATTTGTTTCACTTACCAGGTTATTAAAAATATTGAAGAACACAAATAACGATAACTTACCTTTGGTCAACAATTGTGTCAGAAACTTTAGGATCAAATCAAAAGAACACTTTTTAATAACAACTCTAACATAATATGTAGAGATATAATAATGAAGAGCTTTATAACAACAAACGTGGCTAGTCGCTAACACTCTATGTAAGGATGCTTTACAAAATAAAACCATAAACAATATTAGTGAATTTTTTTAAGAAAATTCCCTAATAACGAATCTTCGAATGTTTTGAGGTTAGATTGATATTTAAAATTAATAGATTTCTGGATTATAATGCTACTGGCGCTGAAGCGTCGGAAATTATTACTGAACTTATAGTTTTAAACCATTTCATTGAAGTGAAACTTCTTTTTGGTATATTCTGTAATAGAACAAAACATTTCAGTTTTAATAAATGTAAATAACACGTTGAGTATCTCATGTTTCGGCGTCGTCAGTTGGCGCTCGGCGGCTCCCGTTTCGCGATGACAGTTGGCCTACCATGCAGCGGTGTCAGATTGAGTAAATTAGAATTTATGATAAATCGAATGAGAAATTATTGGTAACTCAACATTTATTAATATTAAGCCACATTTATTGGATGGATTAATTTTTTGATGAACTTTTATTTGTCATCAATAAGTACCAATACGTGTTATTACCCTATGTTTTACATTTCAGGATTCAAATGAAATTTTATTAAATCTGACAACCCGGCTCATTTATATTTAATTGTCAGGTGACTGTTTCTATTTGAATAATCTACTTAAAATGACGCATTCACAGTCTAATCATTCTTATCAACATTGAACCTGGGAAATGCTGTATGAAATTTGAAGTGATATCTTAGACTGTTTATTCATTTATAATTTTGATTTTTTAATAACTCCTGTCCTCGTGTGCCATTTAATTTGAAATTTGGTTAACAGCTATATTGTAACGTCTCCTATATATGTGCAAATTTTCATTCGAAACACTTCAATATTTCAAAAAATATTGCGTTTTCAAAATTTTCTTTACATTTTTTTCTAAGAAAAATTAGACGCACGGCGCCCATCTACGAACTCATCCAAGCCATTAACAAAATCAAGGTAATTCCCAAATTTGGTCGAAATTCGCGCTAATTTGAAACAATTTTCCAAATGTCTTACCTCAGATACCTCTCTATTAGTGAATTTTCTTAATAAAAATTCACTAATAACAGAAAGAGGAAAACCAAATATCATACATTCAATTCCTTAATTGAAAAGGTCTCTACGTCTGCATTCAGCATATTATCTTCAATGTTTCTGGCAAAACAACCTTTTTCACAATGCATGTAATTTCCCTATTGTGGTCAGAAAGCTAGCTTATTCTATTCATGCCTCTTGTCTCCATAATAATTAATTCGTCCCGGGTTGTGTGTGATAATTGATTGACACATTCCGTTCTGCTACTAGCCGGAGCTGGCCGGCAGAGCGGGTGGTTACATCTGATAACCGGATGGGTTACAGAACTTCGGACCGACGAAAGCGGTGGAGGCGGCTGCTTGTCGCCGCCGGCCTGTTGCAGCCGATACATTGTCCTCTTGTTACTCTGCATTGTCTACATTTCAACGTTCCCATTGTGTCGATTGCATTCAGAGAATAATCATTCTGTCACAGCCCAGTACATCATGTAGAAATTATATTGACGTATTGTAATATTATCGTTATTACAAGTATTACTATTTCACATAAGAATATTACACACCATTATCTATAAATAAAGACTATAAACAAAAACATGTAAAAGACAGAGGTTGACACCGTGGTTGGTAACTAAAACAAAAAGCAGAATCACCCTCAGAAAATCACAAAAACAATAACAGATAACGCTAGACACGTATTTCGACAAAAAAGTTGTCTTCATCAGTAGCTATCGATAAACTAACTGAATAATTTGTTGTGAATTTTCATTAAGAAAATTCACTAATGGACAGGTAACGATGGTGAGACCTTTGAAATTTTTTTCCAAATGAACGCGAATTATATTAGATCCCTAGAACCCATATCCAAGGTCTGTTGAAATTTTTACATATCTATCTATACAGTGTGTCCCAAACTGGATCGGAATGTATTGCTATCTCCGTTATTATTAGAGATAGGGAGACGGTTAAATTAGCAATGTTTTGTAGAATTTCATACTCGTTCCAAATATGACTTGTATTTTGCCCTGCCTCTTTTCGTTTTAGAGTTATTTTGAAAAAAAATGTACATTTCTTTTTTCTTCAATATCTAAGTAGGTGTTGATCTGACATGTCTAAGACTTGCACATTATCGGGACACTTTTTACAGAGTAATCTTTTTGTGCTATTCTCAACTTTGGATTGTCATTTGTTTTTGAGCTACAGGTATCAACGTTTGTTTTTATTATGGCAGCCATATTGGATTTTTTGCTCATGTGATTGCCTGTGAAAAGAGCTTTCCAATGATGTACAACATGCTTGAGAAATCTTGTAATTGCACTGACAATTTTGAGAAAAACCGTTTTGAGGATAGTAGGCTCGGAAATCCAATACCAGAAAACAAATGACAAAAAAAGTGTTCAAAAAAGCAGTAGGCCATAGAGTCTAACAATAGACTTCTACTTTTAACATAATTTTCCGTAATGATTCACGATAAAAATATTGTGATTTAATTTACAATACTTAATTAGGTAATAATGCTAGGTAATATTATGTGAAATAGTTTAATAACGAAACCGGGCAATAACAAATAGAAACTTAAACTCGACAAAACAACACAATTAGAAACGGAACTCAACAAATAATAAAATAGAAACTTAAAAATACACTTAATAGAAAATTGTTCAATATGGCCACCATTTTGTTCAATGCACTTTATACACCTTTTTGAAACATGCCTGCAAACTCTGGTGGGGGTGTTTTGGTTAATATGATTTATAGCTTCCGTGATTCTGTTTCGTAATTCATTGATATTTTGTGGTGGATCGAATTTATACACATAATTCTTCAGAGTACCCCAAAAATAGAAATCCATAAGTGTTATATCAGGACATCGAGCACACCAATGAACCAGTCCATTGTTACAAATGACACGATTATAAAAATTTTGGTACAAAAATTCTTTGACGATCCTAGCATTGTGAGCTGGACAACCGTCTTGTTGGTACCAAATCTCGTCTAAATTATCATGAACTCTTCCAATTGTTGGTAAAATATCATTTCTCGATAGATTAAGATACCTTTCTCCAGTTAAATTATTTTCAAAAAAAGAACGGACCAACAATGAAGTTACCTGATTTTTTTTTAAATTAACTGTTTAGTCTAGAAATAAAAATAACAGTTTTTTACCTAATAAGCCGCACCAAACATTAATACTAAATCTGTCCTTCTTCCTTTAGATGGGAATTTTCATTTACCCAATAATGCCTATTATGGCGATTATACACCAGAAATTGTAAATCTGGATTCATCAGTCCATATTATTTTCAAATGAAAATTTTCATCTTGCTGACATTGTTCTTGATACCATCTGCAGAATTGAAGTCGCTTAGGGTAATCGTCAACATTTAAGCCTTGTACGATTGTAGGTTTGTATGGATGGTAATGACTTTGTTTTAATACACAGTGTACCGTACTTTTTGAAACGTCAATTTCTTCACCATAAAACCGAACAGATTGCGGAGGGTTTTCGTTTGAAACCTGTAAGACGGCATTCTTTCTTTCTTCAAAAAAAAAAATGGAAATCTGGGACCAATACTACATTTAACCAACAAACAATAAGAAACAATTAATCTCAGAACAAATCCAAATACCTACAAATATTTAAACAAAACTTAATAAAAGCCATATAAATAGACAAATTATGATACCACAATAATGAAAACAAGAAACCGATACAATCGACACAGACCGAAAACACAGCCAATCAAACAGTTGTAAACCGACCAATAGCAGCTCAACACGCAGGCGTCACGTACAACTTCCGACATAGAACACACAGGAGCGATCAGAGTCAGTAGCGTGCTGATGAGAACCAGGAAGGATCGAAACTGCAGTCCACGTAAGCAAATAAAAAATCACAGAAAGTACAGGAAACAAATAGAGTGCATATTTAAAAGTGATTACAGTGTAGTGCAACATATATATATATATATATATATATATATATATATATATATATATATATATATATATATATATATATATATATATATATATATATATATATATATATATATATATATATATATACATATATATATATATATATATATACATATATATACATATATATACATATATATACATATATATACATATATATATATATATATATATATACATATTATACATATA